>OX387927.1:1980399-2580399 GCA_947578465.1 Thera obeliscata
TTTATACATACTATAATATTATTTTATTTTATTAAGTATAGTTTTTAATTTTTATAATGTTTTTTTGTATGAAATATCTTTTTATGTATGAAGAATGTTATGAGAGTGAATGAAGCGAAAGAGGTGTGTCAGGATCGTAGCAAGTGGAAATCCGTGATCTCTGCCTACCCCCATGGGAATAAGGCGTGATTTTATGTATGTAAATATTTTTTTTATAACTTAATTAATTATTGTATGTAGTATATTGGGTTGTCCTGTCTTGTCTGTTCTGTCGTTGTCACCACGCTGGGTAAGCAGTTTAATAGCTTGCTATTTTGTTTCATTTTTTATTTACACATTCTTACAATAATTTCATTTAATTTAATTTCATTCCTACAATAATTGTGTTATGCACTCAGGATATGGTGCTGCCTATCATTTGGTGTAATGTTTTATGGTTCTTTTACTATACCTAAACAAGGGAATTGATGCAGGGAAGGAGTTAAATAAAACATCAATGCTTGGTAATCCTTTATTGATTTTAAATTGAAACAACATCAAAAATAAAACCACGAATATATTTGGTTTGAATTATCGATAAAATATTACTTTTAATTCACTACTCACTGTAACATTTATGAATATTTAAATACAAACATCGAAATAAATACTGATCAAACATTTAACACTTTTTTATTAAACTTCTAAGTACACCACTAACAATAACACAACATCAATGTTGGGACGATATGAAAGTTACCATTTAAGGTCAGAAGAGGTACAAATTAAATGAAGGTAAACGAAGTAAGTAATTAATAAACAAGCGTCCCGTCTCACAACTACCCTGTAATTTCTAGCTCTTGACAACCTCCAGAAATCTCATTCTTGTAAAATAATATCATAACATAGGACTTAATAGTAAGATAAAGAGGATCAAAAATATATTTTTTCAAAATATACATAGAAATTCTTAAATAGACGTTAATTAACGTGTTAGCAGAAAAGTTCATAAATCAGACTTCATCTGGGATGTGCACAGCTTAAAGCTAGGGGATACACACCTAATTATCGTGCCTACACTAATTAACTAGTAACACTCAAGGGTTGGGGCTCTATCACTACTAACCTACTTGCAAACGCAATACAGACACTTAGAACATCGAATACACTGAAAACTGTTTAAAATACTATTGATAAAGACACAAACACCAAGAACACTGAAAAAGTTACGCTAAAAATACGAGTGACATTCGAGTAACATTCGAGCTGACCTGATGAATTTGTGCCGTCATTAAAACTAATTATCCTTAATATAATCAATACAACATCAAATACTAATATAATAATGGCAAGTATTGTAACAGCCTGATTGTAACACAGCACAGGTTACATAAATAATAAGTAGGGGTGAAGATCAAAATATCGAGGACACTCATGCCGAGTGCACGAGGCTGAGTGGTATGAAATATGATTATATTTCATAGTTGCGGAACTTATTGATGACCTCGGAAGGTGGCTCGGTGTTGCCGGGGCCCCAGCGGCCCCACAGATTGGCTCCTCCTTCGGAAGCGCGACGAGCTGCTGCGTTGGTGGGGCCTCCAAGGCTTGACGGCCCAGAAGCCTGCAAACATTTGTTTTTTTTAATACGGAAATACTGGTTCTCAAAGCTTTTATACCTAGGAATAAACAGCTGCCATATTCCCCATTCGAGTGTCTCTCACTGGCAAACTCAAGGGTGTCTTCATTGGTATTGTTGTTTTATTGAGTTTTTTTCTAGAGACTCCAGCATAGGGCATAGCATAGGTTCTTCAAAAAAAGCTTATTCAAATATGTAAAGGGTCCGCAACGTGCCTGTGATTCCTGCTGCCGCTGTTGTTGCAAGTTTGTGTTTGCCTACTCCGCAATATAAAACAATGAAAAATATTATATTTGCAAAGGTTGCCTGGAAGAGATCGCTCAAAGCATTAAGGTCGCCCATTGTTTTGCCAAAAATCTTCATGAATCCTGTATTATGTTTCTGTGTGGTGAACAATAAAGAGTTATCTATCTATCTATCTATATTTATACATTTAAAGAAGACAATATAGGTACCTTGGCATCACCCTCCAGCATACGATCTTTGGTGTTCGGCTTGCTCCAATGCATGGACTGCTGCACGTGATCCTTCATCCCAAGCCACTGCTTGTAGCCCATAGCAATGCCGCTGTTCCTCCACTTGTCGTACAGAGCACGCTTAGCCGGGTCGCAGAGCGTCTCCTTTGCTTCCTGTTCAAAAAAGAAGAGGTAAATCTTCTGGAGAGTTTTATCGATTTTTCCATCAGTCTTGGCTTTTCTGCCAGAGATATTTTTTAAGACCGTTCAAAGTAGAAAGTCGTGCATTAAATTGTCAAAAGCGAAATTATGCTAGTGTCGTAAAAACTAAAACTATCACGCTTCACGAACTGTGACCAAACCGTAATAACCAGTTTTTGAGTACCTAATAGAATACTTGACAATTTACGGTAGAGAAGAGATGGCGTGGACTCTTTTCTACCGTGAATTCTATTGTTTGATAAAACCAGTTCCTTTTCCATAAAGCGGCCATAAAGTTTCAAGTGTCCTACGGAAAAAGACCACAAACCTTCAGTTTCTGGAACATGGCCTCAGCTTCTTTGTCCCCATCGTTTTTATCTGGGTGATGCTGCAGGGCGAGTATCTTGTACTCGGCAGTTATTTGCTCCAGCTAAAACAATAGTGCAGTATGTGTATAAGTATCGCATGAACCACAACAATACCAACCTAAGTGCCTACTCTACTTCTCAAGGTTAACCACGAAACCAGTTTTATTTTACCGCTAAGTTAACAAGATCAAGTCACATCTATGAATGAAATTAATTGCGATAGTGAGAAGCGATTGCGCATTACAATTCGCATTGAGAAAAAAATCAATAACAACTTTGGTAGGTAAGTAGCTTCATCGAGAACTTGAATGCGGGGACCAGGGAAAACCCAATTAAGTGAGTGAATCAAACCAATTCGTCAAACCGATGATGGCTTGTTTGCTTTTGCATCAAAGCGACGGCGAAATAATTCTGCAAAAATCTACGACCACCTAGCTCAAGGATGTAGGTCAGATCGGGGCCTCGGGAGAATAAGGTCACTAAGTAGAATCGATACAGCATTGTTAGGTATCCTAGCATACGCCCTAAACAAAAGATCCAACAGACGTATTTTTGTTTAACAAAGGATACTCACAGACGAGTTCTCATCGCACCCCAGCAGCCCGTAGAAGTCATCGTCTGGATTCTGTTTGTAACTCAATATCTCGTCCACGCCCGTCATGGTCACGACGACTTTCCCGCGCGATGCTCCGAACGTTACTGGAGGTTGTAGAGGTAGAGTAGAGAAGAGGTCAAGATGATCGCAGCTCTAATAAAACGACCAAGAATCGAGACATGCGCATTCGATAATGATGGAAATGTACACTATTGAGTCTGACTTGAGTTAAATGAAAACTATTTTACAACCGTTTGCCCAACATTAAAAGCAAATAAGCCTCTGCTCGTTCAAAATTCGGATTCTTATCCGAATTTACTACTGAAATGATTTGTTTAAATAAAATTCCATCGTTATCTCGGGTTTGTGTAAATACCTACCTATCTTCCATGCTCTGAAAATAGGTACCTACTTACCCAATGTATATAATTGAAAAAATATGAAAAAAATATGGGCGTTAAACAAAGAAGCTTTTATATTGGGTTTGGTTCTTTCCGGTTGTATCTTTTTTTTTTTTTTGTTATGCCATAGCAGGCAGACGAGCAGACGGGCCACCTGAGATAGACCAGCCTGTATCTTATATCAACCGATGTAATAACCCATAAAAATGTGAATCGATCTTCGATCCGACTTTGAGGAAAGTAGCCGGACTGGCCGACTCTACCAACGAGTTTCGCGCGCTCAATAAATTGTTGCCCTGAACATTACCTAAGGAGTTAATAGGTGTGTATTCAAATTATCTATAAGAGAATCAATGATTTGTCATTAAGAACTTCAAATACGGATCATCGTAGTTATAAGCCTGAACAAGTCCTGTTGGACTTAGGCCTCCGCGTATTTTAAGGTTTGCCCGTTTGCCGTTAGTCAAGATGCTGCTGCCCATCTCTTGGAGCGTATACTAATCTACGAGAGGTAATGGAGGGGTCCCGTTGTATAGGTACCGGAATCACCACGGCTATTTGCAATCCGCTCGCTACAAAAGCACCTAAGTACTCTTGGCAATTGTTTTACTCCTAGTGTACTAATCAGAGCAATACTTGTTACAATGAATAGTAACAAATATACGGCAGGCTGTAACGCTGAATGTTCTTACTGCATGAATATTCGATATTAGCATAATTAGCTTTTTAGCGTAATTATAATTTAATAACCTAGGTAATATGAAATAATAAATGTGTATATTTATATGTGTACCTACCTATATACATGCAGATCATAGCACAGTAGGTACCCACCTAATATTTATTTTTATTTTTTATGGCTAAGTTGAGTGGTAGCCATCGTTTATAACAAAGCATTGCCTCGTAGGCCACGCATGTCAAGAGCTTGCCCTGCAATGCACTGCCCTGCGTCCATCAACTTTAGGCATACAGGTATTCAGCCTTACGTGCCAGTAATTCCATCGGCACCCACACCCTTCAAACTTTAAACCGAAACAATGCTGCTAAATTCGAAATGTAAATTGGTATAAGTGGACAAGTACCAGGTATCTAACTTTGGCAAAAAACAAATTATGAAAATTAATTACCTAGGTACCTACCTAATCCGTCTACCCAATTTTTTTTAAATCAAAGCAGGTTTATTATTTACATTTTAATCCAATTTTTGTCCAGCTCATAATTTTTAGGCATATAGCATAATTGATGATCGATCGTCAAAATTTATCTAGGACCAACAGATCACCATTAATTTATAGTAAAACTGTGTAAAACTAGTGATTTGTTTCAAAATACTACCCATTTCAGATAAAAACCATATAAAGGTAAACTAATTTATGTGGTCGCGTAAAGGTGAAATCTTCACGTCCAGTATAAAATCAAGGCTGACGACATTGCATATTCCGTGCATGCTCTAGACCAGGGATTCCCAAAGTGGTCGATATCGACCCCTTGGGGTCGATATTGGTTTCCTAGGGGTCGATATAAACGAAAACTGATTTTGGGGGTCGACGAGGCCTAACAATCGACCCCTATTAAATTAACACAAGTTCTTATTTCAAACTTTCAAGTTAGGTACCTATGTAGGTACCTACTGTATTGTTTATGTTGTGTTACGTGTACTAAGAATAATTAATATTTTTGTAGGAAATAGCATTGTTGTAGTAAAGTCTCAAGTTCGTACAACGTACGTTTTTTTTGTTAAATTTTGATGATGAAATGGAGTCAACTTTCACCTAACCAAGTGCAAAGTTTTCCAATTGGTACCTTAGTATTTTGTATCAATAGGAAAAAACTAAAGATACGCCCCCTTATTCATAATAGTCTGCTGACTTAAAGCATTGCTAATTCTCACTCTGTCTTCTTCTATTGACCTAAATCGAGAGAGACCTATGAAAAATAACACTCTGTAGCAGCTGTTTTAAGTTAGCGGACCATTGCGAATAAGGGGGTTGATCTTAAAAGTAGGTAATTTGGCCATGGGGGTCAGAGGAAACTGTTCATTTTGGAAAAGGGGTCACTTGTCCAAAATAGTTTGGGAATCCCTGCTCTAGACATTGGCGTCCCATCGCTTCTGCATCAAAAATAGCTACCGAAGACGCGCTAAAACGCAAGTTTACGCGGTCCATCGGCCGCCACGGGCGTGTGTGCTTCATCGAATCTGCTAAATATAATCGCAATCACAAACGAATAAATCAATACAAAAAGTAATGTTCGCCAGTGTGTGTCAACGAACTAGCTCGAAGATCTTCCATCTTTGGCAGCGGAAGTAGCGGCGGATGTCCCGCCATCGGCAATGGGTGAGTGGTAGCATATGAATGCCTGACAACAATACAGCAGCTTCGCTCACACATTTCCTATTCGACCCGTGTCTCCGCCGAAAGTTTGTCAACCTTTAATTTTTTGTTTAGCACTACTAACTAGACGTATTTATAAAAGGAACACGTCTGGTGAGACAAAGTGTTGTATCTTGTGATTGTGATGTTTAAATAATTTATTGTGTATAGACTTGTCTGGATTTAAACGTGCTTTTAAATGGCTGGTAGGCAAGTAGGTGTTTTTTTGTAACCTTGTAAGTCTACTGAACTGCTATGGCAACCATTAGACCTGTCCTAATCGAAACACCTAAGCTGGATTTGCTCCAAAAGCTGGCAATGGTCGCGGTTAACAAGGACACGGTAACAACACGAGGCCTGAGGGTAGAAAAAACGCTGATTACTTTACAAAGAGCTGAAAATAATAAAATAAAATTTACACAAAAAATCTGGGCTGAAAATTTGGTAGGTAGAGCCAATTAGAGCTTTGTTTATGCTCTTGTAATTCTGTTTGCGAGTTTCATTAATGGGAATATACTACCCACATAGAATGTTGACCTACTTGACTCAAAGAGTAGGGTCGTAGTCGTAGTTCCCAATTCACCACAGTAAATAGACAAGTCCAAAGTTTATTAGCAAGCAATGTTTACGTTTACTATACGAACGATAGCGTGCTTGTGTGGGCGGACTGTGTCTCGCTGGAAATACAGATGTACATTACTACTCATCTAGGTATACAGTTTATATCGTATCTATAAGCGTGGGCTCTCGGATTAAACTCACAAACATTATACGTAGTAAGTGTGATTGTTTTAGGAACTGTGACGTCATAGTTCATAGCCAATTCGCATTACGACGCTAAATCTAGAAAAACAGCACTGCCGACTGCGATAACCAATTCGCAAATCCACTTTCAAATACTAAAGAGCTAAATAAATACAGTCCACTTTAAACACATTCATAACCTATAACAAAAACACAAGCTGTTCTGGCGTTCAAGAAAACGACTCAAAAACCTTATTTGTAAGTAAACTTATAAGTATAGATAGCGATGGAAGAGCTCTATACCTTATTGCTTTGTTCTAAGCCTAAAAACGTACCCTATATCAGATTCCACTACTCAAGTTAAGAGCCCTTTTCACCTCGTGTTTTTGTCCAAGCTTGAAAGCTTCTGACATGAAGTTCTTTTGTGCCGAAGCGGGCAAAACTCAAGGTGAGAGCTACCTTTTCATGCTCAAGAATACGTTTCGACGAAAGACAATCAGCTAAATTAAGTACTTAGAGTAAATGTGTCAAGTGCAGGAAAGGAGCCTCTCTGAAGCGCACTTCAAATCCTTTTGCCACACTGGTTTCAAAGGTCCAGTGACACTGAATAAAGAAGAAGTACCTACTTAGAGATTTTTAAATGTATTAAAAGACCCACTGAGGTGGAAGACTTTAGCTGACGAGCCCATCATCAAAGTTAGCTTAATCAAAGTTTTCTTTATTCTATGGTAGGTACCTATCAGAAGGATCACTTTGAAGCGTCTTAAAGCTAGGTGAGTCTAGGTGCCAGTTCCACGCGATCAAGCCTAGAAGGACAGGCAACAAACTACGGCTTGGTTCCTACTTACGGTCCTCACACAAAACCAAAGCAATAATAGCACTGACTAGACTATCTTACTCAAATATCTAACTTACATAGCATTCAAATGAATCTTTTTCAGCTTAATATTTGTCCGACTGCAACATCCAGAGTTTATAATTATTGAATTATGAATCAACTCCGTAACACAGTTTCGAGAGGGGAAGTAGATCGGGATGCTTTTTAGCGTCTATTTTAGGATCGGATATGTTAGTTTTGTTCAACAGGGAATACAAACGAATGTATACCGGCTCTACTGAAGAGCTATGTTTATTACGTAAATAGTTTTGTATGTAAAATTGACATGGATACAAGTAAATGTGGTTTGGGTATGATTTACCTGTTAGTATATTGTGTATGTTGGTATGTATGTTTGTACATAAAGGTTTGCCAATAATTAATTAAGTGTTGTGATGTTTATAGTATAACGTCCTCGTCCTCGTCCTAAGCTTCGTAAGTAATAAACTATTTTAAGAATAATTACTATTACGTTTCATGGATAGAATAGGAATACGGTTTACCTATTAGGTAGAGGTCGGCTGCACTGAGAGCCATTAATTAAATAGCTCCCAAAAAGTATCACAGTTACAATCTTAGCACAGAAAAAAAGAGTAGAAAGCCGCCGAGAAAAGCGTAGCCGTTAATATGGGAACCGCAGTCGCCAGTTTTACATTTTCACTGTTCCCGTTGCTTTTTCGGGATAAAAAGTATCCTATATTCTTCACTACTCTAATACTCCACTAATTTTCTGCCAAATCGGTTCAGCCGTTCTTGAGTTATAAATAGTGTAACTAACACGACTTTCTTTTATAAATATCGATATCACTTAATATAATTAAGAATAAGGGAAGAACGAAGATTTGTATGTAGAAAGGAGCATTTGCTCCTCATGTATTTTGGCGACACATTTTCGGCCACATATCCGTTCTACTATGTTCTGTGATTACAAGGACCTTTTTCAAAGCCAAAACTCAGAAATAATGAACTCAGTAGCCCCTCTTTTCTGAGCATTGGCTACGCAATTGTGGAATCAAGTCCGTATGAAGACAGCTCTGTAGGTAGGCAAAGTCCCCTTTCTCGCGTAGTAAGTAGGTACCCACCTAGTTACGTAGATTAATTAGTTACATTCCCAATTAACAGCTATGCGATGCGTGGCATTGACAGTAGATACTGTTAGTTGTGTGCCAAATACAGCTACGGTGTTACGGGCCCCGTTCGAAGAAGGTGACGATTAATATTTTATTATTCATTGTGCTCATTTACTGCGCAGTACATCTAGATGTTTATTTACTACCTAGGAAATATAAATATATACCTAATGCTATCAAAATATCGAATTTATGGCCCAAATTTTTGGGCCACAACGACAACGAAAATAATGCAAAATGGGCCACAGTGTCAATGGGCCGCAAACCTCAGGCCGCAAAGGGAGTTCATGGAGCTCACAGAATAATGAAGAAGCAAAATTATCAAAAGATCAAAGTCAAATATGTATTTATTTAACAAGGATTACTTTGACACGTCTTAAAGCTAGGTAAGTCTAGGTGCCAGTTCCAGGTCCTAAGACAGGAATGTTATTAAAAATTTCTTGTTCGTCTGTTAAATTGAATTCCTACCTTAATTTACCTCCGTCCAGTTAGTTCTAAGACCTGGTTTTGGTCTTATAATATATTCCAAGGGTAATGGAAAAACACTATTGGTAACTTCAAGTGCCTGGATGTTATTGAATTTGTACTTTACTAGCTCATCTTACGTCTGTTATTTGTTTGTTGGAGTCGATGCCCTCTGGTCTCTGGGCATCATCAGATGGTCTGGTTTTCATCATGCTTTGGATATTATTTCTCTTCAGTTCCGCTTATTCACTGGCTTAGTAAATAGCGGAAACGCCTTTGCTTGAAATATGGATAATCATTAAATCTGTCGAATATGAATTATGCACTTATTTTTAACGACTTTGCTCACGTGGAATAGGGGAACTTTGATATTCGTCACTGCATTTGTCTAAACAAAATAAATATTGCCGAGCAAAAAAGATTTAATTGGCCAAGTTTGATTCAGCTGACATAATCTATACTTAGTTAATATTATAAAACTGAAGAGTTTGGTTGAACGCGCTAATCTAGAGAACTGCTGGTCCAAATTGGAAATTTATTTTTATTGTTGGATAGTCTTTTTATCAAGGAAGGCTAGGCTTTATACTCGTAACATCACGCTACAATAACTAATAGGAACAGCATCAATGTAAAATAACGCATAAATCGCTGTCCATTCTTTTCTATCACATAATATTTTTTCTACAAAGACATTTAGTCAGTGTTCTAGGACAGAATGTTTTTAAAATATTCCAGAATCATCTCGAATAAGACTACCTGGGCAGCGCCTATAATGTGCGCAAGGAATAATTTAAAAATAAAAATGAAATGAAATCAATTATTTAATTAAATTTTTTATGTGTATTTAGCTTTAAAGTAAATAATGTGCCTACTTTGCTTGTTTTCTTTATCGTGTTTGCATGCTGGGTTTTTCTGGCGAAGTGTGTGAATCTGTAGGTATTTGCCTAATAGATTTAAGATCTAAAATGTAGCATACTTCAAGCAAATAAATGATTTCATTTCATTTCATTTTAAGGCTTTAGAACGCGTTCAAGGGTACCGAAAGCTCCAGCTAAACCAATATCGAATCATGTCCGGCGAAGCATGAAAGCTCTCGTCAATTCCACTTGTTCACCCATCCAATACCATTGTCGCATGAGCTGCTGACTGTATTATCTTTTTATACTACTTAGGTATATAAAAGTTTATTTTATTATATTCTCAATATAATAAAATAAACGGCCTGGCCTCTCAGCTCAGTTGGTAGATCTGCCTTCTGTCTGCGTGGGTCGTGGGTTCGATCCCCACCGAGAACAAATGTTTGTGTGGTGAACACCGATGTTTGTTCTCTTTCTGGGTGTTATTATATGTATTCTAAGTATGTATTTACAAATAAAAAAGCAGCCAAGTGCGAGTCGGACTCGCCCATGAAGGGTTCCGTAGCATCAATTAACATAATATAAAGGTTTTTGTAGTTCGTCGAAAGGTAAATTGCGGTTTACGATTTATGACGTATAAAAAAAAAACTACTGACTAGATCTCGTTCAAACCAAATATCGTTGAAAGTTTGCATAGTAATGTACAACATATATTTTTTTTGGATTTATCATTCTCTTATTTTAGAAGTTAGAGGGGGGGGGACCAACTTTTTTCCACTTTGGAAGTGTCTCTCGCGCAAACTATTCAGTTTAGAAAAAAACGATATTAGAAACCTCAACATCATTTTCTGGAAGTTCCGCTAGAACCAACTTGTTGGGCAAAACACCTCTCACTCGAACCATTAGGACCCTAAATCTGGTGGCAGAAAATATAGATATATTTCATTGTTCTTTGAGCGATTTCATAAAAGCTTCTCTGTCTATCCTGGAGCTATAATCTGTCGTGTTTAATTTTGAATGTGTATTGTTTTTATTTTTGTTAGGTAATTGATTTGATTCAGGGTACCTATATTATTGTGATTATTTTTATTATGTTTTTTTGTTTGTAATGTATAATTTATAGAAACTAAAATTCAGATTATGAAAGGCTGCTCTATTGTATTAGGGTACTCCTGTAAGGATAGGGCAATGGTTATATATATATAAATAAATAAATAAATAAATAAATTTTTAAAGACCTATCCATAGATACCCCCACACGTATGGGTTCGATGAAAAAAAAATTTGCGGTTTACGATTTATGACGTATAAAAAAAAAACTACTGACTAGATCTCGTTCAAACCAAATATCGTTGAAAGTTTGCATAGTAATGTACAACATATATTTTTTTTGGATTTATCATTCTCTTATTTTAGAAGTTAGAGGGGGGGGGACTAACTTTTTTCCACTTTGGAAGTGTCTCTCGCGCGAACTATTCAGTTTAGAAAAAAACGATATTAGAAACCTCAACATCATTTTTAAAGACCTATCCATAAATACCCCACACGTATGGGTTCGATGAAAAAAAAAATTTTGAGTTTCAGTTTCAAGAACGGGGACCCCCAAAATTTATAGTTTTTTTTCTATTTTTATGTAAAAACCTTAATGCGGTTCACAGAATACATCTACTCACCAAGTTTCATCAGTCTAGCTTTTATGGTTTCGGAGAAAAATGGCTGTGACACGGTCGGACAGACAGACAGACAGACAGACAGACATGACGAATCTATAAGGGTTCCGTTTTTGCCATTTGGCTACGGAACCCTAAAAATGATATCTGGTTCCCATAGTACAAGCTCTGCTTAATTTGGGGCTAGAAAGTGCTGTGATTGTCAACAATATTTGTTTATTCACCTGATGTTAAGTATCTTACCATTCTATTCGTTCAGAGTGTATTTAATGTCAATATTGCGTATACCTACCACATGCCACTTCCCTTACCACTTTTTAAGCAATAAATTTTCATTTCATTTCATTTCATGTATTCCTATTTTCCTATAATACCCACCTTTAATTATTTTTTATGAAAAGAAAATTGGGCTGAGCTTTCCCGGGCCATTCTATTGATTTCTTATTTCGTTGGGCGTCCTTGACGATATGAGGCGACTCGTCCTTACTTTAAAAAGTTTTCAAACAATCACCAGAATGTATTTTACAACGGTAAATATTTACCACAGTTTCTTGGGATACTAGTGCAATTTATATTATGTACAAATGTAAATAGGTACACCTAATTTTCTAAGTTATAGAATAAGGTGTATCTTATTTTCTAACCAAAAATCGATTGTCTGTGAAGTCGGTTTACTGACGGTAGTTGAACGTGACAACACATACGAACGCTGCCGAACGCGAAGGCCGATTGTGCCTCTTTGTCGCTCGTTCCGCGCTCTCGCTTGCACTTCAAACCTTATATGGAACGCCTCAGAGCGAGGTAACGCCGCATGAGTCATGTTTTTTATGCGTGCAGCCGGCTCCATCGAATTATAAGACGTTGTCACGTCAAAAAAAATTTGCATTATCGGAGTGTATAGTGAGCAAATCAGTAAGTAGGTATATTTCCTACTAAATAAAATATCCGTACTAAACTGTATAATACACACTGTAGTATAATAATTAATTTTCCTATAGTCTAAATAGATAGGTAAGTAAAGTACTACCTATTTAGATAAGGGCTGATGATATATTGCTATTATACAACAGCAGGCAATGAACCCTAATTAGGGTCACCAAAACATTTGACTGTTGCGTAAACTGTGATGATAACAAAAATCTAACGTAATAATGTGGTGGGTATCTTTAGTGCACGAGCGACGTTTCTTCTTAAAAAATAATGACTTAATTACACATTGGTATTTGGTATGGATCTCTAAAACATGATAGGAGACCTTAGGCGGTTTAGTCATAAACAATACTTAGTAGGTATAGTTAGATATAACTTTTTGTGAAATAAAAACTAAACCGGCCTTTGCATCTAATGTGGATGGTTTATACAGGGTTATTCATTATTAGCTACACAAACTGACTGGGCCTAATTTTTGGGTCATGAATATTTGTTTGGCCGAATCAATTTAATTCCTAAACTGATTTAAGTTTTTGTATCAAAACTTCATTTTTATTAATTTCTTTACGGCTATTGCACAGGACGATGATCCACCCAGGCGGTGACTGAACGCAGAGTGTCGCTCACGGCGCGCGGGCGCGGATCAAAGGTCAAAATAGGTCAGGTGCCAATGATTCCAAAGGATATTCTTTATCGATTTTCTCGGGATTTTCCAAAACTGTAAAAAATCATTTCATCAATATTTTTTATTTTATTTGTTGAACCTAATTCCTGAGTATTTGCAGCTAACAATGAATAGCCCTGTATGTCATGTGCAATTGGTGAATAAGTATCACCAATTGCACATGACATACAGGGCGGGATGGTAAGGGAAGTCTATATCACTCACACTCACAAACTAAGGGAGGTCAATCCTACCCAGCAGTGGGTGAAGATGCTGTCTGTGGGCTGTCGATGATGATGATGATGAAAGAATTTTCTAAATTGCACGAAACTACGTAAGACTTTCACCAAGCCCTAGTTTGTTGCCTGTTCTTCTAGGCATGATCGCGCGGAACTGCCGAGACTCACCGACCTATAAGACGTTTCAAAATGATCAATTGAAAAAGAAGTTTTGAATTTGTAAAAATATTCACTATTCACGGGTTTCACGCAGTCCGAACAATCTTTTATCCCTTCAGCAATATTCATCATCATCCATCATCATCATCCTGAAGAACTCCACTGCTGGACATAGACCTGTCTTTGGCCACATTTATTTGGAAGAACATTCTGAGCTCTTTCCATCCACCGACTTCCCGCGATCTTAACAATGTCGTCGGTCCATCTGTGTGTCGGTCATGTGGTCGGTTCAACAATAGTTAAATTCCTAAACTGTGAGCTAGGTATTATGTAACCATTGTCTGCCATTCCATGGCACTTGTGTCCTTAAATGCATGTACCGGCATGGAGTAAATTGGACGCAAGCGGAAGCTTCCAATTTGTAAGTTAAGCAGCCGAGGAAGCTTAGTGGGTTAGTTTCATCGACATGTGTATATAGCTATGTGTATCTAAAAGTTAAAGTAAACTGGCCTTTGCATCTCATCATCATCATCAACAGCCTGAAGAAGTCCGCTGCTGGACATAGGCCTCCCCTACACATTTCCAGGAAGAGCGATTCTGAGCCCCTTCCATCCACCGACTTCCTGCGATCTTAACAATCTCGTCAGTCCATCTGGTGGGTGGGTGCCCTACTTTTCGTCTTCCGGTTCGTGGTCGCCATTCGAGAACCTTTATTCCCCAACGGTGGTCGGTTCTTCGAGCTATATGACCTGCCCATTGCCTTTGGATCTATTGTAGATGATTTATATATATGTATAGCTTCAGGGGCAAAACTGGTGGTCACTCATGCCCCTACTTACGGGACGCTACGTGCCTGGGACAGGATTTATACATGGAATAAGCTTGCCCAATTGCCCAGCACCTATACCATCCTGACAGCTTAGCCGGCCTGATCCACAGGAAAGACATGGTCAATACGTTCGAAGCTGACTATGCCACTGGTTTCCTCACGATGTTTTCCACGACACACCCAAATGTGTGGCGCCACATGTAAGTCCCTTCCACGCAAGCAGTTAATTTACAAAACACAACAATATTTTCACAGTGATCCTAAATAACTCTTATGACAAACTCATGCGCAAAACATACCTTTTTCAGTATATTTCAGCACGGGTTATGACTAACGATGTGGTATGTTAATCTCGGCATACGCCTGCAAAAATAAACTTCATTCCGCGAATATAACACGGAATACTCACACTTACCCAGATACCCAGTGAACATGCTTCCTTATTCTTATTATACATACTTGTGAAATGAAATACTCCACTTGTCTATAGCATTTTTGTGTAAATCGCTATATTTTCATAAAAATACTCTCAGTATCGAAAAATGTTTGCTTATTTTAATTTATTTATTTATTTTAGTTTATATTTTCGGATAACAGGTTCTAAATTTTGCTATCAGGTGGTACTGAACACTTCAAAGTCAATCAATCAAATCAAAAGTTATTTATTTTATATAAGACACATAAGAATAGTATAAAAATTGGCTGCCACTTTCAGAATACATAATAATAAAAAGAATTGTACTGAAGTTGTGTATGTAACCTCTAGGGAAGATGAAACAAAATAAAAATGAATACAGTTCAAAAAAAAAAGATGAAAAGTAAACAAATAAATAAAAATCCAGCGAGATCATAGTTAAAGTATCTTGACTAATTATTTTTACTAACTAAGATAGCGAGGGAATATCTATCGTGCCTGGGGACTAAAGTTAGCGAGCCTATTTTTTTACAAGATTCCCCCAAAAAACCGTTGTATTTATTTACTTTTTATTTTATTTAGACAAAATGCTCTCAAATTTCGCTGAATCGTCTGAACGCCAAAATGACGTAAAAAAACAATCAAGCAAATGAAATTGGAACCCAGGTTCAGTCATGCAGCAGCCCATCACAATTCACAGTATTACAATTATATTTCAATCTCGTCGTTTCTCTCATTTCGTTTTAATTTGGGCAGAGTGGTTTTACGAGCGGTTCGCTTAGCAAAATGTTATTTGAGCCCACTTTTAGATGATAGGTGTTTTAGGTGATTATGTGGCGAATAAATACATTTCATCTCATTTTATTTCATTTTGCAAGAAGGAACCTACTTAACAGAGAAGCGTAGGCTATATAGGGACAGTCCGGCTAATCATTATAAAATATATACGTATATGATTTTAAGCACCACGCGATCTCAGAAACTACAAGGCCTAAGGTAGAGGTTTGGAATTCAAGACAAGGGTTTGACTCGTTGAGGTCCTAAAATTCCTTCAGGGTAGGCAAAGCAACGACAGCACCCTTGCTGTTGTTGGTGTCTATGGGAGACGAAGACCGCTTACCATCAGGTGAGTCGTAAGCTGGTTTGTCTATCTTTTGTAAAAAATATATATTATAAAATTAATTTTTGAAAAACTCTTATTCCAGGGGGTAGAAAGGTGTCAAAGTTTGTATGAGAATATAGCTTAACTCAAAAGAAGTCGCGCGGGATTCCACTGTACACTACACATTAGAAATAAGCATGACAGATATAAATTCATCACCAAAACTACAAAGAAACTCATTGTTTTCGTAATTTCTTTTGTAACTTTGGTAATTTGTCATTCATTAGCCATACCATTGTTCGGAGTTTTGAACACGGGTACCACAGATAATGCAGCAGTTATTACTAATGTAACCTTTTGGAGCGTCTCAGAAATCGACCCAGCAAAAGGAAAAAAAATATGCCAGATGTTGAACGAGTGTGATTCTGTGTTTACTTGCAACTGAAACAATGCACACTTCTGTGCGCGAGCGCAGAGCGTTCTCCGGGCTGCAACAAGGGGCATTCTGTTTTTGTTTGTCACTGTATTCAGTTAAAAATAAGTCGTGAACTCTTTTAACTTAACAACATATCCATTTTTAGGTAGGTATAGCTATTAAACAAACTGTGTTATTTTTCCTGCAAACTAAAAATTAGACAGTTTTTTTGGCGTCGCATCTTGTTATGCATTTTGTTTTATTGTAAGCAAGAAATTTGGGAAACAGTTTTAAATAAAGTACGCGGAAATTTGACAGTTATCGATGCCAGGCCGGGATTCGAACCCACCACCGGCATCCGCTACGGTTGAGTCCCAACTCCCACCTGCTTGTTATCTTGGATTATTGTAATAAAATATTGAGTAGATGTCAACACAGCAACCAAGTTTTTTTTCAATTAAAGGCAAATTTTGTAATCTACGGAATAACGTTATTCGTCAAATTATAAATTACTGGCATTGTTTTTAACAAGCCTAAAAAAGAGATGGATATATTTTTATCTGGTAGACTTTATACTAGATGGAAATTAAATGCCCTAAACGAATAATTATTCGTAATAATAGGTGGGTATATTATAAAAACAAACAAACCTGATAAAGCTATCAGGATGGAGCGTTTAATTAAATAAGCACTTATTAGGTTACTAAGGGTTTCAGGCCCGAGTATTACACAAATACACAAACACTATTCTGAATATTCAAGCTTTTATTTTTGATCAATTGACCTCAAAACTTTGCTTGCTTGGTACGAACTAACGCACTTTTATAAAATACTCCAAGATTTTGTCACGGATTTCTAGAAGAAACATTTTGTGCTTTTTCCATCAATGGAAGTCTCCAACGATTTTCGCATTAATGCAAAGTCCATAGTTTTAAAGTGTTGCATTAATCTTTTGTACCTGAAATATCTCCAAAGTTATCTCTTGTTAGGCTCAAGGACTACGTGTTTATATTCTAGTAGTAGTAGAGAGGTCTTTGTGATGGGCTCGTCCGGGGAAGTACTACCACCATGCCTATTTCTGCCGTAAAGCAGCATTGCTGTGTTTCGGTTTGAAGGGTGTGGTTGCCGGTGAAATTACTAGCACGTGAGGCTGAACATCTTTAGCTTCAAGTTGATGTACGCAAGGCTGTGCATCGTAGGGCACGCTCCTGCCGTGCCCTGGGATGCTCCTGACGTGCGTTACCACTTAATATTAGGTGGGCCATAATCTTGTTCCATCAGCTAGCTGTATATAAAAAAAACCTGTATATGCTCTAGAATAAGGCTTCAAACCCATCCGCAATATCAATATAATTCCTAATAAAAATTTGTTTGCCAATACACCCAGAATTAATTGATTTCGGTTCATAGAAGCATCGAATCAGATTTCAACTCCACTTTTCAGTGTCAACAGTGGAACATCTGTATGTATAAATGTAAGGGTATGTATAAACTATTCAGTCGTGAAAATCAATAGTCCCGGGAGCACTAGACATGCGTACAATTTAGCCTCAGTTTTGTTTGCAGCTATACCCTTTTTCCCGGGTATTTTAGTATTATATCAACCTGGCTCCCATAGTGCAAGCTGTGCTTAGTTTGGAGCTAGATAGGGTTGTGTGGAATGTC
Source organism: Thera obeliscata (assembly GCA_947578465.1). Lineage (NCBI taxonomy): Eukaryota > Metazoa > Arthropoda > Insecta > Lepidoptera > Geometridae > Thera > Thera obeliscata. The sequence continues at coordinate 1,998,568 of OX387927.1, forward strand.
TGCAATATTTATACTTTTTTTTTTAGATCCGTGGCTATGGAGAAGTTTGAAAATCGCCGTCAGTAGAAAGAGACAAACTAGCATTACGTATAGCATATTTTTGCTTGGCCTCTCAGTTCAGTTGGTAGTAGCTCTGCTTTCTGCGCCGTAGGTCGTGGGTTCGATCCCCACCGAGAACAAATATTTGTGACAGATATTTGTGGTGAACACAGTTATTTTTTGCTCTTCTCTGTTGGGGCGTTATATTGTATTCTGAGATGTATTTACAAAAAAAATGTGTGTAAGTATTATATCAGCTATATCTGATTCCCATAGTGCAAGCTCTGCTTAGTTTGGGGCTCGATAGTGTTGTGTGGATTGTCTGCAATATTTATATTTATTTGTAGGTTTTTTAGCTCTGCGATTATAGGGAAATTTGAATATCGCCAGTAGAACGAGAGAAACCAGGAATTCAAAGCTTTGACTGGCCTCTCAGTTCAGTTGGTAGTAGCTCTGCTTTCTGCGCCGTAGGTCGTGTTGATCACCACCGAAAACAAATATGTTGTGTGGTGTGAACACAGATGTTTTTTCTCTGTCTGGGTGTTGTAATGAATTCGAAGTATGTATTTACAACAAAATATTTAAAAAAGTTCCGGTGTATATCAGCTATCTGGTTCCCATAGTACAAGCTCTGCTTAATTTAGGGCTAGATAGTGTTGAGTGGATTGTCCTCATTATCGTATTTATAGCTAACAAGTACTTACTTATATATTACCTTGCAAGCAAACATTTTAGTTAAATAACTGTTTAAAATACTAATTGGGCGATCGATGTAACCGAACCTTAGTGTATTTACGTAATTGAATCCCATGGATCACTTGAGATGGCCCAATTTATTCTTCCTTGTATGTAGGTAGTACGTAGCCCTTATAATGTAATGAGTAATATATGCTTAAATATAAGCAGAATCCCTGTAACAGCTGACTGGTTAACTAGGGTAATTTGATAACGAGTTTGTTATGTGTAAATGGTTAAGTAATCAGTCGTTTAATTCAATAACATTTCTCTTTTATTACTTTACTTCACAAGAAATATAGGAAAAACATCACAAGAAAAAATCAATGTTTCCAGAATTTAGAGATAGCGAAAATTCCATAGATTATTTTGTGGTGCTTTTTCGTTGATATTCAATAATAATAACTGGTTGAAAGTCATGTTTCAGTGAATTTTATAGTTTTTGCTTTGCCTCTGCATCCATTCCATTGCAATTCCAGTAGCTCTGTTTGGCTCTGTCTCTGGCTATGGTTTTGAGTATGTGTGAGTGCCCACCAGTGCATTATACTGTGTGTGTGACGTTTTAACGTAGGATTTATTTAGTCAACAGTCACACAGACTCAAAACCAGAACCAGAGACAGAGCCAGACAGAGCGCATGGTAGGCCAACAGGTCGGCATAAAAAATATAAAATTACGACTCGTAATAATATTGACGATAATGAGCTTGGATCGAAACATTTACCTACCCTAAGCACTAAAATTATTCATACACATGTATTCATAGCATTGCAATGTTTGATTCATTTCCCTGCCTACCCCTTTAGAGCGGTGCATGAATGAACGAATATCAACATTCGGGGTATTTACAAACATTGACGCCTAGCCGTGCTTCCGACCGCGCACGCGCTGCGTAAACACTTCTAAATACATCCAACCAGACGGTTGTCAGGAATGGGCCTGAAGCCTGGGGTAGCCAAAAGATTTACCAGATCATTTATTTAATATAAAACTCTCTTTTTCTCTCTCAAGGTTGTCTGGAAGAGATCGCTTTTAAGGATAAGATGGCCCATTGTTTTTTTGTTTTTCGTTTTAATTTTATGTGGTGTTCAATAAAGTATTTGGTATATCTCTTAGTTCTGACCCCAGAAATGGTAGAAACCCCCACACTCATATCCTGCACTCTTCAAAACAACTTTTTAAAGATAATATGGGGATGCTACAAGAAAACAAGGGTTACCATCAATCATTGTGCATTGGGTTAATCGTCGTGTCATAGAATGATAATAGGCAAGAATATGAAAGTTGACGTATCTTATATAGTAGAACCGATAACCGCTGGAGAACTAAGGTTCTTGAATGACACGAACCGGAATATGTATCTAATGGAACGCCCGCTACCCAATAGACCGACGATCATGTCAAGATGGTGGGAAGTCAGTGGATGTAGAAGAGAAGAACCTATGCGGTATTTCCGGGCAATACAGAAGGCTTAGGTTCATGACAGTGGACTTCTGAAGTGGTGACTGAACTAAGGAGACCCAAAAGGGCTAACGTTTACCGCGATAGCCCCTAAAGGAAAAAGAAAAAGGAAATCTTACCATGCCTTCAAGTTAAGACTATTCGAGACAGACTCCTTCTCCCTAACAGCCAGCCCATCAAAGCCTAATGAGTGCCTTGGAAGTCATCACACTTTACGTGACTTTCAGTTGAAATAATGAAAAAGAAAACCTACTTTTCTGTAGAAAACCCTGAATCGTCGACCGTTTTCTAAAGTTTATTGAATTTGTATTCAAATTTTGTATGCTTTGAGGAACTCTTTTTGTATAATATCTTATTACTTTATATTTTTTTATTTCAGTTAGAAATAATGTTTATTTGATCCACATAACAAAGACAAAATAAAAAACAGTTACCCTCTCTATCTTCAAATCTCTGGAGTAATAAAAATAAGTAAAAAACTGCACAAATGTTTACCATTTTATGAAAATCCCATCATAAAATAATAAACATCTGTCGCAATCAGAGACACCGGATGGAAAACAAAACCAGATGAGAAATAAACATGCAAGAGTGTATTTTATATCCGCCGTTTTCAATAGGTGTGTACGGCGTACAAGCAACGCTTGGCGTTTCCTGTAAGCTTCCTATTGAAAACACAGAATCAATAATAGGAACTACTAGAGATGTGCTTTGTATAGATACGTTACTTTTCGCTATGCCGCCGCTTTGGAGATTAAGAGAATACAAACTTGGCAATTTTGAATTCGGAACACAACAATAGTGTAGAAGGCCAGTCATTTAAGCTTAAATTAGGTAAGAATCTCGGAATTCGAGATACCTAGCTGTATAGTTCTAGCAAAGCTAAAATTCTAAATTTGAATTCGAAAGTTCTTGATAAATAAATGTTTTGCGCCCGTGTTCAGAAATAGAGTCTGAGTCGAGTTTCAAGCATAGATTTTTTGACAGTTCTCAATTGAATATGGACAAAAATCTCTACTTGAGGCTCGACTCAGACACAAGCACTGTTTCAGAATACGGGCTTTAGACAGAGAAATAGCATTATTACTGCGCAAATTTTTACTTTTGTGACCGTTGATTGTGATTGTCGGGTTGTGTATTTTGTTTACTGAGGTATTGCGGGGATAAGTTTATTGTAGGTAAATGAATACCGATAGGCCGTAATATCTATTAATGTTAGGTACACCTCTAGTTACCCCATGAAAGCTCGCACGTGTTAACGAAAGTAAATACGAAAGCTTAGCGTCCACCTGCGCGCGCGTCGGTACGAGATAGGGCGTAGCGCAGAGCAAGCCGGGCATTCATCGAGATGTGTCGTGTGTAGTGCGTACTTATGGACAACATGGGACCACAGTTTGACTATTGCCTTCGTGCTACAAGTGAGTGGCATACCTACCTATAGCTAGTGTTTATTTTTATCCAAACATTTTCCGTTTTTAGTAGTTGTAGGCAACGTGTAAGGCTCTAAGAACTCGACAACGCTACGTATAGCTTTCCTGAAAATATCTCGTAGCAGCCGTTTTCTCATATGTTGCAGTCAACTAGTGTTTGCTTATAATCTGTGGCTGATCGATATGTTGTTATTATTATGTCGTAGGTAAATATATAATGTACTTACAGATAAGTACATTAAGTATAAACATTTTATGAGTTAACAATGTGAGATAATCAATGTGGCTTTTTCATGAAACTTAGATAATATTATATTCCAAGAAGTAATAAAATTGAGCATCAAAGTATAAATGACTCACTATTTCAAGACTTCTTCGAATAAGTGATTTCCGAGAAAATTGACGAAATAACGACGCCGTTTTAGGTAGATACATATTTAAATACAGATGTGTTACAAAAACATTTATTTGTCCTTAGTTTTTTTTTTATGAAAGGTACTAAAACTAAACCTTTATAAAAAGCTAAGGTACATCTCTTATAAACCATTTGGTAAAGCAAAAAACCAACGCGCGTCGTTCAGAGTAGAATGTAAAAATAGCACATTAGCCCAAAAATAATTAAAATCATCATGTGACCAAGATTGAATGGCTTCCAATTAAAAAAAACTGTCCATCTGAAAAAACTACAATCAATTACTGTCTGTCTGTCTTCGATGTCCTGGTTTATTACATAATGCGAAATTAATCAATGTTTGGTTTAGATTAGCGAGTAATAAGAGGTACCGTCACTTGCAAAAGGATGAAGGACTTTAATATTCAAGTTTTAAAGTTTCAGTCATTCCTTTTATAGATATTCATCTCCAATTCACCTGATCTAGTATACCTGCATAATATACAGTAACCAGACTAATATAACAACAGGTCTAACAGACGCATATACGACTGTACAGTCAGCCTCAAATATTAAAACACTTTTTCTTCCCATTTTGAAGAAAAATTTATAGTAATCCTTGAAAATTTTTAAAAACCAACGCAAATCTTAAAATTTTAGATAAATGTTGATCTATACGTCAAAAATCTTATGAACTTCTGTTGGTAACTGTCCCTACATTTGACTGTTTTTGCCCCGTGCCACATGTTCCCAGGGACTTCTAAGGGCCCTGGGTCCGAGTATACGACGCACATGCGGGCGTAACAAAAAACTACGACTAAACTAACACAAACGTGTCCAAATATAGGTTTAATGGTCACTTAATAGAAACATAATGTAAATGCTAGGGGAGCATACAAACATTTATGAAAAATATTTAATAATTTTTTTAATACAAAAAATTATCTATTTATGTACTTTTGTTGCATTTTTATTAGCAGTTTACGGCATAAAATCAAAGTCAAAATGAATATTTTTTTTACATAATAAAGATTAACAATGCTTTATAAGCAATTGTATAAACATATACTTATATATATACAATAATATAAGTACTTATATACTCCTTTTAATACTAGTTAATATTAAAATCACGCTCTAGTGTAGAACTTTCTATTCACACCAAGAAGGTTCTCTACGAAAAAGGTCGACATGGCTAGTGGACCAAAAGAAGTTGCTACGTAAATAGTTTGCAACCAGCTCTGACCTATTGAGAAGATTTGACCTATAAAGTAAATTAAGTTATCCTTTGGCCGTCTCAAATCACCCACATCTCGTGAACCACTTCTAAATCTAATTGCAGTACCTAATCATGCATACCTACATGAACCTACTGTACAGTTAGCGAGAAAAATCATATTTCGTTTATTTAGTTGACACACCAATGGTATTTTTATATTAAATATGTAGGTACCTATCTTCTTTTCTCTCGAAAATTCTCGACCCTGCATGCAGCAATGTGCAATACGAGGTATTTATTTTTGCAAAAAAATAAGGTCTTGTAAAAGGTACACCAGTGACTGCTACACTACCTTTGCACTGGATCAAAGGTGGTTTAGCAGCCTTGGCAAGAAAAATAAGGAACGGTGAATGCGGTAACAGTACTTTTACATAAAGAGCTCTACTACTAAATATCAAATGAAGACAAATTTCAATTATTTATTTAAGAAGATGAACCTTTAGGAGCAACATTTTGTGGATTTGTATTAGCAGGTAAAGCAGGATATATTTTGTTCTGCAAATGTTGTGGCCGACTGTACACGGAAAAAACGGAGCACTAGCAAAGTACCAATTTGGCTTGGTTATTTTTTTTTTGACTACTTATAACTAAGACTTATCTAAATCGCACAATAAAGCTCTGTTAATAGTAAACAAGCCGGTTTTGCTGTATATTCTAGGTAATTCTAACAGAGTACTTGATAGTTTCAAAGTGAGTGCCTCAGTTATAGTAACCTATTCAGTTTACGTTTGAATATAGATAAGTTTTCAGATTTATAAACTGACAAGTTGACCTATCTAAGTTTAGACTACTCCTACTCGGTTAAATTTGTATAGATTGGTATGATTACAAATAACCAAGACTCATTTAAAACGTACAATAGAGGGAATAGACGTATGTTTGTAGTAAACAAGCTTGTTTTGCTGTATATTCTTCCGAGTAAATCATTATTTCCCAGTGAGTATCTTTGTTAAAGTAACCGTAGCAGAAGTTTAAAAACCTATGCTTCTTCTACTACAACTATAAATGCGAAAGTTTTTATGTACATTATGGATGTTTGTTGCTCTTTCACGCTCAAGCCAGTGGACCGATTTGGATGAAATCTTGAGCAAATATAGATTGTATCCGGTATTGAAACATAGGCTACTTTTTTCCCGTAAAAATAACAGAAACGGGGAATAACTTCTTTAGCGATGGCACTTATCACCAATAAAGAACCCTTCGAAAATTCGTGTATAGGTCTGTGTGCATGTACCTACTTTTACCTACACAACTGACAGCGCAATGCCGTACATAACAAAACTCGACGAACATACAAGAACTTATATATTATGTTACTTGTTGCTACGGAACCCTTCATGGGCGAGTCCGACTCGCACTTGGCCGCTTTTTTAGGGTTCCGTAGCCAAATGGCAAAAACGGAACCCGTCAACGGAATTCGTCATGTATGTATGTCTGTCTGTCTGTCTGTCCGTCCGTATGTCACAGCCATTTTTCTCTGAAACCGTAAGAGCTAGACTGATGAAACTTGGTGAGTAGATGTATTTTGTGAACCACACTAAGGTCTTTACACAAAAATAGAAAAAAAACTGTATTTTTTTTTCATCGAACCCATACGTGTGGTATCTATGAATAGGTCTTCAAAAATGATGTTGAGGTTTCTAATATGGTTTTTTTTAAACTGAATAGTTTGCGCGAGAGACACTTCCAAAGTGGTAAAAAGTTGCCCCCCCCCCCCTCTAACTTCTAAAATAAGAGAATGATAAAACTAAAAAAAATATATGTTGTACATTACTATGCAAACTTCCACTAAAAAGAACCTTTTTATTATGATACTTGTTGCTACGGAACCCTTCATGGGCGAGTCCGACTCGCACTTGGCTGCTTTTTTATCCCTACATTTGTTATTTACGACTGTGGGTTATAAAACTTTAAACAAGTAAATTAGCTATCAACAAGCAAGTAACACAGCAATCAATAGATAAGTGTTTGGCTATTTAATATTTTAAACAAGTAACTTAATTGGAACAACCGAAGAAAATGGTTATTCGTTGACATGTGAATTGTGTAAACTCGGCTAATGCGTTTAGACACGCGTGCAATTCAAGGACAACGGCCATTTCTTTTCAACAAGTTCTTGGGTGCGGACACGAGAGTATCTGCTTTTATAATAAACAGTGTGAGAGCAGTGGTTGAGTGAGTTAAGTGAGATTGGCACCTGAACATAGAAAATTTGCAGCGCTTTACCAGTTTGTCATTCATCATCATTTTTGATAAAACTGCATTAAGTACAAAACGCCCGATGGATGAAGACGTATGGAATCTCCTTACTGCTTGGGGCTTGGAGGAGTATATCGAAGTTTTTCAAAGTAAGTATTACCACGGTGATTATTGTAGTTGGCAGAACTCGTTGCTATCGTGTGTGCTAATTGGTGCTTGAAGCCATTACTTCTACCTACCTACATTAGGTGAAAGACAAAGAATTACCTGGTAGAACTTTCTGCAAAAAAGCCGTAGTTCTGTAATTATATGTGCCATAATACCTACCTAACTTAAAGGTACCTAGCACACTATGCGTGGCTTGCCACAGCATCTTTACCGGCCGGGCGGCCGCGCCGCGCGCCGGGCAAGCCGCCGCGCAGTGCGCCCGCGGTTGGCTTGGCTCACTAGGTATAGCAAACAAAGTGTGGTGCGTGCCGCTGAACAAGCCGATTTTTTTTTTATTTATTTATTTATCCTTTCACAGAAAAAAATCCTGCTTTGAAGGACAACATCTTTCAGCTAGCTAAACTGCGCACCAAGACCAAGGACAAAAATTTGGATTATCTCACCACTTATCAGCATGGTAATTTATTAATTTATTTTTTATATTATTAATATTTGTTCTCGGTGGGGATTGAACCCACGACCTCCAGCGTAGATGGTAGATCTACTACCAACTGAGCTGTCAGGCTGTCAAACGAAAAATGCTCTCATAAGTTTGAACATAGTATTTTATTAAAATTTAATTCATCCTGTTAGGTAAGTAACTACGAGTACTATATCTATTTTAGCGTTTATAAATTATATTTTTTAATTTTAGGTTCAGAGGAGGCATCAAATATAGCTTGTTTGCTGCTTATGCCATCTCTCGTGGCTGTTACAAGTAAGTGTTCGGCTGAAGAATAGTCGCAAAAAGATTTGGTGTCCTTCGAAAGCTGAAGCAACTGCTAGTTTTGTACAGCATGTGAAAAACGATTCGGATATCCACATTGCAATAGCAAGTAAGCGAACAAAGTTTCAAGAATATAGACTTACAATGCAACCTTTTATCATGATCGTAGGCGAATCTCTTGACAGTATAAATAACTACTTCGTGGTTATAGATAGATGAATTCATCAACACCCTTCCAGCTATTTGCAAAAAGCACAAACTTCGTATTTATAATATAAATGTGGTAAACATAATTGTAACTTACCAGTATGGTGCTTACAAAATAGGGGTGGGTATAATTATAATGTTTATGATCTAAGTACCGATCTCGCATATTGTGCATTTATATGAGAAACTGTATATTTTGCTAAGACTATGTAGGTAAAATAATCTTCATTTACTTAAGTTAAAGCCATCATCATCAACATGATGAGTAATTTAAATTAAATACCTAAAAAAAATTAAATGTTTTGTTATCATACAAAATACTTATGTATAAGTACTCGTTAGACTTATGTTTGTTAAAATATTTTTAAGTACCTATTTCATAAGTTAACAAACAATATTTATGATAAATATTGGTTAATATAATAATTGAAAAAGTTGAGGTAAAAATGACTTTGTACAAATTAACAATGTAAGATTAACTACTCTCGAATGTAACTTTTTATGTTGATTAACGAATAACATATTTGATTCTTCTCTGATGCATACATCGTTATTTAGTATTGTGTATCTACTAGCTATTAAGAGCGCTTACATCCTTCTATTGCCTTTAAGCTTTTTTTAGAAATAATAACGTTTCTATGTGAGTAACTTAAAAAAAAGTTATATTAGCATTTATAGATATAGGACATCAATCATAATTAGCTTTTAAAGATGGTTACAAAAAAATCATAAACATATGAATTTACTTATATTTTTTTATTAAAATTTTATAAAGATAGCTGATAGATGTAAACGCTCTTAAAAATATTATTTTTAGTTGGTCTAATTTAGAATTTTAGAATTTATTAACGATTGTTGAAGAATTTAAATAAAACTTTATTATTTCATATACATTCTTTTAACTTTGAAGTACGGTCTGTGGGCAAATGAAATATGATCGTTCAGTCCTTTTTTTAAAAGGGTGATTTAACTTTTTCGAGTTCGCCAGATTAACGATCTTTTTCAATTCCCTACATATCAACTTTTCACTAGCGTCAAAATGAAGAACTTTTTTACTTCTAGCCTACTTTAATTGGAGTTTTAGCAATGTTGTTTATTGTTCTGCTGGTTTATTGGGTTGATTAATACTGCTAAATACTTAGCTGCTGGTACCATTTCCGATTGACAACAATATACTTAGTTATGCTACAGATTTTAAGTTTGAACGTGCATTGTACTAAAAGCAGCTATCAAACTTAAAATAAAGCTTATTAATATTCATGTCACTTGGAAATGGTAGCTACCTGCAGCTAAGTATTTAGCAGTATTAACCCAATAAACTTGCAGAACAAAAAACAACATTGCTAAAATAGGTACAAATTAAAGTAGTCTAGAAGTAAAAATGTAGATGGGTTGTAGCGAACCCAATAAACCCGCTTAGGAACAACAAACTAGATGGGTTGTAGCGAACCCAATAAACCCGCTTAGGAACAACAAACTAGATGGGTTGTAGCGAACCCAATAAACCCGCTTAGGAACAACAAACTAGATGGGTTGTAGCGAACCCAATAAACCCGCTTAGGAACAACAAACTAGATGGGTTGTAGCGAACCCAATAAACCCGTTGAAGAACAACAAACTACATTGCTAAATATACCGATTCAAGTAGGCTAGAGGTAAATATGTAGATTGGTTGTAGCGAACCCACTCAACACGGCTGAAAGCGCGAGTAACTTTGCTAAGTATACCTATTTGAATTGGTTAGAAGTAACAAAGTATATTGGGTATGGCTATCCAGTGGACACGATTGACAGCGCCGAGTAACTTTGCTAAGAATACCAAAATTTGACAAAGTTACTTTGTTAAACATAGAAACGTTCATTAGCTGTGTTTACAAAGTTGATTTGATAAAATCGACGATTTAAGCTAAGATGCTTGGTTATAATTAACAGAATTACTCGATTCACGTTCACAATTAGCTTTGTTGTCTTTATTAAATTAAAAGGTTGGAAGCTACCTAGCCCAGGTTATCAAATTTTAACCAACTTTCTAGATTAATATTACTAACTTACAGTAGCAAAGATGGCTTGTCTAGCATTAGCAATACACTTTGCAGGTTCCCTCCGAAACGAGTTGCTTTGTTGTAAATAGCAATAAGTTATTTAAATCCAACCGTTACGTTTTTTCCGTGTACTACCTAGGGTAGACAATAGGCGAAGATTGCCTTCAATTCGCATTATCCGGCTCTCGAAGTAGGTTGCACCACTGGACGTAATGGAGAGCCGTTAGTTCGTTGCTTTATTGAATAATTCCCTCAGTCGTGTACCGGCCACTGATACCGTGCGAACCTAAAAACGTTTTCGTACGGAACGTGTGAACCTGTGATACTGGCCACTATGCATTGCGGTCATCGGGGTGTGTACCATATTTATAAAACAAAAATGTATTTAAATTTAGAAGCAGAAGTACTGGCCGGTGATAGTTTTAGAACCACCATTTAAAAAATGAATTCTTTATTCAAAATTATTATTAGTGAACCGTGTGGACTCTATTCTAGACTTCGTCTCGTGGAAAAAGCGGATAAAATTCAATTTAACTTTTGTCATTTTCGTCAGCCATTTGAGTTCAGCACTCCTGTGAGTTTTACAAACTTTGCGCTGAAATTGCAATGCTAGATAGTATAATTTACTTTCAGCTGGTAGGTATTGCAAAGAATGTTCACAAACTTACAGACCGTAAAAAATCATCCAATTAATGGGTTCTGGCTGGGCAAAGGCACATATTTTTCTAATAAACTTTTTTTCTTTCCAGATAACCCCTCATACTTCGCGCTACCAAACAAAGATGTCACCGACAGCAGTAGCTCCGAACCACCGACCACGTCCGAGCCATGTTCCCGATCAGCCCCGAGTCGCGTCTGGACCGACATGCGTCCGCTCGGCTCCCCGAGGCGACGGGAGCCCGAGAGCCCGAGGCGGAAGGAGTTCAGGGCGTTGTTGAGGTCGCTCTCGGCGAAGGAACCCGAACAAGCGGAAGCGTTTTTGAAGGGACAGCCAAGACCGGGAGATTGCGCGCCAGGAGATATGAGGCATACATACACTGCTCCGAGAATAAAGTGAGTTTGAGACAGTGGTAACATTGTAATGAAGCTTCACTTACCTAAGCTTCCTTTTTGCTTCCTAGAGTTTTTTAGAAGTTAAAATCCAGATTATATCTATTTTTGCAATGAAATTGTGATAGCTTAGACCCTGTAGGCCTACCACAAACTATGTCTGGTTCTGGTTTTGAGTCTGTGTGAGTGTTGACGAAATAAATCCTACGTCGAAACATCACACACACATTACAGTACACTGGTGAGCACTTACACAGACTCAAAACAAGAGCCAGAGACAGAGCTTATGGTAGGCCTACTGAAACAGAATCAGAAATTCTGATACGAAAGTTACGTCGTCAATTCAAGCAAGATATTATGTACTGGAGTTGGTCTTGTTAAGAAAAACATTATTGTAAACTGTGTTCTCCTTAGGAAGGGCAAAATCAGTGCAACAGTGTCCACATCAGACGGCACGCAAGAACGCGAGGAAGTCTTCTACACAATTCCTCTTCAAGGAAGAAGACGTCACTCCGTCGGGGGGTACCTAGCTACAGACGGCGTGGGGTCAGGCGAGGTCACTGCAGTGCCGAGCGAAGTGCCTCGGACGCAAGCCCCGAGGGTCAACCTCACTGAGGAAGACAGCGTCAAGCGAAGACGCCCGAAGAACTTTTCCTTCAAAGGTAAGTGGAGATCTTGGCTGAATTTTCCGTGGCTGAATCTAGCGCTGATTTGTCACAGTTGTTTGAAGAAAACTTGCTATGATAAGGGCTGAAAAGAAAATACAATTTGCTATATCGGAACTTGTGTGAGGTGTCAAGCGCAAACGCTTAGTCCACACTTTGACTTTTTGTATTTACTAAGCATATTTATTTAGGGTGTTTACGACCAGTTTGGACATCATATTCTCAATAAACTCCAACCTTACAGCAAACTATAAAACTTCACGCGTTTTTTACTATCCAACCGTAAAAAAGACATCTTATTTACTGTAGATGGACGCGAGCTTTTGATTATCAGTTAGGTATCTGTCAATAAGGAAGTTATTGCCGTAAAATCTATTATTAAGTAATAATGTTGGTAACAACGATATGATAGACGACCATAAACATGTCAATTGCGACGTAGAGTCGATAGTAGAGATCGTTGCACTCAAATGCCCTTAGACCTTCGATATCTAACAGACAAGCAGATGCGTATACCAAAATTCCAAAGCTTAGACTACTGCCGCGGCGCTTTGATTTCCATCTGAGTGCATAATATCAGTGACTTCTACTATCTGACCTTTGAAAGTTATCTAAACATGTCATAATGATCGAAAACAACCTAATTCAACACTCCTCCATAAGGTTCTTCAAGTACTTTTTTTATGATTATAGCTAACCTTATGTATAAACTCATATGATGTAACTGATCGGTTGAAAGAAGATTTTTTAACAGACGGTTGGAGGGAGGGGTCGCTGTAGCCCCCTCCTACAGCAAAGGAATTTACCAAATTGAGTTGCTATACGCTGTAAGAAAAAACAGCGTGAATGAAGACGCGAGCATTCCACTAGACAACCAAAAGTGCAATAAGTAACAACCCCAGATGTTTGCTTATCTGATTCTTGGAACCATAATGTCTATTGGCGATTAGAGCTATCGGAGAGCCGCGGGCCAGTGTTTACAGACGCGTTAGGGAAATCGTTTAGAGAATATATTTCTCAACTCCGGGTGACCAAGCCGAAGTCGCGGTAAACTGCGGTATATTTACACTTTGGATCTAAGATAAGAAGATGTCTCCGAGGGTGGAGGAGTGAGATTGCGATAATCGCGTCGCGCCGGGGTTTAGTATGCGAAGTGCGTGCGGGATCGTTGCCGCCTGACGCCATTCGCCGCGACCGTCGCGTCAGCCCAGCAGCGCCCGCGCATCGCCGGCACATCGCGAATCGATCCGACAGCGGCCGACACTTCTCCCTGTCACACTTCTCAGGGCTCGCGTATTATTTAGCGCGCTTTCTAGTGCTCGCCTGCAGTTCAGTGCAATGACAGACTTTTAACGTGACAAAATGGAAAGCTCTCCGGTTGTTAGTGAGGGTGCGAGGATGGAAACAATGGCGGACACCAGTGAGTTTTTATAGTTCCGTTCTTTTGTTTTTGTGTGCCTTTAGCCAAAATTTACTGAATATTTTTGGAATTATGTCGCAAGAATCTCGATGTACAGCGAGGGGATTTGCAAATTAAATCGTTGCCAAATAAAAAGATCGCATTAATTTATTTATGGTCGTAAAAATGCTATTAAAGTCATTGAAGCTTAAAATAGTAGTTACACTGACTTTTATTCCAGTGTGTTTTATGTTTTATTGATCGTCAAGACCTGCAATAAATTAGATTGTCTGACAATCATAATTTCAGTTAACTATCTAATTTACTTTTGCTGTAAATCATCAGAGGTGCTTTTTGTACCTTGTTTCTGGAAAGCTTAGCTTCAACTTAAACTTACTTAGGCTAATTTAAATGTAGCCTTTGAAAAATGGTTGCGCGCCAACCAACTGCTAAAACTTTTTATTTATTCAATGCATTAGCCTTTACAATACGTTTAAACAAACCATTTTGATACCAAGCGCCCTTTGTGTCCAGGTAATAAGCCATTGTCTTGCATACGTCCAACATGGCCTTCGCCCAGCATCGTCACTTCAAATTCGATGTACATCCCGTCCAAAATCAATGTCAAAGGAACACCGTACAACGCTGCCAAATTAGGTTTACCGTTCACGAGCGGGATTTATAGGATTCTAAGCTTTAAAACTGTTGTTGTAAAGTTGATAATGGTTATGGTGATAGGCACGGTGTTTCCATGTTGGTAGGCTGTGCCCATTACCGATGCAGGGTGGCATGTATGGCTGAATAAACATGTTCTCATTTACATGCATCGGGCTTCTCCCGTAATGTAACTCGCACTGAGAATGTCAATGTGTAAACGCCTGTATAATATTCTCTGGTTCAATCCCACACATCGTATTTTTCTTAGATGTATGAAGCAAATTGATTTTACTTGTATAACATCATCATCAGCCTGGAGAAGTTGACTGCTGAGCATAGGCCTCCTCTAGCACGTTTCAAGAAAGCAAGAAAGATTCTAAGACCTTTTCATCTACCGACTTCCCGCAATCTTTCAATGTCCTCGTTCCACCGGGTGGGCGTCCTAAACGTTTCGTTTTCTACTGGTTCGTGGTCACCATTCGAGAACCTTTATTCTCCTACGGTTGTCGGTTCTTCGAGCTATACTGGTTTATAGGATTTTAAAAGCAGATCACGAAGCTTTGGGCCCATTTTACTCAAAGACAAAGTTGATAGTTTTGCTCACAATAATCCATAAGAATCACTTTGAAATGTCTTACCTATGAATCTAAACTAGGCACCAAATTAATGCCATAGAAATTCCAAGAAATATGTTTTTTACGTGTGTGTGATCCTTTAAAACTTTATAATTAGAATTACCTATATTATTCATTTACAGCGATTGATAGTGAGTGATTGATAGCTCTACTTAGTTTGGCGCTAGATAGTTTTGTGTGAGTTATCCACAATTTTTATGTATCTTTTAAAAACCCACTTAATTAAATTTAAGTACCCACTTTATTGCCCCTATTCCATATCAATAGTACCTTAAAACTAAAATGAATAAAATCATTATTATTACTTTGAGTGAGTCGTTTGTATTCAAACGACAAAGGTCGTAAAAGATTATGAGGCTATCCGTGGATGGGTAATTTTGGGCAAAACACAGTCGTTATCATCAACGGCCAAATTCAATTAGAGCTTTGTTTACGGTCACATAACAATATCTTGCCTGATACCGTCAGGACGAAGACTGTTATAGTGTTATCGCGTATGCCTAACAAATATTAATGATAATGATCGGTCGATTTCGGCTACAGCGACTGGGCAGGCATAATAAACTCTAACTTAAAACTAACGATTTGTAATTAATTCATAGGTTCACTGTGTTTAACCAAATCAAATCAAAAGTGTATTTATTCAGTAGAATCGCAAGGATCACTTTGAAACGTCTTAAAGCTAGGTGAGTCTAGGTGCCAGTTCCACGCGACCAAGCCAAGGAACAGGCAACAAACTACGGCTTGGTTTCGACTGTTTTATTTGGAACTTAGTTGATCAGTCCTATAATACACTGACGGCTTATGCCGCCTTCCTACGGTGCGTGATATCACGCACCAGCCCGCGCCGCGCACGACGACGCACGGCAACGTACACAGAAAATGCTCCTGTCGCACCTCGGCGCACGAGACCGTTCCATGGTGTGTCGTGCGTGCTGGTGCGCGATATCACGCACCAGTGGGAAGGGGCTATTATACGTACTACCCAAGTTTGTTAGTAAAAGAACGAGCGCACTTATAGGCATGTCAATAATTGTACCTCTGACGTAATAATAAACCATGGCCACTGGTGGCCTACTCTGCAGCTCAAAACGTCAATGCGAAACTTCCTTTGTCGGTTTTCATGTTCCATCTGGTTATTTGAATGTAATTAATGAAACTTGCAAAGTTAGGGTAGACCTAAACTTTGTCCATTTTGCAAATGGATACCATCCGGCAGCGGAAATGATAATGTAACTAAGTTGAGCGAACTAACTTTAACTAACAAATTAAGCTAACTCATTGCCAGCCGCACTCGTAGTTGCCAACTAGCTTCATGGTTCATTAACATGTTTTAGTAAAATTAAGTTTTATTATAGACAGTATGTTTGTGGTTTTTGCGCTCTAGGTTGTGGAATCGATTCTCAGCTATGACAAACATTTTATTAATGTAATTATGTTATTTAATTACTAAAATATTTTTGTTCTAAGCTTCATAAAAGCATGCAAAATAATATTGCATCTTCTTCTTCCTGCCCCACACTTAATGTGGGGTCGGCACAACATGTTCTCCGCTTCCATTCTCCTCTATCAGCCGTCATCTCTTCTTTCTTATTTATTATATCGTATTCACTTCTTTCTTATTCATGTCATCTTTCAGACTGTTGATCCATCTTTTCTTTGGCCTGCTTATCTCTACCACATATCTACATTCATACTCATCATTCTCCTAGTCACAAGATTTCCATCCCTCCTCATGACATGTCCCATAAAAAATATTGCATATTTAATTGCGAACATTACATAGTTTGGGGCTAGATGGCGTTGTGTAGACTACTTTTTCCGGGTCCACGATTGATGAAAACGTTAGTGGAGAAATAAATTATAACAATAAAGCTAAGATCGTTTCCGTTCCCGCTTCAGTTTGTCAGTGTAAACAAGGCGTGGAACCAAAAGAACTAAGTCAGCATGTGTGGAGACGGACTCGACTCGCTCCATGCTTATTTATAACGACTTTGCTTCTGAAAATAATGCCAAATAAAAACTTATTTAATAATTGAGCCGCGTCGTGTGATTTACCGCACGAAATGTCAGAACCGAGGAAAGGAATATTTATTTTGATATCGTGATTCATTCGACGGCGCCTGTGAGATAAGGTTTGCAGTGCTCGGCAGTTGATGTAGCACATGTGGAGAACACGCAATAGTCGCGCCTTTGAATATGATGTTTACGTGATTTTTTTAGGTATAACAATTATTTATGTCTCATTTGGTAATACTTATTTATAAATTATATTTATTGAAATGTACCTATTTGTTTTTTGTACCTAACCTATAATTTTTGAAAATATTAATAAATTGTCTATGTGACTACCTGAAACGAACTTATTTTACAATCAAATCAAATATTTTTCTTTATTCAGTTGTATTGAGGGTCTAGGTGCCAGTTCCATGCGACTAAGCCTAGAAGAACAGGTAACAAAATACGGCTTGGTTCCTACCCTTTTTTTGTATAATTACACTACTTTTTGTTACATAATAATGTGCAGCAAAAGCTTTTCGTTAGAAAGAACGTAGTTCTCGTTAGAGTTTTTGATTTTAACAGTTAAGGGGAGGAAGATTTCATGAACATTGTGGAACTCGAACGAGACAGTTGGTGTTAAAACACATAATTTTACATTTAACGTATGTGTTTTAACACCAACTTCATTTTTATATGGACTCTAGCAGCTGTGTCTTCAAAATACGCTGTTCCACTTGAATGCCAGGGCAGCTACCGATAACTATAAAACATAATGAAGTTTGATATTTTAACCCCTTTCTTTGCAGACAATAACTTCCTTTGTTATCTAGGGCGGCGATAAATACAGTTTAAATTAATATACGCACTCATACATCTCATAACAAGAGTGTATAATTGAAGAGTGATCCGTCAGCCCACGCGCCGAAAACAAGAGCAAATTAGTCATATAGCTTCTGGGAATAGTGAAAAATGGTCTAACGGTGGCCATATGAACATTGTCTACAAATCTGTCTCAAACAATGACCGACCAATTATTATTTTTTAATTTTTTATCATGAGAGAGAGATAGTTAAGTGGATTTCAAGTTTGTTTTTCTATAGGCTTGGTCGCGTGGAACTGGCACCTAGGCCGAGATTCATAGACCGAACTTTGACTTTACTTTGATGGAAAGTTCAACTTTCAACCAAAATTATATTTCATAGATCTGTCAAGCTCTTCTTTATTCAAAATATTGATAGGAAACTTCGATAACCAAAGCTTACTTTGCGAAGACTGCTTTGCTGTAAAGCAAAGTGCGGTCTATGTATCTCAGCCCTAGACTCACCTAGCTTTAAGACGTTTCAAAGTGATGCTTGCGATTCAACTGAATAAATACACTTATGTTTTTTTTATTTTGATGTCCTTGGGGTAGACTTTTGCCCAACAGTGGGACGAACAATTTTCGTAAGTACCATGATGTACAATAAAGTTAGCGAATTTTACAAAATAGGGAATTTATTTTTTGGATTTTGTGTTAGTAAGGTACTCTAATACACAGGCAGATTATACCTAAAATTGGATGTTAAATATTGAACTAAATACAATACCACAAATAAAACATCTAATATTAAAGCAGGAAATAAATACTTAACCATAGCTTGGTGAATTTGTATTTAAATACAAATTATGTAATCCATGCCGGTTATAAGGATTTTTCTGGAAAACCCTTGTTGATAGTGTGGCTTACCTGGGTAAATTTGGTTTTGCTTCGACCAATTAAATGTTTATTGGTTCTTAGTAATTTAAATCATACCTCGAATGCCGCTAACGGCTATTTATAGAATTATAATAATAAATATGATTGGTCATTTTTAGGGTTCCGTAGCCAAATGGCAAAAACGGAACCCTTATAGATTCGTCATGTCTGTCTGTCTGTCTGTCTGTCCGGCCGTGTCACAGCCATTTTTCTCCGAAACCATAAGAGCTAGAATGATGAAACTTGGTGAGTAGATGTATTCTGTGAACCGCATTAAGGTTTTTACACAAAAAGGTCTTCAAAAATGATGTTGAGGTTTTTAATATCGTTTTTTTCTAAACTGAATAGTTTGCGCGAGAGACACTTCCAAAGTGGAAAAAAGTTGGTCCCCCCCCCTCTAACTTCTAAAATAAGAGAATGATAAATCCAAAAAATATATTATGTTGTACATTACTATGCAAACTTCCAACGATATTTGGTTTGAACGAGATCTAGTCAGTAGTTTTTTTTATACGTCATAAATCGTAAACCGCAATTTACCTTTCGACGAACTACAAAAACCTTTATATGATGTTAATTGATGCTACGGAACCCTTCATGGGCGAGTCCGACTCGCACTTGGCTGCTTTTATTACATTTTCATCGGCTAAATACTTATTTATAACTGTCTGCAAATATAAGTATTTTATTTACACAGAGGAACTTACAATTATACTAATCTTTACAAAATGTACAAAATACGCAAGAAATAGTTGAGCTATCTGCAGACCGTTACAAACGATCTAGAGATAGCTCAACTGATCCAAATCAGTACCAGACAGAAGCGTCCCCAAGTCGCTGGCGGTATTGCCACGCTGAAAAGCAATGCGTTGCGCCAGATCAGTCGCCTAATAGATAACATTTTGAACACTATTAAGTAATTTATTAATTCTACATTAATATGTACCCAGACATCGAACACACATGTATTATGTTCATAACAAGAATGTTTGTTTTTTAACCAAACCCACCTAGCTTACAGTACAAAGGTAAAATTACTACCACCTGAAAGGGCGAAGTTAGTCAGAGTGTGTAATGTATACTCGTATGTTACATCATTCCATAAAGTATTCGAACAATTCAACAATGGCACGAACTTGGAGATCAAACACCTGCCAGTGCTGTGGCCATTCTGTTACAGTATTTCAACCAGCACATCAAAGACGTCAGTACCCACTGAACTGAAAACTGAAAGCGCTGAACCGTTCGCTTTCACACAGAAAGCCGACTTTCAGCGCTTGTAAGCGCTTACTTATGTAGTTTGTGACATGCGTAATGCATAATTTCGGTGAATGAAAAGTTTATTAAGGCAGATTTGTGATAGTTTTTATGGAAAAAACTAGAATAACTTACCTTGGGGCTATAATTTTTTAGAGAATATTTTTTTAAAACTATCGATCAATCAATCAATCAATCAAATTATTTTTTTCACGATCACGATTGGAACACAGCCTTTATGTCTAAAAATATTTATTTTGTTGTTGTTAGTCGTCTTTTGCAATTTTGCCTACAAAATGTAGGTATTTAGGAGTGGTTTGTGCCACATAGTGTCAGCACAGAGCACTTAAAACATGGTTTCTAAGTAAATGCGTCCAATAAGCTCGCCCTGTGGCCCAAATGCACTTTGGTACTGCTTGCGTAAGCATTTGACTTGAAGTGGTATAAATAGATAGAATAGGCTCGTTGGAAACCAATTCATAAATCAATGGAACTTTTTATCTTGGAATTGCAACATTCTTTTGAAGATTGGACTCATTTCACCACTGTTTCCTAGTAACTCAACTTTCAAAGCACTTTTCTACGCCGGCTCTAAGTTGTAGCGCTAAGTTTGTTTTAAATTAGGTACAGGTTTTGATGGTCGACGGTTGGATTGGTTAGGGCCTAAATGATATGACTTTCTGACGGTTCCTGCAGTGGCGATCAGTGAAACGCTATCAAATATCGCTGTCATATTTGACTGCGCTTCACTGATCGTCACCGTATAGCGCTTAGATGTGCGCAAGGTTTTAATTTTCAATCAAAGCCGATGAAAAGAATTCAATAAGTGCATTCCGATCGAACTCAATGACTGCGTCCGTTCTCTCATTTTATTAAAGTTCTCTCAATTTATAATGCTGTGAGGCTGTTAATCTTGACGGATGCAATTTCTAAAGCTGTAAAAAATACCGTCACCTAATTTTTAAGATAAAATCTTTTCTTATTTTGACCAGAGCAGGTTTTTTTTTTCATTAAGTAAAAAAATGAATTTTCTTGTAACAAATTTTAACAAACAAAATGTATTCCATGTTGAGGTAAGAATTTCTGAACTTGGCCAGTTGGCTACCAGTCTTAGAGAGCATCATAACTTTGCAGGTCGTATAGAAATATTATACGTTCTAAGTTGTATGCATGTGTTTAGTCGTAGCGGACTAGCGGTGCATCTAATCGGCTATAGATATTCCGGGCGACGCCGATACACGTTTGTCTATTTAGGAAGCGGAAATTACATTTAGTCGAGTCTTCATTTGGCGGTAGAGGACGTTCTACTGTTGCATGAACTGTGGCAAAGGTGGGTTTATACTTGTACCGTCGTCGTACGGGCTTCCGGCGCGGGGCGTGCATAGCTTATTTCTAGATGCGTATGCACGGCGTTGCATGCTATAAAATTTCAAATCCAACGTACTTTTATAGAGAAATAATATGTGTGTTTTTAGGACACTGGTTTTTATTATATTTCCATGCATAATGGCGTCCGTAATCACTTGAGATAATAATAAGTATGTAGTAGTATGGTACCTAGTTTTAAATTTAATCGGAGTGATGCTCAGTTAATTGACTTCAAGTGGAGTTTCCGTCTAGACATGACGTTAAAAGCTTATAATAATAGCACATTTTGTCAGACATTTCACAGAGTAACCTACTATCTAGTTAAACGAAGCAAACCTTGTCCCTATCTACCTGCCTACCTTAGTTTCATCGTGTTGTCAGCATTACGATGAACATGCGGAAAGAACGATGAAAATATAGAGTGTGGTCAAAAAATATGATATTTAGATCTGGTCTCTCGGATCTGAGATTTATGCTACTCATTTTAACAAAAAGTTTTAAAATTTAGATGTCTTTACGAGTTATGTGAAAGCTCCCATGTTTATACTGCATCCGGGCAGCCCGTGTTGTGAACTTCGGTCCAGCCAATGACCTCTCCCGATCCTCGATATCCAGTGAACGACATCGTTCATGCCTTGATTATCCTCTGACAGCTTCCTCTGTTTTATTCGTCTTATGATGAATTCGATATTAATATTAATGCACTGGTTTAGCGCGCATAGTGGCTCTTTGTTTTATGTACTGCATGATTCATATACAGATTCGATAGGTTATGACGAGGATGGTTAGATCGCCAGTAGTAAGCCAAAAAAGATCAGTGAGCTATAACAAAGACAATTGTTTTGAGATGATATGATTCAGGTAAACAAATAACATATTAGACATGGTATCGGGCTGACTGAACCTTGTAGGATAAAGGAAGAATGGTTATGACGGTACAATGTGATTCACTACACATAAACGAAAAAGTCAGTATAATATACAGATTCCATCTTGTTTCTAGAATCCATAAAACTAGCGGCATTGAATTTTGAATCACCAATTTCGCCTGTAAAACTATGATGTGAGTAGCAGTTTTCAGTAAAATAGTCATCCCGAAAGTGACTGTAATCCGAAGAAACCAAAATTTTCAATGATGAAAGCTTTTACCGCTGTTTCCCTGTTCAGTGAATCACCATGTTAGTACTGTAAATTTTGAATGTAAAATGGCTGTGTGCAGTCTGATGATATGAGTTCATTGAAACAGGTCAGCTGCCACGATCAATGCGGTTAATTAATCAGAGATTAGTCATTGGAAAAGGATTGTTTGATTCATTACAAATGGCTTATTCCATTCCTAACCACATCTAAGGATAAGAGCATGAGTGAACATGCTCCAGGGTTAAAAGTCGAAAATAATGTAATCATTAGAATCGCAAATCACTTTGAAATAAGTGAGTCTAAGCGCCAGTTTCACGCGACCAAACCTAGAAGAACGTCCAGACGCTGTAGGTATATGTATATCTAGGACTGGTGGCCGAGGAGTCGACCCCCCCATCATATCATCTTCCGTGGATGACGTAAGAGGTGACATAGGGAATGCAACAGAAGATGGGCAACAGCATCTCCTGATTACTTAACACTAACATTGTAATCACCAAACCCTCTGGAAAGCGTGATACGGCAAATAATCTAATACGGAACAGCGTGGGGAAGGCTCCAGCACTGGACTTATTAAGTCTTACCTACCTATGATGATAAGAAAGGCTGACCAGTAGGTACTTCTGTAACTAGGTATTGTTCGAGCTATTGAGCGTTGCTCGTATCGATCACCTGGACCCCCCTACCGGAAACCAATCGTACACCAGCTGACGTGGACACGTCACCGTCTCGCAATCGCTATTCATGCCTCTTGAAGAATCCGCTAGGAGCGATTTTGGTTTCTCCATACAAAATGGTGGCAGAGGTGGGCGATACGATCGGCGATAGGCGTCAGGCACCGCACACGGCGTCAGGCATCGCACACCAATTTCATACGATTGGTTCCCGGTAGGGGTACTGTTTGACTCTGACGTTACCAACCAAACATTTGCGGGCTTTTCAAACAATACCTTTTACCTCTTACCATTTATTTTACTGTGCTATTACGTACTACCTACTTATATTAGGTATTTAATAGGGAATGTGGTTACAGTTTTGACTAATTTCGTGGTGGTTATCACGTCACCGTGCCTCCGCGTCGGTGGTCACGTCGCTATGGGTATTTTTAAAACAAATAGGTTTATTAAAATACCTATGTTTACACCTCCAACCACATTTCACTAATATGTCACAATTTTAAGTCAGTAGGTACAGTTAATGTACTTAACCAATGATGATTAATCATTGGTTACATAGTGGTAATTTTTTTTATTCATGTACCTATGGCGACTGGCCTCTCAGCTGAGTTGGTAGTTGCCCTGCCTTCGGCGCCGTAGGTAGTGGGTTCGATCCCCACCAAGATCGAATATTTGTGTGGCGAACACAGATGTTTGTTCTCTGTCTGGATTTTATATTGTATTCTAAGTAGGTATTTATTTGCAAAAAAAAATGTAAGTATTATAACAGCTATACAGGGTGTCCCATAAGTCAACGTCCAACCGAAAACGGGCGATGGACCAAGTCATGACAGTTATTAAAAAAATATAAAAAAAAATATTTGTACTGTAACTTTCGAGTTATGAGTATTTTAAAAAATCTGGAAAAACTGACACCCTGTGATGATCTTTTAAGTCCTGTGACTACAAATATTAACTTTTCGTATAACTTTTTTCTGCAATGTAAGCATGAATAACCCTTCTGTAAAATACAATTCAAAATTAAGCCATAACTGCCTCAGTTTTCAATAAAATCGAGGAGTTTTGGCCAACATTTCATTTCAGATAATTACATCACCCAACTTTAACCGTCTGTACCGCAAAAAAAATGTAGTACACTATCATGGCAAGTAACTTTAAAAGATGGCGCATTTAGTCAGGATTCCAAAATGGTATGACACTTGCTAGAGTACTCCTTAGTTTTGGAAATAAAAAATGGTTTTTCAACGAAACCGGATTTCTGATCAATTTTATTTCATGAGATAAAATGCTTGTACCCTTTAAATCATGGACTTAAAATGCCCACCCTGCGTTTTTAAGTTGCTCACAATTCACAGGTACGAGTATAATACCATTTTGACAATCTAAGTAAACAGATAGAGCCACCATCTTGTCGAAAGAGTAATAACCATGGGTGTTCAAGTAATTTGTTAGTTTTAGCTGAAAGTTTGAAATAAAATTGAATCATAGGATTTCTTCAATCGTGATTTTAATTTAACTACATCAAGAATTTACAGCAAATGTTCAAACTGTTAGCCTTCAGCTGTAATGCAAGCTCTACATTTCCTTAAAAATCACCGTGTAATAAGACCGGCAACGGGCGAAGGCAAACTTTAGATTAAAATCATGATTGAAGAAATCCTATGATTGAATTTTATTTCAAACTTTCACCTAAAACTAACAAATTACTTGAAAACCCATGGTTATTACTCTTTCGACAAGATGGTGGCTCTATCTGTTTACTTGCATTGTCGAAATGGTATTTACTTGTACCTGTGAGTTGAGATTCACTTAAAAACGAAACTTAATCCTGACTAAATGCGCCATCTTTTAAAGTTACTTGCCATGATAGTGTAGTACATTTTTTTAGCGGTACAGACGGTTAAAGTTGGGTGATGTAATTATTGGAAATGAAATGTTGGCCAAAACTCCTCGATTTTATTAAAAACTGAGGCAGTTATGGCTTAATTTTGAATTGTATTTTACAGAAGGGTTATTCATGCTTACACTGCAGAAAAAAGTTTCACGAAAAGTTATTATTTGTAGTCACAGGACTTAAAAGTTCATCACAGGAAGTCAATTTTTTCTGTTTTTTAAAAATACTCATAACTAGAAAGTTACAAGACAATTTTTTTTTTTATATTTTTCTGGTAGCTGTCATGACTTGGCCCATCGCCCGTTTCCGGCTGGACGTTGACTTATGGGACACCCTGTATATACCTGGTTCCCACAGTACAAGCTCGGCTTAATTTGGGGCTAGATAGTGTTGTGTGGTTAGTCTACAATATTTATTATTATTTATTCATGCGTTTGTTTTTTTTTCAGAGATGGAAGACATAGCTATTCTCTGGAGCTCAGGTTCCCCGGAGAGTGCCCTTTGGTCCGATTACCTGGTCGCTAGCTTCGACAAAATCATGTCGCAAAGAGCTAGACATCACTACAGGTTAGTGTTTAATGTCTAATGCCTAGTGTTTAATGTTTAATGTCTAGTCGGAAGAAAGTAGAAATTACTCGTGTAGCTTGTGTCCACCATATTTTTAATACTTTTATTGGTACTTAGAATTTATAAAATTAACTGAATGACGCAGTCTTTAGCACTTGGACTAATTTTGGAAGATGTAAAATTACTGATACTATTTATCGAAAATCGCGAGCAACTATCTTTAGTAAGTTTAGTGATTGTACCTATATCTTTCAAAAGTTCAGTGTGCGAACGAGAAGTTGTTAGAAGGTTTTCATAATCTTAAATGAGAATATACTAGCATCTATCACATACCTTTGGATTGGCTAAAAACTTCACCAGCAGAAAACATGCTTCTAAAGACTTTTTATTTTTACTTGGTGAATGGTTTGGCCCTCTCATTTCTTCTCTTGTCTTTTCTCATTTCATGTCTCTCTCATTTCTTCATTTAAGGACCTAATATAATTACTTCATCCATAGAGTAACACCAGTAACCGTAGAGGAGCTACTCTCAAACGATTCGCAAGAGAAAGTCGACAAACTTTCGAAGGCTCAGCTTCAAATACTGATTCTGTGTCCGAACTTCGCATCCAAGATGGCGGACCTGAAGAAGGATATAAACTGCGAAGAAACCTTCAAGGAAGACAAGATTCTGGTGATGCTACTCGGAGTAGAGAGGAACCAAGTTATCGCTAATAACTGTGAAGGTAAGATTTGGTAACCTTGGTTCTTATAAAGGCCGTTGTTTTAAACACATACAGTAAGCAAATTTTTACAAAAGACCAGTCGACTGAAATTTTACCACCAAACGTGTAAGTCTCATCACTGTGCCAGTTATACCGGCTAATATGAGCCGAGCTGTATCATTTCAAAATAACAATAATAATAATCAATATTATGGACAATCTACTCAACACTATCTAGCTCCAAATTAAGCAGAGCTTGTGCGATGGGAACAAGATAGCTGAAATAATACTAAACAAATTGTTTTTGTAAATGCATACTTAGAATACAATATAACACCCAGACAGAGAACAAACATGTTCTCCGTGGGCATCGAACCCACGACCTACGGCGCAGAAGGCAGAGCTGAGAGGCCAGGATGTTAAAAGCGCCCAAAATTGGCTCTTTTAGTGCAATTGAAAATTTTTTTCGACTTTTAACGTTCCACAACGACTTTGGGCAGTTTTATCTAATATAATTATTTTTTCACATAAAATGCCAAAGGGATCATGTTATTTAGTTAGCCTACAGAGCGGTGCATACGTATGCACCGCTGTTTGATTATTTTGTAGGTATTCCATAAAAGTTACCTAATTGATTGATTATGCTAGTTTTAGTCATGACATTTTACCGCCTAGGAACCACAATATAGTAGGAAACAAAATGAGAAAACCCAAAAATTTTTGTTAAGTAAATTAAATTGGGCACTTTTTTAACAAACCACAAAGTTATTTATAATACGTGACTAGTGGAGTTCCTGCAACTTCGATTGCTCCGCAAAACACTAAATTTAATGCCTATTACCTTAATACCGTAAAAAATAAACCATACCGTCAATAATAAATACCGTAATACCTATGTATTTGTAATTTACTTTTTCAAACTTCGGCCCGCCTTCACTCCAAATATTGCTATGCCCTAAAATTGTGGACCTATTATGTATTCACTATTTTTAAATCGAAGACCTCACTATGCTAAATAAAAATTGTAATACAAGTAGGTATTTACTCTAAAATATCACTTCACTCATTTGGATTTAATTTTGGAATTCGATTCAGAAGTTCCTAATGGCCCAAGGATAATGATAGGAATAATGACTAGCCTCTCAGCTCAGTTGGTAGTAGCTCTGCCTTCTGAGCTGTAGGTCGTGGGTTCGATCCCCACCAGGAATAAATATTTGTGTGGTGAACACAGTTTGTTCTCTGTCTGGGTGTTATATTGTACTCCAAGTATGTATGTATTTGCAAAAAAAAAAAAAGTATTATATCAGCTATCTGGTTCCCATAGTACAAGCTCTGCTTAGTTTGGGGCTATATGGTGTTGTGTAGATTGTCTATAATATGATATAATATAATATATGGTTCAGTTTATTAATGCGGTTATTTGTCAGTCAGTCAGTCAAGTTAGTAATGTTTTTCTATAAGTACCTATCTATTATTGTTTAAATTTTATGAACCATTGCCATAGGTTTTTAACTTTAGGTGTAAACTTTATTAATTTTATTTGATTAATTTAATTATGGTAAAGGTACATATACCTAACCTAGTAGGACGTCACCTTTAGGAAATTCCACTAAATAATTCAGAGCGGAAGTGCTGGCAAATCCAACGTAACGTATCGAGACGCCGCCCTCGATCTTTGAAGACTCTAAGGGTCCTATTACACGGGCGGTTCTCCCGCCGCGGGAATCCGCTTCTGAACCGCACTAGCCACAATTTATTATGAAAGTTGTATGCTGCATACTACACTGCGCGGTTTCCCGTCGCGGTTCACACGCGGAAGAATTACGACCGCCGCATGCAGCGTCAAACCACCGCTCAAAACTGGCGCTCCAAACTACCTGGGCCTTTTCCCGCTATTACGTAATTCTGCACGAGACCTTGGTCCAGTGTAGTTTGATGGTCTGCGCGGCTTTGTCGAGCGGATTCCCGTGACGGAAGAACTGCCCGTGTAGTATGACCCTAAATGAGTGTCAGATTCGAACCTACAATCATGCTTTACCTCAAGAATGCACGAACCAGGAGCGTATCCAGATTTTAGACCCAAATCATCAAAGCCCATAAAATCATCAGATTTTAGGCAAATTTGAAAGTTGCTAAAAAACTCAAACTCAAATTATGCATATTACACACGGAAAAAAAAAGATATCAGTGAGCGAAGCGAGCCACGAAGTTCGTGATTACACATTATTCTTTAAATTATTCTCTAAATAATTTTTTTTTGGTTCATCGTGCACAAAAACAAAAAAAAGTTTCCTGTAGGCCTGATGAAATCTGTTTGGCTCTGCCTCTGGTTCTGGTTTTAAGTCTGTGTGAGTGTTCACTAAATCAATCCTACGTCAAAACGTCACACACAGTATAATGCACTGGTGAGCACTCACATAGACTCAAAACCAGAGCCAGAGACAGAGCCAGACAGAGCTCATGGTAAGCCTTCTGTTCTGTATTTTGATTTATAATCGGTACTGTTACCTCCAGAATACCCTACGATGGAGCAATGGCAAATGATGTGCGTCCGAGAAAAAGACACGTGCTTTGTTGACACGTTCCTGACGGCCGCCGTTGGCATCCTGCGGACTAAGGACTGCAGGGACACGGCTGCCGACAAAACCAGCTTCTCCATCGTGCCGAAGAAGGTCAAAATTGTAAGTCACTTATTAGTACTTGCAGTGGTCTATTCACAGAACATAGAGCAGCCATGTGCCAGCGGCCTGAAAAGTGTCGCTTCTCCATACTAATTGCGTAGTTTTCTAGGCCAATAATTACTTTTCGAGCAAGAAGACAAGCACGAGTTGAAACCGAAAAATTTTGTGTAAAAATATAAAAATGGCGACAGCAATTTCCATACAAACGGCGAATGATCCAAAAAAAATACTATCTCAATTAACACAAATTGCCCTTTTCCCTGTAAGTATCTTCTACGGTTTTGGATATTCCCACATTTTCCCAGTAAAAAAAAACCACACTGGTGGAGCGCAATCTATACTAAAATTGCGTAACCTATTGTTTTTTAGAATTAGATAAGCTTGCACAATGGTATTCAATTTTTTTTACGAGTAAGTATTCAAAGACCGGAAGTTGAAGGCGCCCACCCACCAGATGGAACGACGATATTGTTAAGATCGCGGGAAGTCGGTGGATGGAAAGGGTTCAGAATCGTTCTTCCTGAAAATCTGTATGGGAGGCCTATGTCCAGCAGTGGGCTTCTTCAGGCTGATGATGATGATGAAGGAATCAGGAAATCTGAGGATTAGACTGACGACTGGCCTAAGAGGATGGTGCTACACAAGCCTCTTCCGTTTTGTCCCATGTCATTAGTCCTACCTAATAAGGTAGGACTAATGACCTTAGTCCTACCTAATAAGGTAGGACTTATAGCTTTGTAACGTCTGCTAGTTGTCTTCTAGTATTTATTAGCGGGCTCAGAATCTTTCTTCTCGGAAATGTATAAGAGAGGCATAAGTGTAGCAGTAGACTTCTACAAGCTGACGATGCTAAAAACAATCTGTTATACACTACGTGGTCTATTGTTGGCGGTCCTTTAGGTGCGTGCTACATATAAATGGCGTTGAACGCGGTCAAAATGCATGAAAGTAAAGTGCAATTTATTATAATATCCATGTTTGGTACAATTTTGGATATAATTATGTACTAAATTGCGCTTTATTTCTGTTCATTTTGTCCGTTTGTGCAATGTCTATATGTGGCCCGCGCCTTACTTTCGATAATAACTATGTTTTATTGTCGTTTGCGTTATAGGGGCAAAGTCGAGTGATAGCGCTCCTCAACGACCCGATCCGAGACGAGGACAGCATCAAGATAATGGTGGACAAGAAGGGCGAGGTCATTCACATACCGACTTACAAGAAACGGAACCCTTACACACTGCAGTTTGATATTCCAGGTTTGAACTTCAAAGTTATTAAATAGGTACCCCTTATACATAATATATTTATTTGACATATATATTTGACATATATATTTGACATAATCTTTCTAACCATTCAGCACAGGACGGGACTGGTTGTGCCCAGGTCTGTTTGTATGATTACCTTCATAGGTAGCCTGCCTGCCTTCAGTTGTCCGTTCTGTGTGTTTTATTGTATTTGTCTTTCTTTCTTTCTTTTTTATAATCTCTGTCACTTTTTAGCGTCTCGCTTCAGTCTTCTTACCTATGTTATTTGTCAACAAAAATAGATGGCAACCGACTTTGAAAAACCGGTTGAGAAGACGATTTTCGAGAAAGACGTTTTTTTCCAATACTTACCAAAAAAACCTTTGCCCTGCACAACAGGATTTTAATAATAATAATAATTACCAAATAAATTGATTTTCAAATTTTGTGTGTGGGATAGAAAATAAATATATTCTATATATTCTTTGTAATGTCTCCATAGTTTGGTTGTTGGCAATTTTTCATAACTATATTCAGTAATTTTATAGCCTGAAAAATGTTGAAATGTTCGAGCGAGAATTATCCCACAGTTGTCAGCGTCTTAATCACTATTTACCTATTTATTTCCAGAGTCCTGTCTAGAAGTGTCGATGCTAGTATGGGTGCGGGTCAGCAAGAATGGTCAGTCGTTGGGAAGGCGGCAGATCAAATGCGAGAGTCGACTGAGAGAGCTCGACCAGCTACTGAGAGCCTCCGACCATCCCCTTGAATTCATGTGTCAGGTAAGACTAAATAATTTTTTTGGTCTTTATTTCAGTAAGTAGTAGTCTACTGCTACTGAAATAAAGACATAAAATTATCTTTATACCATACCCCCTCTAAAAAGCTTATTTTATTCACTGCAAACAGTGAATAAAAAGCCCTTTTAATCACTGTTTTGGTGTTTGAATTTGGAACACACTAATAAGGTCTATCGTAATACCTTAAAACCTTCTTACGCTATAAATACTTTGGATATGAATTTTTGACAAGGAGTTTAGCGTTGGATTAGTTATACTGTTTTAGTAGAAAACTTAAATTTATTTATCCTTCTTTTTTTACAAATCAAAACAAAATCAAAAATTATTTGTTTTATGTCATTTAAGAATAGTATAAACAAAGTTCATAGTTTTTAATCCCTTTTCGCTTAAATCTTTCTTTTTCTCGAAGTCTTGGTATAAAATATAGTATGCAACTCTTGAATAAAACGGATTTATATCGAGGGCCATGAATCACTGGCGTCGTTTATGATTCTAACACTTGAATCATATGAATCACTCCCTACGGTCGTGATTCATTCGTTAGAATCCTTCACTTGCTTGTGATTCATCTACGGCCCTCGATTTAAATCAGTCTTTTATTCACTAGTTACATAATATACTCGTACTATTGTGTGTGGCTCGTCCGGGGAAGTATCTACTACCACCATGCCTATTTCTGCCGTGAAGCAGCATTGCTGTGTTTCGGTTTGAAGGATGTGGGTGCCGGTAAAATTACTGGCACGTGAGGCTGAACATTATGCCTCAAGTTAATGGACATAGGGCAGTGCATCGTAGGGCACGTTCCTGACGAGCGTGACCTACGAGACAATGATTTGTAATAGGCGATGAAACGATGAAAAAAAGTACATTGTTACCTGAGTGTTGAAAGTCACGTTTTTTGAGTCCCGAGACGGGTTTGGCGCCAGAGCGTTAGCGAGGGCGCCAATGGAGCTTGAGGGACTTAAAAGACTTTCACCCGAGGTAAACACTGTGCTTTTCATTACGAATACAAGGAAAGTAAAAATAAAAACATGAAAGAAAAATTTGTGAAAATGAAGATTGAATTGCCGCCTTCCCGGTTTTTTTTTCTTTTTCTCTGGCGGGCCTTCGGCTACGGCTCGCCAGCATTATTCAGCCATTATTATCATTCTCATAATTTAAAAAATGGTAAATGTCAAATCTATGTTATTTTAAATAAATAGTTGAAGCTATATATTAATCAAGTAGTTTAGAAGATATATTATTTATTTAATACTATCTTTATGTTATTTAAATTTAAATTTTACATTGCGCTATCTTATTAGACTTTTTAAACTTCTTACCGTTGTAATGGGTTTCCAACCTACTTGCTGAATAAAAAGTTGGAATTTGGTTCAACGACCTCCTTGCAGTTAGAAAGACTTTAGAAAGTTGGAACATGGTTGAATAAAATAGAACTTGTTTTTTTTATAATTTGACAGCTGTCAGTAGAAAGCGATTCTCCCTAGGGCTGAAAGTTTTACTTTCAATTAGGCCCCTCAGGCAACTTCAGACCTACTTTCAGAGTATGAGTAATGAAAAAATCTTTTAATAATCATTTTAATGTGTACTTGGGTACAATAAATACTACCAAAATAAAATAATATTAAAAAGCAAAAGATTTTAAAAATTATCCTCAGTGATAGTTCCTTTTCATGAGTTCACTAAGTATGATAATCTATTCATTTGTGAGCAGGAAATTAGTTCACAATTCACAATTAATTAGCTCAGTAGCTATGGGGATAACTAATTGGTACTTAGCGATACAGTTTTCAGATGTATACCTAGTTTCACCGTTTTATTATGATTCAGTTATACACCGAGCGTGATTGCTAGAGGACGTTTACCTTATACCACCTGAAATAATACGTAGTTTATTTGATAACAATTACTCTTGAAAAACCTCTAAAACACTTTTGTGCTACGTCTTACTTGCTACGTCGAAAGTGCTACGTCGTAGTAACGTGCTACGTTGTTTTCTAAATTACGTATTTTATTCGTGCTACGTCGCACTTCGTTTTGTGTAAAGAATGTGTAAACATTGTTTTAAATTCAAAGTGGTTCACTATTCAAAGTATATACTAAAATTACGTAACACACGTTCGTTTCGTTATCTGTTATAGTATTTTATAGAAGGAAACATAAAACAAAACACCTACTTAATGAATTGCGTTTCATAGATAATACAAAATAAATAATGACTGAAAACTTGTAAACAGTATAAATATGCAGCTTTAGTAATAAGTTATAAAAAATAAGATCATCCATTGTAGAGAAAAAATATTTTGTGAAATTAACTTTGCGACAAATATACCATGAAAATACATGATAAATATTAAAAAAACAGCTTGTGAAGTTACATCTACGCGCACATAAATAACATAAATTCGCGTGAACAGTAAAAATGTGGTTTAAAATAGTGGTATATTTCAAAACCGCGGTGAAATGTGTCCTGCAGACGCTGGGCTTCAAAACAACCAGTCGGGAACAGCTGGACAGTTGGATGCTGAGCGCATTCCAGAAGAATATTCCACCGCATTTCAACTTGCTGGCGTCTACTGAACAGTTCAATCCGAAGGCTGATGTTTCAAGTAAGTACACGGCCTAATGGCCTACTGGCACGGCACCTACTAGATGGACTGACGACATTGTTAAGATCGCAGGAAGTCGGTGGATGGAAAGGGCTCAGAATCGTTCTTCCTGGAAATGTTTAGGGGAGGTCTATGTCTAGCAGTGGCCTTCTTCAGGCTGATGATGATGATGACACGGCCTAGTTCATATGATTGCAATAGTACATGTCACTGCATAGTTCATGTCACTGCAAAGTTCATGACACTGCATAGTTCCGGTCACTGTATAGTTCACGTCAATTCATAGTTCATGACACAGCATAGTTCAGGTCACTGTATAGTTCACGTTCACGACCTGAATGGCGCTCTGCCATTCATGTAGGCGTAAAAGTTTTTGAAGAGGCTCGCCTAGCAAACCTTGACGAAAAGCGGCTTTTGAGCAAGGCCCGCCCGAAACGTGTCTATAACTATACATTTAATAGTGCTGGTCAGCTCTACTGTTTGCCTTGCGACAGAGTGTTTAAAACAAAATTCGGTCTAGCAAGCCATATTAGGGCTCATGATAGGGATTAGGTTAGGCAAAAGGTTCGCCATAATCGAACACGATTGGGAGGACATTACTATAGTTCACGTCAATGCATAGTTAATGTCACTGCATAGTTCATATCATTGCATAGTTCATGTCACTGCATAGTTTACGTCACTGCATAGTTCATGTCACTGCATAGTTCATGTCACTGCATAGTTTACGTCACTACATAGTTCATGTCACTGCATAGTTCATGCCACTGCATAGTTCACGTCACTGCATAGTTCATGTCACTGCATAGTTCACGTCACTGCATAGTTCACGTCACTGCATAGTTCATGTCAAACGAACCAGGTATCTGATAAAGTACTTAAATGGTTTTTTTTGTAAATGTACTATACTTGGACAATATAACACCCAGACAGAGAACAAACATTTTTGTTCACCACACAAATACTTGTTTTCGATGAGGATCGAACCCACGGCCTACGGCGCAGAAGGCAGGACTACTACCAACTGAGCCACGACGCCTGTCATCTGAAATCTAAATATATTATTCTCTAGATTGATTGGTTCTCTTGATAGAGAAACCATATGAACGAAGTCGCGATCGCAAACTAGTATAGACAACACTAATTTACTAAATTCAATTATAAAATTCGTGTAGGTATAGGTAAATAGTTGTGGAATCGTACAATATTAAGTACTGATAATTATGATGAATTATAAATATTATGGCTATATTTTAGTAACCTATATTTGAAGAGCTTACTCGTATATTTAAGGAAATATACAGCACATTATTTCGGTAGGTATGCTTTGATTTATTAATAACAATCTTTGTTTAAATATTTTCTGTTCTGGATCTTAGGATCCTTATTTGTTATCAATTTCGTTATAGTTTTGAAATGTGGTTATTTTGAATGAAAAAACTTTTTTATAAATTAAAAAAACATTGATACACAAACATTCCTTCACCGTTTCAGAGCATGGCATAGTGTATAGTGGCGGAATGAAAATGTTCGTCGATTTTCAACTTGATTTGTTCAACGTATCACGATCACATACTACCTTTTGAAACGGAATAGACAGAATACACCGATAAGTTAACGTCACAAATTATGTCAAAATGTGTTCATGATCAAGGCACTGGTGCAAGCGAAAACAGACTCTAAGGTGAAGAACATTTTCATACCGCGACTGTACATACATTTTTGGACAGAAAAACTCATTGGTACACGACTGGATTTGAACATTTGAACCCACGACCTTAAAAGAAGGCGGGGCCGCTCCCACCAGTGCTCTCCAATATTAATACTCTATTATTAACCGACTTCCAATCAAAAAGGAAGAGGTTCTCATTTTTTTTTTTTTTTTTTTTTTTAATGTTTGTTACATAACTTCGTCATTTGTGAGCCGATTTGAAAAATTATTTTTTTATCTGAAAGGTACTGCTTCCAGATTGGTCCCATTTTAATTTTATTAAAATCGGTGTTGCCATTTTTTTTTAAATATTTTTTTTAATGTTTGTAACTGCATGCCTCCGTCATTTATGAACCGATTTAGAAAATTATTTTTTTATTTGGAAGGTTATTCTTACGTCCAGATTGTCCCAAACAAATTTGTTTAAAATCGGTTTAGCCGTTTGACAATGAAGTCGGTTTCTCAAGTTTTTTAAACTTAAATTATTCATGATTAATTTCCAGGTGGAGAGGAATACCCGAGTCTCCTGCACTGGGCGGCTCGCTTCGGTCTGGAGCGCGTGTGTTGGCAGCTGCTGGAATGTCCCGGCGGCGGCGCGGCCGTGGCCTTGAGGAACGTACGGCACAAGACTCCGGCCGACCTCGCCAGGGAACATAAGCATCACAGGCTCGCTGATGTGCTGGCTGATCACTTGGTGAGTGTCTCTTAGGTTATAATTTTATATGTGCACTTATAACTTGAATGTTTTAAGAGTAGAGTGAACAGGTATCTTCTAGGTAAGCGTGCTATACCGTCGACCGCATCATCATTGCGTTTGACCGCAATCTCACTAGCGGCACATAACTCTAGCGCTGACCGTTATTGCGCAGAAGTCAAAAATAAGGTACCTGAGGGGGGCTCGCGGTATGAAGGGCGGGCGTGCGTAGCGCTGATTGGCTCGCCAGTCGCACTCCGCTCTCCTTTCCAATAGGACACTGCACACATCTACACATCCAGTGTGCGCGACATGGCACACTACGACGCATGCGCAGCGTGTATCGCTCACCGCTAAAGTTATGCGTCGCTAGTTATAACAGCAGGTGAGATTGCGGTCAAACGCAATGCAATATGTAAAATAAATGTAATAAATGTGTAAGTATTTTTTTCTCTTGTATCGAAATCTTTATTATTTTTAGAAAGTGCCGTCTTTGTTAGTTTGCATCTTGTTTATTAGTTATTGCAGTGGCAGCTATTTGTATAAAAGCACATCTATGGCCTACGCAGACCGGGACGGCATGGCAAGGGATTCAATTTTTTACTAATGGACATTCAAACGTATCGATATAGAAATACGTCCTCCGTATCCGAACTCCATTGCACGGCATTTAAAGATGCGCCACGGACTCCCACGGCGTACTGCGGTAGGCATACCGTGGAGTGAGGCGGCGGGGGTAGAGAAGCGGACAAGGCGCTGGAATGCCGTGGTATCTAAGCGGCTAATGTGCGCTAACTGACGGCAAAATCCCTTGCCATGCCGTCTCTTGTAGGCCGTTACACGTTCGTCCATCAATGTCTCTTTTGCTGGCCGCAACAGTTATGTACCTACTTTTAGACGGAAAGCTTACCTACCTAACACCTACGTAGCCAAATGGTTGCCCACGGTCACTGTAACTTATCCTACTCGGTCTAAAGCACAGGAAAGACATGCTCGTTACATGATGCTGCTAAGCTGTGGTTTTCCTTATCATTTTTCCGTCACCGTTTGAGAACATACGTACTTTAGTACCTACTCGATACCTCAGTGATGAGTTCAGATTGATTGATTGATATCGTTCGTGACGTACTTTTACCTAACAGGACTGGTACAGTAAATGCGTAAATACAGGAAGTGGGTTCAATCTCCACCGAGAACAAAATTTTTGTGCGTACCTATTAAAATAAATACAGTGGACCCCCGGTAATCCGGCAAACATTATGCAGGGCAGTGTCGGACTATCGAATTTGTCGGATTATAGAGCACTGCCTAAGACCCCTATAGTCCGGATTTTTTTACGAAAGAGTACCTTGTAATCCGACAAATTACGATCTAAAATATCACATTTTTCTTTAATTGTCAACGTTTTGTGCTTTCGCTTCTGGGTTTGTGACGACATTACTAGGTACTACATATACCTAATACACAATGAATAAATATGTAGTAAACAATGAACGTACGCTAGGCCGTACCGCTATCACTAGTAGTCAAATTCAAACTAAGTAAAACAATGCATACGCGTCGAGCACAATAGCGGTGGCGCGTACGAGTTGTGACCTGTTCAAACTTGCGTGATCTATACATACATACATATTAGCAAAGATTGTCAAACATAATTCTGTCATGTCGGATTACAGGGGGCGCCGGATAAGACAGGGGCCGGATTACCGGGGGTCCACTGTATATAAATTTGAAGCGTAGCGTGTGCTGTCTTTGAAACTTTTGCTGTTGTATTATTGCATACGTCTCACTAAGTGAAGTGGCACTACACTGGAACTTCACTGCTATTATTTTTGATTTGTAAAAGGATCATACATGTAAACGATAGGAACCAATCCGTAGTTTGTTGCATGTTCTTCTAGGCTTGGTCGCGTGGAACTGGCACCTAGACTCACCTAGCTTTAAGACGTTTCAAAGTGATCCTTGTGATACAACTGAATGAAAAAATTTTGAATTTAAATATGAGTTGCTTCATTTTAATGATGCAAAAAAAAACTGAAAATGCCTCGGATTTTTTGCCAAGGAAAATGTATTTGTGGGATTCACGCGTGGTTTCCGTAAAGCTAATAATTGTAAAATGTAACACCGTCACACCTATTCCAAGAAGTTGCTAGTAGATTACACGTAATATTTCATTTTGTGGTTAAATTTAGTACCACAACAAATTACAATATCCATAACGTCAAAAAAGGATACCAAAATTATTAATTTTCCCTAACATTATCAGCAGGGCTTTCACCACAATTACCTCACCATTCGTTTGCAATAATCCCAACAATCCTGACGCAAGTTCTTGTTACAGAAAATCAACGAATTCTCAAACATGTATTACTACCTCAAAAACATGTCCGACAACGACAAAGAGGAAACGGAAGATATAAAAGAGGAGTTACGTATAGTCGAAACGTGCGATACTGTCGACTCTCCCAACCAAGAGAACAATGAACCCACGGATCCCTTCAGCGAGGCTTGCACGCAGAATCTAGAAGAAACCGTCAAGGAGAAGAAACCCCGACCGAACCTCAAACTACCGAAGATAAGAGAACAACTCTACCAGAACGAATTCCCCCTAAACGATACAGAACACAGAATCCAACAAGCTTTAGAGCACGACTACATAGTCCAACCTTCGAATATCAAAGTAGAAAGCCCCAAATTCCGTCCGAACAACCTCTACGCGAACAGTTCCAGATTAATGCCGCAACAGCAAGATATATTCCTCTACTCTCCCACCGAAGAAACAAAAACCTTCACCATAGACACGCCCACAAGTGATATAAGCCAAATAAACCTGACCAAAGACATCCGCAGCCCCAGTATGAAATCCAACAAAGAAATATGTCCTTTAACAGGTCAAGACGAACTGGCTGAGATCATAAACGATTTCAAAAACAACGTGTTCTCTATATCAGAAGTTGAGAAGCTAGTGATGGAATGGAAGAATAGAAATGAGACTCAACAGTCGATGAAGGAGAAACAGGAGCAGTTGAATAAGATGAGAGACGAGTACGATAAGATACAGCAGCGGATCAAGGATCGCATGAAACGGCCGACGCCCTTCGAGAGGGTTAAGAAAATGTTCTCGAAGAGTAAAACCAAAAGTAAGTTTCAACTGTTTTTAACCGATTTCAAATAAAAAAGGAGGAGGTTCTCAATTCGCTTGTATTTTATTTATGTTTTTTATAGCATAACTTTGACAATTATGGGCCGATTTGAAATTTTTTTTTCATCTGAAAGGATATACTTCCAGATTGGTCCCATAGAAATTCCATGAGAATCTGGAAACCGTTTGGCCATGAAGTCGGTTATTAAATTAAGTTATTGTTTAAGATAATGATAAGACTGAACTGGACTTTTTATAAATAATGTATTTTCTTTCAGGTCATGAAAACCAAAATGGTACGATAGAGAAGCGGAATGGGAGCACAAGACCGAACAGCAGCCTGAGTGAAAGTAAGTTGCTGTAATTCTCTATTAGAAAGAAAGAAAAGAAAGAAAATACATTTATTTTGATATTACTTTTTCTGATCTGTGTGTTGCGATTTTTTCGGCCTGTACATTGGAATTATTATCATCTACAACAGGGTGTTTTAAAGTGAAACTTTTATTACGTCGTCTCAAACTTTTTCGTCTATGAGTTTTCGTGAGTGAGAGCATGTCGCGTGACGGTCGGCCGCGGAGTAGGGATAAAGTGAAAGGCGCTCGTCAGAGCAGCCGAGGCCAATATGGCGGCGGCTTTAGTTCGCATCAGCTGACCGTGTAGTTAAAAGATTCCGTAATTTTTTAGTTAGATGTCTATAATGTGAAAAAAATTGAACTTTTACCGTGATTTTATAAAACCACACAATTCTTTGTTTTTTTGACGTGATAACGTCTTATAAATCGATGGAGCCGGCTGCACGCACGAAAAAACATGACTCATGCGTCGTTACGTCGTTTCGTCGTTCCATTTACCTGAGCCCGAGCCCGGGTCGGGTAATGGGTAAGGGTAAATGAGGGTAAGGGTAAATGAGGGTAAGGGTAAGGGTTCAGTCTGGGTCCGGGTCCGGGTCCGGATTTTCATTCAGTTTCATTCAGTTCCATTCAGTTTCATTCAGTTTCATTCAGTTTCATTCAGTATTATTCAGTTTCATTCACATTCAATTCAATTCAGTAAAACTAAAATTTTCTTTTGAGAAATGCAACCATTCCATCAGCATTTTCTTATGACGTTATCACGTTCAACTATCGTCAGTAAACCGACTTTACAGACAACCGATTTTTTTAATTTTAGCTTTGGTTTTGGATTTGGCCATCACCAAAAAAATTGACAAAAAAACAACCTGTAGAATCAAAAGTTGAATCCTTTTCTAAAATGAGATTTTCCGAGTAGGTGGTTGATACTCCTACTTTAGGTCTCACATTGTCTTTCAAAGTTTTAGAATTTGGCAGATTTTCATTAAATGTAGGTTTTTTGACGAAGAAGGGTAGTTCAACGAAAGCACCTATATTTTTAAAACTTTACTGACTGTTTGGTTTGCTTGCAGGCTCGTCATCATCAGGTCGGCTGAGCACTGTGAGCGGCGGCAGTGTGGCCGAGACTAATAGTGTGCTCTCCGAGAACGATGACAAAGCGCGCTCTATTGTAAGTTACTCTTCTCTCTCTCTCTCTCTCATCTTACATCCCTCTGATCTTCTTCTTCTGTCGTGTCACTATTTCCTTGCAAACCAGTGTGGTGATAGGATTTAAGTGCACCTCAAAGAAGCTCCTTTCGTGCACTGTACACATCTCTTTCGAACAAATTATCTTCACTCACGCACATATATTTGATCCTGTTAGATACATACCTTACATTACATCACCAAGTGAGAGCACTGGTGGTCCAGTGGTAGAAGAGCTTTCCGATCCTAAGGTCGTGGGTTCAAATCCAGTCGTGCACCAATGAGTTTTTCTGTCCGAAATTGTATGTGCGCTATGCCAGTACTCTCAAACGGTGAAGGAAAACATCGTGAGGAAGCTGGCATGTCGTGGAACCTACAAAAAGCTCGAAAACATATT
This sequence comes from Thera obeliscata, assembly GCA_947578465.1. NCBI lineage: Eukaryota > Metazoa > Arthropoda > Insecta > Lepidoptera > Geometridae > Thera > Thera obeliscata. The sequence continues at coordinate 2,039,854 of OX387927.1, forward strand.
GTGTCAAGCGTCACGCAGAAAGATTTTTTTATCTCACCAAGTAAGACCAACTTGGCCATCATTCTAATAAATATATTACCCGTATTCTTCACTTGTAGTTTAAACTTGTACTATACTGTAGTTTACACTTGTACTCTTTTTGTAGTTTAAAAGATCGATCAAATTCTGAGGAGTATCATTTTACATCCTTCTGTGGGTTGATTGCGCATCATCTGTTGTTACAATAAAAACCTAAGTCGCATCTGTCAGTTACGAGTACGACATGGGTTTGAGCTTCGATTCAAATAAATCTGGATTTTCATTAAATTTTGATTGAATCAATATTATGGAAGTGTAAAACAATATGAAATAAAAAAAATCGAATCGATTCATATACGAAGAATACGAACAAAAAGAAATACAACGAAATTGAGAACCTCTATTTGTCGGTTAATAAAGTGATTTCCGTTACAGATATCGAGTAGTACGCTGACGATGCACTCGGCATGCGATGACAGGTTGGATGACTATCTGATCCCGCCGCCGCCGCGACCGCTCAACGGCGCGCAGTTCACCACCTTCGGACATCCCAAGTAAGTCGATGCTCAATCATTTATTGGTAGAGCCTGTTCAGAAAGAGACCCGTCGTGGGATTTGAGGGCGCATAAGAGGGCATCACACCGGCGACTCTCCATACAAACGTAGACCAGTGTATTATACAATGTGTGTAGGACGTAGGATTATTTAGTCAACACTCACACAGACTCAAAACCAGAGCCAGAGACAGAGCCATCCTTGTTGCTTCCCGTAGGCCTACCACAAGCTCTGTCTGGCTCTGTCTCTGGCTCTGGTTTTGAGTCTGTGTGAGTGTTGACTAAATAATCCTACGTCCTACACACATTGTATAATACACTGGTCTACGTTTGTATGGAGAGTCGCCGGTGTGATGCCCTAATATGATTTATATGAAATATGAATTGGAGGTGATATTTTCTTTATCAATAAGTTTCTGAAAAAAAGGAAAACATACGAGCACGTTTAAAGCAGATCTGGATTTTATGAGAAAAAATGGTTACTCTAGAGGCATTATCCAGGGAGGAAATAGGGGACTACGTTTGTATGGAGAGTCGCCGGTGTGATTCCCTCTTAATCATCTTTTTTGTTTAGTGGGCAACACAATAACGCGTCTGTTGCGTTTTGATCCTATCACAACTAAGTGTAGTAAGTATTCCTTTGTTTAATTTTTATGATGCAAAATGCTGACAGAAAGAAAGGGATGAGCTGCATTATAAAAATCGAAACATTAGTTCACAATTTGGCCACGACGGCTCTGTTTCTGAACAGACTCTATTTATCTATCTACTACCAACTGAGCTGTGACGACAGTCAGTTATAAGCGAGTCATGGGTTAGTACATACCACAGTAGTTTTATTTATACGTTTGTTCCAGATCCCACATGGCCACTATAGTAGAACGTGAAGCATCCGCCTCCCGAGAGACATTATCCAGCGAGTCGCACAACGAAACCCACCTGCGACTGAACTTCGCGAGCCGCGACCGCGGTGCCGCTTCACGGTGCGACGCGGACGGAGCACACATGTATATGAACATATCTGCTACACACACATAAGTATACTCCATTCATAGGAAGCTCCATAATTTATGAAAAAAATCATTTTTTGACGTGACAACGTCTTATAATTCGATGGAGCCGGCTGCACGCACGAAAAAACATGACGCCATGCGGCGTTATCTCACAATGTCACAATGTTAAGGATAAATTCTGTAAGTAATACTATGAGTTAGAATACAGGGTTATTCATAATTAGCTGCAAATACTCAGGAATTAGGTTCAACAAATAAAATAAAAAATATTTATGAAATGATTTTTTTAAGTTTTGTTATGAAAATCCCGAGAAAATCGACAAAGAATATCCTTTGGAATCATTGGCGCCTGACTTATTTTGACCTTTGATCCGCGCCCGCGCGCCGTGAGCGACACTCTGAGTTCAGTCACCACCTGGGTGGGTCATCGTCCTGTTCTCCATAGCAATCATTATGCAAAAGCCGTAAAAAAATTAATAAAAATAAAATTTTGATACAAAAACTTAAATCAAAATTAAAAAAAAATAATTACATATATATTTTTTATTTTATTTGTTGAACCTTATTCCTGAGTATTTGCAGCTAATTATGAATAACCCTGTATATTAAGGCAAGAATAGACTACAAGAACGTGCCGCAAACAAAAGTCGAGATTTTTTGTTAGATATTTGATGTGCAAATGTTCTTGGCACAGTATTTTCCATCGAAATGAAGACTGAAAACCGATTGACTGTAAATATTTTGTATATTATAATTTGGAGGCAATCATATTCTCACAGGTGTTCATTCCGTGCAGTATTTCTAAGAGAAAGTGAAAAACTGGCCTTACAGCTTAGTAAGTTGTGGGTTTGATTCCCATAAAATACCACTTTTGTGTGTCGATCAAATTTTAATTCTGGGTCCGGTCGCTATAAGTAATAGAATTAATTATTTATAAAATAGTATATTACTATGATTATTATATCAGCTATCTGGTTCCCATATTACAAGCGTATTGCTTAGTTTGGAGCTAAATAGCGCTGTTTGAAGGGTGGACCAATATTTCTTAATTAACAGGAATTAGGTATTTTTCTGTCAAGTTTATTTCTATAAAATGCTGCACGGAATCTGACTCTATTTAATTTATTTAAATAATTAGTTACAATTATGTACGTAAACATTTAATTCTATAAATAGTACAAACCATATTGTAGTAGATTTATTATTTAGCTAAATAAGCATTTAAATATGTTTAGAGTTATTGTATTTGTAAGTCTTGTATCCATTTATGTTATTTATACTTTTGTATGGAAATATATCGCGAATGCATTTAATCCATAAATATTCTTGAAATATAATGTGTTTCATAAATAAATCTTTGGTATTTATTATAAAGACATCCTTATGTTGTTATCCCCACTGGTTCTATTTAGGACAGCGATATTGTACAGCGTTTCAGTTGATCGCCTTTGCCATCGCCTAGATGTGCGCCGGCCTTAATCGGTGGCGATGGCTGACAGTGAAACGCTGTCAAATCTGTCATATTTGACAGAGTTTCACTGATTGCCATCGCAGAACGCTTAGATGTGCGCAAGGCTTTATGTAGGCCTACAATGAATCTGCACTATTTTCCTCCAACGGGTTCTATTATTTGAAATCTAAAGTAAATAATATCTACCTCAAACTTCGTTGGTATCTAGCACCCACTCTTTACAGTAACGTTAGTAGAGTCTGTTCAGAAAGAGAGCCGTCGTGACCAAATTGTGAACTAACGTTTGGATTTTTATATGGCAGCTCATACCTATCTTTCTGTCAGCATTTTGCATCATAAAAATTAAATAAAGGAATAGTACACTAGTTGTGTTAGGATCAAAACGCAACAGACGCGCTATTGTATTGCACACTAAACAAGAAAGGTAATTAAGCACATCAGCGCCCTCCAATCGACGGCTCTCTTTGACAGCGTTTCACTGATCGCAATCGCCAGCGACCTAAGTTTGCGCAGGCCTTTATGTGTTGAGAAATTATTTTGATAATTAAACAAAATAAATGTTAAAAAACATTTATTTACTACAATATCTTAATTTTCCTTTGCATAAATCTTTGCAATCTTATATTGCACCAACATTCGATTAAAATATTAAAATAAAGTTCATTTTACTTTTACAATTTCATTGGTTTAACAATTTTGTATTCATCAAAAATAGATGCACACTAGCATCTCGTCAAAACGAATATCACATAGCTTTCATAATTGTAGACTATAGTACGTAATAAATACTAACTTAAGTACATACATTAGTAACCACTTCTTAGGTAAAATTTCTTTAGGGTATATTTCTATAGGTAGCGGCACATAACTTTAGCGCTGACCGTTATTGCGCATAAGTCAAAAGTAAGGTACCTGAGGGGGGCTAGCGGGATGATGGTTGGCGTGCGTAGCGCTGATTGGCTCTCCGGTGGCATTCCCCTCCCCGCACCGATACCACACCCCGCGCACATCCAGTGTACAGTCGCGTTCTCAATTGTATTATTATTGACAGATAATGTTTTTCTTTTTCTACTCCCCATAAACTTGTAAAAAATTATATCTTAGGTACCTATTAATAAATCTTTGAACATTGGCATTAGAGATTAACTATTAATCAAAGTATAGGTAATGTCCTCCACATTTCTTTCAGCGCAAGACTTACCATTTGGCATAATTACTTTAAAATAAAAGTTATAATTGTATTGCGTGCGCGACAGTACTCGCAGCTATCCCCTCCGCGTATCGCTCAGCGCTAGACTTACGTGCCGCTAGTTATACTATAAGATTGGAAATAAAATACGCCCAAACAAATAAAATATACATATACCCTACTTCACAGTCAAAGTAGCTAAACTACCATCTACACAGCCAACATAGTTAAACCCGCGACACCACTATAAGCTAAGCGATGCCGCGAATTTTCGTTACCTATCCGTATAACACAAATATACGGAAACTAGTATTAGACCAAGCTATAAGTTATCTTTCACGAGATGCGGTTGCCCGTTAGTCTTAGCTTGCGACGATCGCCTAGTAGACGGCGGTGTGGATAGTATAGCTTGGTATATCCCCCATATGGATAGAGGTCGCATGTAGGCCACTGACCGATGGTTACCGTTCTCGTAGAGAGCTTCAGGGGTCTCGAAAGAGAGTCCCATGTTGACCAGAGTCTCGTACATACCGCCTGCTGTCGCGAACGCTTCTTCCTGCATGCCTGGACATAAAAAAATGGAGATTTAGAAAACACAGTTCAGCACGACAAAGTCTAAATCATCATTTTCTTGTCCTTATCCCACTTCTGCCTGCCCGCGTCTGGTTATTAGCACTACAGATGAAAGATCATTTTAGTTGATTACGAAAATTTATTCATGCGTGACTTTGCGGAATTCCATTGTTAAAATAATGGTTGTTATTATTTCTGCTCAGCGCTCGAGGCACCACGTATATTTTTTTATTTCTTGTGGTATTTTTGTAATTTCACTTGCAGGATTTGCGGGTGTTGCGTAGGGTACCTACACACCCAAGTTTACATTAAGTTCACTGTACAAAGATTAGATTAGTGGATTGTTACTATATTCGTATATTTTTCCTAGTTAATGTATGTTTAGTTGATTACCTTTGATTGAACATAAACATAATAAATAAATAAACAAGAATAAACTAAAAACTAAACCAAACTAACACCCAGGCAGAGACCAAAAATCTGTGTCATCACACAAATATTTGTTCCCGGTGGGGATCGAACCCACGACCTACGGCGCAGAAGGCAGTGCAACTACCAACTGAGCTGAGAGGCCGTCAATTATACACCACTATTTTGTAACTACCAAAAAAAAAATAGGGTAATGTAGTAAGTAGGGGTAGAACATTATGAATGTGCAATCAGAATTTTTAGTTTCGATAAAATGACAAAGTTATTGTTCGGTTCCGCTTGGTATTTAGCGTTTACGAATGAAATGATTTTTGTTTGTTGAATCATTTCTCAATATTTGACTAAAAATAGTGGTTATTTAAAAATATTTTTTTTTTCTCAATTTTTTTTTCTTGGATGTGTTCAGTATCAGCAGCCAATATCGGCATTTTTTTTTTTGGTAATTACAAAATAGTGGTGTATAATACCTACGTCACAAAGATCATTTTGAAGCACTTTTCTGTGAGCCAACTTCAAGAAAACGTGGTGGAGGGGCGTGCATTTTTAGACTGGTTTATCTATACCTTCGTATATCATAGTAGCGGCGAGTCCGTACGTGACTCCGGTCCACATCTCCTCGCTCTGCAGCGCCGAGGTATCGACCCGCGGCCGCGCGCCCGTCACGAAGCCGTTGACGGCGCCCCTCCGGCCGGAGCACCAGCCAAGGACGTTGTGCTCGTAGATGCATTGCAGGGAAGCGAGGACGTTGCGCGTGGGGAATACTTGCTCGTTGCAGCCAGATGCTTTGAGGAACCTGGGGGAAGAAGCTATATTATTGAACGCTCGAAATAACTAGCGGCACATAACTCTAGCGCTGAGCGATACGCGGTGGGGATAGCTGCGCAAGTGTCGTAGTGTGCGCATGTCGCGCACACTGGATGTGTGCAAAGTGTCCTATTGGTACGGAGAGCGAAGTGCGACTGGAAAGCCAATCAGCGCTACGCACGCCCGCCCTTCATTCAGCTAGCCCCGCCTAGATTTGCTACTTTGATTGTTTATATAAAATATCTGTCAATCCAGGTGCACTGAATAAATACTGTACTGATTCTAATTTGAAGCGTGCGGATGTAGCAAACCATAATCGTTCTTTTTGGAAATGCCTGTATCGCAAACCCAGTGTCCAGCAGTGGATTTTGATTTCCGACAATGAAAAACTAAGATTTATGTGCACTATACCAATGCTCTCAAACGTTGAAGGAAAACATCGTGAGGGAACGGGCATATCGTAGAATCTAAAAAATTCAAAAACATGTGTCGTGCACTAGCCTCTATGAGGTGCACTTAAAATCCTTTTCACCACACTATAAGAAGAAGACTCACCAATGCCCAGCCAACTGGTCCGCCATAACCACATGTTCATTCGCCGGCTTCGTATCGAACTTATAGTAGGTTCCGTTCCACAGTTTGTCGTGGTAGGCATGCTTGGCGCGGACGAGTAAAGAGGCGAATTCTTTCTCATCGTCATCATAGCCCAACGCGCGAGCCATAGTTCGGACTGCGCTTATGGAGGCTACCCAGAGACCTCCGCAGTACGCACTGAAAACAACACTTATTTGGTAAATGATAAATAGAAAAGAAAGTAGTGTTAGTTACACTATTTTTAACTCAAATATATTAATTATAAAAATTAATCCCTATTTCTCTTGTTCACGAGATGACGCGTGAACGGCTGGCACGATTTTGCCGAAAATTGGTGGGGAAATAGCTTAGAACCATGAGACGGACAACGGACATAGGCTTTTGAACCCGAAAAAGTAACGGGAACGGGGAAAGCGAACCCGCATAAATATGTATCGTGGACAACATATCCAACACTATCTAGCCCCAAATTAAGCGAAGCTTACTTTGCTTATATCAGCTTAACAGATAGCTGATCCAATACTTACATATTATTTTTTTGTAAATACTTACATAGAATACAATATAACCCCACTGTGTTCACCACAAAAGTATTTGTTCTCGGTGGGGATCGAACCCATGACCTAGAGCGCTGAAGGCAGAGCTATTACCAACTGAGCTGAGAGGCTATTCAAGAAGATTCAGTTGGTGTTTCAAAAAAATTCAAACTGTTGACTAAGGTACTAGTATAGTATTATCTTATCTGTGACTAAGGTGATTAATTTCTCTAGACTAGAATATTAACGGCTGCAATTTCTAGGAGACATGGTATCCCAGAACTATCAGTATTTTAACAAAAAAAACAAATCGGTGCGTTAATTTTGGAGTTTCGCGGCCACGGAGAGACAAACAAACAGTCACTGCAACAACTGCTTTAAAACTGCATACGTTCTAACCTCGGTCCAGTCATGACCCAGGCGTCATAAGTTTGATCAGGAAAGCCGCTGTTCTCGATCAGTCCGTCTCCATCCGTGTCCCACAGCTTAGCTCGCCTTAGCAGGGCCACACAAGCCAGATACATTTACATTTTAATCAAGAACAATTGTGAACTTACCTCGGTCCAGTCATGACCCAGGCGTCATAAGTCTGGTCAGGAAAGCCGCTGTTCTCGATCAGTCCGTCTCCATCCGTGTCCCACAGCTTAGCTCGCCTTAGCAGGGCCACACAAGCCAGATACATTTACATTTTAATCAAGAACAATTGTGAACTTACCTCGGTCCAGTCATGACCCAGGCGTCATAAGTCTGGTCAGGAAAGCCGCTGTTCTCGATCAGTCCGTCTCCATCCGTGTCCCACAGCTTAGCTCGCCTTAGCAGGGCCACACAAGCCAGATACATTTACATTTTAATCAAGAACAATTGTGAACTTACCTCGGTCTAATCATGACCCAGGCGTCATAAGTTTGATCAGGAAAACCGCTGTTCTCGATCAGTCCGTCTCCATCCGTGTCCCACAGCTTAGCTCGCCTTAGCAGGGCCACACAAGCCAGATACATTTACATTTTAATCAAGAACAATTGTGAACTTACCTCGGTCCAGTCATGACCCAGGCGTCATAAGTTTGATCAGGAAAACCGCTGTTCTCGATCAGTCCGTCTCCATCCGTGTCCCACAGCTTAGCTCGTCTTAGTAAGGCCACACACGCGGGACACATTTACATTTTAATCAAAATACATTCTGAACTTACCTCGGTCCAGTCATGACCCATGCGTCATACGTCTGGTCAGGAAAGCCGCTGTTCTCAATTAGTCCGTCTCCATCCGTGTCCCACAGCTTAGCTCGCCTTAGTAAGGCCACACACGCGGTATACATTTACATATTAATCAAAATACATTCTGAACTTACCTCGGTCCAGTCATGACCCATGCGTCATACGTCTGGTCAGGAAAGCCGCTGTTCTCGATCAGTCCGTCTCCATCCGTGTCCCACAGCTTAGCTCGTCTTAGTAAGGCCACACACGCGGGATACATTTCCCGCAAGTAAGTAGCCGCATCGCAAACCCGCTCGGCACGCGGGTTGGTGTCAGTGGCGGCGCTGTCATGATCCGAAGGGGGAAGGGGGGCTGAGCTACCGTATAGCAGCTCTAGGATGCCGGGCACTGGATGTGGGGCCGTTTCCTGGAGAGGTCAATAGTATGTTAATATCACTGTTACAACTAGCTCTAGTTTAGAATAATTAAGCCTATGTTAAGAATATTAAAACAAAATTAACTTATCTATACTAATATTATAAGGAGGAAAGATTTGTATCTATTTTTGTATGTTTGAAAGTTTGTAATGAATAGGCTCAAAAAGTACTGGGCCGATTTAAAAAATTATTTCACCAATAGAATGCTACATTCTTCCAATTTGACATAGGCTACATTTCATTTTGAAAAAAATTAGGGATCCTTGGTAAAATTTGAACAATGTAACCGAAGGTGTAGAAAAATGAGTCTTAAAATGTCTTTCGTCGAATGCGCTGCCGAAACTATTAGCGATAGAACAAAATAATGTACAACAATATTGTCTACCCCGTGCGAAGCCGGGACGGGCTGCTAGTGTAATTATAAAATAATAAATACTTATGCTATAAAATGTGCATGAAATAAATTATTAATAGTAGGATAAAAAATTAAAATGTGAATATACAATTTAATTAGAAATGCATGAGAAAGTGAACTATAATTATGTGAATATTGTAAAATTGGAATAAATAGGCTTTTTTATTTAATTATTTTATGTTAAGAATAATTTAATAAAGAAAGCGTACTATACTCTAGATAGCTATATGAATGATAAAACTGCGTGGCCCGATGTCCCGGTCACTCTACCCATAGGATCCTAACATGTCAATTTGCAATGTCTGTACCTACTATTTTCGTATCTTATTTTTTATATGCTGTGCAGATACTTTATTATAACTAAAACTAAAATTAAATTTTATTGAGTTTGAGTGAGCTAGTTACCTCCTGTTGGTGGGTTGTCCTAGCGGCGGGCGCGAGTGTGGGCGTGGGCATGGGCGTGGGCGTGGGCGTGGGCGTGGACGGCAGCGAGGCGGGCCCGCGTGCATGCAGGGCACGCTGGCCGCCGTCGCGCACGGCGTCGATGTAGGGCATGGAGTCGCAGCGCCGCCCGAACGGAGCCGAGTGCGCGCGCAGGACGCGGTGGTCGCGGAACACTTGCAGGATGAACTTCAGGTTCAGATCCTTCCATTCGCTCACGTCGTGGATGTTGTACGCGTTTATGTGGGAGAACGGGACGTCCTCTAGATAATAAAAGCTAATTATTACTCTGCAATAGGCTGGCAGAAAATGAAGGTGACCTATACCCAGTGGGTGATACCTGGCTGAAATGATGATGATGATGAATAATTACTCTCAGCTCAGTTGGTAGTAGTTCTGCCTTCTGCGCCGTAGGTCGTGGGTTCGATCCCCACCGAGAACAAATATTTGTGTGGTGAACGCAGATGTTTGTTCTCTGTCTGGGTGTTATTTTGTATTCTAATTCTTAATTCTTAATTCTTTATTGCACACAATATAAAACACAGGAAAAAAACAGAAATAGAGGACATGTACAAAGGCGAGCTTAACCCTGAATAGAGTTTTCTTACAGCAAACCTTTGAGGCTAGAGAGAGGTGACTATATAGGCAGGTTTGTGTACATTAAAAAGAAAGTAAAAATAACAAGGAATACGTAGATGAATAAATTTACTAGTATGCAAAATAAATATAGGCATATAATACTTAAATAATAATAAAAATACAATACATAAAAAATACATACATAACAATACGTATCACAGTTCACAGAGACAGATAGTGCTCCTTAACTTTCCTCTTAAATATGCTATGCGATGGACTAGCGCGAATATCGTGTGGTAAGGCGTTCCATAACTTGACCCCACCTACGGTAAAAGAGCCACCGTAGCGGCTAGAGGAGTGTTGAGGGGTTTTGAGGAGGAGGGAAGTAGCAGTCCTGCACGGCTCACCACGCGGGACCAGGAATTCGAAGTATGTATTTACAAAAAAAAAAGTATTATATCAGCTATCTGGTTCCCATAACACAAGCTCTGCTTAATTTGGGGTTAGATAGTGTTGTGTGTATTGTCCAAAATATTTATTTTATTTAGGTATAATTTTAAATTAACCACCATTTAAACTAACCTGGGTCTCCCAAATCATGTGGAATGGAGTCCTTTATCTTGAACTTGACACTCTTGCCGTCATACAGCGATGTCCGTGTCTTCTCTGTCTCCAGTCCTATGCTGTCTCTGTACATGTATTGTAAAACTACCTGCAAATTATATTACACTTAATTTCATGTGTTTAAAGCACTGGTGGTCTAGTGCCTTCCGATCCTAAGGTCGTGGGTTCAATCCAGTCGTGTACCAATGATTTTATCCGTCGCAAAATTTATGTGCACTATTGCCAGTACTCTCAAACGGTGAAGGAAAACATCGCGAGGAAACCGGCGTGTCGTAGAACCTAAAAAGTTCCGCCAGCGGCCTTCTTGCGGAAATCAGTCCGCACACCAAGTGCGGATGATAAATTTAATGTAATGCCAAATAGTAAGAGGTCCAAAGATTTACAATAGGCACCTAAGACATAATTTTTAACAAATATACAATTGAGAACGCGACTGTACACTGGGTGCGCGCGGGGTGTGGTATCGGTGCGGGGAGGGGAATGCCACCGGAGAGCCAATCGGCGCTACGCACGCCCGCCATCATCCCGCTAGCCCCCCTCAGGTACCTTACTTTTGACTTCTGCGCAATAACGGTCAGCGCTAAAGTTACGTGCCGCTACCTATATGTACTGCGTAGATAAAATAATTCTTACTTGTAAATTAGGCCACAACTGGGCTAAGGCGAATGAGGCATAGAAATGTACGTCATACGTATTATACATTCTATACTCGTGTCCTTCCAGGTACCCGAATAAACCGAATTGATTCCTGGGAAAAAAAACATTTTTATTGTTTCTCACCTAAAGTCCCCTTATAGGATAAAGTAGTAATAATTATTACAAGAAAGTTTACACAATGTATTTCGAAAACTAATTTATAATTTTTAAAACTTTAATCATATGACAAATACTAAGCGTTCCAAAATAACAATACAGTAGCATTGCCGTGTTTCGGTTTGAAGAGTGTGGGTGCTGGTGAAATTACTGGCACGTGAGGCTGAACATCGTATGCCTCCAGTTGATGGACGCAGGGAATTGGATCACATGTTTGTCAAGCTCGGCTGCGCCTCGGTAAACAATTACATGTGATCTGAGACATTCTTTATTTTACTTCCCTGGGTATGTAAATATACTATATACGTACGTACCTAGGATCATTTTCCGGATACTCGTCTGCTACATCGAACCAAATAGTCCCTCCGTCTGCGACGTAGTAAAGCTCGTTCATTAAGGCACTCTTCAACCAGTCCGGTATATTGCTGGAAGAATATTTAAGGTATTAATACCAACCAGATGGACCGACGACATTGTTAAGATCGCAGGAAGTCGGTGGATGGAGAGCTCAGAATCGTTCTTCCTGGAAATGTGTAGGGGAGGCCTACGTCCAGCAGTGGACTTCTTCAGGCTGATGATGATGATTATAATGAATAATCCTCCTATAATAGCACCTTTATCATCAACATGAATGTACACTGTTGGTCATAGGCCGTCCCAATTATAATAGGGGTTGCGGTAGTAACCACGCATTGCGGGCGAAATGGGGTAGGTGTAACGTACTGAGCACTGGTGGTCTAGTGGTAGCGGCCTCGCCTTCCGATCCGAAGGTCGTGGGTTCAAATACAGTTTCATGGCAAGTTTTCAGCAAGTTTTATCATGCGCACTTGATGTGTGGGCAGGTTTTTCCGCAAATAGGCCGCTGGTGGGCCCTTTTTGCGTGACCCTTGACACGTGTTGCTCGAACTTTTTTTAGGTTCTACAACACGCCGGTTTCCTCACGATGTTTTCCTTCACCGTTTTAAGAGTACTGGCATAGTGCACATACATTTTTTCGACAGAAAAACTCATTGGTACACGAGTGGATTTGCCGATCGTACTGAGAAGAGAAGCTGTTACCTATCTCCTTCTAAATACGAAACAAACACTGTAAAATTTCCTCGTTTTTTTGTAGAAGCATATCTTTATGTTTTTTTCCATATATATGTACTTTACAAAGAAACTTTTATTGAACTATAACTAAAACAACAAAAAAAAATCATAATATTAAAAAAAAAACTAAAACGAATTAAAACTAAACCTTAAAAATCTAGCAAAAGTGGGTGTCCATGAGGCATGGTGCCAAGAACGCTGGCTTCCCACGTTGAATAGCAATAGCTATTCTTTGTGCGAGAAAAGAGCCAGCCCTCTTGTCACCAGTGGCGTCGACCAGCCGAGGAAACAATTGTTTAAAAAAATTGTATTTTGTACTTTTCTTGATGTTAGTTTTTTCCGGAATCTTGTTTTTTTTACCGCCATAACATTTGGGGTCGATTTGTAAGAAAGTAGGATGAAATGATACGTACTTGTTATTGAATATAGGGTCCTGCCATTCGGCAAGTAGTTTCTCCCAGTTGGGATAGTTTCGGAGAGCGTAGGCTGCTATCGACGCGCCCGCTATGCCGTCACAACCGAAGTATTTTGTATAAAATCTGAAATTAATGTACTATAATATTTACCAGACAATCATAAAATAACAATAAAGTAATAATAGAATGCGTCTAAAAATACAGGAAGTAACGAAATAAACAATGAAAATACATATATTTAACGCATAGTAGTAGTAGGCAACAAATACTGCACATCGGCTAATTTCAGCTTCATAGATCGTAGTATAACCAAATACATACGGTTGTACGTATGACGGCAGTAAATATTGCACATCGGCTCTTCTGCTTTCGTAGAGCGCTATCTCTTTCTGACACACACTACGCTCTATAAAGACGAAATTAAAAAAAACACAATGATTGAGTGCACACACAATGTCGGTATGGTACTATACATACCTTCTATGCGTTTTCTTATCCTTCTTATATCTAATGACTGGCATATCCCAATTGAGACAGAATTCCGTCGAGCCCGAGCCACCGGCCTCCATGCATATAACACTTGACAGAGCCACGGAGTCAGCTGTCAACAAACATAACATAATAATTAATCATCAAAATCAAGTGTATTTATTCAGTAGAATCGCAAGGATCACGTTGAAGCGTCTTAAAACTAGGTGAGTCGAGGTGCCAGTTCCACGTAACCAAGCCTTTTTTTTATGTAAAAGACAAATGAGCTTACGGCCCACCTCATCAGGTGGGTGTTGTTGGTGCCTATGGGCGACGGTGACCGCTTACATTGTAAGCGGTCACCGTCGCCCATAGGCACCAACAACACCAAGGGTGCTGTCGTTGCGTTGCCTACTCTGGAGGTTTTTTTAACGTTTTAGCCTAGAAGAACAGGCAACAAACTACGGCTTGGCACCTACCGTTTTTTTTTATGATCCTTTTACAAATCATAATAATTCTAATAGCAGTGAAGTTCCAGTGGTACCAGTTAATTATTTATTTATTAGAACTCTAGACTGCAGATTTGCCAGAGGGCAATGCAATGCTGCGTTCAATGACTGGCATTGCCGACGTAAGGAACCAAATAGCGAAGCTCAAGTGGGAGTGGGCGGGCCATGTCAGCAGAACCTGAAAAGTGGGAAGAATAACAACTCCTTGGGTGCCTGAAGACCGAAAGCGACGGCGTGGCTGCCGAAAAGACGATGGCGAGACGATCTTGAAGTTCTGGAGAAGGATTGGTGGGAAGTCGCCAAAGATCGTGATAGTTAGAAAATTCTGAAAGTTATTGTTCTAAGTTAGAACAATAACTCTGAACTCAAAATCTTCTCTTCTGTGCCGATTCCTTCTTCTGTTAGAACTTCTAACAGGTCTGGAATCGGCACAGAAGAGAAAAGCATATTGTTCCGGCGCACGATGGCTACCGACCCTTTTGCACAGATTGCGCACAACTGTCAGTGTCAAACGACTGACAGGTGCAGTTCGTGTCTTTGCTGTCACTTTCATTATTGTATAACCTAAAGCCGGCCACGGTTTTCAACATAATATTGTAAAACTATTTTAATAAAACACAAATCCTCAAATTGGAGTATTCATATCCCGCAAGGAACACACTTATTAAAGCTCTTAGTGCAAGAGTTGAATAAGGGGTATCCACTGTACGTTTCTGCCGCCAAGCAGTTAGTCAAGCATTGATGAGTGCCCGTAGTAGGAGTTTTACTCGAAAAGTTTGAACGATTCGTTTCGTTTACGTGTCTCTCTCTTTCGTATGGAGAAATGATGAGACAACAACTCGTTTCGATCGTTTGTACGAATTGTTCCAACTGATCGAGTAAAACTCAGACTAGGGGTACAAGGGTGAAAATGCCGTGGCAGTATGAAACTAGTGTAAACAAAGCTAGGATAGTAAGATAGTAAATAGTCAAATTATAAAGGAATCCATGATCTAGTAAATAAATATAAATAAAATTAAATACCTGCCATTAAAATTCTAATCAAATACCGTGCGTGACCGGCGAGGCAATGCTTTGTTATAGGCGATGGTTACCACTTAACATCAGGTCACATGCTGGTTCTATCAGCTTGTATAAAAAACACTACGCTGGTGCTTTAGCTAAGTCCTAGTCTATCTATAACAGGATTAGGTCTAGGATTTAAAAGGATTGGATCGTGAAGCTCTAGCTTGTATTGATATAAGGGTAAAGTGCTTAGGCGATGGTTACCACTTAACATCAGGTATAAAAAATACTACGCTGGTTCTTTAGCTAAGTCCTAGTCTAGATCAGGATTAGGTCTAGGATTTGAAAGAATTGGATCGCGAGGAACTATAGCGTGTATCGCAAATAAGGGCGAAGTGCTTAAATCAAGAGAATACGAACTATTGCACTATGTGGGCGAAATCTAATGCTCAGTGACTCTGACTACCCCGTTAAGCTTCTAAGTATTAAGCGATCTAGGAGGATGCTTACCGTACCGGGACTTACACCTATTTGAACAGGTAAAAGTAGCACAAAGACAAACGTTTTGAGTATTCTATCTATTTTGCTGTGTTTATTTATTTTACTAGCAGACAACCGCGGCTTCGCTCGCCCCGTTCCCGTTACTTTTTTGGGATAAAAAGTACCTTAATGTCCTACGGGTTCTAAGTTACCTCCCCACCAATTTTCTTCCAAATCTGTTCAGCCATGCATTATAAATAGTGTACCTAACACGACTTTTTTTTTACCGATTTCCAATCAAAAAGGAGGAGGTTCTCAATTCGGTTGTATTTTTTTTATGTTTGTTACCGCATAAATTCGTCATTTGTGAGCCGATTTGTAAATTTTTTTTTATCTGAAAGGTACTGCTTCCAGATTGGTCCCATTTTAATTTTATTAAAATCGGTGCTGCCATTTTTTTTTTAATATTTTTTAAATGTTTGTAACTGCATGCCTCCGTCATTTATGAACTCATTTAGAAAATTATTTTTTTATTTGGAAGGTTATTCTTACGTCCAGATTGTCCCAAACAAACATTAAAATCGGTTTAGCCGTTTGGCAATGAAGTCGGTTTCTCTAGTTTTTTAAACTTATAATTATAAATATATAGATTTACTAGTTAATGATCTTACTATCACAGCTTTGCTTACTAACCTCGTGGTTTTGTTCTATTGCGTAGGAAAACACTAGCGAAGATAAAGGCCGGCCATGCGCACACGTAGTGTATAGCAGCCTTTACCGCTTTTGCGAAAGTATATACATCTGAAAAGCATGCATAATTTAAACTCGCAAGCTATCAATCAGATGTTGAGTAACCATGGCCTATAACAAAACATTGCCTCGTAGGTCACGCATGTCAGGAACGTGCCCTACGATGCACTGCCAACTTGAGGCACACAATTATGTCAGTAATTTCACCGGCACACCCTTCAAACCGAAACACAGCGACGACTAAGCATTTTCCTACTTCGTTTTTTTTTGTGTAATAATCAATCTTAACCAGTAAGTATGTTTATTATCTACTTGCAGCCCGTCCCGGCTTCGCACGGGGTAGACAATATTGTTGTACACTATTTTGTTCTATCGCTAATAGTTTCGGCAGCGCATTCGACGAAAGACATTTTAAGACTCATTTTTCTACACCTTCGGTTACATTGTTCAAATTTTACCAAGGATCCTTAATTTTTTTCAAAATGAAATGTAGCCTATGTCAAATTGGAAGAATGTAGCATTCTATTGGTGAAAGAATTTTTTAAATCGGCCCAGTACTTTTTGAGCCTATTCATTACAAACATACAAACATACAAAAATAGGTACTACAAATCTTTCCTCTTTATAATATTAGTGTAGAATGTAGATAGACATTTATGTAGATTATTTATGAAAGATTTTTGCCTATAAACCATCCTTTGGCCACAATCTCACCTGATGGTAAGAGACGATGGAGCAGAATGATCTAGATTCTAGGCCATCTTTATTCATGCCTTATAGAGACCCAGATTGTAACGGTCAGGAAAAACAGGCGACGGCAATGAAATGTATTCCCTAGAGGTTTGCATAATGAAGTTGGAGCCAAGCGAATGGGTGGTATGCTAACCAGGTATGGATGGTACAGAGCCGTGCGTCTACTAGTTCTATGGTGGTATGAGATCACGCAGTTCCTGACTACATTCCCCTAAAATAAACTTTTTAAACTATCGCGATCATAACACATACTGAATCTAATTTCACGGGTATTTATTGTGTATAGGTATCACCTTATTTTATGTATTTTTCCGACGTTTCGACTATGTTGTTACGGTTACGATAAAGGTTTCTACCCACTATCCCGTAGCATACCATGGCCGTGCTAGGAACGTGTCGGGCACGGAAAGCAATCCGGTACGCTGTACTTCGCCCACTGAAGCGGGTCGACAGCGTTCTGAACCCGTTTCCCTCCAACAAATAGTTGACGGTCCGTGCATGGCACGTGACGGTGTCGGTCGGTGACGGAACGATCTAGTGGGCAAGTGTTTATACATTACAATACAAAGAGTATTTTTTTGGCCGCTACGTTCCTAGCACGGTCATGGTATGCTACGGGATAGTGGGTAGAAACCTTAACGACCCAGTACGTACTCACACTTGTTAAGTTTCTTAGTTTTCTCCTTCTTATTGTCCTTTTCCGTTGGGTTGCAAGGCGCCAGCTTGGGCGCCGGCGGAGTGAGGCTCGGGTCGGGAGACAGCTTGCCTTTCTCCTTCAGGCAGTTCCACACGTAGCTAGAGGTCTTCGCTGCGTTCCATAGGCAGTATCCTTTGGAAAAATATATAAATATATGCATGAACATTGTTTACATTACGAAGGAATTTATTTCTGAATCCCACTAATATATAAATGTGTATAGTAGTGTGGTCCATAATTAACTATTTTTATTATATTTATTGTACAATGGAGTAATTCTCGATCGCACATTTCAACATTTTTAAGAAGATCAAAGATTGATTTATTTTTTTATTTAGGAAAAATCGCAAACAACCAAAGTTTCCAAAAAAGCATGCAAACCAAATAACAAAATAAAAAATTGTACCAAAAACTTTTTTATTATCATAAACTGAGAAAACCCATTTTGGGCCAAAATGCTTTTTTACTGAGTCTCACGATTTTCTCACGAATTTGGCCACATATACAATAAACAAAAATATTTTATCCCTACGAAAGCAGGTCATAAAGACAGGTTACACTTAAAAACTATGTATGTACAAATTAAACCATGTGTAAAGCAATAAATGTATTGAGTATTGAGTTACCTTCGTGAATACTTTCGTCCTCCTGCTTCTTCTTGGCGATGGTGAAGGTGCAAGGCGTGTCATTGACCTTCTGTTCCAGAGTGACGCCACTCGAGTACTCTTCCGAATACCGCTCGAGGTCTAGCTTAGCTGGAAATAACATTTTATTAAAGAAATATTTTCACTTAAATTTGAGGCCTTTGCCCAGCAGTGGGACGACACAGGCAAGGAAAAAAAAATCTTCATCAAACACGATGAGCGATAACCCACCTGATGCAGAAACGAAAATATCGTTTATTGTTTAAGATTATTTATCTAAGCTTTATGCATATTTATCTAGCCATTCTGAGATGGAGGTTAGGCATAGGTTTGGTTGCGTGGATCTGGCTCCTAGACTCATCTATAAAGAAATTCGGCAAATTTATCATCCGCACTTGATGTGCGGGCAGGTTTTCCCGGAAGTAGGCCGCTGATGGGCCCTTTTTGCGTGACCCTTGGCACGTGTGGCTAGAACTTTTTTAGGTTTTATGACACGCCGGTTTCCTCACGATGTTTTCCTCCATCGTTTTGAGAGTACTGGCATAGTGCACATACATTTTCAACAGAAAACTCATTGGTACACGACTGGATTTGAACCCACGACCTTCGGATCGGAAGGCGGGGCCGCTACCACTAGACCACCAGTCCTATCCGAATAAAGAAATATTAGATTTTTTCTTTTTGGTGGGATATACATACCGCTGTTTTTATTTTTATTAGTGCTCCCGAGTATTTCAGTCCAGGTGAATGTGATGCTGACATCTCGCTTCTCATTGGTCAGGTTGACGGCGGTGAATACAAACACCGCGCAAGGCAAACTGCTATCCTGTACAAAAATACAAAAGTCATATAAAAAACAATAGGAACCAAGCTGCCTGTTTGTTGCCTGTTCTTAGACTCACCTAGTTTTAAAACGTTTTAAAGTGATACCACTGAATAACTGAATTTTGACTTTGTTTTTTTTTTTTAATTGATTTTATAATGTTCAAAAAAAAATCACAAATATTTTTATAACGTCCCAAAAGTTAAGAGCCGAGCGGGATTTGAACCCGCGACCTACCGCTTGGTACGGGGCTGCGCTGATCCCGCTCGGCTCTAAACTTTTGGACATTATAAAAATCTTTTAATTCTAATTACTTCCGCCCTGTGTATGTGCGATCCACTAAGAACAGTCGCAGATGTTTTTTCATCTGCGGTACTAAGCAATCATTCGGAAGACGTTAGGCCAGTGACCGATTAACTGAGATCGACGTGTGCCCCTTCAAACTGACAACACTGGCTGACTGAGGGGAAACCAGTTTCAAAAAATATTCGGAAATATTGAAACCTTAGTAGAATTTGTCTTTAACATTGTAACCTACGGCCTTGACCAAGACGCGATAAAATTTAAGGGGGATTTGGATAACGACGCAGTGGCACGCTACGCAACAGGAACCATTCCGCTATCCACATTAACTAATAGTTGTGCGGTATGACAGGGGATATAGGCGTGGGCGACCTCAAAGGCGCAGGTAGAGGCTAGTTTTTTTATACAATTATCTAATGGAACACGCAAATGATCCAACTAATGTTAAATGGTAAACATCGCCTATAACAAAGCACTGTAATTTGACCGACACCCACACCCTTCAAGCCGAAACACAATTAAGCTGCTTGAAGGCAGAAATAAGTATGGTTGTAGTACTTCCCTGAACGAACCTTTCTTCTACTACTAAGATTTCACATTTATTCGCGTCTAGGTTCCATCTTGGAGCTACATTACGACTGACAGATTTTGGCGGGTCTGAAGTTAGCCATTTGGCAAATCTTCCATCAGTCATTGACCGGCGAATCTCGTGAAGTGAGCCACAAACGGCTCATTTCACGACTTCGCCGGCTGTATTGAAACTACTGAACGCAGAAGACTATACTGTTGTACCAAAGGAAGTCGGTGGATCCATCAACTCAAGGCTCAAAATCGTTCTTCCTGGAAATGTATAGGACAGGCCGATGTCCAAGACTTCTTTAGGCTGATAATGATGGAATAAAGTGGCGCAGATTCGACTAGATACCTTATAGTTGTGCGGTATGACAGGCGATATCTGTCGACAGACGAGCTTCACTCCATACTTGGATAAGTCGTAGGTGGTCCAAGCGCGCGGGTAGAGACCCGTGTATTCACACTTATCCGCCTCTAGGTTCCATTCCCACGTTGCTGGAGCTTTCTTTGGTTTGCTTAAATAAAAGAAAAAATATAGATCATCATCATCATCAACCTATAGCAGTCTACTACTGGACATAGGTCTCTCCCAAAGACGCGCCACTGAGCCCGGTCTTCGGCTCTTTTCCTCTAGTTCGAGACGTAATAGTCGCTGATTACTTTCGCGTCGAGTAGTAGACCTCTTTGTGAATGGCTCGTCCGGGGAAGTACCACTATGCCTTCTTCTGCCGCCAAGCAGCGTTGCTGTTTCGGTTTGAAGGGTGTGTGTAAGTGCGAATTTTTGCACTGCGAATTTTTATAAACTAAAATTGTTAATCCATTAACTAGACTAGTATTTCTCGATGTTAATGATTCTAAAATTTACCATATGACATGGATGGGATTTGAACCCACGAGGGTCTTGACCAACCATGCTACCAGGTACCCAGGTTCTAACCTGGCTAATAATTGCCTCGGGTGTACGCACTAAAAGTAATATTAACTTATCATGGAGTTTGATAAAATTATTATCTTTCTATTAAGATAATCGAAATCAAAGGTTTTAGGGCTGATAAGTACAAAGGTCATGCTTACTTATAGGTCGATAGAACGGACAGGTTTCAGAATATTCAGCTATTCAGAATCAAAGGTTTTAGGGCTGATAAGTACAAAGGTCATGCTTACTTATAGGTCGATAGAACGGACTGGAATATGGTCTCATTTTTCTCGTCTCTGATGTTAACGATGAACTGACACTCTGGCACGGTCACATACTCATAGATCCCCGGGTACATCTGGAAGCGACAGAACTCGCCTTTGAAGCCACGTCCGATGGTACCGCCCCCTATCCCACCGATAGGACAACCTGGGTAAATCATAAATTATTTATTTTGTAAATTACGCCATATTTCGACTGCCCGTGTGGTCCCGGCAAAGAATAGGACCTCTCATCACCTCCTGTGGATGTCGAAGAAGGCGACTATGGCAAATATAATAATACTATCTAGCCCCAAACTAAGTAGAGCTTGTATGATGGGAACCAGATAGCTGATGTATTACTTGAATGTTTTTTTTGTAAATACATACATATTTATAACACCCAGACAGAGAACAAATATCTATTGTTCACCACACAAAATTTGTTATCGGTGGGGATGGAACCCACGACCTACGGCGCAGAAGGCAGAGCTACTATTACCAACTGAGCTGAGAGGTCAGGCAAATATAGTAGTATAGGGGATGCCTATGTCCAGCATTGGACTTCTTCAGGCTGATGATGATGATGCCATACTTAGTGCCAAAAGTTAATCACTATTGTTATCTTCCTGCTTTTGCTTTTTACACTCTTCGTAGCATGCAAAGGCATTCCTAATTAATATAATAAGTTGAGTAAAGTTCTATGGGGTCACCATTTTAATGGGTTCACAATGGTCGTTTTACACTCGTGCATATAATTGGCAGCGGCAAACACCTCTAATCTGTAACCGGCCTTACTAATACATAATTAAGTACCTACCTTTATACAGTAAAAATAATAAAAATGTAGATAAAAGATAATCAGATAGCAACAGAGCAGGTGGTGTTTCATTCACAGATAAACAAATAATACTAATATCCTATGAGAAATCATTATCATCTAAAATTCTAAATAAAGAAAATGAAGTCAACGGAAACGAAATAGGGAAAACCTACTTATTACTTGCAATTTGATTTATTTTGTAATTACCTAGTACGTCAGCACTGTGTAAAATAACATTTTTAAGTAAAGGCCTGCGCACACCTAGGCCGCTGGCGACCGCGATCAATGCCTGTCAAATTTGCCAGCGTTTCACTGATCGCGTTCGCCAGCGGCCTAGGTGTGCGCACTGCGCAGGCCTTTACTAATAAACTAAATGCATTTAAGTACCTACTACCAATTGAATGTGAACACACACAAATTATATACAAATTGAAATGACCTATCAGTTAGAAGTGCACTAGGGGAGCTTTTTTATTGAAACAGAATGGTCTAGAAGACACCTATTCGCTCTTGCCTTGAAGAGGTCCAGATTGTGATCGGAAAAGCAGTTGACAGCAATGAGTTCAATTCCGTGGAGCCCAAACTCGTAGTGCAAATGGGTAGTATGATATCTAGGTATGAATGGTACTGAGCCATATGTCTGCTAGTCCTAAAGTAACAATAACCAAGTTGGCAAGTTTATCATGCGCAATTGATGTGCGGGCAGGTTTTTCCGCAAGCAAACCGCTGGCGGGCCCTTTTTGCGTGACCCTTGACACATGTTGCTTGAACTTTTTTAGGTTCTACAACATGCCGGTTTCTTCACGATGTTTTCCTTCACCGTTTTGAGAGTACTGGCATAGTGCAGCATAGCACCACTAGACCACCAGTGCTCTCCGGTAACAATAACTATAAAACACCATAATTATGGCACCATAGTATGGTTCGGTTACATGGTAAGGCTAACTTTTTCTCTGGCATGCACTGTTTAGTTGATGAATCATTTACTGACAATGACAAATACATAGACTGAATGCAAACAAGAGTAAATAAAGAAGACTAGTCTGTCTTTCAAGCACCTAATTGTAACAAAATTGTATTTTGCATTTGGGCGCTTTGGCGCTAGCTGTTAGCCCAAACTGCTGTCTAAATAAATAAATAAATAATAACATGAGCTAAGTATGTTTGGTCATGCTACATTGTCAGGGGTCTTCTACTCTAGGTTGAAGGATCTAAGAGACGAAGTACGGGAAGTCACAACTGAAAAATGAAGGCCTTAATCTTTTTTAGTCCAAGCTCTAAGTGTGAAGCAAATTCATAATTTGTTAATTTCATGTAAGTAGGCCACAAAGATGCTATGTCTTTGGAACTATTATTTTTTTATTAAAAGCATTCCTTATTCTTACCATACATTCGCTGAGCCGAAACCATACTGAAATAATCCATTATGGGTTTCTTGTGATTCATTTTCTTTCCTATGTAATATTTTACATATCTGCAAGCAACAAAGTAAAATTAGATAGGGTTAACTATTAAATTTTAAATACTATTTTGCAGACATTACATGCACAGTGATAAATAGCTCTAAACTAAGGAAAGCTTGTACTATGGAAACCAGTTAACTGATAGAACACTTATTTTTTTAATAAGTTTATTATATATTTTTTAATAAAGTTTTGAATTTAGTAAATTAAGGGTCAAGTAGGTAAGTGTAAAAATAAATAAAGCCTGCCTTTTTTTTACAAGACTATAAGAAACAAGATTGAGGCTACCAATGAAATGAAATTGAATACAATAATAGTTAAGTACCTTGCAGTTAGTGGCATTAAATCAATTATTTGACTGGCACTGGGTTTGATGATCTGCTTGCTTTGCAAAGGAAATTCATGATTCAGTTTTAGCTTCAATCCAATGTTTGGTGGCTCATCCAAACCATGATCTCCCATTTTTTCAGATCCCATGGCTGAAGATCAGATTTCCAATCAGTTTGCGTGGACGAGATTTCTTTGAAACTGTTAAGGGCACTTTTACCGTGTTAAAACCTTGTCCTACCTACTTATAATAAAGTATAGTTTTTTGTTTATTAGAGAGACTCAGGCTCAATTTAAGCCGTGCCGAGACTCGTAAATAAAATAAAATTGACGGCAATTATCACACATCAAATCAAGGCACACACGCACGGCACGGGAGACGGGAGCCCGAGAGTCCGATCCGACAATCCGACACAAATTTCAATGAATGAATGTAGTAACGACATGACATTTGAAATTGTTGATGGATAGATGACATGACCATGACATAATTAAATTGGTTAGCTTTGGCAATGACATACAAGGCAAGCGTCAGTCAGACATCAATCAATCAAACTTCAATCAAAGTTCGTAAACAAAAATGGCGATTTGGGAAGCGATGTGATGAACTGATGAAGAAAACTCTAAAATCGCTATAAAGTAGTATCTCGTTCCGTGTTTTTAGAAATGTTGTGTAATTAGCAGTTTTCGGTACGTTCAATAAAGTAAAGAAAATGAAAAAACCAAGGTGGTGAATTACATTCCAAGCAAGTTTCGTGTTTACAGTAAACAATGGATATCCCAGTGCAAATAGCCATACGGCTGAAGCCCCCAAGTCTAGCCGACTCAACACAATGCATCTTCAGCAATCCGGTTACTCAAATAGTAATTACAGAGAGCGGGCAAACATTTCATGTAAACAGAGCCCTGCCCTTGGACTGTACTCAAGCTCATCTGTTCAACTCGTTCATGACGCCTCAAATTAACTGTTTCTTGGATGGATGTGATACTTCCGTGGTCGTATTTGGACAGGCCAAAACTGGGAAGACATACACGTTATTTGGCCCAGGTGAGTGGTTTTAAAAAGTTTTAAAATTGTAACTATACCTACCACAACACTTTTGTTCCTCTAAATTAGTATTTCTTTAACGCTACGTTCTGTTTCGTTACTAGTAAAATCCTTACAAAATTAATAAGCATCAAATTCAGAACATCATTTTCCATGTTTTATTTTCCATTTTCAGTTTCGATTTTCTTATAAAATACCTCTAGCAAACAAACAAATCGTATCACAGTGCTCAGGGTTCACGCATTACGACAGCCAATAACATCCGCTGTAATTTTCAACCGCCTAGCGCTTATTGGCTCTTTGTACACCAAACCAAACAACCGAATTGTGCGACGCGACTTGTCTTCTTTACCGACACAGCGAGCTTGCATTGCTCTGTTTTGATTTCTATCGACTGTCGACTGAGATCTAAACATTTCACGCTAGTGAATAGTAGATGGCGCTGCGGACAAATGTTGCTAGCTTGACACTTTTCAATACCTGCCATAAAATCGACAACATTACATGTACGTATTGTAATAATCCTTAATCTATAACTGCTACAATAATTCTGCCTAAATTATGTTTCAAATTTGTTTATAACTAGATTCTTTTTTTATTGAATTTTTTAATTTTCTTTTCTTTTTATTTATGTATACTGCGTTAATATTTCTTAATTGTTTTTGTCTGCCCAGTGGCGTCACCTAGGCTCTGCCTGAAAACCAGTGCTGCTTGGCGTGGTAGGTTCATACCTATGCCGCTAAGCAGCAAAAGCTGAGTCAGGGCCTATTTGACATAGCATTAAGCACGGAACATACCTACAGCGCAGGTAGTGGAGTGGGTATGTAACTAACCTACCTACTTTATTATTTGTGTTGGATTATATTTTTTATTTTTGTATTTTTTTGTGCCTATTTATTATTATGTATTATTATATTATGTTTTAGTATTATGTTTGTCAGTGTTCCGTTCTGTGTATGTTATGTTAAACTAGCTGTCACCCGCGACTTCGTCCGCGTGGTTAGTATAAAGTCATAGTTTGAGTTCGTTTAAAAGAAACTATTTTATGGTGGAAAGCGGACAACTATTGATATGTTTTCACTGTTTTTTGCGTATTTTTTGAGAGTTATTTTTCGTGAATTTGCCTTAGTGGCTAAGTTGGGTTATGTATGCGTTGGTTTTACATCACCAAGTGCTGGTTACCTTAGTTTTGAGTTTGCATTCAAAACTATATAAAGTGTGTTCGAAAGATGGTAAATGCTGTTGTAGCCGATTTTCTTCAGCTGTGTTTAGTTTTGGTATGATAGGTGCTTCCCGCGATTTTGTCTTAGTGGTTATCATGGGGTTTTTTGTAAACCTTTGTGTGTATTCAAACCTGGTGACACATGCTGCGGTAGCAGAATTTTTGACGTGATAACGTCTTATAAATCGATGGAGCCGGCTGCACGCACGAAAAAACATGACTCATGCGTCGTTACGTCGTTTCGTCGTTCCATTTACCTGAGCCCGAGCCCGGGTCGGGTAATGGGTAAGGGTAAATGAGGGTAAGGGTAAGGGTTCGGTCGGGTTCCGGGTCCGGGTCCAAGAGTTCGAGTCCAAGTCCGAGTCCGCGAGTCCGCGAGTATTTTCTTATGACGTTATCACGTTCAACTATCGTCAGTAAACCGACTTTACAGACAACCGATTTTTTTAAATGTTTTTTTTGCGTATTTTGTAAAGCTCGTTTTCGTGATTTGTTTTAGTGGCTAATTTGGGCTATCGTATTCGTTAGTGTATGATCGAATCTGGTTTTTTTAGTTTGACATGATCAAATGCAAGTTACCATAGTTTTGAGCTTGTACTTTAGAGTGTATTTGAATTTGAAGGCGAGTTCTGTTGTAGCTGTTTTTTTTCAGCGGTGTTTAGTTTAAGTATGATAGATGATTTCCGCAATTTTGTCTTGGTGGTTATCATCGGTTTTTTTGTAAACATTTGTGTGTATTAAAACCTGGTGACAGATGCTGCGGTAGCTGAAAATTTTTTAATGTTTTTTTTTGCGTATTTTGTAAAGCTCGTTTTCGTGATTTGTTTTAGTGGCTAATTTGGGCTATCGTATTCGTTAGTGTATGATCGAATCTGGTTTTTTTAGTTTGACATGATCAAATGCAAGTTACCATAGTTTTGAGCTTGTACTTTAGAGTGTATTTGAATTTGAAGGCGAGTTCTGTTGTAGCTGTTTTTTTTCAGCGGTGTTTAGTTTAAGTATGATAGATGATTTCCGCAATTTTGTCTTGGTGGTTATCATCGGTTTTTTTGTAAACATTTGTGTGTATTAAAACCTGGTGACAAATTCTGCGGTAGCTGAAAATTTTTTAATGTTTTTTTTTGCGTATTTTGTAAAGCTATTTTTTGTGATTTTATGTTATATTAGTGGCTAATTTGGGGTTTCGTATGCATGTTGGCGTATAATCGAATCTGAATTTTTAATTTGACATGACCAACTGCTGGTTACCATAGTTTTAAGCATGTGCTTTAGAGTGTCTTTGAATTTGAAGGCGAGTGCTGTTGTAGCCGATTTCTTTCAGAGGTGTTTAGTTTAAGTATGATAGATAATTCCCGCAATTTTGTCTAAGTGGTTATCTTTGGTTTTATTGTAAACCTTTGTGTGTATTCAAACCTGGTGACAGATGCTGCGGCAGCTGAAATTTTTTTAATGTTTTTTTTGCGTATTTTGTAAAGCTCGTTTTCGTGATTTGTTTTAGTGGCTAATTTGGGCTATCGTATTCGTTGGTGTATGATCGAATCTGGTTTTTTAGTTTGACATGATCAAATGCAAGTTACCATAGTTTTGAGCTTGTACTTTAGAGTGTATTTGAATTTGAAGGCGAGTTCTGTTGTAGCTGTTTTTTTTCAGCGGTGTTTAGTTTAAGTATGATAGATGATTTCCGCAATTTTGTCTTGGTGGTTATCATCGGTTTTTTGTAAACATTTGTTTGTATTAAACCTGGTGACAAATGCTGCGGTAGCAGAAATTTTTTTAACGTTTTTTTTTGCGTGTTGTAAAGCAATTTTTTGTGATTTTATGTTATATTAGTGGCTAATTTGGGGTTTCGTATGCGTGTTGGTGTATAATCGAATCAATTTTTTTAATTTGACGTGACCAACTGTTGGTTACCATAGTTTTGAGCATGTACTTTAGAGTTTATTTGAATTTGAAGGCGAGTGCTGTTGTAGCCGATTTTTTTCAGCGGTGTTTAGCTTAAGTATGATAGATGATTCCCGCAATTTTGTCTAAGTGATTATCATTGTTTTTTTTGTCAACCTTTGTGTGTATTCAAACCTGGTGACAGATGCTGCGGTAGCTGAAAATTTTTTAATGGTTTTTTTTGCGTATTTTGTAAAGCAATTTTTTGTGATTTCATGTTGTATTAGTGGCTAATTTAGGGTTTCGTATACGTGTTGGTGTATAATCGAAACAGATTTTTTAATTTGACATGACCAGCTGGTTACCATAGTTTTGAGCATGTTCTTTAGCCATTTTTTGAAGCGGTGCGGTGTTTAATTTCGGTATGATAGGTGTTTTCCGCGATTTTGTCTTAGTAGTTACGGTGGGGTTTATGTAAACTTTTGTGTGTATTCAAATTTGGTGACAGAAGCTGCGGTAGCAGATTTTTTTTTACTGTTTTTTTGCGTATTTTGTAAAGCAATTTTTTGTGATTTTTCTTTAAACCAGTTTTCCTTTTTTTCTCCTCTTCGGGAAAAAAATTTCCAATTTCCTTTCTTACTGCACCTCTACACTATAAGAGGAACATGCCCTCCAAGTTTCATGCTTCTAGGACTAACAGTTTAGGCTGGGCGTTGATTTTTCTTTTAACCATTTTTCCCTTTTTTCTCCTCTTTGGGAAAGAATTTTCCAATTTCCTTTCTTAGTACACCTCTACGCTATAAGAGGAACATACCCTCCAAGTTTCATGCTTCTAGGACTAACGGTTTAGGCTGTGCGTTGATTGTCAGTCAGTCAGTCAGTCAGTCAGTCAGTAACGAAAGAGTTTTATATATTTAGATAAATATATTTTCTTTCTTTCTTTCTTTCTTTCTTTCTTTCTTTTTACAGGATTTGAGTGTATTCACAGTGAGTGTGATCAAGGAATAGTGCCACGGTTTTTAACTGAAATCTTCCATAAACTGAATCAGATGCCTGAGAGAGAATTCATCTTACACATAACCTGGATGCAAGTTGTCAACAACAATATATTTGATGTGCTCGGTGCGGGATTGGTTAGATGCTGCAATGTAGAAGAAGCTTTCCAATACCTCCAGCTAGGGTGGAGGCAGAGATGTTCGGGAAATAATCATACAGTTTTTACTGTTAGTGTTGAGCAAAAGTGGGTCGGTACAAATGGTGTTCTGAACCACAGGATGTCAACAGCAAGTTTCTGTGATTTGGCAGCTTATCCAGAACCAGGTCTTTACTCCCTGGAGAATATTATGAAAGAGTTGCTTGCGGGGAACCCTCCTAAACAAATAAACTATGACCAGTGCATTCTAACAGCTATGCTGAGAGATTCATTTGGTGGGAGAGCCTTCACTTGGGTTATTGGATGTATCAGCACTGAACCTGAGGACTACCAGGACACATTGAAAATACTAAATCTATGTTTGTGCTGTAGAGGCATAAAGAATTTTGTAACTGTTAACCTCTTTGCTGACAATAACACTCCAGTGTTTGCTGAAAAAGCTGTAATGCCATCAGGCGACAATAATTTTAACTTGCAATTTGCAACTACTCAGTGGATTAAATTAGTATCTAATGCTGAAGGGCTGTTCAACAAGATCCTACAGTCAAAGTCACTAACGGATGCTGACATGAATCAAGTCAGCGAATGGTTGTTTTTGAAAGCGGAATGTGATGAATGCTTGAACACAGATGCAGCTGTAGATAATAAAGATGTGTGTGCCAAACAAGGCTTACCAAGAATCGCAGAGGACACTGAACCCAGTGAACTAAGTGAGTCAGATGTAGACTCTGATGAGGAAGAAGATAACCACTCCGACACAGTATTCCAAGATAGACTGGAAAAATTCATGGAATACTTCAGAGAGAAGAATGATCAACTATTTGCTGACAGATGTGAGGAATATCTTAATCATGTAGACTCCGATGACATAACAATCTCGGAGACTAGTGGCTCTCAGTCACTGCCTGTTATGACATCACAATCAAACTCTGGGCGGCGAAGGACCATTCAACCTGGTGAAAGCTTATCTGGTCCCGAGCTAGAGCTGCTAAGGAAAGTAGCTGCAAAAGCAATCTCACCTGAAACTCAGAAAATACTCATTGAATCTCACAAAAAAGATGTTGATCCCGAACCTAAATTGATAGAAAGGGAACTGCTCAAAATGATAGACTCTCCTAAGACTGAAGAAATATGTAAGAAGTTCAAAATTACAAAAGAAAAATATACTCAGAAACGAATCCTGGTTAGGAAATTATCTAAAGAAATAAGCAGCAGCCAAACACAGCTGAAGGAACTTATAAATTTGTGTGTTGCTAAAGAAAGACTTATAGATGACCTCTCCAAAGCAATGTGCCTTCCAAATCACAATAAGCATTACAATGACAAAATCGAATACAGCTTAGTAGACCCAGATACAATAAAAGAGATAAAAAGACATGAAACCAATCTCAAAACATACAAAAAACAGATTGATCAAATAAAAAGACAGATAAAGAAAGACGAAAAACGTAAAAACACCTTAGATGTTGAACTAGTCAAAGATAAACTTAAATTAGATGATCTTTCCGACACTTCTGTAGATGTGAAGGACAGAAAAGTGAATTCACTAAAACACTTTACAAACAGAATCACTCAGTTAGACACTATTCTGAAAGAGAAGACCAATGATTTGGAGAGTTTAGAACTGAGTAAAGATAAGGAGTTGTTGCTGAGGAAAGAGATTAAGAACTTGAGGAAGACAAGGGAATGTCTGCATGAGCAAAGATGCAGTCTCGGACACAAGAGAAAAATGTACAAATCTCTTTCAGACTCAGAGGTATGCGGTACATGCATATTTTAGGCTTTTAGATTAAATTATATGACTGTCTTGTTGTTAGCTAAGTTATTAGCAAAAGTTGAATAAGTACTAACTTGTTAAATTGCACGAAATTAATCAAAAATTCTACAAATTTTTTAGCCATTACATTTTTTTCATCCAATATTTCTAATTCTACAGGAACGTAAACTCCTCGAGTGTGAAGAAGCCATAGAAGCGATAGACACGGCAATTGAATACAAGAACAATTTAATTTGCGGCAAGTCCCCCTCTGCATCTCTATCGGATTCGCAAGACAACAAGGATTCCAGGAGCCGAGGAGAACAGATGCTAATGGCTAGATTGGACAAGCTGTCGCATGATGAGATGAAGACTTTGCTGTATAGGTATTTTCAGAAGGTTTGTATGTATTTTTTTATAAGTTTTATCGATGAAGAGAGATAGAGTGGATATTACCTTATCAGGCATAATATCAAATACAAAATCAATAATCAAATGGTTAGAAGTGTCGTAAAAGTAGTAAAAAGTAAACGCTAGTGGCAAGCACTCAGAGAGAGAGAGAGAGAGACTATAACCTATTGGTCCAGACTGGAGAATTTAGAGGCGTAAAATCTCCATCACCAGAGTTTGGCACTACGTAAACCACGTGAGTCAGTCCACCTGCCGTGAAGGGCGTGATACGCGGGACGCGGGGGTTTACGTGGAGAACCAGCCGTGCGTTTTTGTTTTTCAACGCAATTCACCCTCCTACCCGTAAGGTACTTCTACGGAGTGTTCTTATTGAAAAAGTTTACCTAGAATCGAAGAGGAAAAATGTTTAGACATCTTCTACCACCTGACAGCTACATAAAGAACATCATTGAAGGGAAACGGGGAAGAGGAAGACCATGAATAAGTTACATGAGCCAGATAAAAGAAAAAGTTGCTGTCATGTCGTTTAGGGAAGTCAAGGAGGCCGCATTCGAAAGACTTAATTGGAGAAAACTGCATCAAAATCCCGACAAGAGCTAAGCTCTTAAATTTAAGAAGAAGAAGACCTAGAATTTATCAAAGTTACTCTTCCTCAGGTGGTGGACCTCCGAGGCGCCTGTGCCGCCCTAGAGGCAGGCGCGGCGGCGGCGGCCGATGAGACAGGCGTGTGGCGCGCGCGAGCTGCGGCTGCGTGGAGGCATGCACAAAGAAGTCGCCCTACAGGACCCACCAGGTATACATAGTGCAATTCAGGAAGACGCGCCCCTCGCGGGGTGCGGGGAGTTTGCTCCGAGCGGCAGTCGCGAACCGTAGTCTATTCATTGTAGTGTGCGTGTGCACTCATAGGTAATTAGTGTGTACCGATAACACTCAAACATTGACGGAAGCTTGCACACATATAATAGAAACGGTTAGGAGGAATAGTGGGGCGTGCCTTCGTGGATTGCACTATCTATATGCATCACGGAACCAGAAAATGACGTTTTGGTCAAACCTGTACCTCCCTAAAGCACTTGTCCGGCAATTAATGAGAAGTGAGTTGGGGAGTAGCGAAAAACGAGTGTGTATTCAATGTCATTATTCATCGTTAGACTTTGAAAATATTCTTAAACTAGTCACACAGGATACATTTTGATTATACATAATAACAATAATCCGGTGGTGTGCAGGTAAGAATCGAACTTCTCGTTCTTTTGCCCCGAAAGCCTTTCATGTGGGCGGCCTTTCGGTGGCTTTTCTTTGCCCTTATTGTAAGGCTAGAGGTGGCTTCTTGTAGCATGTGGTCTAATACAGCGCACTCCGACGTTGTCTGCCTCACGAATTGTCGGGTGGGCCCAAAAGCTCGCAGGGCAGTGGCCGCCAGGAAGACAGAATGTCAGTTGGAAAAAAATCGCTTCTCGGCCTTTTCGGCTAAGATCAAAGTGTAAAAACAATAAATTATCACATCAATTAAATGTCATGTCAAACTTAAAAATATAATACAAATTGAATACAAACAAATGACATAATAAAAAACAAAAAAATGCACTACCAACATACAGTGTGTGTAGTCTATTTGGCGCTGGGCTATAAAAATAGTAAAGACAAAGTTCTCGCCGGCATGGCAGTGTGAACACTGAACAGCCTTTCTTTTTATTGGCACAGAATCATCTTTTGTTCATGAGTTCTTGAGCGAGAAAACAGTTAATAGCTGATCGCTTGCTCGCCGGTCGTCAGACGAATGCCTTAGAAATAAATTAACTATCTAAGCTTTAGTTTGATCAACCTCACAACTCTGAAATTCTGAGTGCCTGGAGTCTGTGACAAATATAAGAAAAAGTCAAAAAGTTATAGAATTTATACATTACTATGTAGCAACCATGATTGTTCCACAAGAAAAATGGCTGACATTTTTCTGTACTGGATCCTCAAAGCGCTGCGCTGTCGGTCTATTTTATTAATTTTAATTTTCCGTATATTTTAGGCATTTCCAGTCGATCCAAAGGTACATCGATGGAGGCAACCCTGAAAGAGCGCTGTCTCTGGGGATGACCACAGACTCTGAGACGTCAGACGATGCAATGCGGCTCGTCGATCGCATGAAGCAGCTTGCGAGATATCCACAGGTTAGTTTAATAACATAAATCCGTTAGGTATGTATTAATAAGGCGAAAACTATTATCCATTGAATACAGTTAAGAACTCTGCTTATTTTTTTGGAGTTTACTCCTTAAGAATCGGTTTTTTGATAAAAGGCGCCCGGTTTAAGAAAAGTGTGAATTGTAAAATCTACTGAACGAATGACCTCGTTACGTTTTTGGTGCGCAACCTATCATGCGCAACTTTCTAATTTGGTGTGAGCAGTGCAGCTAGATCGTGGGTCAAGGATGTTTTATTTACTAGGGATGGATAAATAAATTTCAAAGCGTGTCCGTTTTTTGTTAGTGTTCAGTTGTAGATATGTATTAGTGTGCGTGACTAGAGAAGTAACGACATTAACTAACCTATCGATGAATTACGACGATTTGACGACCTCTGTGGTGCAGTGGGCGAATGTCCACCTGCGACGCAAGAGGTTGCGGGTTCGATTCCCGCCTTAGAACAAATATTTGTACGATCTGCAGGTATTTATTCCGGGTGTTCTGGTCTTTTCTATAAAAAAATAAAAAATATATATACATGTAATGTATTGTATTATGTAGGTATATCAGTTATCTAGCACCCATAACACAAGTTCTGCTTATTCTAGGGCTAGATAATGTTGTGTGAATTGTCCAGCATTATTTATTGAATACCGAAATCAATGAAAAAGGCGTCATAATTGGATATAAACTCTTTGATTTGTTCAACTAAATTACAATAATATTACAATAATTCAATAAACAATGAGGGATTTTCACGGTATGAAAATTTATGAAACGGTTTAAACTTTTAAAATTCTCACTGCTCGCTTGGGTGTTGTAGAAAGGTCTTGTGTTTCCACACCACTTTCTTGCATTTTTTTCCGTTCTGGGGCATTTTGGGAATCTAAAAAAAAATTATAAATGAGATAAATAAACGAGGCCGTTAATTACTATTTCAGCCGAGCATTGTATACTTAGTACTATTCTCTAATTTGCGAGGAAACAAAAAACAAATTAATTCTAGAATCAGAAGTTTACTTCTTCAGCTATGTCTTTCAATCGAGTTTTAAATCTTATTCAGCACCCAACGACTAAGTACCTACTTAGTATTTATTAAACAAAATAAAATTGTGATAAACCTAAGAGAACATAACATCCACAGCGCAGAGTAGGTAGGTAGGTATCAGATTTTCATTCCCGCCAATTTGACTGTGCGCGGTTTTTTTATCATTTAAAAAAAAAATATTGTGTACAAAAAAAAACGAAACGAAAGATGTTTCACATTAATATGATTCCACAACATTACAACAGTCACTTCATAATCCTAATATCAAGCTAACTTACCTTAAAACCTCGGCCTGCGTCCATGTTTTCTATACCCATGCAGAGTCCATGTGATACCTAATTACACCTAAAAACGATGTATGTAGAAACTAAACCATGTGTAAAGCAATAAATGTATTGAGTACTTAGTAGTCATGATCCCCCAGTAGGATTACACTAGGATACCCGTATCGTGGGTATCAGGAACTACGAGTGACCCGCTACAAATATTTGCAGATCTTACTAACATTTATCCTGCAGTAAACTCATTCAAAGCATTGAGTTATATGCATAAAAAACGGAAACAAAAATATTATCGATATACCCAAATTGGCTGGTGTAGTACATCACTAGCACAGATGCCTAAATCAATACATTTTATTTTACAATAAATCATGGTTTTACGCTTAGTTTTCATCAATAACGCTTATGAATATAAGACTAACATGAAATAAAATTTAATTATTACTGTTTTTCTGGTAAAAAATCTCGCTCTTTTAGCATGTAAAAAGATGAAATATATTGACTAAGACTTACGTATTAAATGACTATTCCGGGTCTTTTACACCTCCTTTTGTTGTTCTGGAGGAACAATACACAGCAGAACAACACATTTTTTCACTAGGTGAACTGATTTTGTAGAAACGCTTTATTTTTAACACAATTTATTGAGTTTTCTCAGCACTGCATCACAATGTTTAATCCAACATGTCGGAAATCAACAGACACGATTTACACAGGAGTAAGGTGTTGCCAAACTTACATCTACTTTCTCTTCTACTCGTAGCTACGTTCCGTGGGATAGACAAAGATAAGATCACTGGTGTAATACACAGCTAAGTAAGAGCGGCAACGCCTTATCGCGGCTTCCATTTGTGATTCCACTTCCCTGTCGTGGGTAGTGTGTACCCTTACTTTGCCTATACTTTATAATGCTTTCTCTCACTCTTACTGATGGCAAAACATCTTATAGTGGGGGTATGCTCTACGCACGATCTGGCTGCCTGTTTTCAGTCGTGCGTCGGAGCTGACACACACACAATTTATTTTTATCCTCGACTAGTGATGTGTCTCGTCGCCCGGTCTCAGTAGGGATGTCCTATTCCCAAAGCCGGTTTGAGCTATTTTTATTATCGGCCTGAAAAAGTTCGTTTATTCCATCCAGTCCTACTCACTGTTGGACATAAGTGTCATAATTTCCGAAGAACGATTTTTCATTTATCGTCCACCGAGTTCCTATTATACTTCCTGCCACAATGTTATTGTTAACTTACTTTTTATAAGATTTCATACTCTGATGGAACTAGTGTTTCGATGTAGTAAATCGTTTTTCGGGAGTACAACCTAGATATAATTTTTTTCCCGATAATTTGATCGAGGCAAATTTTGGCAAATTTTATAATGCGCACTTGAGGTGCGGGCAGGTTTTTCCGCAAGTAGGCCGCTGGTTGGCCCTTTTTGCGTGACCCTTGACACGTGTTTCTCGAACTTTTTTAGGTTCTACAACATGCCGATTTCCTCACGATGTTTTCCTTCACCGTTTTGAGAGAACTGGCATAGTGCATATACATTTTTCAACAGAAAAACTCATTGGTACACAAGTGGATTTGAACCCACGACCTTCGGATCGGAAGGCGAGGCCGCTACCACTAGACAACCAGTGCTCTCAATTAATTTGATCGAGTAACCGACACTTTCATCAAGTAATCCACACTTACATAATTGAATTGAATTCCAGGCCCCCATCATACCTAGTCAGAATCTGCGTCAGCTGATGCCGGCCACCAGTCTCCCCGTCGCGAAGGTCACCAAGGAACGAAACAAACTGGTCATAGTGCAACAGAATAAAAGGCAGCATTGAATTCTACTGGTCAAGTGCAGCAGACTAAGCTGCAGCATTGAATTCTACTGGTCAAGTGCAGCAGACTTATCTGCAGCATTTGAATTCTACTGGTCTAATTGCAGCATACTAAGCTGCAGCATTGAATCCTACTGGTGAAGTGCAGCAGACTAAGCTGCAGCATTGAATCCTACTGATGAAGTGCAGCAGACTAAGCTGCAGCATTGAATTCTACTGGTCCTAGTAAAGCAGACTAAGATGCAGCATTAAATTCTACTGGTCAAGTGCAGCAGACTAATCTGCAGCATTGAATTCTACTGGTCCTAGTGAAGCAGACTAAGATGCAGCATTGTATCCTAGTGGTCTTAGTGCAAAAGCCCAATTGTTTGGATATATATTGAGGAGTAAAAAAATGAAAATCTGTGATTATTTAAATTCTTTAATAACTCCTTTCTACCAGTTTGTTCTTACGATTTTATTACATACATACTCTTATTTGTAAGTGTAAATAATAATTTGCTGTACATATTTTAATATTTCGAGACTGTTGTTATCTTTATTATTAAATTACTCAAATTCAATGATTAAATAAATTGTACTATTAATTATAACATAATTACTTTCTATCAGTGGAGATTTTTATGTATTAGAGACGTTTTAGATTCATTTTGTCGTAATTTTACTAGTTGGCTGCAACACATACATTAGTTTTATTCATTTCGGCCGTTTTTTGTACGAACTTGAATCTTTTCTGAGGTCTTATTCTGACTTCTAACATCAGTGTCGGAAAATCACTAATCGTAAGCCCCGATTTTGAATGGAAAAACGATAAGCGCCCGTGTCGGATAGCGTGAACTAATGTTTTTACGTAGCGTTCGTAGGTAATCTTCTAAATATATAAAACTCATACGTTACTGACTGACTGACAATCAACGCTCAGCCTAAACCGTATGTCCTAGAAGCATGAAACTTGGAGGGCACTTCTTGTATAGCATAGTGCACTAAGAAAGGAAATTGGAAAATGATTTCCTTAAGCGGAGAAAAAGAGGAAAAACTTAAAAGAAAAATCAAGGGGGCGTAACGGCAAAAGGGGCGAGCGAAGCCGCGGGCGTCCGCTTGTATAATTAATAATTAAAAAGTTCTCTTAAAGTCAGAATAAGCTCTCAGTGTGTTATTAATAATCCTGGCGCAACGCTGGAGTAGTTAAATCGTGTTTTGTCACATTTGTTCGAGTTGACAATTGCATGTCAATGCAAGAGACAAAACACGGATCAACTAGTCCAACGCTACGTTAGGATTATTAATAAGACCCTCCGAGTATAGTCGAAAACTCAAAATTGTTCAGTGGGTAACATTGGTACGCCAGTTGCACACATTATACATCACGAGCCGGTATGACCGAGCTTCGCTCGGGTTAAAAAAAAAATAGTATTATTATTTGCCAATATATGTCAGGAAGAGTCGTATCTTTATTGGCTTATTTTTAATTAACAACGCCTTCTAGCCTGCAGTTAGTTGCTCACAATCGCCAATAGATGGCAGGAACAGTCGTATATTGAGTTTATGTTTGATTATTGCAAAACACCAACTTCTCGTCATTTTCTAAAAATGAATCCTAGCTAGATCGATTTATCGCCCCCAAAAACCCTTATATAGTAAATTTCGTGAAAATTCTTGGTGCAGTTTCCGAGATCCTAAATATATATATATATACAAGATTTTCTCGTTTAAAGGTATAAGATTACTGTTTTAGTTTACTTAAAATTCCATGGAATACATAACGCGCCTTCCGACAGCACCGAGTAGTAATGAGTCACATTGAGGATGTTTCCTTGAAGTTTCTGCAAAGGAAATAAATACTTGATGGAAAGAGCATAATATGGCCCAGCTGTTAAGTGGTAACGATCGCTAAATTGGAATCACTCTTTGAGGTTCACTTAAAATCCTTTCACCACACTTGATTCAAAAGTTTGTTAACCGCTAATTGTATTATAAACCTGCTATGACATTGCAGTGCCCAACAGGCTG
Organism: Thera obeliscata; assembly: GCA_947578465.1. Taxonomy (NCBI): domain Eukaryota; kingdom Metazoa; phylum Arthropoda; class Insecta; order Lepidoptera; family Geometridae; genus Thera; species Thera obeliscata. Next base: position 2,078,662 of record OX387927.1, read on the forward strand.
CATGTCTTACTTAGGCTACCATAAGAACAAATGCTATTTATTTTATGTAGGTACAGTCGCGGTATGAAAATGTTCGTCACCTTAGAGTCGGTTTTCGCTTGCACCAGTGCCTTGATCATAAACACATTTTGACATAATTTGTGACGTTAACTTATCGGTGTATTCTGTCTATTCAGTTTCAAAAGGTCATATATGCTCGCGATACGTGGAACGAATCAAGTTGAAAACTGACGAACATTTTCATACCGCCACTATACATGTGAGCAATCAATAAATGAAAATGAAATGAAGAACCAGTGACACGATAAGAAGAAGAATAGGAATAGCATTCTTTTCACCGATTGAGGGCTTATTGAGTATGTGTGTATCAGGCAATGTCGACTGAAGCTGGGAGTGGGGGCTACTTACAAAGGGGTTACAAGTGGTGAGCTTTTGGGAGGGATAGTTTCGTTTTACAATCTATCTAATCCGTGGCTCAGTCAACGTCTCGATTTCTGCTCAATAGTATCAAGACAAGGAACCCTGGTTCAAACCTCAATACAATAGTATTTTAGCATTAAAATAAAATAATCAACGCCATCTATTTTGTATCCCACGAACTAAGTTTTCGTTCCCTCCTTGTTTTTCTTTCTTCTCTTGAGCAATTGTGTTTTATGGTGTGTACTCATACTCACCATGCTTATCCTATCGCTTCTCGTGAGTAGCCTCTGACAGCACAGTATCATAAGCGCAGGCGTGATGCTATCGTCTTTATGTAGCTCCAACAAACCAAACCGTTCCTTTACTTCCTTGTATAGCGCCTTCTCTACGTGCTTGTTACTGAAATGACATCCATTTGAAAGGGCGATAGATAAGAAGTTCCACTTTAGTGTTTGCGAACGGAAACAAAATTGTATGATAATATTTTAAGTTAAAAAACTTGAAAAATAGACTTCATGGTAGAACTGCTGAACCGATTTTGATGAAATTTCTATGGGACTTATCTGGAACCTTACAGATAAAAAAAAAACACTAAATCGGTTCATAAATGACGAAGTTATGGCCTACGCAGACCGGGACGACATGGCAAGGGAATTAATTTTTTACTAATGGACATTCTAACGTATCGATAGAAATACGTCATAAATTGCTATGCTTTAAAATGATGCCGTGGCATAGAAAGGGATTTCATTGCACGGCATTGAAAGACGCGCCACGAGTTTCGGGATGCCGTTGCATACTGCGGCATGCAACGGAATGCCCAAGGCATAGGCATAAGGTGTGATACTGGTTTTGACAACCAGCAGAGTAAAGCGGCGTGGCATCCTGTGGCAAGGCGCTGGAATGCCGCGGTATTTCAGCGGCTAATGTGCGCAGACTGACGGGAAAATCTCTTGCCATGCCGTCCCGGGATTTATGCGAGTTATAAAGAGTTGGTGAAACACTGGTGAATGGTGGTTTCAAATTGGTAGAAATAAAAAATTCACCAACAGTGGTTCTAAAAGGATTGTAGCATAAAAATGTGTTTATCCTCACATGCTATATTCAGTGAGCAGCTGTGTGGCGTCATCGAGATGGTCAGCGATGAACTTGACCAGCTCCTGCGCCGGGCACGAGGACGGCGCTATGAACTGACCCGTCGGAGACAACATCAGGGGGCCCGCTTCACTGGGACAAACAAATCTTTATTTATCTTTTCCCCTATTTTGACTGGCCTGTCAGCTCAGTTGGTAGTTGCTCTGCCTTCTGCGCCTCCTTTTGCTTTCCTGCCTTCTTTTGCTGCTAGGTCGTGGGTTCGAACCCCACCGAGAACAAATATTTGTGTGGTGAACACAGATGTTTGTTTTCTGTCTGGATGTTATATTGAATTATTAATTTTTAAGACTTATTTACATTAAAAAATGGATTCTGTTGTTGATAAGGATCAATTTTTGCAAATAAATATTTCACTAAAAATAAACTCTTATTTACACTATGAATACTATAAATTGTTTTCTGCCACATTCGGAATAAGTATTATCTATGTAAACCAGATTTCAGTACAGTAACGAGACTTTGACAATGGCAACTTGTTAAAAAAAATACAGGGCAATTCCTAACAAGTCTCAACCATGATTCTGGATCATTCTGGAACATTTTCATGGATCTGAAGTAACGTCGAATTCGGAACACGACGAATACGGACCAAACGATTTTAAGTTGTTTAGTTGGGGCCCTAGTTACCTATTTTATGCATTAAGTTACCTAGCTACGCCATTGCCTGTATGAAAGAGTCCACTCAAATCAAATTATTTATTTTATGCCACACAAGTATAACACAAGGATCATTTACAAGTAATTAAAGTCAGGAAAAGTAAGAGCGATTTCAGACTAGCGTATTTTTTTGCGGGTATACGGTCGTTTCAGCATACGCGCTTATACGCGCGCTACATTACGCGCTTCTAAAAACCATACTCGCGTAAACGGGCATATTTCGGCGTGTTCGCTCGAACCAGTGGTGTCGTGTCAGTATCAACATGGATTCTGACACTTATACGAGCTTAGAAGCGCGTCAACGCTCGTACGAGTCGAGCGTGTGACAAAAGGCGCGCCTATACGCGCTTCCAAAAACGAGCTCATACGCGCGTATAAAACGCTAGTCTGAAACCGCTCTAATACGTACGGTTCAACAACAATTTCGTATTTGCTCAGCGACTTCGGTACAGAGGCTGCGAATTTGTTGCCACGTCCGTAGAAATCACCAACAGTCGTGATTAGTTGTCGCAAGTGTGTGCAGTATTGTATCGCAGACACTTTGGGCATGAACTTTCTAAAAAAGAAGAGTTACACTAATATCATGTGAGTGAGTAGTAGAGCTCTTTGTGAAGGGCTCGGGTAGGGAAGTACTACCACCATGCCTATTTCTGCCGTGAAGCAGCATTGCTCTTTCAGTTTGAAGGGTGTAGACTGTGCCGGTGAAATTACTGGCACGTGAGGCTTAACAGCTGTATGCCTGAAGTTAATGGACGCTGGGCAGTGCTTTATTATAGGCGATGGTTACCACTTAACATCAGGTGGACCATATGCTTGTTAGAGTAGGTTGATTTAGTCTCCACTTATAATATTATTATTATGTCTCTATATCGGATATGGTATGAAACTTAAAAAAATTGTTCGTGATATACATCTACAGTAATAGGCAACAAATATTGCACATCGGCTAATTTCGGCTTCATACAGCGTAGTGTGCGTCAGAAAGAGATAGCGCTCTATGAAAGCGGAAAAGCCGATGTGCAATATTTATTGCCTACAACCGTAAGCTTTTTATCTTGTCCGAGTATAGGTCTTACACTGAGCTCAAACTCTATAAAATTTTATTCAATACAATTGCAAGAATCACTTTGAAAGCTGCGTGGAAGTGTATGGATGAGGCCTAAATCTTCAGGCTTCTTCAGGCTATTAATAGCCCTATTAATAAAAATATATCAAAAGATAAGCTATGCTTAAACTATTGCCATCTCTTACCACTGGGTAATGACAAAAAGTGACAGGGCTAACTTTAAACCATGACTAAATTAAAATTGCGTTTATTAATATGGCTGTTAATGATTATCTTTGTATTAGCTTACCTTCTACTTATGTGAATGTCCCTCAGTATACTCGAAAGAGCTTTTTCGTAATTCGGTATCATTACTAGAGCGCTGTCTTGCTGCCTTACTTTTTTAATCAGCTGAAATTAAATACAAATATTGAAGTATATTTTACACGACGCAACGCCATCTATGTATTTATGGGTACAGATAGCAGATAGAATATTGTTTTTTTTTATACGAACGCTATGGCCAAAATGCAAAACCGATTTTTTTAAAATTCTTATGGGACCAATCTAGAAATCTATTATATATATATAAAAGAAAGTCGTGTTAGTTACACTATTTATAACTCAAGAACGGCGGAACCGATTTGGCAGAAAATTAGTGGGGAGGTAGCTTAGAACCGGGAGAAGGACATAGGATACTTTTTATCCCGAAAAAGCAACGGGAACGGGGTGTTATGGGAACGGGCGAGCGAAGCCGCGGGCAGCCACTAGTATTATATAAACTCATAAATGATCAAAAATATGCGATAAAAAACATAAAAAAATTAAACCCCCTTTTTATTTGAAGTCGGTTAAAAAAAATTGAGCCAATTTCTTACCGAGAGCCACTCGTTTCGTACATCAATGATGTTCAAATAAACATCGCCATCCAGACTGACGCCAGTAAACGCACCCAGAGCTATAGTTCTACCTGCAAACAGAAACGTTAGTCATCATTATCATACACACTTTTGCTTTTGTATTATTGCATTGCATACGTCTGACTAAGTGAAGTGGCACCACACTGGAACTTCACTGCTATTATTTTAGACTATTTTTGATTTGTAAAAGGATCATATAAAAAAACGGTAGGAACCGAGCCGTAGTTTGTTGCCTGTTCTTCTACGCTTGGTCGCGTGGAACTGGCACCTAGACTCACCTAGCTTTAAGACGTTTCAAAGTGATTCTTGTATCGTATTGAATAAACGCTTATTGAATCTTGAAACTTGAATCATAAATATGTGTATAAATAAATAAAATAAAATAAAATAAATAAATCATCATCATCATCTGAGGCAACTTGCTTTCTTCAAGCACTTTTATAGTACGAACTGCCAAAGAGTGGAACTCTTCCGCCGTCAGTATTTCCGGAACGTTACAATTTGGGAACTTTTAAGACGAGAGTGAACAGGTGGATTATGGCTAAGCATGCTCCATCTTAGGCTGCATCCTCACTTTCCATCAGGTGTGATGGCAGCCAAATGCTTGGCTATGTATATTAAAAAAAAGCTTAATTCTTAACACCAACAAAAGACAGGGCTAGTACTAGAGCTCGTCCGAGGAAGTATTTCCACCATGCCTATTTCTACCGTCAAGCTGCATTGCGCGTTTCGGTTTGAAAGGTGTGTGCCGGCGAAATTAATGGCACGAGAGGCTGAACATCTGTATGCCTCAAGTTGATGGACGCAGGGCAGTGCATCGTAGGGCACGTTCCTGACGTATGTGACCTGCGAGGCAATGCTTTGTTATAGGCGATGGTTACCACATAACATCTAGCAGCTAGCTGTAAAAAAAGTACATTCCGCCTACCAAGAGACGTGAATACGCCTAATATTTTAAGTATTGGATGAATGAAGTACCTTCTAAGTTGCTCATAATATTTGAGTGCTGTGATGCTAAGGACGCAAGACTCTGCAGTGATCCTCTGATGTGACTTACGTTCCAGCCATCGTCATATTTCACCTAAAAACAAGCTACAGTGAAGTAAATATTACTGCCATTTTTTTAATATTGGATAAAAAAAATTAAGCCAATATTTCAATGTATCTAGATACAGGGCGACCCACAGGTATGCCACATGGAGGGAAGGTACTTTAAATATTTTAGATATAACATTTTACTGGAAGAAGACATTATTTGAATTTCTTCTGTCTGTCTTCTTTCAGTAAAGTGTTCCATCTACAATATTCAAGGTACATTCCCTCCTTGGGACGCCCTGTATCATAATTATTTCATATTTATTATATTATTATGGCATGTCATGAGGAGAGATGAAAGTCATGTGACTAGGAGAGTGATGAATATGAATGTAAATGAATAAGTGGGTAGAGGTAGGCCAAAGAAAAGATGGATGAACAGTGTAAACCAGGGGTGCTCACACTTATAGTGTCGGCGATCGACCACATAATATTTTGAAAGCAAGGGATCGACTAAACTAATATTTAGGTAGGTCATTAGCCGCCAGCGTCTTGGGAACACTCCCGTTTGCTGTCTCTTGATAATCATGCATGGCACTACATATTATCCGCGTAGGTATTTCCAGAAATTCTACTGGGTGCATAAATTATGCATATTTCTGGCGATCGACTGTTTGAGCACCCCTGGTGTAAACTGTAAAAGATGACATGGATAAGAAAGAAGTGAATACAGAGATGACGGCTGATAGAGCAGAATGAAAGAGGAGAACATGTTGTGCCGACCCCGCATAAAGTGGGATAAGGGCAGGAAGAAGAAGATTCTGTGCTACAAATAACATTTAATTAATAAAAAATGAGGAGCAACTAAAATTAGATTTTACCAACTTCTTTTATACCATAGGTGTTGCGAAGGCTGTTGATTAGTGCCTGTACTTGTCCTCGAGTGGCACTTGTACATTCATATTTATCTTTGGCTATCTCACTATTTTCAAATATCCATTCTCTGAAATAAAAACTCTATTATTTTGGAGTATAGTACACTTATGTGTACTATACTAAACATTTATAAATCTTAATCTTAAATTCAATCTTAAGATTTATAAATTTTTTGCTGTAAAATTAGTAATAAGTACCTACCTAGGTGAGATAGCGGTCAAACGCAAACCTATAAATTGTAAAAAAAAACAAAAAAACTCCCTATGGAAATAAATGGCTTATTTATTTATTTATTTATTTACACATTAACTAAAACAGGAGGCTGATTGTAATAAGGTTCTCTACTGCAAGTTGTTGAAAGAATTGTATTTTCAGCCAGTATCAATTCTGGATGACAAATAAAATAAAAACAGAAAGATAAAATTATTAAACACGAACATTTGTGACTAAGATGGTTCTAAGTCGTATCTCTAATGACCAGAAGGATTTGGCTGAAATAATTTCTGACCTTGAATAACATATGTTTTAACAGGACATGTCAAACACGCAAGTAAAAGGCCGATGCAAGATCAAAATTAAAATGAAAAAAATATATACTTACACAACATTCTCAATAACCTTTTTTTCTTCAACTTTTCTTTTCATTCTTGTTGCTTGTTCAAATTCATCATTATATTTATTATATGCTTTGTTGAACTCAGATCTGTAAAAATAATTGTACTTAAATAAAATAGGCTCATGCAAATCCAAATTCCATGGACAGCAGGCATCTTAATTTCATTAAAGTCAATATTGTGTGGATTGTCCAAAATATTTATTTATTTATATGTATTTATTCAATAGTACCACAAAACTCTTGGTGTTTGTAAAAGCACACCTTCATCATTTATGAGCTTATTTGAAAAAATATTTTAGATAAAATATTTTTTCAAGTAAGCTCATTTAAATTTTTAACCTTATAGATAAGGTTAAAAATTTCAGATAGAAATTCCATCAAAATCGGATGAAGTCGGTTGCTCAAGTTTTTTAAAGTTATTTATACATAGAAATGCAAATTAACTTACTCAAAATTAGGCTTAGGCTGACTCCGTGGTATTTTATCAACATAATTAGTTGGTATTTCGCATGCATGAAGTACTTTGATTACTGTTTCTCGTATGTTCCCTCCAGTTAACTGAATCTTCACTAGCTTGAATTCTCCTGTAACATATTTCACTGCATAAGGTTCTTATTATGCATTGTACTTTTATTGGCCTCTCAGCTCAGTTGGTAGTAGCTCTGCCTTCTGCGCCGTAGGTCATGGGTTCCATCCTCACCAAGAACCAATTTTTGTGGGGTGAACGCAGATGTTTGTTTTCTGTCTGGGTGTTATATTGTATTCTAGGTATGTATTTACAATAAAAATGTATATAAGTCTTATATTATCAGCTATCTGGTTCTCATAGTTCGTACTACGAGCTCTGCTTAGTTTGTGTTGTGTGAATTGTCCACTAAAATATTTATATTTAACTAGCGGCCGCCCGCGGCTTCGCCCGCCGTTACCGTTCCCGTTGAAATAAAAAAAAAAAAAACCTTTTAAACCTTCTCTGGACCTCCACAAATCATTCAAGACCAAAATCAGCCAAGTCGGTCCAGCCGTTATCGAGTTATAGCGTCAGGAAGGAAAACCCGACTTATTTTTATATAGTAGAAGATATTTATTGTTAGTAAATTAATTGTTGGTTTTTAGCATACTTAATAAGCTTTTGGATACCACAGTTCTGTAGAAAAGTTGGTGCCCTCAACAAAACAATATTGTCATAGATATGGCCAAACCAATATTGCATAAACATTCTAAACCAGACTGGGGCATACAAAAGGTAGCTTTATTATTATTGTATCATACCTTCAGGCACATCTTTTTGTCTTAGATAAAATGAAAGGGGAGGGAGTGCCAACCTTTGACTGGACTGTTGGGCCTCTAAAAGTGCGCTCAGTTGCTGTAGGGAGTTCTCATTGATTTTCTGCAACATAAATTCAAATTTAGTACCTAATACAAAGTTGGTTAGATAAAGTGAAATGAAAAAAGAGTGTGTAGGTTTCTGTGCTACATACCCTCTGTTCGGGATATTTTCCAAACAGGTCAGGATGTACGCTGAAGTAGAAAGGTCGTAGGGCAGTTGAGACCTCGGCTGAACTCAAATATCTACAAAGTACTCCTGAAGGACAACTGCATCTGGAAACACGTCTTTATTGTGTTAGTTGCACTCTTCGTAGTGCTTAACTGTTATATATTATACAAAATGCTTCATGCAGCAGATCTTTCTAAAGCCATATAGGTCTACAGCATCAAAACAGACAAAAAACAAAGATCTATTGATGGAGATACAGCTTTGGCAAAATATCCTAAATATATACCCGAGTTTTAGCCTGGAGTACATTTTGAAAGTCTTTAATAATGTGGGCATGTGTGTTACTATTATTAGCGCACTTTTATGAGTAACTCATTAAGTTTTCTACATTTTTCTTCTATTTATCCATTTCATGACCTTGATGTTTTGATTTCGTTCTTTTGACATTGACACTAGTGATGTGAACCGGTCTCATAAAAACCTTTAATAAACCGGTTTTTGTTAAAACCGATAATCACCGGTTCTGATTAAAAAACCGGTAACAATCACAATGTATGTATCCGAGTTTTCGTTATGTATCCGAACATGAGTCTGTTCCGTTTGGGTGCCATTAATGTACAACCAAGCATTGTACAGCCGAGGAAAACACAGCCCACCAACTATTTGTTTCATAAATCAGAACTACGATTTGTTAGAAACAGGCAAAATATAAATTTCCTGGTAATTTCTTGTGTGTTTGACCACCATATGCCTAATTAATAATAAAAACCTATAAATATTTGAAAAATAGTATTGTACTAGAAAAAACCTAAAATAACCCTTAAAAACCGGTTTTTTTAAATAACTAATCGGTATAGACCGGTGTTAAAAATTGTAATCGGTTCACATCACTAATTGACACTGACATTTACAAAACATGTTTAATGACATTGACAGTTAAGATTATATTGACAGCAGCAACACATTCCACCTCGGCTCTTTACAGTTAGGGCGCTTGTACACGCTAAGAAAAAACGCCGGGTCTACCCAAGAATTCGTGTCGTAACTAGAAAATAACTGTGTATACTGCTCGCAGCGGTGCACGAAAAAAATCTTATCTGCGCAAGACACGACGCGGCGAACGTTGTTGCGTTTTCGTGTGTGGAAAAGACAAAATTCTTGTCGTCTACACGAAGAATTTGTCTTGTCTGCCGCAGGAACGGCAAATTTTCTTAGCGTGTACAAGCGCCCTTAGGTGTGTGCTCCAAGGGTGTGTGTGCAAAGAGTACTTTTTAAAATAAACTGTGTGTGGAGTAAATAGCTGCAGCACTATACGGCAGTTTTCCTTACCATTTCCACGTATTTTTTTTTGTTTTCTTCTCAGTATGAGAACACGTTTCATCTAAGTTATTTCGAAGTCTTTAACCCGGGAACGGTGACCTATATGTCTGTGAGACCGGGTGACTTGAAAAATTCGAATAACTTTTTCCCCCGCCGCCGGTTTTTGTCGCGATTTTGAGTAGCTGCCTGAATTCCCTTCCCCCCACCGTTAGATCAGCCCACGAAATCGGAGTGGGCGCAAGTCCCTGAGTTTTGATGCCAACCCGGTGCGGTAGACCGGGGTCACCGAATATGTAAGTAAAACATGCAGAGTTAAATTATTGTTTTTTCGTTTTTTGTCTGGTTTATGTATATTTTTGCTTACTTTTGTTATTGTGTCATTGCATTATTTTATAATCAGTAAGTTTATTGCTTGATTTTACCAATTTTATCGCAAAACACAAAATTTTTCTTCATCCTGATTAAAATATAAACTTTGTTACAGCATGTTGTACGAAAGGGAAAAGCATCGTTTAGAATCACTTCTCCATGAACTGATTGATGACGAAAGACTGTCATTGACTTTACCTTCATCATCACTTGCCACAAGAGCAAGAAACATTTGTGTCTTGAGCATAATATAGTGCCTTATTGCAGTATTTGCTTGACTGAAGAAATGTGATTTTCATAGTTTTTTTTTGTTGGTTTTTGTAGGTAGGATGTCATTTTTTGTTTATTTCAAGTAAGTTTATAGAGTTTAGAAACTGAAAAATTTCATAAATATGTTGATTGTTGTGTTTTCAAATGTTTAGAAAGCGATAATGTGTAAAACTAACAAATTTGATAGGTTCTATGTGAAGTTGTCTAATCATAAGAAAAAGTGAATAAACGAGGCTGCGATTCATTTAGTATGGTTGTTTTATTGTCAAATAATTTATAATCAATAAAAAAAGTTGTCAGTTAGTATTAGATTCTGAAAAATCTTCCATTGAAAACCCCGGTGCGTGAGACCGGGGTCACCGAAGATGTAAGTCAAATTGACGTCACCGTTGGCGGGTTAAAGTACTGTTCCATCCTCCTGCTAAGTCCTTAAGAAAGAAAGAAAAGAAAGAAAACTTCGTCTAATGACGTCTCCTATCAGTATAACAAGTTCCTACCTTGGAGGAAGAATATCAATAGGTTCCTTGGTATACCTACCTAAATTACGAAATCTTTTCCTTTGCTCGCTACAATCGATGCCCGATGGTAAAGTTTCAAATTATTTTAACCGTTTGGTGTGGGTAGATGGCAAAAAGCAACAAGTGTTTTTTATGTTCGCGAATAAACCGAATGTTTCTCTCATGCGTACGAAAGCCTAAGAGAAACGTTCGTTAAGAACCTATTGATACGTTGACACACTTTGCAGTACCTACCTATAAGTATACACCATAGAGCTAACATTGCATTCTCTTCAAAGAGTATAGTTATGGAGGATTCTCCTTACCCATTGAGATACATATTATTGCGTTGTAAGTAGTTTTAGGTGTGGTAAGTAGGTAACATAAACTACTTAATTATTACTTATCTACTTCTTATTTATTTACCTACATGATACCTATTCTTATCGTTTTCTTATCGTAGCCCCCACGTGCGACTACAAAATGGTAAAGTAATACCTACACCGCGGAAGCAAAAGGCAGGAAGATATCGCTAATTGCCGTAAGTTGGAGGTTAATGGTTTAATATGAATAACAGGTGAGCAGCGGAATGGGTGTCGTGCGGCTGAGATAAGATCCGATGTGAAGGCTGCGCGCGCGGGCCGTGGGCTCCACGCTCTGACGCAACGCGCGAAGCAGACGCGGGAGCGCCGCGCCGCGACCCACCCAGCGCCTGGTTTCGCCGAGCTTCTTATTATAATTGCTACACAGACGACTTCAATAATTAAGCGATAAATATACAGCATCGCGGCGGTGGCGGCGAGAGGAGCGGGCGGCCGGCAGTCGAGCAGCGGCCGCGTCGCACACCACACCGTGCCCACCGATAGAACCGAACTTCGTATTTCTATCGGACGTAGGAATCTCACTTGACTGGTTCCCGCGCAACGCTGCGTTAGTGCGCCGCTCCGGTGAACCCTTTCGCTTGTAAATGTGCCGATATTTACATAAGCGCGCTCGATCTCGCGTCGAACTTTCGATCTGCGCGGGCGGCGCTGGGCCGCGGCCGCGCGCGCGCTCAGCCCCGGCGGCGCGCGGCGCCCCGGCGCGGCGCGGGCTCTCCTCTCGTCTGCACCGCCGCCATCTCCACCACCGCACCCCGGGTCGCCAGCATCTGCGCATCAATGAGGGCCTGTCTACCACACGCTTATAACTACCCGGTAATACATTCTTACAGGAACTTATTTACATCTAGACACGTTCTTCGGATAGTAGGTACCTCTACCTAACATTGTGTCTCTACATCCCAAGCTGCGATTACATTCTTTATAACTCTGCTTTCGCAACAAAGTTTCAAGTAATCAGTGCATTAGTAGTCATATCTCCAGCGCAACGTGCTCCTAACAAGGTTTACCTTTAAGTACTTACAGCTAATACGAATCTCATCCAAATCCTTCTCACCGATAGGGTGTCTAAGATTTAGCTAATAGTGGCATTGACAGCCTTCAGATGTCAATGCCACTATTAGCGAACACCAAAATGGTGACCACGCAGAACGTCGTTGCTAAAAAATATTTAGCTTTAGGTTAATTATGGTCATGACTAAGCATATTACGCAACGAGCACTTCTAAGCATTTCAGCTAGATGAAGTCTTATTTAGAAATGGAGCTCTCTTGAAGATCTCGTCCGGGGGAGGTTTACCATCATACCCATTCTGCCGCGAAGCAGCGTCGCGGTTTGAAGGGTGTGCTGTGCACTCCCTTCAGCCTAATACCTATGCCAAAGCTTTTACACCTGTATGCCTCATGTTATTGCACGCAGGCCATCGTAGGGCACGTTTTTGACGTGCGTGACCTGCCTATATGCAATGGTTACCATTAAACATCCATCCATTATGCTTGTTCCATCTGCTAGTTGTATAAAATAAAGCTCGTACTTATGTACTTCTACAAGCACTAGGTCGATACTAAAATTCTCAGAACAGCAGACTTCTAGCTCATTCGCACTGATAATGACCAAATGACAAGATATGAACATGTTACTTATTACCTTGTTCTCATTCAAACAACAATAATAATACGTGACGTGTTCTAGTAACCAAATGTTTTGCATACCGGCTATTTATTTGTTTTATCGAAAAGCAATTCCGCTGTTTATCAAACAAAGTATTTACAGCCCTACTTATAAACGCAATTTAAATTTAATCATTGCTTAAAGTTAGCCCTAGTCACTGTTTGACATTACCCAGTGGTAAGAGATGGCAATAGTTTAACCACTGTTTATCTTTTGACATATTTTTTTTATATAAGGCCATTAATTGTTTGAATCACTCACGATTTACTTGTTTATGTAATAATGCTACAGCAAAGTTGCCTGAGCAAATACAAAACAGGAGATAAGTAAATAAAGAATTAGGTAAATAAAATAGGACCAAACAGGAAAACAACAAAGTTTCTTCAATACCTACCTAGGTAAATACTGAACAAGGCGTACCGTAGGACGCCCCAACCCATGAACCGATGATAACGTTAAGTTCGCGGATTATTGGAGAATGCCAGGACCAGTTGGCAAGTTTTTATCATGCGCACTTGATGTGCGGGCAGGTTTTTTCCGCAAGTAGGCCGCTGGCGGGCCCTTTTTGCGTGACCCCTGACACGTGTTTTGCTCGAACTTTTTTAGGTTCTACAACACGCCGGTTTCCTCACAATGTTTTCCTTCACCGTTTTTGAGAGTAGGTACTGGCATAGTGCACATAAATTTTTCGACAGAAAAACTCATTGGTACACGAGTGGATTTGAACCCACGACCTTCGGATCGGACGGCGGGGCCACTACCACTAGACCACCAGTGCTCTCTGCCAGGACCAGTTCCACGCGACCAAGCCTAGAAGAAGACAGCAGTCTACCTTAGGACCTAATACCTCTTTCTAACAGAAGTCTGTAACCTAGGGTTGTAAGGCGTATCTTCCACCTTACAGTTAAATTATTTCGTAATAAAGGAGGCGTTAGTGGGTTCATCGAAGCGTATCTTGAAGGCCTTCCTCCGCTCAACGCTCCAGCGACCACCAATCCCAAGTAGCTCGTTGTAAATAGACGCAGCAGTTATAAAGATATCTTTTGAATCTGCAATTGAAAACCTTTAAATGAAACATTGAAAGCTGGAACAGTGTTTAAAAACCTGTAAAGCCTGTTATACCTACCTAGTTCTTACTAGGTTCATATTTTTTTAAAGTGAAAAGAGGTAAAATGCTTGTTTTCATTCATGAAAAGGTTCTGAAATACATAAGTATATTAATTGACGTAGGTACCTCAAATAATATTTTTTTCCGACGAGCCGTAGGTCGTGGGTTCGATCCCCACCGAGAACAAATATTTGTGTGGTGAATACAGGTGTTTGTTTTCTGTCTGGGTGTTATATTAAGTAGGTATGTATTTACAAAAAAATAAATTATATATGTATTATATCAGGTATCTGGTTCCCATTGTACAAGCTCTGCTTTGTTTGGGGCTAGATAGTGTTGTGTGCATTGTCTATAATATTTATTTATTTATTTTCTAAACATTTTGGAATCTATGTTTTATCATACACCTACACGAAACTGAAGGCCTCACCTTCCCTTAGTCAAAGTGTCATCAAGTTAGTCCTGGAATCTGCTTACTTTCAGGTTTGACTCGCCAGTCGAGTAGCAACAAGTGTCCGCTTGTGTGAGTAGCACTCACTCACGGCCACGAACCGGTCGCTAGACCTGAACCACCAGCCACCACCGTTGGATACCACATCATTTAAATAAATGATAAAGCCTCATGCAACGTTTCACAATTAAAACTGTTAGGACAGAAAGGCTACGATTTCATTCGCCCGTTATGTAATTGGAAAGTTATGTACTTACCTACTGAATATACCTAGGGTTTCTTTAGATTAATACACTTGTAAAGCAAAGTGGATGGTCAAGATTACCAATTTATGAGAGTTATTCTAGTTTGAACAAGGATATTTGGATAGAGGTAGGCCAAAGAAAATATGGATAAACAGTGTGGATAGATGACATGGATAAGGAATATGTAAATATAGAGATGACGTATGATAAAGGAGAATATGCTGTGCCGACCCTACATAAAGTGGGATAGAAGAGGTAGGAAGAAGAAGAAGAGGGAGTACATTCTATGGAAGGTCAAACTAGTTAAAGAATAGAATAGAATAGAATATAACTTTATTGTACACCAAAAATTTTACGGTAAACATGGCATAAAAAAATACTTAAAAACTAGAGTACAATGGGCGGTCTTATCGCTAATAGCTAAGATGATGACGTATGATAAAGATGAGATGTTAATCTGTAACAATGAGGTAAATAAAAATCTAAATAAATAAAATACAGAAAAAGGAAGCAATCCATGGAATAAGGTAAATAAAAAGAAAAAAGTAGGTCGTATGGCTCTATCAACTTCCTCTCATATTAATACAACCATATTTTACCTCGACTATGAATATAAAATAATAGCTATGGTGAAGCAAAGGTGAACATGTTAAAATCTAAAGATGGCATTAGCAACATAATCGGCGATAGGCGGTTTTTAATTCAGAATTCCAAGATATTATTTGCTAAGGGTTATCGAAGCATGTTTTATCTAAAAAATAGGCATTTTCTTAAAAAAAAAAGGTTTGTTAACGACACTAATGAATAGGTTCTTACTTTTCCTTTATGATTTTCTGTACTTTTTCTAGTTATTTCTGTAATTCAATAACGTACTTAGCTAGTTGCAGGAATGATGTTGAACGAGAAGGAAAACAAACTGTTATTATTAATTATAGTAATTAATGTAAATAAATAATGCTTAATCCAATCTACTCAAGCACAAAAGTAACAGACTGTATTTTTTGAAAATATCTAAGCAGGCCGTTTATCTAAATCGAAGTCAAAAACTAAGTTACGATTCCATTTTCAGAACCTTCAGGTATTATTACTGCATAGGATTCAGTCGGTACCTGAATACGAGTAAGTGATATGAACAGATGGTTCTTACAAAATTGACCGTCCTAATGCTTTTTTATATCGAAAAAGGTTTGATGCAAATGCAACCTTAACACACGATGGGTTAAAAACACCACCGCACTTTATTATGTAGGGAAATTATTTATAAATAATAAGAAGACTTAACGTGGTTCTTTCTAGCCAGTTAAAGCATTTCAAGTGTTCTGGAAGTATCCTGAAAAACATTTCTCTACAATTTTATTTAATTCCCTGAATTGTTTTAATTTGACTACTATCACCAACTGATTTTAAAATTTCACACTAAACACGTTGTACTGGACGTTTTATTTTTGGTCGTGATATTAAAAGATTTAGCATAACATGTTTTTCAAGATTAATTTGAATGAGATGAAGCTGTACAATATGGATGCCCCAATGTTGCTCAGACAAACATATTACTGTGATATCAAATATATTTGGTTCTATCGTGTAAGTACGTATATTACCTAAATATTCGTAGGACATTATGTTGTTTACGTTACTATATTCTGCGCAGAAATTAAAATAACTTCACCTATTGATTTGACCTTTAACTTACGAGTGAGTAGTTTACAAAAATACTCAAAGATTTAGAGTTTTTTTTATACAACTAGCTGATGGGACAAGCATAATGGCCCTCCTGATGTTAAGTGGTCACCATCGCCTATAACAAATACACAGATACGTGCCCTGCGATGCACTGTCCTGCGTCCATCAGCTTGAGGCATACAGATGTTTAGCCTCACGTGCCAGTGATTTCACCGGCGCCCCACACCCTTCAAACCGAAAAACAGCAATGCTGCTTGACGGTAGAAATAGGCGTAGTATGGTATAGACGGTATAAATGGTGGTAGTACTTTCCCAGATGAGCTTTTAACAAAGAGCTCTTTTATTACTACTTGAATTTGAGTATATGCTCCTTTTTAATAAAACATCAGCTCTCTTGCTTACAAGGGGTTCTTAAAAGATAAGAGTGTGTAAGAAACTGCCATCTCTTACAATTAGGTAATGACAAACAGTGACAGGGCTAATTTTAAACAACGTCTGACACCTAACCTTGATCCTTATAAGGTACCTTATTATGATCCTTGGGTCTATTTTATAAGCTTATAAGCTAAATTACGAGTCAGAGTTAATCATTGACTTATTCATATAACCTGTGTCTTTGATTAAAAAAAATACAATTTAGAATTCTCCTCTTTGAAGTCAATTAATTAATGAACAGGTAATCCTAAGATCAGGATATTCTTTTAAGTTTCGGTTATAGGCAAACCATTACTAATTGCTCAAATGATAATCCTTTAATCTTCTGTAATGCTCGCAACGGTACCTTTGCGTTTAGTTTGAAACCTTTTCAAAAACATCGGCAGCTCCAGGTTTCTCACGCTTGAAACCAACACTTGAGCTCATCATTAACTTTGCCGAAAGTTTCGAAGAAATCACAACACAAAGCTAATGTATTTACCTGTTCAAAAGTCTTGTAACAAAGACAACATTACAGAAGCCATTGAGAACAAATGCACTGCAAATTACAATCCATCATTGACTTGATTCTATTAGAACTGTGTGGAGTCCTTTGTGGAAAAGATAAAATGTTTAAAATGTACCGATATTTCCTGTAGACGGACGTCACTTGCAGTTATATATCTACCTATTTTTGGTTAGTTACTAGGAAATTGTTTAATGCATTTGTATAAATGCTGTATTGTAGATGATTTATGAAGTGCCACTTTCCTACTCATAATCTTTTTACGGAAAATGTACAGTATTTTAGATGGAAAGAAATAAAATAAATACATATATCATGTATATATCTCAAACAGATAGAAGAGATAGAAAATACTTTATTGCTCACATAAACTTAGATAATTACATAGAAAAAGTATAGAAAACGTATAGATGGGCTATGTATGGTGGGTATACACACATCAACATTGTCTAGCTATTCTATTACGAATTGATCTTCTTATTTTTCGAGATTTTGTTCATACTTGAATTTTTATAAATAAATAATCAAACAGTTGTATTTTATTATTATTCCTAAACAACACAAAATAAATATTCTTGCCATGCCTACTTTTCTAAAGAAATTATTTTCAGTTTATGTAAAAACCAACAAAATGTGTAATATCCATAGACAATGTTCATTTTCGTAGTTTTAATTATAATATTTGATCTGCCTCTTCAGTTTCTCTAAAACTGATACCTTGCTTGTATCATTCAGCAGTTTATCAATTCTGCCAATGCAACCAGACTCTACTGCAAGTTCTTGCCATGCCCTTTGTGTGCCACTTCGAAAGCCTTTCAATGCAATATGAGCTTTATTTTGCTGCATACAAATTATGCATAGGTATTTTCTTATGTTTGCATGCTAAGAAATAAATGGATCAGGATTTCCTCCGGATATTATAAGATGATATTATATTATTGCACTATGTCTTGCCTATATTTTAATAGATGTGTTGAAGAAGGTGCTTTTCTAGTACATTATTCTCCTTTTCAAAACTAGAAATGCAAGTGATTGTACACTCATAGATGCATCTGTTTAGAAGTTACCTTTAAGATGAAGAGTGTTGCACATAATTTTAACCCTAGAATTAAAAATAAAATTCATATTCTCGTTCCATCCCAGTTTTTGGCGTTGCTTTTTGTTGACTCATGAAGTTTTTAGTAATCACTTCCATAAAAAGCACATATTTTAATAATAGAACTAGGAAATTGTTGAGAATGATGCAGATTTAGTGCTCAAAACAGGTTTATGAAAGCATAAAACTAGCAGTATTTATTGTAAAGAGCTATAAAAGTTCTGCCTATTACTAAAAATAGAATGATATTTAGAAATAGTATCTTGTTTTTTGTGACGAAAAAATATCATTAAAAGATAGCACGGGAATCGTTCGAAAAACGGCGATTTAGTGCAATAGGTGTTATATTTCATCCGTGCTACAGTATACATAGGTACTGCCGGCCTACCATGAGCTTCATATGGTTATGGTTATGGCTGACAAAATTGTGTCAACAGTGTCAACACATTCAAAACAAGAAGAAATGAATGAGTGGGTCAGCCTATCTATACACAATTTGATAGCCATAGCCATAACCATAATGGATCTCGCGGTAGCCCTGCTGTAATACCAACCTAATTCCAGTAAAATGAACTTTACGAACTAAATAAAAGAAAACATACTGCATTACTAGCACTTTACACAATTTAGGTGGAGTGAAATCCGATCCCAGTTCGTAGAAACTCGACTCGCAACCGCTATTTTATGCCATGGATTAATTACCCAATTAATTCTCTTTGTGAATGTACTGGGATGATACCGTTCTAATTGTCCGCAAGGCTAATTCAAGTAGTATTCGTAATAGGTGCTGGTATTTATGTTCAAGACCCGCCCTGAATACGTTACACTAATTATGAAACTGTACGTAATCACTCAAAAAACAATTTAGGCAGTGCTGGTTTTTCAAAGTATATATTTTATTTATTAGGATCACCAAGAAATAATACACAAAAATTAAAATAAGGTAGAACAAAAAATATCCTTCCCCGTGCTTTTCCACTGAAGCCAACCAGAGTAAACAATACACTGAAGGCAATAAATAAAAAAACTACCAATAATAATGATCTCAAAATGATAAAAAGTTGCACGAGTCTAACAAATACAACTTTGTAGTATTGTCTAGGTATTCATTTAATTAATTAATTAATTTCAATTTCCATATTTTTTTTGTCAGATAACAGGATCCATATCGGTTAGTACAAATTAAATTAAGTAACATAGCAAAGGGCGTTAGCACAATACAATTTTATTATTTTATAGTAATGGTTATATTTTTTGTTTTAATGTACCTTACCTTGTGTTTTAATTACCTTGCGTACATCTAAGCGCCCTGCAGTGGCTGTCATATTTGACAGCATTTCACTGATCGTGACCGCAGACCGCTAGAAAGCTGTGAAAATGTGTTAATGTGTTGTGAGGTACCTACCTATTCTTTGCCCTATATCTTTGAGCAATCACAAAGATATAGGGCAAAGAATAGGTAGGTACCTTATTTAAAAATCCTTGCTTAAAGTTGTCACTTTGAGTAGTGTTTTCTGTTATCATAGTTGAATATTTCGAAACATAATTTTATTTGTGATGAACGAATTTTTTTTTTATTTGCGTTATAATATTGAAAACGTCAGCTTAGCTAAATATTTTTGTTCATTAAACTTATCTGCCAAAAACTGACAGGGAGTTTTTAAATTATCTGCTATCTGCCCTTGAAGTTAAAAAAAAAGTAAAACAAGATCATGGAATATAAATACTCATTCCACGCAGAAGATATTCTAAAAATGTAAATTATATGTCCTTTAAGTCGAACGTCTTAATTGTGATGCTTGTAGAGTATGTCCATAAAATGTTTTTCATTGATTTGCGACTAATTGTCACTCGACCATAAATAAAGCATAGGAAATTGAAAATTACTGTCACATTCCAACTTCACAGCTTATGCAAGTGATTGTTACATATTTGGAACTGTCTTCTTTTTACTGCACTTTTATTTTTATTCCTCTTCCTACACTTTGATTGTGTTACGTTTGTATCAAGGATTCGCTTTCTGTAATTTTGGGAAGTCATATAGCATTTCCATTTAAATAGGTTTTGATGGTATTTTCCAAAGAGTGTAATTTTGGTAGCATTATAATCAACATCACTTGAGGCTCAAAGTTTTATTTATGTAACTAACGGCCGCCCGCGGCTTCGCTCGCCCCGTTCCCGTTACTTACATCTGTTTTCCGATACAATATCTTTATAAATTGTAGCCTATGTGTTATCCTGATGTATAAGCTATATTATTGTAAAGTTTAATTAAAACCCATTCAGTAGTTTTTACGTGAAAGAGTAACAAACATCCATCCATCCATTACTTACAAACTTTCACGTTTATAATATTAGAAGGATATAATCCTCACTTGACTTTGTCAAAATACTCCGAATGGACAGATGCCATCTAGATAGAAAAATATTGTAATACGTATTTTATATTAGGGACCCAAACCAGACTTTCCCACGCGACTTCGTTGGCGTGAAGTCACACAAACTGAAACCTCTGCTGCATCGTTTTTAGGGTTCCGTAGCAAAATGGCAAAAACGGAACCCTTATAGATTCGTCATGTCTGTCTGTCTGTCTGTCTGTCTGTCCGTCCGTATGTTACAGCCATTTTTCTCCGAAACCGTAAGAGCTAGACTAATGAAACTTGGCGAGTAGATGTATTTTGTGAACCGCATTAAGTTTTTTACACAAAAATAGAAAAAAAACTATAAATTTTGGGGGTCCCCATGTTTGAAACTGAAACTCAAAAATTTTTTTTTCATCGAACCCATACGTGTGGGGTATCCATGAATAGGTCTTCAAAAAATGATGTTGAGGTTTCTAATATCGTTTTGTTCTAAACTTAATAGTTTGCACGAGAGACACTTCCAAAGTGGAAAAAAGTTGGTCCCCCCCCTCTAACTTCTATAATAAGAGAAAGATAAAACTAAAAAAAATATATGTTGTACATTACTATACAAACTTTTAACGATATTTGGTTTGAACGAGATCTAGTCAGTAGTTTCTTTTTTATACGTCATAAACCGTAAACCACAATTTACCTTTCGACGAACTACAAAAACTTAATTTAAAGTATATTATGTTACTTGATGTTACGGAACCCTTCATGGGCGCGTCCGACTCGCACTTGGCTGCTTTTTTTTAATTTGAATTACAGGAATTCATTTTACGACACACCGTACCGAATAAATCCCAATAATTTCTTCAAAAATTTACCAGTGGTTTAGGCTACTATTTTATACGCTGTCTGGGCAATCATTGATGGCAAAGGTAATCAATTAAGTAAATATATATTCAGACTGAATATTGTTTAACCTGAATTTCATGACAAATGCAACAAAGAATGGAAAAATGCGCAGTTTCAAAGTCCAATATACCTACCTTAAAGAAGGATGTCTTTGTGGCTTTTTGTTTTGGTCCGGAGGAAATCGTCGTTTACCAACATACCTTTTATAATTAGGACTTGGGGACGATATCTGTCAATTTAAAGACCATTTTGAACGCTTTCACGTCGAAAGCGGGCTACTTACATTATGTCTTGCCGGGTCTTACCGGTAAACCCGTGTATTGATTGTTGCTGGTTTGACGATCTGTAAAATGTATGCTGCTTGGATTCACTGTCAGCGATTGACGTTATACATATTTATTAAAAAGGCTTATAAAAAGCAACTGATGATTTGGCGAAGTTTGTTGGTTTTTTTAATCGGATGTAATGACAATCTTTCCCCGTAAATGCGGCCTCTATCCAGAGCATGGAGCAAAGAGCCAGAGGGACGTACAATCTGACACAACGGTCGTTGATCTAATTGAGCATTTGAGCTGTGCGTGCGTGCTAAATGCTTTAATGGACTAATTACGCAGGAGACGAGAATTGGTGAGTCAATGCGGACGCGGCCGGCCGTGGGCAGCAGACAGCGTGGCTCCAAGTTTGTTACTTTTTATTCCTTCTGAAAATGAGTTTATTCCAGAATGCGTAGTACTTAAACTCCATTTTTATGCAAGTTTTTTTTATTTATAAGCAAGCATTGCATTAGTAAAACACGCGTGAAAGAAGGTTAACTAATCGAAACTTCCTAAAACATTGGCTAAGCTTTGGTTCCGGTTCCACCGGAAAGTAAATCTGGTTTTTAATCTTACATAAGTTACTAAAGCCTAAAGTAAAATACCAAACCTATTTAAGAGCTGAGGCTTAGTACCCCAAATAACTTCGCTTTCTTCCGCAGTGTTTAAATGTAAGATTACGTTTCTAAAATGAAACATTCCTCACTTTTTTATCGAACAATCTTAATTGGCTTTAATATTCTCTATCGGTTTTGGCGCACGTTCGTTTTGTTTCTTGGCACACACCGCAGTATGATCTCAGAACTTTCGCTGGCTGGAGTATGTAAGTACAGTTGTAAGAGACACGCGCCAAAAAAAAACGCCAGGCTTAGTGATTTGCGCGTAACGGCCCCGGTAGCAAACCAACTCGGTGATTTGCAAAATGATTTCATACAATTAAAGCGATTGGATCTTTTAACTGCTTTTTATAGCTCAAGATTGAGTTGATAATGTTTTTGAAATTACCTCTCACATTGAAATGGCGCGTCAGATCGAGCTTACGACCACGATCACGTACAAACTCGGTCAGAAAATTCAAAAGACTGGTATTGGTAATAACAATTTTTTTTAAATTAATTTTGACAATTGGTAAGTAAACCTTGTATCTTTTTAAATTAACATATTATTATCTCTGCTTCAATAAATAGGTGTAGTTTTCATAATTACATTTATTATCAATTCATTATTTCAAGTTGATATTGACTAATACAATATAAAAACATCGTACTATAGCTACAAGCTAGTAATTAATGTGTTTATTAGGTATCCACATGTAACACACGTGATCCGAGTTTCTAGTTGAATTTAATGTGAATAAAAATTAATGATATTCAAAATATTCATGAGCAAGTTCAAAAGTGGTCTCAGTTTTGGATAAAAACGTTAGACGAGTTTGAGAGATGCATACGCTTGCTTATTCTTAAAATATTCATCATATATTATGATAATATCTTGTAGGCTTACAACTGTATAGTTTTTTGTATGGTACGGATACGGAACTCAGCATTCTTCAGGAACTTGGGATGCCGATGAGAAAAGTAAAAATTCGAAAGAAAATACTTAGTAAAAAGCACTTCCAAGCTTTCAATTTGACTCAAGCTCACTTTTAACTAGTTTATTTTATGTATTTGAACGCTCTTTATTAATTTAATGTCAAAAAACATGACATAAATAACCGTGCATTGTGACATCAAAATAATTATAAAGGTTCAGAATGCAAGAAGAAAAAGTTACTGATGTTCGAAGAAAGGGTTACTCATTCGGCCAATAAATTAGTCACTCGCTCAGTTTTTCGTTACCCCAACTAACAGTTTACTTATAAAAGCTTTATGAGTATGAGTAAATGCGCACTTCTTCTAATTTTAATACTTCAGTCGTCGCTATTTCCACGTTCAAGGTACGCGTAACTTTGTTTTTATACTTTTTTCTGCACCTGCCGCCCAAGATATAACAAAAGGGAGATGGTTAAGTAAATATTGGGAAGATAAAGCGGGCATACGCACTGCATGCCTTTGCAATGACTGTGCCAGAACAATGCTGGCGAGGTACGTTCAGGTGCATGTCACAAAGATTTATCTGAGCTCGTCTTTTTATGGACAGGTGAACGGATGCCATTTCTTTTGCTAGTGATGTAACTTGTTGAGACAGGCTGGGGAATGTTACAGGTTCTAGTATCGTCATTTATCTCAATACGAACCTAGGTGTAGGTGTTTTAATTGAGGAGAGATAGAACGAGCAATAACCTTTAGCTTGCAGAAGTAAAAAAAACAAAGTTCTTTATTTGAAAAGCTTAAGTAAAGTGTTTCGTTTAAATTCTTATGTAAACGGCCAGCATTAATTGATTACCCGAATGTTTTTAAATTTTCTTGCACCATCACCACTTTGTAGACATTTTATTTTGTACCCAGTGACCCAGGTTTTTTTTTCCTATTGCCTGTTTGGATGACTTTAGTGGAAGTTATGGAACGGTTTTTATTTTAATTTGCTTAGGAAAAAATGGTGGGGTTTTCCTTTGTGTGTAAGATGTTTACTTGTGTAGTATTTTGACGAGAAACATTTTTGTTCAAATCAGGATATCACATAATGCTCTTTCATTCCAAATGGAATGAAACATTACATGAGATGTGCCAACTGCATAATCTCAAATAATGTTGATTAAAATACTATATTATCTGTAATGTACAGAACTCAAAATAATATAATTAATATGGAAAAGCAAAGTATGTTGCTTCCGAAGATGACCGAAGCTGATCCACTCCTCTCCTACATTCAACGAACAATCTTGCCATTGTCAAGTGATTATAATGTTTTTAAATATACTGTCGAGTAAGTCAGGAACTGCAGTAATTTGTCTTGAAAGAAATTAAAAGCTAAAAAGAAAAAACATAACTTGTCAAATTATAAAATCATGAAATAATTAATAATAGCTTGTCGTGAGATTTCTATCTAATAAAAACTTTAAAAATTCTCGTAGCAATAGATAAAACATCAATAATAAATAACCCATTCCAATTACGTTTAAAATACGAAGAAAAGGTTTTTGATGAAACTAAAATCGTTATTTTAATCATTCCTTGTTTAAAAACAATGATATAATAGTTTTATAGAAAGTCCAAGAACTATTAAAAATACAAAACTATCCGTTGAACCTAAATTATTAGCCAAAGTCTTTAGTTACATCACTTTTTCTAATTGGATATTTTTTTCGTAGCGCTTCGTAGCAATTCGTAGCGTTTCGTAGAACAGACAAATTCAGTTCCCAAAATGAGTAAGATAGGTCAACTTTTAAAGTTTTTAGTACAATTTTAATAAAAATAAGAACAGGGTGCCTGTGTATGTACTGCAGTAAGCAAATACTTCTATAAAATCTGTCGTGCACAGTTTTATGGGTGAATGAAATTCGTGATCATAAAACTTTATAGCCAGGTCAAGAACAAAATTCAATGTAAATACCCTCATTGGTTTTATGATGTAGTTGTCATCTACTAATTATAAGTAGATTATACTACTGTGCCAGCTGCAAGTGTCTAAAAGAGACTGGGCTCAGGCTCTGGATGCAAGGCTTCCAAGTTAGGGGGAGTTACGTTAGGTGCTGATTGCGCATGAGCATGCTGATGAGACCGTGAATGGATGTGGTGGTGGTTGGGGTAGGTTGGCGAGGGTGTGGGTGGCGGGTGGTGCGGGTGGTGGGGGTGGCGGGGCGGCGCGCGGTGCGGGGGGGTGGCGGGGGCGGGTCGCGGCCGGGCACGCCCGCGGCAGGCGCCGACGCCGCCGCGTCTGGCGCGCTCGCCGCCGTCGCCGTCACTCCGTCCGCGAGTGCTGGCCCGCTCGCACGACATGCGCGGCCCCCGAGCCGACACCGCACGCCAGCCGCGCGACCACCACGCACGCCGCGCCAGTGATGTTACCGCACTCTCTTGTTATGTGCCATCCGCCCGTTCGTGAACCCGTGACGTGCCATCTGTTCCCCAAGCGTTGAGTGCCTGTGCGTTCGCGAGGATATCGCGGATTTTGTGAACCCGTTGACGTTGGATGCGTTAAAATTTCGGGTGAGTGAGAGAGTCGAGCGGCCGTGCGCCCGCAGCCGGTTTGACCGCATTATTTTCGAAATACGTACGCCACGATCCGGTCGACCGCGCTAGAACGATCAAAACATTACAACAACAACATATAATATTAGGTGATGTCCGAAACTCATCCAGATGGGATAAACATTTCGCACCGATCGGTCAATAGTCCACTTGTCTACGACTTCAAATAAACAATTAACTTTGACTTAGGAAACACCAGAAGGTATTTACAAATTTTCGATTCATTATAAGTTTATTCGATTACCAAACGGAATCCAATGATGAAGAAGGACATGAAGCGAGTTGCATGCGGCTCGCTGCAGCTCACGCATCTCGTTGAAGTCTTTTACAGCACGCTTTTCGAAAGTGCTTCAACGATAAAACCATATTTATTGGATTGGATGTTTGTGTAACACATCTTGTTTTTCGTTTCTCTTAATTTTAATATGGTCTTAATGGTTTGCAGTATAAAACTTTAATTAAAATTCCGAACAATACGACAGTTATAATTTTTGATGTTACAAGTTCAGTCGGTATTATTTTATGATTGGCAAATAATCTTGAGATTAATGCACCCAGTTGAAACAGCCTTAAGAGTCTTACTTTGAGGTCAAATGTTGCGCTAGTAATGTTTGGAGGCTGCCTAGTGTTATGCCTACTTAGGAAATAGGTGTATATTTTTTAACTTGTAAAGGACAGCTAGGTACTTAACTTCGGTCAAACCTTCAAGCTTTTGCTGACAACCTGTGTCTTAGATTCACGGTTAGCGATAATATTTAACAGTTTGAACTCTTTTATTCTTCTTTCTTTTTGTATTTGTTTGAACCCTAGCCCCTCTTACTTTACTCTATACTTTTTTAATTAAAGTTTGTACAAATTAATTAAATGTAAACTAGGGTAAAAGCAACTCACAAACGAGGTAAGCATTCTACTTTATATCATTCATGCGAGGTAAATAAATTTATTCAGGTATGAGAAAATATTTTTTATTAGAGAAAAACCATTATTTATTAAAACTAATAGTAAAATATTTGCACGGATATCTGCCAAAATAGTTGCAGTCGTCGCAGACGCACATTGATGCACACATCTGTGTGTATTTACTACTTTCCAGTAAAAAGTTTTCATATCATTTTATAAGAAAATAAATTGTTTCACCAAGGAGTTTTGCACATATTGCTACTATATTTATTTAGGAAAAAGTTTCCTTATCATTTTATAAGAAAAGAGATTGTTTCACCAATGAGGTTTGCATAGCTTGATAAATGAATAATGTGTGCGGGTAAAGTGATTTGAAAATGGAACGCATTTACAAGGCATTGGGTAGCAAATGCTTACTTACTCAGCCTCTTTGCACATCAGTAAATCCTACTTACTGTTTGTAATGTAAAAGTTTCAAAAAATATCTTTCATACATTTTTATCACCATGCATGAAAATAATGAAAACTATATCGTAAGTAGCACATCACATGTTTTTTTAAATCAAACAATACTTAAAATTAAAATGTAATCACAATGGAAATCTTTTAGGTAGTTACAGTGAATATGATAAATGTTAGTCATTATTAGCTACCAACTGTTCTAAATACGTACGATTCAGTTGCACACTTCCTAGCTTTGATAACAGCTAAAAGTAATAAAAACCATATTTCATGTAACAATACAGAAAAATACATGTACTTACCTACGTATCTCTGATGAATATCTTTGAAAATAATGTTTTAAAGTTATGAATATCATATTCAAAGCCTACAAACCGAATTACTGGCACGTGAGGCTGAATATTTGTATGCCTCCAGTTGATGGACGCAGGGCAGTGCATCGTAGGGCGCGTTCCTGACGCGCGTGACCTGCGAGGCATTGCTTTGTTATAGGCGATGGTTACCACTTAACATCAGGTGGGCTATATGCTTGTTCCATCAGGTAGTTACATAAAAAAAAAAACAAAATACTACTACTTAGAACGAGAAATAAAATGTACCAAATTAAATACTTATTTGGACCTCTGTTGTGATAAATCGTTATAATAAAGCACAATGATCACTTTTAAACGTCTAAAGCTATGTAAATCTAGGTGCCAGTTCCACACGACCAAACATAGAAGAACAGGCAGCAAACTACGGCTTGGTTCTTACTGTTTTCTTTGAGAATGTCCACTGCTAGTTCGAAGAAATCTGATATATTCATCATGTTTGGGGGTTCTTTCACAGCCTTCAAAAATGTGAGTGTTAGATATCTAATTGCGAGTTAGGTCACAGGTCAGTGCACTGATCAAGCTTACAGGCCCAATCTATGAAGAGCAACAGATGTCTGTTATCGTTGAGTTTAGGTTAGAATCGGACTCGTACATTGTCTTATCAATTGCATAACAAACTATTTATCAGTTTAATGTCCTATTAATAGTCGTACTTCTGTATACCTACTCTGTACACTTGCACAATCGTAATTATGGATACATACATACACACACAAGCAGTAGGTACCTACAGCTTTAAAAGTGGTAGTCACAAAATAACAGAGATATGGCTACCATTCTTGAAGTATTAAAGCTGGGTAGCCCGGTGCATGAGCATATTACAATAATGTGTATGAGCTTTATTACATTGTATATTGCATTTATTAGAAACACAGAGATAAACAAACCGGCGGCTGGTTGTACAATGTCACTCTTTGTTAGCTCGAACGTGTAGCTAGTATTCGTAAATTCTATAGAAATCCTTTGGAAATTCTCAAAAATGTGGACTTCATCCGATGTGCTCTTTAACCCCATGAACGAATCATGATTTTGACGCAAAAATACTTATTTTGTAAATTTGTTTAATGAAAACCCGCTTTTAATGGGGTACCCTGTAGACATTTCACGAACCAATCATTAATCTGAATTTTCTCAATCTTTCCAGGTGGGTCGAGGAGAATTATGCGTGTGGAGTGCGCATGCGCGGTGGTGTGCGCGCTGGTGGCGCTCTGCTGGATGGGCGCCGCGGAGGGGGGCGCAGAGGCGCTGGACGCCGCCACGCGCGCCGCCGCCGAGCGCCAGCTGCTGGCCCTGCTGGGGCTCCCGCGCCGGCCGCCGCCCGCGCCCGCGCCGCCCGTGCCGCGCGCCATGCGCCTGCTCTACGAGGCGGACGGCGCGCTGCCGGCCTCCGCCGCCAACACGGCGCGCTCCTACCACCACGCGCCCTCCGCCGTCGACGACCGCTTCCCGGCCGAGCACCGCTTCCGGCTCTACTTCAACCTGACCGGCGTGCCGGGAGACGAGACGGCGCGCGGCGCCGACCTCGCGTTCCGGCGCGTCGACCTCGGCTCGCAGCCGCAGCGTCTGCTGTTGTACGACGTGGTGCGGCCCGGGCGCCGCGGCCGCACTGCGCCCGTGCTGCGGCTGCTCGACTCGATGCCGCTCGTGCCCGGCAACGGCACGGTCACGGCGGACGCGATCGACGCGGTGCGCCGCTGGCTCCGCGAGCCTGAGAACAATCACGGACTCCTAGTGCGCGTAGTGGAGGAGGGAGTGCATAACGTGGACGTTAAGTGGCCGCACGTGCGGGTGCGGAGACGGGCCGACGAGCCCGAGGAGCAGTGGCGCGCGGCTCAGCCGACGCTGCTGGTGTACACGGAGGACGAGCGCGCGCGGACGGCGCGGGAGGCGCGCGGGCCGCGTCTGCGCCGCGCGGCGCCGCGTCGCCCGCACCGGCAGCACCACCGCCGCAAGGAGGCGCGTGAGATCTGCCAGCGCAGATCGCTGTACGTCGACTTCGCCGAGGTGGGCTGGAGCGACTGGATAGTGGCGCCGCACGGCTACGAGGCCTACTACTGCCAGGGAGACTGCCCGTTCCCGCTGGCGGACCACCTCAACGGCACGAACCATGCGATCGTGCAGACGCTGGTGAACTCAGTGAACCCGGCCGCGGTGCCGAAGGCGTGCTGCGTGCCCACGCAGCTCACCTCCATCTCCATGCTTTACTTGGATGAACACAATAAAGTGGTGCTTAAAAACTATCAGGACATGATGGTGCTGGGGTGCGGCTGCCGATGACGAAGGCGCCCCCGCGCCGGTGCGAACCTAAGCCTAGTGATAAATCTAATCGTGGACCCAGTGTAAATATAGTGATGGCCTCGAAAACTGTAAATATCTATTTGTGTATATACTCGTGTAATTATTATTTTATTGAGATGAGAGTTATAATAAATCATGTAATTTTATAAAATGTATGTAGTTTTTTTGAGAAAATTGACATGAGTGATATTAAAACCTCAGTGGTCAACACTCGCCATATTCAATAACGTAACGAGATTACCTAAGTAAAGATCGTGTCTTATATACAACAATCGTGTCTTACAAGAAAAAGCGTTAAAAAAGCATTAAAAAACAAGTAGTTTCAAAAGCTGCTACGGCTTTATGATAAAACAGTAGAAACTCCAGTCGGCAGCCTTTCTGAACTTAAAAATACGGGATACAGTTCAAATCCCGCACACTCATATTGTACCAATGGGATTAGCCGTCAAAATAACGTCAGCCTTACCTAAAACGTTTACCAAACTTATTACCGGCATGGTCGTGGTGGTGGTGCCAGCCAAGTATAGGATCCTGGTCTTTTCATCTCTTCCCGTGGACGTCGTACCAAGGGAAAGCACCAAGGGATGAGTAGCATCTTTCCAGTGCCTCCAATACTTCGCTCCAAACCATGTGCCTAGCGGAATGATGACCAGAGGAGGCCATTGATCCAAGAATTAAATTATTATGATGAAGAAGCAATCATGTTACAGCATGATTGCTGGATCAATCTGTATGAATCTTGGCATATAAAAATAGTTCGTGACCTGCAAAGTCTAAGTATACGTTACAGAATGACCGCGCGAACGAAGCCGTGAGTGGAAACTAGTATAAGTTATATTCTACCCTATAGCTTTGGTCTGCAAAATGATTGCAGATTATTGCATACCATTGAGCAATAACACTCAAACGGTGAAGGAGAAACTCCTCTCCGCGTGCTCCGCACGTATAGACTACGTCTTTCCTGTGGATTAGGCCGACTAAGCTGTCAGGATGTATAAATGCTGGGCAAACTTACTCCAACTAAAAATCCTGTCCAAGGAACTGAGGCGACAGTTGCCCCGGACGGGTATAAATCATCTAAAATAGATGCAAAGATCTTTTTCGAGTACTTATTGAGTTACTAGGCGGCATCTATATGTAAGTACTTACGTACTAGGTCACCTGTACCAAGGTCATGGGTAAGTGAACTTTCTGAATGAACAAACTCATTGATTGCTATTGTTATACGGCTGTAATACGAACAACGAACACCTTGCGGTAGGTTCGACTCATAACTCTCGGAGACTTGTTAGCTTGAAATTAGGGTGACCAACCGTCCCGTATTCTGCGGACTATCCTGTAACGCTTATATGCTAGTTGCAATCTAATATTGAAATAATCTTCCGTCCTCGAGTGCTGATGAGTGATGAAGATGAAACTGAGACATTATGAATACTGTGCATCGGGAAATCTTCACTAAAGTAAAATAATAATTACCCCAATGAATGCACCACAAAATTACTTAAAATTGTCCTGCATCTATTTGGCATACCAACAGTACCTATGCCATACAATCTTTTGGTAAGAAATGGTGAGCCTTATTTATGTACAGATTTATAAGTACCTAAATCATGGGTGGCTATCAACTCTTATAACCAATACTAATTTTAAATTAAAAACCTACTTCATATAATATCTAGTTAAAATAAATATTATAGTTCTATAGTATTGTAGTTATATAGTTCTAGTGCAAATAAATATTTCATTTCATTTCATTTCATTTCATTTCATTTCATTTAATATTCCCCAACTTAAAAGCTGTGTGTGTCTGTCTTAAAGCTCCTTCGCTCAATATTTTGGGCTATTCCCGCTCAAAAGTGGGGACTTTTCATCCCCGTATTTCAGAATAGAATTATTCGAATGGTTTGAGAAGCATTTAAAATCCTTTTACCACACTGTTTCTAAAGAACTGGTAACACGACAAGAAGATACAAGATTCTAGAGAGACTATTTATCCGTCACAGAAAATATCCTATAATGTTGTACAAGCTTGGCCACCCTATTTTAAATTGGTGATTTGAGCGCGACTCCACGTCTGGACTTACCACTGCTTGTTTAGACTTGCTGTCTAATGCCGAACCCATTCTTCGATAAGTACCTACGTACCTATATCGAATAAAGCACATTGTACTCGATAGAACGAACTGATAATGAGAGGCTGCATGGAAACCTATGGGAAAAGTACATCACCAGTTATAGAAATACACTTATATTTTCATAAAAATATACGCATAACTCTCAGTAAAAATCACAGCGGTTTATTATAAGTTTCATGATACCTTAGTACATGACGCTCTAATCTAAACTATTGTTCTAATTATACCGCAATCATTTTGTTATCATCCTACGCATATTTTCAGTTCAGATTTTTTATTTATTTTGGCTAAACAACATAAAACAGATTTTTATGCAATTTTTCTGAAATAATGGTAAAAGAGATTTACAAAAGCTTCCAAACACAGAAGTCAAATCGCTGTTGCTTGTAAAGTGCTGAAAAATACTTAAACTATACTCAAGTTAATGTTCAAGACTCATCAAGAGAGCGTCGTAAAACCGTTAAAGAATGCCAAGAGATTATTTTCAAAGTTTCCCATTTAAAGTGTGGCTGGCAGGACTCCAAATCTCAAATATTTCGTCACAAGGTAGCCATATATCATGTTTTTGCCCAGCCCGAGGAATGCCTGGTCGTATAATTTGGCCGGCCACCCGGCAACCTCTCGTCTGCCGCGGCCGCCCTACGTCTATATTATCAGTAGATAAATTCATGCTTTGTCTTTGCCTCGTATTTCGTCCTTTCGAGATTTCGCTTTTGTTTTTTTCGTTGGCCGTGGACGGCAACAAAAACCTGAGTGGAGGCGAACGAAGTGGGTATAATTTATTTTATAGTCGGCTCGCTCGTAACTCGGCCGCGGACGGCTGGACGCGCCGATTTATCCCCATCTCAGCGTAATTAACGTAAATGGATTGGTCGAAGTCGGTGCCTGTGACGCCCGCCTGGCTCTGCGTGCCGCGTCACGCTGACCCCTCCCCGTTTACATGCCGGACACGGACCGTATGCCCTTGCCTTGCCTGTACGAGTAACACCACCTAATTTACCAGGCTTATTCCAATTAAGTGATTATAATTTTTTCGACCGCAAGCCGACTAAGATACGATTGTTTTGTGATTGCGCGCGGCGCGGAGGCTTCGTTTCCCAGGGCGCGCGGTCTCTCTTGAGGGAATTATAATTGTTTTGCATTCTTGCACGGGTATAAAAACAAAAGGCCGAGGTACGGGCCCCCCGCGCTGCTACAGACCAGACTAAAGTCTGACGACTCGCATTGCCTTCAGACAAAAAGCTCCGAATGAATTAGAGTGAGCTTTCGGATTCGATTAGAAAGATATTGCTTTTTTGTGAAGGTCTAATTATGAACGAATTTATGTTTCGACTGTTAATTAGTAAGCAAACAGTTAGTTAGAGAAAGGATTATAATATGTGAATGTTTATTTTAGTTTCTAGCTGCGAGTAGGTTGAGGTTTGCAGGGCAGGTATCGTCACATCCAAATTCATGATTTAACTCGATCCCTGCAGTAGAAACATGATCCTGTTGATTTCGCGAAAGATAAAATGTAACAGCCGAATCGATCACACGAACCAAGTACAGTTGACATAATGCGTACCGACAACATAACTAGGGCATGATGCGCGCGCGATGCATTACAATGTATCATAAAATATGCAAAAGTAATAAAGTAAAGAAAAAAACCAGTTTAATTTGTGCATGCTTGAAATATTTGAGAGGAGGCGTGCGGTCGATGGCCGCTCGCGCTCTTCGACTCGGCTCTGCTTCAATACGAGACTCTGCGCCGGCGCATAGCACTCGGACACATTTACTACATTACATCGCATCTGCTGTGAACTTATTGGATACCTTTTCGAATCTGTCAGTCTAAATCCCTTATTTCTGTACCTAAGTTAAGTACATAATATAAAATGAGATTTAGGTATACCGCGAATTAAGCCTTTTTTGCCTACCATTATATGTAATTCATTCATCTTAGATCTTTGATTTATTTCCGCTATTATTATGTAAATTATTATTTACCTACGATTAGGTACCAATTATACCTAACTAAAAAATAGCATTTATAGAGTACATAATGCTAGCAAGTATAAAAATATACTAGTTAGGTCTACAAGGGTCCCATTTATCGGTGAAATGCTATTAAATCCCGATTTTAATGGCTGTCCAAAGAACTCTAACCAGGTATTTTAAAGTTTATTTTAATCACCTTTTTATCACGTTATTAAAGAAGCTGGAATCTCTCGTTTTTATCTGCATTGGCTACCAAACTGCTTCGCACAGCAAATTAAAATAATGATTAAGTACACAAAAAAACTCAACTGTCTTGGTGTCAAACAAAATTTTTAGTGATCAATACATACATTTTATTTCTTTTAATCTTTTTAGTAATGAAGCACACTTCTC
Source organism: Thera obeliscata (assembly GCA_947578465.1). NCBI lineage: Eukaryota > Metazoa > Arthropoda > Insecta > Lepidoptera > Geometridae > Thera > Thera obeliscata. The sequence continues at coordinate 2,113,219 of OX387927.1, forward strand.
TATATATCGTAAGAAGCAAGAAATGCATCCGGAGGTTCTGCAGTCACAAAACATGGTACGGTTTTCTCAAAGGAAAACTCCTTAATAAAATAAGCAACTGCAGAGTTCTGAAGTTACAAAGTTTGTCCAAAAATGCTAAGTACCTGCCAACGTCATGAACACATGGGCAGGGTTCCATTACGAAACAAGTGAAGTCGTACGTCTGAGGCATCATGGAACATTTATCACGTTGCAGCGTTATTTGCGTTTCGAATTTGAGCAAGAGCGCATCTCGGCCCGAATCGCGGACACTTGTTGTAATAGCAACCTTTATGTACGTACCTCAAGGTCTAAATTGTTATGTAGCTTTGTGCGGAGGTAAAAAATGATATAGTCGCGGGCCGCGCAGTGTTTTGTTTGTCCCGTACGTACACACCTCGTTTAAAAGCGACTTTCACCAAAAGGGCAGTCGCGTATCTTGCGTTTGCAGTTGCTTTTTCTATCGTATCAAACACAATACTGATAACCTGTTTCTTGTTGCACCTAGTTGTTAATGCTTGACCCAATTACTGCTTCGTCGTTTGTTGTAAACATAATATTGGCGGAAAACTGCTGTTTTCAGGTATGATTTCATTTTCTAGTTTCCGTCGCATAGTTGCTTGTCTTACTCCTTATACTTACCTACCTTGGCATCCTTACGTAAATAAATAAAGTTTTTAGAAGAACTACAAATGCTTGGATCTTCTTTTAAATTAGATGGCATCTATCCATTTTGAAACAATTTTGCCACAAGTGAGGATTTATTATTATTAGTTATATCAAAGAGTTTTTAGTCGAGTCAGTCAATAGGTAAGTCAGCTGTCACTACTCTCACTGGCTATAAAGAAAATGATGGCGGTTTTCTTCTAAACATCAGAAACATTTTCAATCAAATCAGGATATAATAAGTATACCACCTTATACACTTTCATTCCAACTGCTCACACTTTGAGCTAAGACCTCAATTAATGTTGATTAAAATACTACCTACCGAAATTACACAACAGAGCTCAAAATAACACCAAAAAAAAACAAATGAAAAAGCTGTGCGACTTCCCAATATGAAAGAAAACGTACACAGACTGCGCATTTTTTTTTTTCTTTTCTGAATTCGTCTTTGAACGATTGTAGACAGCGACTGGTGCAATAAGGGAAAGACTACTAAACACCCTGCTAAGGTGAAATATAAATGGAAATAAATGAAATCTTTATTTGCATGATGCATGGTAATTGCTGGTCTTAAAGAAATCTGGCTCACATAGTACGAGCAGAGACCGACTTACAAAAGGTTACATAATAATAAAGATTAGGCTTATTAATACAATTTAAAATAAGTACAAATACAAAGATGATACAATGACAGCACCTGCGTATCTTTGTTGCAATCAAATGCTTGTTGCAATCCTCAGTTTTTACATGATTGTGAGCTTCAATTGCAATAAAAACGAATACAAACAAAGTCTTCTGTCTGACAAGCAAGGATTGCAAACTGACTAAAAACTGATTAAAAACTGACGATTGAAACAAGGATTTCATTGCAACAGAAGATACGTGATCACGCCGTAAAGGTTTGTTTTTAGTAACAATAATTGCGTTCAGTAAACAAAATAATTATATGAAGAAGTCTGTCCGGTAGCCGGCGTCCGGTAACTATGTTATCGCCGTTATACAGCCACGTGATAAAACAAGAATGGTGCGCTTGCCGTGCATTTATCAACTTCTAGATTCAGCCTCAATACTCGTACTATATAGGCGTGGTTTCGTAGCGTTGCTGCTACAACTAACAACTGATTATATGCTTTCAAAAAGGCTAAGGTACTATAGATAGAGATAAGATTAATAATTTATTGTACACAAAAGAAGACTTAATTAAATAAACATTACAAATATAAGTACAATGGGCGCCCTTATTGCTAAGAACGATCTTTTCCAGGCAATCTTTGGATGGAGAGATTTTCCTGGGGCTCAATTCTAGACCAGTGACTTTTTTGTCACGGTAGTTAAATATCACGAGAATTGTCAGTTTCTTTAGTGAATTTGGCAGTTCTTGTGATATATATAAAAAATAAAAGTGATAAAAAAGTCACTGGTCTAGAATTGGGCTCCTGATATTAGGCCTAAATATATCGAAACTACCAAAATTCTTCTTATACGAGTACGGATTCGATTTTGTTTTAATGACATACCTACACAATTTTGCTTGAAACACTTTTTACAAACTTAAATGGCATAAACTTCACGCATGGCTTGTCATTTATGAATGGTACGGTAATCGATGGAAAGAGTCTAAGTGGGTTTTAGAATAGGCTCCAATACCTACTGCTGTAAAATTGCAGAACTAAAATTGACAGTGACTTCGTAGCAAGAACGATATGGACCAGCTGTAAGTTATGGTGCTTCTTCTAGCTTAGTCGTGCGTGGAATTGGAACAATGTCTCAAAGGTCAGTAGGTGCAGTCCAGGGATTACAGACGTAAACCGTTTTCATTAGGATATTGTGTAATCCTTTGCTTATTCGTGGAAAGCGGTCCTTTGCTTATTCGGTTCGAGGGAGAATAATTCGAGACGCGTCGTCAATATAATGAGTGTGCCGTGTAGTGTCTGTAGTACGCTAGATATAAACAACAATTTATTTCTGGCATCGAACCCACGTCCTTGGCGCTGACCTTATTGCGCAACACCTGTTTTGAAACTCACACCTGAGCATGATCAAACTACTTAAATAAAAAAGCTTCTATTACAAAATAAGCTCCCCACTGTGATAATAACGGTCTTACTTATAAAAACTGATAAAATACCTTCTGTTCTACCTACACCTGTCAAGGTTGGCTATCTTGGCACTTAATTTTACCTTCTGAGGTTAGTCAGAAGTCAGGTCAGTTGGAAATTCGACCACAACTTAAGCCTAACGCACATCTAAATCGCCTGCGATTTCGATCAGTGTATTGCTGTCAAATACCACACTGTCAAAGTTCGCAGCAATTTGTGCGGATGTATGCAAAACCCTATGCTGAAACTAATCGCCATCGCAGATCACAGCTAGGTACCTCCAGGTTAGTTGGTTGGTATTAGGTAGGTTGTCTCTCTAGGTATCATCTAGGTACCTACCTCTATATAAAAGCAAGGCCTACCAAGGCCAAGCAACAAGGCAAGGCTATCTGGCAAGGCCTTGCTAGGCCTTGCTAGGCTTTGAATCCACTTTTTGAATGTCCTATTACAGGTCTTGGAGTTCTTATATGGAAAGAAACAAAGAAGAAATAAAAAACATTTATTTTGGACACACAAGACACAAATATAGCTCAAACAGTAATAATAAAAAACGAAATATACATTTATTAAGTAGGTACATAGTATCTACATACAAGCAGGAAAAGAAAACATTAAAAATAACAAGAATAGGTACATAGACAAATACGTGGACTAAGAAACTACATGCTCAAAATACCTCCTTGGGCATAGTTTCTTATGTAAATTTTTGTAAAGATAGGCAGGTAGGTAAATGTATAGGCATTATTTGAATAATTTGGTAGCAGACGTATCTCGAATGAATAGATAGGTACTGACGTATATCAAATAGATTGTTTTTATAAGTCTTTTAGCCAAATTTGTTGATTGAGTTAGGTACATGTATGTTCAACATACGAGCACCAACCATTTTCAAAACAGGAGCTAATTTACTTAAAACCAATATTTAACGTTTAGCTAAGAGGTGCGTCTGAGCATAAAATCCATAATTATCGTGCAAATACGAAATAATGGCAATAATTTGCATAGCAATTTGTACAATCAATACTTGGTGGTCTCCTGATAAATACCTTATTTTCATCTAGTTTAGTTTTCAAATTGACTACAGACTCACGCCTGTAGACTCAATGCCCTAAAGTGTTTTGGCCGGTACTTGAGATCCTCAGTAGTAGGAGTCTAGTCTCTTGAGGTACAAGTGAACTACAACATTATATAATAATTTAAGTTTAAAAAACTTGAGAAACCGACTTCATTGTCAAACGGCTAAACCGATTTTAATGAAATTTGTTTGGGACAATCTGGACGTAAGAATAACCTTCCAAATAAAAAAATAATTTTCTAAATCGGTTCATAAATGACGGAGGCATGCAGTTACAAACATTGAAAAAATTATTTAAAAAAAAATGGCAACACCGATTTTAATAAAATTAAAATGGGACCAATCTGGAAGCAGTACCTTTCAGATAAAAAAATAATTTTTCAAATCGGCTCACAAATGACGAAGTTATGCGGTAACAAACATTAAAAAATAAAATAAAAAAAAAAAAAAAAAAACAAAAAAAAAAACATACAACCGAATTGAGAACCTCCTCCTTTTTGATTGGAAGTCGGTTAAAAATAGGAGTTAGTTCTAAAATCAAAGTTTTGTCTAGGCCACTGATCGAAGCGACATGTGATCCAAGGGCTGGTCAATGAGAGCCTTTAGTTGATCTGACCACCACCGGCTCGGTGTTCTGGAGCCTAATTCTAGGCTCATCTCGGATCATTTTGCAATTTTATTTTATTGCTTCTTTTCGAAGAGAGAATGGATGATTTTCTTGAGTAATTCATAGAAAACGTAGAAAAAGTGCGGGGTTGTGCATTGCCAGGGACATTGAAAATCTCGGTCGGCTCGAGAAATAGAAGAGAGGTCATTTAAAACATGTTTCCGTTTCAATACAGAAATGTGCCAACGGCTAGTACCGGTGCGTACCACTTCGTATCGGAAAAAGCCCAGGTTTTATAACCCAACACGTAACTGAGGTATTTGTTGTTGTTATTACAGCCACATTTTTGGTAGGCTTATAAACGAACATCAAAAATGTACATACCAGGGACATAGAGCTATGAAAACTCATTAATTCATTTATTTTTTTTATTTATGCTGTTTATCTAACTTTTGAAACTATCTTCTGTATTTCTTTGCTTTGTACATTTTATAAAGCGTACAATAAAGTATTTTTTATCTTTCCTACTTTTCGATTTTTTTATTGTTTTGTATCGCGTCAAAAAAGCACTGCACTATGGATGGTCCTTACAATTGGTAAAATAGGTTTTCTTATATTACTTTATCCGCATGGGTGAACCGAGGAATATTTTTATCATTCATATCTAGGAAATCTTCCTTTCCTTCGTTTATGGAAATCAAGGCGGCCGCATTCGAAAGACTTTGAATTGGAGAAAACTGCATCAAAACCCTGACAAATAAGCTCTTCAATTTAAGAAGAAGAGAGCTAGGAAATCTGTTTCTGAGAATCTTACGCCTGAAGATACAGATAGTCATTCATTAAATGGACTTTAACTCTTTTCTCCTTTGAAACTATTGTTCGTTTAAACTGCATAATCTGCCTTAAAAGTGTGGAAGCTTGTGGAGCACATTTGTGGTCTTTCTAACAAGTATCAATTTAGGTATGAAACATTGCTTATAGTTAGCCCTGTCACTGTCTGTCACTACCGAGTAGTAAGAGATAGCAGTTGCTTATACTTCGCTGATTATCTTATAAGAAATGCTTTTTCATCCCACCAGCTCTGAAAGTGTGTTTTTGCTGTTTAATTTCTGACTGGTAAAGCCGTTTTTATCCGCTAGAGGATAAAGTAAATTTGAAATTAGAATATCGTGTACAATAAGTTTGTGAATACACAACCTATTTACTTCTACCTCCATGGTGCCGAACATATCATACAACCTTTTTTATTTTGTTAAAAACTCGCACTCGTAACCTTCTTGGTGTGTTACTTTTAGTTGCGCCATGTTCTTTTTTGCATTTAATTTTGTCATTTCCTCGCTGAGGTGGGATGAAAAGTTACGTGTTGCACTCGAGTGCAAAGATTTTTCACCTTGTGCTCTTTTGATTCCTTCGCCAACGCTTAGGATTCTAACTTTTAAACCACTCGCTACGCTCGTGGTTAAACTTTAGAATCCTGCGCTTGCTCAGTAATCAAAATTGAGCACGCGGTTAAAAAGCAGCTTTGCACTCTTGTATAACAAATAACTATCATAGGATTCTTACACTTACGGTATTGTCAGTTTGTTGTAAAGCAGATCTTGTTTATTTGCTTTGAAGACCTCCTCTATTCGCCTTTGAACACCCACATTGAGTATCTGCTTATTATGAAAATGTATTTTCCAAATTCCTGCTTCATTACACTAGTTTGAATTCCTGACTCCCAGCTTGGTATAAACCAAAGTCGTTCTATGTGTCATGCTCTATCAATAGTCTTTAGCACATCTAGATCGCCTGCTATGGCAATTAGTGTATCGCTGTCAAAGTTCCCGGCAGTGTGTGCGGATGTATGCAAAACCCTGTGCTGAAACTCATCGTCATCGCCGTCGCAGATTGTCTTGATGTGCGCAAGGCTATGGTATTTTTTTTTTTTATGTAAAAGATTACGGCCCACCTGATGGTAAGCGGTCACCGTCGCCCATAGACACCAACAACACCAAGGGTGCTGTCGTTGCGTTGCCTACCAAGGCTATGGTATACTTTTGGCATCGTTCTGGCCTTACCCGGTTACTAACTAAGGTTGTCATATTTTTCATACAAAAACTCAACAATTTAGTATTCTTATTAGGTGGGGTAAACTGATTCTTCCAAAAAACCAGTGATAAGATTAAAAAAACATTTAAACAAGATAATGACAAGACAATGGGTGAAATTGTCCCGTATAAGCATAGTCCCGTAGTTTAAATTATTTCGAAGTTTTTTTATAAAGTCTACTATATAACTAGTCAATCAGTCTTTAGCATAACACTGTACTTTGTCGACTGTTTTTGTGTGACGTAATTATTCTGGAGAAAAGGAAAACACTGATCCGTCCTAATCCGTCCTATCGTAGTCAAATTCATACCTACTTAATTCACCACATAGTTCCCAAATGAAAATCCTGCAGCTCATCATGAGCTTCAGGATTCATTTGGGAACTTGATGATGCTCATATTGAAGCATGATGAGTTGATGACTCATCAAGTCATCATGCTCTACTTCGAACTGTTAGTTCTAGTTTACTCTCGTAACATGTTCGGTAAATAGAGAATTGCCGTATCCAAATAGTAGGCTTTATTAAATGTGTGGTTGGCGAGTGAAAGTGGCAGCTCAAACGTCTTGTCTCTCGCGAAGGCCAACCACAACGCCAGTCCGTAAACACTCACAAAAACATCATAACTAATGCCCGAACTGATGTGATAAGTTATTATATCTTAAGTCTTGCGCTCATCTAAGCGTTGTGCGATGGCAATCAGTGAAAAGGTGGCAAATATCACTGTCATATTTGACAACGTTTCACTGGTCGCTACCGCGGAATGCTCATGTGCGCAAGGCTTTAGAAACGCAATAGAAATTTAATAAACATTCGATTTCAATTTTGATTAAGAACTGTAAAGGTAGCCAATTACTATGTGTTTTTCTGTTAGAATTTATGGTTTTAAGTAAATTTTTGGAAAATTACCGATTATTATTCCGGGAGTGGCCTGGAAAATGTAGGACACTTAGAGCAAGGGTTTTTCTAAGACTATACAAATCAATGTTACATGTTCTCGATGGCGATCGAACCTACAATTTACACCGTAGACGTAGAGGCCCAAAGGGCAAAACTGTGCTGTCAGGCTGCCTTTTTCGTTGGTATACCCTGTTCCGTTTGTAAATAAACCGTATTTAAAAAAATGTATAGGTCACTCATAGGTATTTTCACTTGCTCAAAAAGACCGGCTTTGTAGTGTACCGTGTTTGTGTGTTTGAAGAAAAAATTAATTATTAAAAAAGTTGTCAATTTCTTGCAAACTTTTTTTTTATTTATGTCAAATGACAAAAACGAAAAGCCTTCAGTCATAAAAACAATAATCATGAAGAATAAAACTCGACTTTTTGCTGTTTCATAAAAAAAAGAGCAACATTTTATTTTTGAAAATGGAGTTAAAATCGGTGATCTCTTTGGTAGAATGCATGCAATGCGTTGCGGGTCCAGAAGAAATAAAAAAAAAAGACATTGGCGCGAAATATGTAGAATCTTCTCAACTATTTCATATTTGGAATATTTTGAATTTCGTTATAGAACTATTTCATATTGGATTATTTTATTTTCCTGCAATCGTAGTCAAAAGTAGAGTACGGTGCTAAAAACCCATTAAAACTCCGTTTCTATATGTACTCCCTTGCTGAAACTCGGGAGTAAAACTACCTCGTATATAATGTGTCATGTTAGCTCCTTTTATTACAATCTACTATCAAAGTTATTCTACATACCTACTCGTTCAACTCTCGTACATTCATTTCAACAAAAAAACAGTTTGTACCGCAAATCAACTTGTATCTAACTGTAGAATCGAAATACATTTCTGCGGTTTGCTGTTTTTATGCCTGTAAGTGATTTATATTCGTGACCTACATACCTACTCTTTTTGAGATCTGGAAAGTGTTTTTCAAACACGTGTAATAGCACATGCGTGTATTATAATGGGCTAGTGAGTTATGGCACAACTTTTGTGATCTACTTTTAGAAGAGATAGATTATAGATCAAAAATCAGCGACCAATGAAAAACCATAAATCCTATAAATAAATAATGCACTTATTATTTACTGACTGTATTCTTAGTACTAATATATAAACAAAAAATATGTATAAGCATGTATTATATCAGCCATCTGGTTGGTAGTAAAAGCTTTACTTCGTTTATAGAGCTAAATATTGTGTGTACCTATTAATTTATTTAAAAAAATATAAAAAAGCTTTCAAAGTTAATTAACATTTAATTATATTCATTTCTCTTACAAAATATATTAAGTATTTGATTTTTTTTATATTCAGCCTTGTCTGTCCCGCTGCTGGGCAAAGGCCTCTCCCTTTTCCTTCCACTCATCTCGTTCCTGACCCAAATTCGGCCACTCCCTGCAGACTCGTCCAGGTCATCCCGCCAACGCTTCCTGGGTCTGCCTTGACGGCGACTAAGACCAGAATTCTTGGAGGATACTAGGCGAACCAGAAGACGAAAAGTAGGGCGCCCACCCACCAGATGGACTGACGACATTGTTAAGATCGCAGGAAGTCGGTGGATGGAAGGGGCTCAGAATCGATCTTCCTGGAAATGTGTAGGGGAGGCCTATGTCCAGCAGTGGACTTTTTCAGGCTGATAATGATGATGATGATGACAGCATAGAAATTACCATCATTTGCCATCAGTTTTTGTTAGGACAATATTTTTTTTGCAAAAGTTTGCTAATATTTTTTTGTTCGTCATGTACAAAAAAATATTAGCAAACTTTTGCAAAAAAAAATATTGTCCTAACAAAAACTTTATTAGAGACAGGTCGAGTTTTTGTGTAATGCTGGGTACAGACTGGTGGAACGTAACATGAAATGTGCAAGTAATGAAAGAATTTGCCCTACACATTACTGCAATGTTGACACATTGCAGTAATGTGTAGGGCAAATTCTACTTTGCTGTCAAACTTTGCTTGACAGCAAAGTTTGACTGGCCTCTCAGTTGTTGGCAGCTCTGCTTTCTGCGCTGTAGGTCGAGGGTTCGATCCCCACCGAGAACAAATACTTGTGTTACAAGTGTAACATAGATGTTTGTTTTCGGTCTAGGTGTTATATTGTATTCTAAGTATGTATTTACAAATAAATGTACACGAGTAATTATATCAGCTATCTGGTTCCAATAGCTCAAGCTTTGCCTAATTTGGGAAGCTCTGCTAGTTATGGTCCACAATAAATTTATTTATTTTATTTTATAACGTTTAAATACATATTACTTTTTCGGGATAAAATGATAAAATTGTCCGTCTCCTGGTTCTAAGCTACTTTCCCACTAGTTTTCAGCCAAATCGGTTCAGCCGTTCTTCAGTTATAAATAGTGTAACTAACACAACTTTTCTATATAATTATATATGTATAGATAGACTAGCTGATACCCGCGACTTCGTCCGCGTGGATATTTGAGTTCGTTTTTTTTAGTTTGATATGACCAACTGCTAGTTACCATTGTTTTGAGCTTGTAATTTAGAGTGTATTTGAATTTGAAGGTGAGTGCTGTTGTAGCCGATTTTTTTCAGCAGTGTTTAGTTTAAGTATTATAGATGTTTCCCGCGATTTTGTCTTAGTGGTTATCATCAGTTTTTTTGTGAACCTTTGTGTGTAATCGAACCTGGTGCCAGATGCTGCGGTAGTTGAAATTTTTTAAATGTTTTTTTTTGCTTATTTTGTAAAGCTCTTTTTCGTGATTTTGTTGAAGTGGCTAATTTGGGCTATCGTATTCGTCGTTGGTGTATAATCGAATCTGTTTTTTTTATTTGACATGACTTCAGCAGTGTTTAGTTTAAGTATGATAGATGTTTTCCGCGATTTTGTCTTAGTGGTTATCATCGGTTTTTTTGTTAACATTTGTGTGTATTAAAACCTGGTGAAAAATGCGGTAGCTGAAATTTCTTTAATGTTTTTTTTTTTTGTATTTTGTAAAGCCATTTTTTGTGATTTTATGTTATATTAGTGGCTAATTTGGGGTTTCGTATGGGTGTTGGTGTATAATCAAATCAGATTTTTTTAATTTGACATGAACAACTGCTAGTTACCATAGATTTGAGCTTGTGCTGAGTGTATTTGAATTTTAAGGTGAGTTCTGTTGGAGCCGATTTTTTTCAACAGTGTTTAGTTTAAGAATGATAGATGTTTCCCGTGATTTTGTCGTAGTGGTTATCATCTGTTTGTTTGTGAACCTTTGTGTGTAATCGAACCTGGTGCCAGATGCTGCGGTAGCTGAAAATTTTAATGTTTTTTTGCGTATTTTGTAAAGTTATTTTTTGTGATTTTTCTTAAAATCATTTTCCGTTTTTTCTTCTTTTAGGGAAAAAAAAATCCTATTTTCTTTCTTAGTGCACCTCTGCTCTATTAGAGGAACATACCTTCTAAGTTTCATGCTCCTAGGGCTAACGGTTTAGGCTGTGCGTTGATTTTTCTTTAAACCATTTTTCCCCATTTTCTCCTCTTTAGAAAATAATTTTCCATTTTCCTTTCTTAGCGGATGCCTACGTCATAACATCTACCTGCATGCCAAATTTTAGCCCGATCCGTTCAGTGGTTTGGGCTGTGCGTTGATAGATCACTATGTCAGTCAGTCAGTCAGTCAGTCAGTCAGTCAGTCAGTCAGTCACCTTTGAGTTATATATATTTAGATTATTATGAAGATAGATGTATTATGAAGGCACCTTGTGAACCAAGTGTGTAATCGTAAATGTTATGTTTCACTAGTCTGTACCCACCACTACAAGAGTGCGGGCGCAGGCGACAAACAGTTTTTTCTCCCCACTAAGTACCGTTATCAAAGTCATAAATTGATTTGACAACATTATTTACTGCTAGATAAGTAAAATATAAATCTAAGCCAAAACAAAATCATTTTTGATAACCACCATATTGGCAAAGAAATGCTACTTATAGAGAAAAAACCCTAAGCCTAGTCAAAGGTCAATTGAAGGCCTGCGCACATCGAAGCATCTGAGCGAAATGAAATGGATCTTGTGCAAGTGAGTCAGTTTTCAGTTCAAAAATTAAGAATCCGGATGTAATGTGCGCCAAAAGCACAGAAGGTCTAACAGTACTTGCAGATTATAACCACTTGGCTTTGTCATAAAATGAATTACTTAGAATGAACATTATCAATAAATGACTATTATGACTGTTACTATTATACTATTGGTAAAGTAGACAATTTGTACATATCGTATGTACTTACGTCAACTTTATTTGCCCTTTGATTTGTCACCATCGAATAGTAACTGATCCTTTCACCACACTGGTTAAAAAAACTGGTGACACGACATTAAGTGATGATTGTTACTATTATTACTATTACTCCGAATCAACCCATTTACGCCACTCTACACGATCTTGTGACACCAGTCCCTCTCAAAGGCGTCCAGTTCGTTCCGCCATAACCTGCGTGGTGCGTATTGTTAATATTTTTATTTTATAATGATGATTTTGAGCATTTTGAACAAAGCTAATCTGATGTCTTGCTTAAAAGCTTTTGCAGCCATCACCCGTTTGCATTTTAAAATCAATATCGTAACATATTTTTCTAAATAAATGCCCAAATAATACAAAAATAAATAAAGAAGAAAAAAAAAAGAAGAATTATGCAGAAAGAAAGAAAATACATTTATTTGATAAAGGCATACACAAGACAAAGAACGGGCGGATGAAGACAGTCTGAAAATGTAGGCACAACAATAGCTATGTACCTACCTATAGCAATAAAAATGAGAACTGAGTCCCAGTCAGTCTCGGGCCGAAGACTTCTGAAACCGAAGTTATACAAAAGCAATCTAAATGTATAATTACAAAGCTCAATTCACGATGGAAGATTAAGGCAGTGACACGGCTGCAAAGCTCCAAGTCTTGCCCTGCAATTACACGCGGCCTGGCCTGCGGGGCATTCCACTCCTCAATTACTGACGATGAGCCTTTGTCTAACTGACCAGCTAGCAGCAGTTCACTACGAAGCTTTTCCGAAAGGAATACAAATACATAATTTTGACCTAATTATTAGATAAGATATAGAAGAACCTTTTTATTTGGCCCAAAAAATACGCAAGTTCAGCGCAACTTATCGAAAAAAAGGAAACTAACATTTTACCGGGATAAAAAGTATCATAATTATGTGCTATTATAATCTATATCTGTGCCAAATTTCATCCAGATCCGTTGAGCCGTTCTGGCGATATTGAGTAACAAACATCCATCCATCAACCCATCCATCCATACTTACAAACTGTTGCGTTTATAATATTAGTAGGATAGAATATTCAATGGCCCATGAAAAGAGTGGAAAATGCTGATTTGCCACGCCAAATTAGGTACACGGCCCGTATTAATTGGCACCTTGGCCAAATTATTGAAGCGAATTGAAGTTCGCTAGCTTTTTAAAAGATCCAAACTGGTGCTAAGCCACGTTCACCTTGTTTTTTTACGAGTGGCTCAGCTCAGATGAAGGGCGCGGCCCTTTTTGTTTTTTGCCACAAAGCGACTGCTTAATCGCGTGATTTAGCATATTTAGGAATCTACTGGTCGTTATTGGCGTGAATAATGGCCTTATAAGCCTGTCAAAAGCATAAACAATCTTCAAATTCGCTAAGCTACACATTTGTGCAGTTTAATCGGTACGGCCTGACTGTAGCGAATTTTCATTTACAATGGAAAATAATAAACAGTATTTCGATTTAGACTCTATCTAGTGACACGACAAGAAGTACCTTCAACGCGTCAATAATGTGATGAATAAGAGCTTAGACCACAACAAGTTGAAGGGTGTAAAGGACTGTAATAATTGAATAATAACAGTTAACTCCGAGAAACATTAGCTAAGTGTTCGTACAGATGTAGAGAGCGTGATCCCACAAACTGAGCACGAGCAAACAAACGTGTTTGGAAGATACCGATTCGTTTGTTTACGGTGAGCGTACTCCGCTCCCCACATCTCGAACTGTTACGTAAACATGTCGGACACATAGTGCACAAACAGCCTGCACTGATCGGTAAAAACAATATTTAAACTACCGGCGAGCTACTTCACGGACCACGGTGCCTCCAAGGCTTGATTCTTGACCGACAAACCATCCCATTATGAATCTAAAAACATTGCTCTTAGTGCTCAAATTAAGTTGAAAGCTTGGTTGATAATATGAGTGGTCCACGCGGGTTTTTCCAAATCAGAAAATGAGCTTTTTGAAGATGGTGTTAGATTCATTATGGCGTGGGCTTCGTCGCATATCACGGAATACTCGAGATGTTTAGACATTCCCATACATCTCCGGTGAAATCATCGAGATTATGGAGAGACTAATGGAATGCCCACGACTTTGGTCACGCAGTGTTATTTTTTACAATCGCTGCACTCTTTCAGGAGATCCTGAAACTTTTTTTAAGTTTAGACAGGTATTTCAAACCAGTATGCAAAGTAACCTGGAGAAGTACTACTATACAGATTATGCTTGGTTGATTCAGTCAGACAGTCAGTCACGCAATAATATTTAAATAATCGAATGGAAAATTATTAGGATAGTGCGCAATTGTGGTAAACATTGCATTGGGTGTCCCTAGTCTTATGCAGTAACATACCTAGGTATAACTTGTTTGTATAAAAGTATCTAACGTAGTAAGTACCCACCTGATGCATGGAGCAACGAGAGCCGATATAATGCTCTTGCGGGGCCAAAGAATGTGTAGGGGACAGATGTGTAATAAAATAAAGCATGAATTATCTTTGGTTTGAAATGAAAATGAAATGAAATGTATTTATATGCTTGAAGTATGGTCAAAAGACCATCTTCTTGTTTATAATGTTAGTACAACACACTTCATCGGAGACCGACATGCATAGTTTTCATGTTTTGCGGCATCACTGGATGCTCTTATTATCGAGAGCACTGGGTGGTCTAGTGGTAGTGGCCCCGCCTTCCGATCCGAAGGTCGTGGGTTCAAATCCACTCGTGTACCAATGAGTTTTTCTGTCGAAAAATTTATGTGCACTATGCCAGTACTCTCAAAAACGGTGAAGGAAAAACATCGTGAGGAAACCGGCGTGTTGTAGAACCTAAAAAAGTTCGAGCAATACCGTGTCAAGGGTCAAGCAAAAAGGGCCCACCATCGGCCTACTTGCGGAAAAACCTGCCCGCACATCAAGTGAGGACGATAAAAAAACATGCTCTTATTATCCTATCGCTCACCTTGTTCATCATGAAATCGGTAAAATCAAGAGGAAGACCTCCTGCCCACGAGTTTCCTCACAACATTAAATTTTGTTGCACGTATGAAGAAAAATCTACTGACGCCTACATAACCTAATCCAAAAAGAAAAAAAGCAGCCAAGTGCGAGTCGGACTCGCCCGTGAAGGGTTCCGTAGCACCAAGTAACATAATAAAGGTTCTTGTAGTTCGTCGAAAGGTAAATAATTGCGGTTTACGATTTATGACGTATAAAAAAAAACTACTTACTAGATCTCGTTCAAACCAAATATCGTTGGAAGTTTGCATAGTAATGTACAACATATATTTTTTTTAGTTTTATCTTTTTCTTAATTTAGAAGTTAGAGGGGGGGGGGGGACCAACTTTTTTCAACTTTGGAAGCGTCTCTCGCGCAAACTATTAAGTTTAGAAAAAAACGATATTAGAAACCTCAACATCATTTTTGAAGACCTATTCATAAATACGTATGGGATTGATGAAAAAAAAATTCTTGACTTTCAGTTTCAAGTATGGGGACCCCCAAAATTTATAGTTGTTTTTCTATTTTTGTGTAAAAACCTTAATGCGGTTCACAGAATACATCTACTCGCCAAGTTTCATCAGTCTAGCTTTTACGGTTTCGGAGAAAAATGGCTGTGACATACGGACGGATAGACAGACAGACAGACATGACGAATCTATAAGGGTTCCGTTTTTGCCATTTGGCTACGGAACCCTAAAAAGTGACCGCCAACTATTCAAAAGTCGTATTCGTCGTATTCAAAACATGGCCGTATTAAAATCGGTCAGAGTAGAGTTATTCTATGGGCCTGTAGTTCGGTACGGTGGTTTATAAATAGCCTCAGGCGAAGGCAGGCTTGGCAGACGTACGGACGCCGCGCTTCCGCGAATCTCTTCACTCACCCAACTTGGCTATGCACTCGTTTGGCTTTAACAACAACTTGGCTACATGCTTGCTTTGGCTTTAAAAAAGCCTTGATTTTTTATCTTACAAAGAAGGACGGTTAACTAACAATGGGTAAGAATTGGTTGAATAACTGAGTAGTTGTGAATCCCAATTAAAATGAAATTAAATATATGAAGGCAGGTTATAGTATCAATAAAATCACAGTTTATCAGGACGTTAGTAGTTTTATTGTCATAAATATACTAGTAGGTTCTTCTTTTGTTTGAATCACTGTTCTAAAATTCATCATCATGAAAGAAACTCGTTCCAGAGATCGATGCTCGGCCACATCCACTAAGGCTCAGAAACAGGAAAACAAGGACAGATATAAATGGAATCCCGATTGCATTCAATGCCTTGTACCTACTTATAAATACCTTTCAACTTGTATGCTCTTATAGGGAAGACTTGTTTTCTTCAGTAAAGAAATGACTGTCCCAAACGCTACAAGCCGTGGGCTGAATGAGGATTTCATGGGTAATATTGGTACACGTCGTGTGTTTATCGAATTTCGGACGAAATTATGGGATAAAAACTGAATTACTTACCCATAAGGGTGATATACATTGAGACAATCTGACGACTTCTGAGGGAAGCTGACCGGTCAGCAAAAAGATACTACGATCTACGATATTTTGTAAGATCAGCTAATATTGTGTTACTGTATATTTATACTTTACACGGGTATTTATCGCGTATATTACCTTATTTTATTTATTTTATTTATTTTAGGTAATATACGCGATAAATACCCGTGTAAAGTATAAATATGTCTTATGATCGCGAAAGTTTAAATATTACTATTGTGTTACTGTAGTAAGCAATGTGTTAGAGGTAGCCGGGTATGATTGTATTCGTAATTTTGAGACCTACAAAACACATTTTTCAAGACTGTACCTGTTTTTTTATGGTTATTAAGTTTACCTACCCTTGGAAAATATCTCTTACCGAACAACCCCCCTGTTCTAAGTTTAAGGTTTTATTTTTCAACCATAAATTATGCTAAAGTTACTGCTGTGACCGCTGACCGCTGACTTACCAAAGTACCACCAGTCACTAGCTCAATGTAAACCAGCACTGACCCTTTTATTTCGAGGATAAGCTTCGTTGCTTACATAAAGTTTATTATCCCGTATAAAATCTGGTTTTATCAAACTGATTCTCGAACATTGTACTGCTTTTGGTATCCAAAAACTGGTAATTTTATCTTTATCCTCAGCTTTACGTTTATTTGGTTCATTAACTACGATCACATAAAATGCGAATTGTTTTTAATGCATGTATCCGTCTGGTGTGTGGTGGGTATGGTGAAGGGTGTGTGTTGGTCGTTGTGTAGGTGAATAGGTAGTGTTTGGGTTAGGTTTTGACGGTGGACATGGGCGGTAGACGATAGGGCGCCGCGCTGTGACGCCGCGCTGCCTGCCCGCGTCGCATTACACGATACACACGGCACAGGAAACTCACCAGCTAACTAATAATATGCAGAATTGTACGCATGTTTTTAAAGTAAGGTCAGCGCATACATTTTTAGAGCCTAAGAATAATCAAGCTGATTTTTATTATGACTGTTCTGAAAATGAAAGAGGTTTTATGTCAGTCATTCGTAGGTTCGTAGGCGTCTGCTACGCAGCCTACGAGATTGAGCTTAGATTTTCGTTAGAAAATCGTTGGTAAATTTTAGCATATGTACAGGTCCTCAAAGAGCTCTGTCGACATACTGTCATTATAACGCATTTATAATAACAGTATGACGTCAGATATCTCCAGATTATAATAATTTGTGAATTCTTGAGTTTCGTGCCTTTTTTGAATGGGTATAATTGTTATAGGAACCTTCTCGGACTTTTTTTATTTGCTTCAGCTTACCTTTTACTAATTTATTTTACTTGTGCTATTTTGTAAAGGAACGGCCACATCTAGGCGTTATCCTGCGATATTTGACATCGATTCAGGTATCAAATATCGCCAGCATATCGCTTTGTCATACTTTACCTCGCTATTCCTTAGCTATTACGGATTTTCATTTTTTCCACTTTTATAGTACGAACTGCCAAAGAGTGGAACTCTCAACCCGTCCTCAGTATTTTCGGAACGTTTTAATTTAGGAACTTTTAAGACAAGAGTAAACCGGTGGATTATGGCTAAGCATGCTCCATCTTAGATTAAACTCTCACTTCCTATCAGGTGTGATGGCAGCTAAATGCTTAGCCTATTTATATGTAATTAAATAAAAACAAAGCTCGTCATTTGTCTTGTCTGTACATACGGTTCTTATGTTACCGTACACGCACCCACCTGCGAGCGCACCGCACTTGCGTCATTTACAACTTTAAAATAATAAAACTGGTTCCGATTGTGATCTATACGACGACGGTGGATCGACGATTAATGTCCCAGCACACCTGGCCGCGACCCCGACACACGATACCGTGTAACCCGAAGCCAAAAAAAACATTCCATATTCATAAAACAATGACATTAAGCCAACTGACATAATCTATGAACTTGATTTACGGTTCTAGGTTCATAGGTTACCGGTCGAACAGAAAAATAATCTTTATACTAATGTCATCATCGATTTTATTAGCCATCGCTTATGGATTTTATAGGTATATCTTAACTAGAAATATAAGCAAAAATGTTGAAGGTTTTTTACGTTTTTTATTTAAGACAAAAATTAAGAAAATGTTTTCCATATTGCGCGCAGGTAAGTCATTGGTTTTCCGCACACGTACGTACTTACACCTGTATGTAAAGACATGTGACATGATTTTTTGAACAAAGACGAGACGGAGCAACGACCTTCCCTTATTTGGAGAAGCAAGGCGACACAAGATTGCACACACCCTGTATGCTCGGGCAATTTTCATGGTCTTGCAAACGTTGTTAGGTAAGTGTATTGGCAATTAATGACGTAGTCTTGTTCGAATACATTAAAGCGTAGAGTAGTAGTATAGTTGTATCAGAGAAGAGGAACTGATAAGGGACACAGTTTATCAAATACATGCTCGTGTCAGATTCGAAGAGCTTAATAGGTAAGTGGTTTTGTATAAAACAGTAATAAATTGTATGTTTGTGGATTAGGTGTATATTTTGGGTAAGGTTCCACGGTTTTACGGTTTATTTAACGAACCGAGCGGCACGATAAAGTATCGAATTTAATTAATTATTCAAACATTAATTTTGTAGTTTTTTGCGAATCGACGGCGATCAAAGCGCGTAAGCGATATTTCTGGAAACATTAGGTACAAGTTGGATTAGACTATTAGCGAAGTGGAGGTAGGTACGACTGGCCAGGTGTACCAGCGACCTGTTCGATCTCGGTATCATGTTACACTAGGTTTCACATTAGGAAATTTATACGACGTCTCATATGACTACTGACTGTTAATTATAATTATTGTTTTATTGACGAGATAAATTATTATTTATTAATCGGTTCCGAGAATTGACTGCAAAACAAGATGATTCATGCGATAATTTCGCGGGCAGAGTGTGCGCCGCGGGGTACGCTGATTAAATTAAGTGACATTTCATTTTAATTCATCGACATAAATCTCGAACATTACGAGAACCATTATCGTAGCTTGCAGGTGCCGCTGAGAGCCGCTGTGACCCAAAGGTCTTCAAATACCACATTTACATAGAAGACAGGTTCAGCGCACCAAAAACAAAGTACCTATCTACCATTTGTTTATACAATAAAACAACAATGGCTATTACTTTGTAACGTCTGATAGATCTAAAAGAGCCTGATAAATCTACCAGACGTAAATATCAAAGTAGTAACACACACAATCTAGGTAAAATTAAAATTTAAAATACAAAAGTACCTAGTTCCATAACTAATATTCTACAAGTGAATAATATCGTAATTATTGATACGTGAGGCTGAACATCTGTATATGCCTCAAGTTGATTGACGCAGGGCAGTGTAACGTAAGACACTTTCCTAACGTGCGAGCCCTACAAGACAATGCTTTGCTATAGGCGATGGTAACCACTTGACATCAGGCGGGTGATATACTTGTTCCATCAATTAGTTGTAAAAAAAACGATTGTCTGTAAAGTCGGTTTACTGACGATAGTTGAACGTGACAACGTCTTAAGAAAATACACAGATGTCGAACGCTGCCGAACGCGGAGGCCGATTGTGCCTCTTTGTCGCTCGTTCCGCGCTCTAGTTTGCACTTCAAGCCTTAAATGGAACGTCTCAGAGCGAGGTAACGCCGCATGAGTCATGTTTTTTCGTGCGTGCAACCAGCTCCATCGAATTATAAGACGTTGTCACGTCAAAAAAAACATTATGTGTGAAGAGTTGGCGACCATGCAAACCGTAATAAAATAATCGCTATTAACAGTAATACCTGTTTTCATTGTAAATGCGGTCGAACGATAAACGAACTGACACAATGTCTACGATATCTGCCGCGTTGATAATAATTAAATATTATTATGCGACACTCTCCGTTTATTCTATACATCAGTTTATCATTTTACTCACTGAGTTGTTTAGTGTCATATTAAATTTAATAAGCTAACTAGGCCTTATGGCTGTATGTATAATGAGTAGGTATTGTACCTATTAGCTACGGTTCTACCAACAAGCTCTTTTTAGTTTTCCCACTAACTAGGAATTAAATTTTTGTATGTGACGAAACTGTTTTGCATTTGCAAATTTAATTTGGTTTACATTCTTACAGCTCTGGGCAATTACCAATCCAACAAAAGCAAGCTGGAAGTTTAATTAAACATTAACAAAATAAGGACAAATTTTAAGATCTACAGATAATTTTACCTGTCTGATAAAAATCTATTTTAGTCTCTATTTTAGTAGGCAGTGTAGATTGAATAATCAGCCCTTAATGAAATTGCGACCATATGCATAGTAGAAAAAACCTTTGCTTATCATTGAACAAAAACGGATAATTTACCTAATGCTTGAAGGTTTCCTTAAAATTGGCACGCCACCCTACCTTCGAATTTATCTCATAAAATGCCAAAGGCTTGTAAATGCATATATCGTGTCGTTTTAAACGCGGTCTCGTAGTTTGCAAGCGGAACGGACCCAACCTTTAAGACGCATTTACACAAAAAACAGGCGCCGTTACCGGTACTTGCCGACTGAACGGACTGTCACTCTTACATTATTATTTTGTGTCTAAAAAGTGTAAGTGGATGTCTATTTTACACGTCAGCTACTTTTAAAAAGCTACTTTTGGTTTATTACTCCTTTTTTCAGGCCAATTTGTACCCTGACTATTTGATTAAAGTAATGATTTAAAATATGTTCTCAATGAACTAAATTCTACGCAAACTGGGCTTCAGCTTCGTTAGTTATTGATTAAAGGCTTGCCCACATCTAGGTGATGGCGATGGCATTCTGAGAAACGCTGTCAAATATTGCTGTCATATATGACAGTGATTCACTGATCAGTGATCACCATTATAGATCGCTTAGATGTGCGCAAGGCAAACAGGAACAATAAAACGCCAATTAATCATATACGTTATTTGAGATATTTAGCTTTCATTTAAATTATATTTTCCGTGTAGGTATACCGGTACAACCAGCGGCCGCCTGCTTTCTATGTCGCAACCTGCACTCAGCCTCCGTCTCTTTACCGCGCCACTTCATATATTACCGACTATATTGTTTGTCAATTACATTTGCATAATACGAGAGAATATTACGCGGCATAGACATTCCAAGCAAACCAAGAGACAAGCGAGGTACTTCATCTAACAAAATTACGAGCTTTGGGCGAAAATACATTTAGAATAAGGCAGGCAAATATTAAAAGTCAAATTCAGTCAAGAATCATTTTCCATTTGAATCACAAGGATCGCTTCTAGGTGAGACCAGCCGGATGATTGCGTAATTCTGTTACTATCAAAAGTTTGATGCCATCATGGAACAGTGATCACGTATCTTGTTGCCATCAATATTCAACCGTTATACTAGTTTTACAACGTGAAGTTCCTATTCGCTATTTCATGTTTACATCTTGTTTCAATCGTCCCTTGTCAAAAATTATGATCACAATATTTTTTTAATTAGCAATCGAAATTCAAAATCATGTAAAAATCAGGTGGGCCATATGCCTGTTCCATCAGTAAGTTGTATAAAAAAAGAAGAAAGATGCGAATAGGTTTTGATTGCAACAAAATATACGCAGTCAGTGCCTATGTGCCATTGCATATGTCCCAGATCTACGCAACCAAGAACCAAGCCGTAGTCTGTTCTTCTAGGTTTGGTCGTGTGGAACTGGCACTTTGACTAACCTAGTTTTAACATGTTTTAAAGTGTTTTTTGTCAGCTATTCTTAAAAGCCACGGGGATAACGTGTCCGTCGAATTTTTGTGATTTCCACTACATTTCAAAGACATTTTTTCTCTTAGGGCTGCTCCAATACACATGTTTCAGATACCCACAACCCAGGGAATCCAGAAAGCCAAGCAGCACTGACGATGTCATAAGGATTTGTCGCCTGTAGTTATGTACCCTTGGTACCTATTAAATGATGTTGCCAACCGTACCTAGCCGCACCTTATGATCAAGTATGAACGTTTGTACCTACAGTAAATCAACACATTTATGTGTGTACTTACTTTATACACATTGCAAATTAGACACGGTCTTTAATCCTCTGATTAAATTAACATTAAAATATTGTGAAGTGAGTAAAATACAAATCATTTACAATTCCTGGTGTATTATAAATCTAGCGACGCAAATGACGGATATATGAGACTCGATGGCATTCGTTGTATTATTCAAAGATTGTACACAGTTTAGAAACAACATTAGTACAAATACCCACTCCTACTACTATTATTGTTTTCGAAATGTGGTGCTGGCGGAGGATGGAGAAAATTAGTTGGACAGAAAAAGTTACAAACAAAGAGGTCTTAGAGCGAGTAAAGGAGAAGAGAGTTATACTTGAGACCATACAAAATCGAAGAGGAAACATGTTTGGACATCTTCTCTTCTACGACATGACAGCTACATAAAGAACATCATTGAAGGAAAGGTTGAAGGGAAACGGGGAAGAGGAAGGCCAAGAATTAGTTACATGAGCCAGATATAAAAAAAAGTCGCTGTCATGTCGTATAAGGAAGTCAAGGAGGCCGCATTCGAAAGACTTAATTAGAGAAA
This sequence comes from Thera obeliscata, assembly GCA_947578465.1. NCBI lineage: Eukaryota > Metazoa > Arthropoda > Insecta > Lepidoptera > Geometridae > Thera > Thera obeliscata. The sequence goes on from OX387927.1 coordinate 2,136,082, forward strand.
ACTGCATCAAAACCCCGACAAGAGCTAAGCTCTTAAATTTAAGAAGAAGACTACTATATTGACTGGCCTCTCAGCTAAGTGCTTTCAAATGGTGAAAGAAAACATCGTGAGGAAACCCGCGGCTTAGTCAGCTTCGCACGTATTGATCATGTCTTTCCTGTGGATTAGGCCGACTAAGCTGTCAGGATGGTATATAGGTGCTGGGCAAGCTTATTCCATCTAAAATCCTGTTTCAGGCACTGTAGCGTCCCGTAAGTAGGGGCATGAGTAATCACCAGTTGCCCCTGACGCAAAGGTCTGTTTTTATTCTCAGCTCATTTGGTAGTAGCTCTGCCTTCTGCGTCGTAGGTCGCGGGTTCGATCCCCACAGAGAACTATTATATTTGTGTGGGGAACACAAATGTATGTTCTCTGTCTGGGTGTTATTCTGAGTTGCATTCTGAGTACGTATTTACAAAAAATTATAATGTATGTATAAATATTATCAGCTATCTGGTTCCCATTTTTTTTGTAAAGGCTTGCGTTTGACCGCAATCTCACCTGCTGTTAAGTGATGATACGGTCGACGGTGTAGAAGATACCTGTTCACTCTTTTCTTAAAAACATCCAAGTTATAAGTGTTCGGAAAAACCGACGAGTTCAACTTAATTTGGGGCTAGATAGTGTTGTGTAGATTGTCCGCAATATTTATTTATTGTATACTAGCCGGCAGTCTCGGCTTTGCCCGGGTATTCTAGAATGTTAAAGAACGTTTGTTTCAAGAACGTTTAAGAACATTCTATTCTTATCAAAATTAAGATTTTTTTGAAAATTTCTTACGTAATAGAAAAAGATAAACATACTTAGATTTTTGCAACATTTTGCTTTGATGCTGTTCTTATTGGTCGTAGCGTGATGTTATAATTATAGCCTATAGCCTTCCTCAATAAATGGACTATCCTACACAAAAAATGCCCTAGTTTATTGGCATCGATTAATATAAATATACGTTACAGATCACGTAATCCTGCTACTCTTACAATAAGAGTGTACAGAAACAAGGTTTCTTTCCACGGTCCCATCCCACGTATGTGTCGTCTATATAACGAGTTGGCTAATTTTAAGGAAAATGATTTAGATATTTTTAATAATAATGCTAAAAAGTATAAGCGGTGCGTTTACGGTTTGCTGTTGATATATTATAAATCTAACCATAATAGTTAATATTTGTTGCTGTTTCTAGTTTTAGGGAAAATAAAATTTTACGCATGCAACATTTAATGATGTCATATTCACATGTTTTGATTACGAATCTAGATCTAGACGAATGTAATGAACTTTATGATTATTATGTGCCTTTTGATTGTAATCTGTTTTGTGAATTTAAATAAATAAAATAAAAAATAAAATAAAATAAAAATACTTTTTCAATTCGGACCAGCAGTTTCCGAGATTAGCGCGTTCAACCAAACAAACAAACGAACTTTTCAGCTTTATAATATTAATAATAGATGCGTGTAAACCAATGATATTTTAACCAAAAATCCTTGGTGTAAACTAATGGATTTCCACGTGATATCAACAAATCGATCTCTGCAAAGCGCTGACATCTATCAATAAATAATGAACAGCAATTTGCCTGCATTGAAAGGCAAATGAATTGAGATACACGGCTACAGGAATCCAATATTTCTTTGAAACTGGTAGGTAATTGTGTAATTCTGTTGCAATCAACCGTTTGATGCTAACAAATAACTGATACTAAGAAGGAACAGCGATCACATATCTTATTGCCATTATTTATTGACCACTATCTGTTGCCATAATAGTTTTACAAAGCAAAGTTCCTATTCGCTATCTCATGTAATACGTTAACAATCAATCTTGTTGCAATCGTTCCTTGTCAAAGAAAAGTTTTGTTAAAAATTCGTTTTTTATTGCAATCAAATCTCAAAATACTGACAAAAGTGACAGATGCGACTAGGTTTTGATTGCAACAAAATATACGCAATCACCCCACAGCGCACAGGTGTGGCTGAGTTCGAAGGGAGACAGGTAAAACGCAGTAAGTACAGAACGAGCTAGAAACGATAGGAGCGCAGGAATATTAACTTCCTCGAGGCGTTTTGTCTCTAAAATATCTGTTAGGTGCATACACACCTCAAAAAATACACACAACAAGAATTGCTACATGTTCTCTGATTATCTTTTAAGCTTGTAAGGGGGTTTTTAGGGTTCCGTAGCCAAATGGCAAAAACGGAACCCTTATAGATTCGTCATGTCTGTCTGTCTGTCTGTCTGTCCGTCCGTGTCTAGTCAGTAGTTTTTTTTTATACGTCATAAATCGTAAACCGCAATTTACCTTTCGACGAACTACAAGAACCTTTATATTATGTTACTTGATGCTACGGAACCCTTAATGGGTGAGTCTGACTCGCACTTGGCTGTTTTTTTTTATTTGAGCATTTTGTTCCCCAGCGTCGAAGTTTATCAATGTTTGTAGCTGTTATATGCAGCTAGATCTTCATTCGTCTGGGATCCAGGATCTCAGAACGAAACGGCCTTTCTTGTCACAGCGACTGGCTTTCCGCTATTCCTGCTATGCCGTGTATCGAGTGTTGCAGCTATCGTATGATGGCGCATTCCGATCCGGGCTGCACCGCACGCGCGCCGCACGGCAGCTATGCGGCCGCAACCCGACACCGCGCCCGCAAGGTCGGCTACTGCACCGCGCATGAGCACACAAACAGACGCTTTTCACTGGGATCTTGCACTGATCTGATGATCATTTTTATGGTTCCGTAGCCAAATGGCAAAAACGGAACCCTTATAGATTCGTCATGTCTGTCTGTCTGTCCGTCCGTATGTCACAGCCATTTTTCTCCGAAACCGTAAGAGCTAGACCGATGAAACTTGGCGAGTAGATGTATTCTGTGAACCGCATTAAGATTTGTACACAAAAATAGAAAAAAAACTATAAATTTTGGGGGTCCCCATACTTAGAACTGAAATTAAAAAAACTTTTTTTCATCAAACCTATACGTGTGTGTGGGGTATCTATGAATAGGTCTTCAAAAATGATGTTGAGGTTTCTAATATTGTTTTTTTCTAAACTGAATAGTTTGCGCGAGAGACACTTCCAAAGTGGAAAAAAGGTGGTCCCCCCCCCTCTAACTTCTAAAATAAGTGACTGATAAAGCTAAAAAAAATATATGTTGTACATTACTTTACTATGAAAACTTTCAACGATATTTGGTTTGAACGAGATTTAGTCAGTAGTTTTTTTTTTATACGTCATAAATCGTAAACCGCAATTTACCTTTCGACGAACTACTAGAACTCTATGTTTTATTACTTACTGCTACGGAACCCTTCATGGGCGAGTCCAACTCGCACTTGGCCGCTTTTTTTTATATATAGATAGAATAAACATTTGGCTGCGGAACGGCTTCATTTTAGGCTGCATCCTCGCTTTCCATCATGTGTGACACCTGATGGAAAGTGGGGATGCAGCCTAAGATGAAGCCTGCTTAGCCATAATCCACCTGTAGGTATACTATTATTATTATTACTAGTATAGTATTATCTTATCTGTGCTCTTGTCTTAAAAATTCCTGAATTATAACGTTCCGAAAATACTGACGCCCCGGAAGAGAGTCTATGAGAGAACTATGAAACATAACAAAAATATATTTGTATTTTTAAAAAGTGGAAATAGGAATTTTTAATACCTAAAAATAATGTTGTCCAAACGACTTCACTCGGCTGCTTGGCACTCTTGGAACCGAAGTCGCAAATATTGGAAAACTCGTTGAATAGTTGTTCTCGGTATTTTGTTACTTTCCTGAATAATATTCCTTTTCAGCTGCTTTTAAGTGGTCGAATTATTCTCGTAGACTACCGAATTGAGGGACTTTTTAAAAATACAAATATATTTTGTTATGTTTCGTAGTTCTTTTTTAATTGAATATTGAAACCGTCAACACCCTTATGGCCCACCCTGTACTATACTCACCTATACACCGAACATTTTGTCCAATTACCAATGACCTAGTTCAAACAGAAACTATAGATTATTCAAAGTTCTAGTTTGACCGGGGTTAGGTTACAATTAGAATGGGAACGTGTGTTCACACTACTCTGAGCAGGGATTCGATTTAAAAAAATACGGGTTGCACTCCGGGAGTGCCGGCAGAAGTGAAAACTTGATTATTAACGTTGAGCATGTTTGATATTTTGGAATGGTTAGGGGGGGCTTGTTTGTTATTTGGCACGCTGTAACATACACGAACATTCGCGCAAGCGCCCTGCGCTGCCTAAACGAAACAGTAGGCCCAGGCATACATTTTCGCCGCGCCGTAGAGAGGGGATAGCTGTCTACTCTCCATCCGTCTTACGCTTTTTCGATCAGGTCACGTGTCCTGACGCGCTGACGCGAGTTTAAGATTTTATACCCATTACAGAAAAAGTGCTCAACGCCGCTAAAGAAGTTTTCACTTCAAAAAAACTAATGTTTAAGGTCGTATATTTTTCACCGTGATAGCTTTTGATGATAATAGGATTTTTCACTTTCTTCCTTCCTTTATAAGGTGTGTTTCATAACTGTCTGTTTTTCTAATAAGGTCCCATTCTTATTCATTACTTTTCACGTATAAGTGTATCAACCAGATTTCAACGCTGTAGGTACATCATAAGAATAGTAGCATAACCAAAGGCCATGGGGCAAAAAAAACTAGGGCCTTAATTAAACTATTTAAAATCGTTTATATTTTGTATTGTGTATATTATATTGATTTACTTTAATTCAGTGTGGTCCGTATTCGTCATGTTCCGAATTCAACGTTACTCCAGATCCATGACAATGTTCCAGAACGCTCCAGAAAGATGTTAGAGAGTTGTTGGGAATTCTCCTGTATTTTTTTAAATAAGTCGCGTTACTGGCATCTTTTTTGTTTTATATTTCGAATGTAGAGGAAATTTTCATTATTAATTCAATTTATAGTTTTTAAGTGAGAGACCGGGGGGCCCCCTGAGCTTGGGAGCCCCGGCGCTGCTCCCCGTCTAGCCTCCGGTAGCTTTGCATAAGAACCTCGATATTCAGCAAACTATTCATAGCGTGATAAATTATTTTGCACTTGTCAGTAGATTGGTGTTGCACGTGCATGTTTCGAAGTACACTCGATTGAATAATTGACCTCAGAATAATCGATTCCATAAACTCCTTTGATAGTTCCAAAAGGAACTATCGTTTTTTTAAACTCCTTGCTGCGTAGGTTTCTAACCTCCTTGAAAGGAACCTAAAAAATGATAAACAACTGACATGCGCCATTTTTTGTAAAAAATCAAATCAAATATTTTAATTCGATTTGAATTCCGAACACATTCAAACTTTGATATGTCTAAAGGCCTGCGCACACCAAGTTCGCTGGCGGTAGAGATCAACGAAACGTTGTCAAATATCGCTGACAAATTTGACAGCGTTTCACTGATCGCCGACGCCAGTGGCCTAGGTGTGCGCAGGCCTTAAAGAAAAAAACAAGGAAAAAGGATAATGTGCCTGCCTAATAATTAATGAAATTATAAAACACTCACCTCTAAACGTTCTGCGGTGATCAGTGAAAACGCTGCCAAATATCGCTGATAAGTCTGGCAGCGTTTTAGACGGCGATCAGTGCCACCGCAGAACGCTTATTTTGTGCGCAAGGTTTAAAGCACAAAAGATAATCGTTATCGCTCACCCAATGCACTATCATACGAGTCTAGTTAAATACGTGATACTTCTTACATAGTTCATAAATTACGTAAAATAAAAAACTATGTGTATTTCATAGAACAGAAAGTTTAAAAATAAAATTGTATACTCTATAATGACTTTTGTGTGCACATTTTTTACGCTGTGCTTAATAGACATAACCTGCAGTAACCATAAAAATTCAACATGGCTTGTTTATTTACCACTTTGCATAAAATGTAAGTTGTGATTTAGATACTTTAGTTTGCGTCTATTTTTAGCCCATATTCTTGATCTAGCTACGGGCTGCTAACCGCAGGGAATGTAAATATAGTGTTTTGCATTGACACACTGCTAACTAAATAGACGCACTTTAGTTTCTCATAGTTTCCTGATCCTACCAAATTAATAAAGATAATCCATAATTCCTCAACTCAAATATAGAAACAAGAAAGAAAGAAAAAAATATTTATATTTGAAGCAAAACTCACACTAACAATAATAAACCTAACAACTTGTCACTAAACTAAAGAGGTGAGCTTTGTGCTGTTAAATCTATAGGTACTCATTGCTGCCAAAAACACTTTTCTTTTACAACTTGCTGATGGAACAAGACCACCTGATGTTAGCGGTAACCATCGCATCGCATTATTACGTAGGTTACGTACTTCAGGAGCTTGCCCTGCGATGCACTGCCTTGCGTCCATCAACTTGAGGTTCCTTATGTACCCAACTTATTGACGTGATAACGTCTTATAAATCGATGGAGCCGGCTGCACGCACGAAAAAACATGACTCATGCGTCGTTACGTCGTTTCGTCGTTCCATTTACCTGAGCCCGAGCCCGGGTCGGGTAATGGGTAAGGGTAAATGAGGGTAAGGGTAAGGGTTCGGTCGGGTTCCGGGTCCGGGTCCGAGAGTTCGAGTCCGAGTCCGAGTCCGAGTCCGCGAGTCACAAATATTAATTAAAATTCTTTTGAAAAATGCAACCATTCCATCAGTATTTTCTTATGACGTTATCACGTTCAACTATCGTCAGTAAACCGACTTTACAGACAACCGTTTTTTTTATTAAAAATTCGGATGGTATATAATTCAGTATCATTTGTTAGGATTAAATTTTTTCCTAATTGCAGAAGTTTAAAAGATTAATATTCATTTTAAACCGACGTTCCTCTGATAAGCGATATCTTTGATGATGAATTGAGCTATCAGAATCGTGAAGCACCGGTCGGTGACAAATGCGGTCGCATTTGAACAGGCATCAGGTATCGGAGTGTTTAAAACCCAATAACAGCGGCACACCGATCGATCATTAGGACTTTGTTTTTTGAAGTTGACAGGACGCGGGTTGGTAGGTAGTGGAGAGTAGACGCTTTCAGGGTCTATGCAGACGGGCGCTGCCGCAACATAGCATTCGATACACTTTAATCACTGTATTGAAACAACTGACCGTCTGCGCAGTCAGCCTGATTTTTGGCAGACGGCGTGGCATTAGAATTACACGTGGACTGCTGTGAACATCACAATCTGGCATCTGACTGATGGCCGTTTATTCGAAATGGCATTTGCCGCCCGGACCCCAGCCTGCATAGGCCCCCCACGGGCCTGGCTTGCGGGGCCCTAGGATAGGAGGCCCGCACAGGCTAGGTCGCAGCTCTTTCGACCTAAATGTAAAACTAGATCAAATCTCATACAATTAGAAAATAAATAAATAGAAAAGTTTTAAAATGGTTGCCTCGGGCCCCGGGCTTGTGATCAGCCACCCGGGCTCTTCCGGGCCAGTCCGACCCTGCATACAGGTATTATGCTGCTGGCTTGCAATAAAAATGCAGCCCGTCTGCATAGACCCTCAGTCATTATCTATGGTTTGCATCGGGTCATTCGTCATGCTGTCATGGTGACAGGGCCCGAAACAATCAAAGTGACCGCGCGATAGCTGTGATGGGCTACTTTCCCATACCTTGGGTAGACTTTGCTGGCTTACACTGGACTTGAATATTTATTATATTATATCACAATAGTCACTGACCATAGGTAACCTCTTTTCTCAAAGCTCAGCCAAACCATTGATTCGGAGAGGTCTGTCCAAAATAGCAGTCAAACGCAAAAATATTGTCTTCCTCAAGCCCCCTCTAAGCGTTCTGCGGTGACGATCAGTGAAAAGCTTTCAAATATGACAGCGATATTCGACAGCGCTTAGATGTGCGCTCGGCTTTACACACATACATTCATATTGTTTGTTTGTACTGCCTATCTTCATCCTGTCGTGATTCAAACCTGCAAAGAGATCGTTCTTAGAAAGGAATATCCTTGATGCACTCCATTTAAATCCAAGATGCCTTTAGGGTAATCGACTGTATTATTTGTTTTAAATTAAGTCTCTAAGATGAGAATCGTTTGAATCGCGTCTTATCAGTGCGTGTATCGAGGCTGGGCAACGGCCCGACATGTGTAGGCAGGTACCGATGGAATTCCCGATACGCTCCTATAATGATGTTAAAACAAACTGTTAGGCTGTCATTAACGCGACTCGGCGCTCAAATGGAGAAGAGCCATTATAAAAATTTGTCCCATCCGTTTCGGCCCAAATTTATGGTTATCGAGCCTGCCCAGTTTTTCTTTGGCCCTCGGAATTTTATTGCCTCAAGATTAGAGTGGGAACATTGATAACGATGTTTTAGGATCGGAATTGTCGTTTATGATGGTCCGATGAATGAGCGTATCTGATAGACCACTAGAATGTTTCTTTACATTCCGATCGTAGGGGGTCGAATGTGTAAATACAGCTTTGTTTTGTGTTTTGTAAGAGTATTCAAAATGTTTTATTTTTTAAACAACTAGCTTATGGAACAAGCATATTACCAATAACAAAGATTTACCTCTTAGGTCACGCACGTCAAGAACGTGCCCTACGATGCCCAGCGTCCATCAACTTGAGGCATACAGATGTTCACTGCAGTCTTACGTGCCAATAATTTAACCAGTACGCACCCTTCTAACCGAAACACAGCAATGCTGCTTCACGGTAGAAATAAGCATGGTGGTAGTACTTCCTCAGACGAGCCAATTCCAAAGAGCTCTCCTACTACTGCTTGCTACACTGAAAATTATTATGTATTCAATAATGTTTGTTACGCAATTCAATTTTTGAATAGTGACTTGACCTTTGCCGTACCCTAAGGTAGGTAATGTAACCTTTACGTTATGATTTGTCAACTTTTCCTGTTAATTTTGCTCGATAGACTTATAGGCAACACTTGTATCTTGATATACGGTAAATTAAAACTATTCGATATGAATTGAACCGGTTGATTGCATATTTTACATAATTTAGAAACCGAGTTCAGTTATTTTAAAGTTTTTGCAAGTAGTGATAACAGGTATAAGTTAATAATCATACAGCTATAATCTTATATGTACCTACTTTGTTGGTATTATACCATGAAAAACTTATAATATGAAAACCTGTAAGTAATGTAATTTGAGAAAATTCATGTTATCATAATTTGTGATTTTACGGACAAACAAATACAAGGAGGCCAAGTATACTAGGTTTTTTTAATCGATACTCTGCATGAAAGAGGTTGTCTAGGTTCATAACCTCACAAGACAAACTGACTGTGAAAAGATGGCGGCTTGAATGTTTTTTTAATCAATTTTCTCGTAAAGTGGTCAGTTCTTTTTTTTATCTGTTGCACAGTTTTGGTAAAAATACCATGGAAAACTCGAACAGTTTAAAAAAAACTTAATTCTACTAAAAAAGAAGATGTATTATATTAATTTTAAAATTTTGTTTGTTTCATATATATCACACTCTAATCAGCGCCAAAATGTTGTGCGAGCTTTTCACAAATTATAATCGTGACTCAGATATATTGTTACGGCTCAAATGATTTACGAGGCAAGCAAAGCCGCTAACTAAAGTGAGTTGGTAACATTTTAGTCAGTAGGTTAATTAAAATGAAAGTGTGCAATATTAATTGATTATTCATTGATATTCGTTTTAAAAGCGCGTGTCACGTAACGCGGGAGCCGCTAGCGCTCGTAATGTTTTGTAGTTTATGACCGTGGTCTGCGTCTGCGGTATGCTAAACTCGCCTTCAATAACCTCACGTACACAAACACAAAAACAACTTTTCCACTCGACAGAACCACACAGAACCCCCCAGTCAATAATCAACTCTATATCCTCAAGCACACGATATAAAAACATTTATTATTTCTCGCTGAAGTAAATTTGCAACGCATTTACGCGGTAGATACTGGTCCTCACCGGGTTCTCAATAAGTTATTATTTCTGCAAATATTCCAGTGCCTCTTTATACAAATGTGTTTGAATTATTACTTTGTGAAGCTTACTGACTAAATTATGTGGAATTAATGAGATACATTTATCATTGTGAGGTACTCGCTCAAATAATGTAATTATTATGTAGATTAGTCTAACACGCTAAGATGGAATTTAACAAGAAATTTTAGTTAAAGGTTTGCTAAGCAAGAAACACTCCAAAATACGTAAGTTTTGTATTCAATGTTACTCCAAAGTAACATTGAATACAAAATTAAATGAAATAATGAAAACGCGAAGTTTCGGCTCATCTTTTTGATCTTCAATTTAAATTCTGATCAAACAAAATAAAGTGGGCCATATGCTTGTTCCATTAGCTTGTTTTATAAAAAACCGGACAAGTGCGAATCGGACTCACCCACCGAGGGTTCTGTACAAATATGTAGGTACTTTATTTTAAAAATAAGGGTCCGTTTTTTCGTTTTGAGATACGGAACCCCAAAAACAGAAACGCTCATCACTTTTGTTACTAACCAAACTGACGTATTTCTAATTAGCTCAATACATAGTCAGGCAGATATTATTGAAAACAAAATCTAACACAAAATATAATTATCTATTTTGGGCGGATGGGTAGCGTACGTGACCTACCACATGTAGGAAAGTACTAAACATCTGATATAGAGCATATGCTGGCACTTTGATATCCAAAACAATCTGGTTTTTGTCTATTTGAAACTCTTTAGTGTTATATTAATCAATCTTCACCCGGTAAAAAACAAAGTGTTGAGTAAATATAAATGGTGAATCAGCTTTTTTCGGAAAATACACAAACATACAAACCATCATGTAGTTTCAGCTGTAGAATTATACCTGAAGATTCCTGCGCAGTTGGCGACTAAGCAAGTGTGGGTTCAATTTCCGCAAACATATGAGTTGCCAGATTATATCATATATAGGCTTCGTTTTACTTTAAACTTCTTCTAGATATAGGTATATTTTGTAGACTACTATTAGTAGGCAAATTAAAAAAATATGGAAAAAAATCTCAATTTGGATCTATTTTACATACCTATGACTCCGTCATTAATAAACCAATTAAAAAAATCTTATGTAAAAGTATAATTTTCAGATTAGTCTCATAGAAATTTCATCAGAATCGGTTCAGCTGTTAGTAATGTAATTTATATTTCTAATTTACAGAAACGATTATTATAAAACATTAAAAATGTACAAAATACACAAAATAAACAGTTGAGCTATCTGCAGATCGTTACAAACGATCTAGAGATAGCTCAACTGATCCAAATCAGTGCCAGACGGAAGCGTCCCCAAGATGCTGGCGACATTGCCACGCTGAATAGCAATGCTTATACGCTGCGCCAGATACCCACCAGCTCTTGGGTCACGCGTCGCTTCGATCAGTCGCTTACAAAATTTTGAAGACCCGCGAGGCCTCGATTCCCCACGGACCCAGAGTCTCAACCCCAAGAGGAGCAAATAAGTAGGCTTATGTATATCGGAACCTTAGTTTAAGGGCTACAAGGCCATAGTCAGACAAATAAACAGACATTGACACCTAAAGCTTATTAAAAAAATATTTATATTCATATTTCATATTTTGCATATCTAATGGCATTTGTAGATCGCAGTCAAAGTAATTTGATCGGACAGTTTCAAAAGTGTTTTATAAACTTTTTTAATATATTCTTTAATCAAACTTTTTATATCATTGAGAAGTAAAAGCTCTAAATTCTAACCTGTAACTTTTGCAAACAATAACAGGCAATTCAAAAGAACAAACAATAAAATATCAGGACTCAATGACCGGGCATGTGACTAAAACCATTCGTACGTACTTAAAATGTCCCAATGATTAATTACGATTGAGCAGTTTAAGTTATCAAATCTTGGGCGCGCAGGGAGGCCAAATTCCATCCATACATCCCGTGGACAGGAACACGTATTCACAATTACCTTATCTCGGTCCTCGCTGGCTCCTTACATCATCCGACAAGTATTCAAGATCTTTGCATCATCGCGCTGAGGAAAAAAAACTGAAATGTTTTCGGAAATACCTCAAGTTAAATATTGCATGCGTGTTGGAGAAATAAAACAGAAAATGTACTTCTAATAGCATCTTTATTCCATTGGGATAACCTATCTTTATACTTGAAGCCTGGAAGAACTCGCTTTCAGCGATAAGGCCGCCTATTGTACTTAATTTGTTACGCCTAGTTTTTATAATGTATCCTTGTGTATACAATAAAGTGTTATCTATCTATCTTTATCAAATCCATTTTTACCAAGTAACCATCGACACCAATACCTACATCTAATACGCATCCTTGATAAAGCAGAAATAGTACCTAGGTACTCCAGCTCATGTGCCTGTAATTACCTACTCCCAAGAATATGCTCCAAATGCAACTAAATAAAACACGAACCGTTGGTCGGTCCCAATTGGAAATTGAAGGGTTTTAACAAAAACCGTAAAAAGCGTTGGAAAGAAAGACAAAAGGCATTTACTTTTAATTGATTTTGGCCGCTCGCAAAACGAAATTGACATTACAATAGCAAAAACGAAAAGCTTGTGTGCGCATCCCAAATGATTTAGCGGAGAGCGGCGCAGGCGCAGGTTCCCATGGGAAAGCTCTCGCAAATATTGACACTACAGAAACATGTTTATATGCACTTAATGCAGCGCACCTTTTTACATTTATTTGTTTTAAGCGCGCGAGGCAGACGGAACGTCTCAGGAGAGCCGCAGCTTGTTTTTGTTGTAATTCTGTTTAACAGGTAGTGTCTAATGTCTGCTATAAGAATGTGTGTGCGTGATAAAAGATATTTATGATTTTAGACGTTGTTTCACCCGTTTATAGCCGAGAACAGGAATGCTGAGGTAATATTTTTCATTCCATGAGGCACTAAATGCCATGCACGAGTATGCGAAATGAAAAGCTTGAGGTAAACTTAGACAGAAATAATACAAAAGACTGATTTATACTGAGTCCGACACATAAGCGTAATAGTCAGTCCTATGTACTCCTGATGAGTGACAGCGTAATAAAAATTAACAATTATGCTAAAAACCACGCGATACGCGACTGACATGAAACTTTTAAAAGCTTCTAAGTTTCAGACGAATAACTACTTTTAGAAATGGTTTATGATCAATATTTTTTTTAAACTTGTATTTACGCGTCAAAATATAAAATACCGCACCATACAAGAGGCATAATTGACCCCTGAAAAATATTTTTCATAACTTTAATATCCTTCATGAAATAATTGAACTTATTACACCAATTTCAAGTATTTTTGTGAGCTCCAAAGTCCTTCTTCTTAATGCCCTTATCCCACTTTATATGGGGTCGGCACAACATGATCTCCCCTTCCATTATCCTCTATCAGCCGTAATCTCTGTATTCACTTCTTTTTTAACATATTTCGGAGTTCCGCAGTAAGAATATTTGCATAGTTTTATAGTGCTGCACTGAAGAACACCAACAATAAAAAGTTTCACAATATCTGTCTATCGTCTATGTCTAAGAAACAGTAAATTTTAGGAGCCTTCCTTTTCGAGAAACGTTTTTGCTCTGGTTGTGGTCGGAAACCCGAATACTTGACGGTAGGGTTTTTGCCAGTTCCTAGCCGAAACCCCCAAGACCAAGGTAGGTAAGTACATCAGAAACGGCATAGGTAATTATAGATCACATTATAAGAAATAGAATGGCATTTGATCTACGAAAACCAATTTGACCAATAAATGGGAGAGGCCTCAGGCTGGTTAACAACGTTTTTTGGTCCCACGTTTTTCGGTGGATGAAGTTACACCGATGTGTAGCATGACATTTGTATTTTAGAATGAGCTAAAAGATTTATTATGTTTATAAACTAACTAGCAGCCCGTCCCGGCTTTGCACGGGGAGACAATATTGTTGCACATTATTTTGTTCTATCGCTAATAGTTTCGGCAGCGCATTCGACGAAAGACATTTTAAGACTCATTTTTCTACACCTTCGGTTACATTGTTAAAATTTTACCGAGGATCCCTAATTTTTTTCAAAATGAAATGTAGCCTTGTCAAATTGGAAGAATGTTAGCATTCTATTGGTGAAAGAATTTTTTAAATCGGCCCAGTACTTTTTGAGCCTATTCATTACAAACATACAAAAATAGGTACAAATCTCTCCTCTTTATAATATTAGTATAGATAAAATACTGAGCTTATAGGAGATATATCCATCGAATATAAAAACTATAGAGGCTCTCCAGTACCTATAGCCGGTAGCTACACTATATATTTGCGCATGTAGCCCACATGCTATAGGTATACTTCAATAACTACTATTTAAGTTTACCTATTTGGTCAATATCAGGTCACACAGTTCAGGAACGTGCTCTACGACGCACTTCCCTGCGTCCATCAACTTGAGGCATACAGATGTTCAGCCTCACGTGTTAGTAATTCCACCGGCACCCACACCTTTCAAACCGAAACACAGCAATGCTGCTTCACGGCCAAAATAGGCATGGTGGTAGTACTTTCCTGAACGAGCTCTTCACAAAGAGCACTAAGTAACTTAAATAAACACACAGCATTGTAAATAGCTGGACGACAAAAAGGGCTACGGCTATCGATATCAATTTGCGGTCAAAATAATGGGTCAAAATTATTGTGTTGTCCTTGCCGTGACCATGTGAGAATGCGCGGGTTATTACCACTTTGGCTGAAGTTCACCAACACATAATCGGTATTAGTTTAACCGCCTGTTAGCTTTGTCAAGTAATCTAAAAAACTGCATGAAGTTCTTGGGTCTAGGCTGGAATCAAGACAATCTAGCTAAGATCATTTCAACCTAAAGATGACTAACACAAAAAATTGTTTAGACATATTCGTTAAGTGCAACTATCTAAAAAAAATTCTCAATATAAATATTTTTTTATTTTGTATTTTTCTTCTTTACTTTCTTAGTTTTTATTATTTCTTGTTTGATTTTGATTATTATAGTTTCCCTTCTCCTACAGGAACTCTTATGTCATCTGATCTCCTAGTGAAAGTAGCCTGTTAAACATTTTCAGCCATACTTATAATCGCAATTTATATGTAATCATTGCCTATAGTTGTCCTCTCACTGTTTGTCATTACCCAGTGGTAAGAGATGGCAATAGTTTAAGCACTGTTTATCTTTTGAAATATTTTTATGAGTAAGACTACGAGATTCAAGACACAATAAGCTGTTTAGCGTTCTCTATTTTTCCTGACTCGATATCAACACCGGTTTTTCGAGTGAGACTGTCTAAGCCTTACACTTAGACTCTAAGGAGTGGATTTGAACGGCTGGTTAATATGTTGGTAGACTTTGTCCTTTGCGTCACGTCTTCCCTCTAATTACAACTGATGGATCACAAATTATAGATCAGCCGATTACAAGGGCCGACTGATTCTCATGGTATCTTTGATTAATTTTGATTTTTAGCTTATCACTTGGGACAAGTTCGCTCAGTCATCAGCACTTAATTTTTTTATGATGATCAGGCTAACCAACTTTTATTCAAAGGGGTACGGATTTGATTCCAATATAACTAAACTCGTTTCATTCATTGCTGTTGTGACTATTCCCTAGTTACATCGAAATACCTTAAGCAGGTAAGGATACAAAAATATGGCTCAAATAAGTACTTACATAAACTTCTTTGTGATACAAAGTATTTACATTCTTTGTTGAACCATAAATAACGTTTCGAGTCACAACACCCCAATTGGTTCCCAGATACCAACGAGAATATTTTTATGTTTAAGACATCAAAATCAATTATTATGCCCAAACTGGACCTATCCTTTGAGTTATTTATCATTACGATCTCGATCACAAAAGAACAACAACTTTGAATAACTTATTTAGGTGTTTCAAAGGATTGTGGTTCTTATAGGCGAACAGGGAGGAATGTTAGTTGAGTATCAAATATCAGTCGATGCTCGGAGCGATTTCGATTTGGGATACATGAAAGCGTGCAAAGGATTTGGACTGTTTACGACTACGTGGGTGGTTATGGGCGTGGCTCATTCTATCCCTCTCTTCTTCAAGACTATCCCTATCTCCATCTCACCCCCGGCCGCTCCCACAGGACCTCTCTTGTTAACATTTTTTGTTCCTCTCAACCCGCTTTATGGAATGGTCAGGCAAGCAAATATTTACTCACGATTTTCAAAATCTTGTTTTCATACTACCAGTTCTTAAGGTAATGGTGATGACTCGTAGCTTTGTTATGCTTGGGGTCTGTTTCATTCGATATGAGTGCTTTTTACACGACCACTTCAATAAGAACCCCCTCTATTCCATGAGATCATTGTGTAGTCCTGACAGTTTTGTCAGCTTCAACAATTTTGTGATTCTATGTTGATAGAGAATCAGCATGCAAATACTTTCTTGGCGGAATCTTTGATCGTCATCGGTTTGAAAGTCAGTGCAAAGTAGACACACATAATTACGGAATTGAGGTTTAGCTAGTCTAGAGCTCTAGATCCTAATAAACGTACTTACAATTCACTATGAATAGTGTATAACAAGATATTTTACCTATACAAGGTGTATCTAAATATGTGTACTATGCGAAGGTGGGGGGTTTCAGACCACAATGGTGATCAGTTGTGGGGAGGAGATAATTAAAAAATCCTATTTTCAGTTTCCCATACAAAAATATTTAATTTCATAATGCCTAAATAAATTGACAACCCTATCCTTGTAACCCCTTGACCCCTTGACCTACTACCTCTCTAGGTCTACTACTACTACCTACTACCTCTGTAGCTGAGTTTAGGGTTGTCACTTTGTATAAAGTCAGCTGTTCATGTTGAAACTTCGTTGCAGTTTTTTTCAGAGATACCAATCGAAGTTCGAAAAGTCGTTGAACAAAAGTTGTTCCCCGGGGGGTGGAAATTCACCCCCCTTCAGGATAGTACACATATTTTGATACACGTTGTATAGAAAGAGCGTAATTCCTACTAATGAAAGAAATAAAAATGCCCGATTCGTTATTTCATCACAAAACTTCACGGCAATCCCATATAATTAGTAAATACCTAGAAATGGAAAATGTTCATAATTACGAATAAAATAGAAATATCTAATTGGTATCGTCAAAAAGTCTCACAAATTGGTACTTAGGTGCAATTAAATTGTAAGAGAGTCTCTCACGTTCGAAAACATATCAATTTCCCTTTAAATAGTCAATTATTGTTAAAAACTATCGGCGGTAAGTTTGTAGGATCCCTGGGAGGTTAATTAAAAAAGTAGGGAAAGTATCCAGTTGCCAACTCTAAATAACTCTTATTTTCTAGTTCTAGAAAAATTACATCAAATATTTGACCTCCTTAAAACAACAGTTAGTATATTACTTTTTATGATCAATTTAAGAACGGCGATAAATTAGTATTCATAAAAATATAAACTAGGTGAATAGGTACTATTTCATGATACAAGGTAGCAATCATCAAATATTATCAATTATTTTTTAATGAAATTAAGTAAGTTATTACCTATAATTCCGAATAAACGAACATAAAAAATATTTCCACCGGTTGAAAGTGAGTTTTGGTTTTAAGAATCTATTATAATCACTAATTTTTAAAAATATAGCATTCCAAGGCTTATTTTGAATTATAGCTGGCAGCACTGGAGTCTACCGGGTAGACCCCACACACGCCTCTACCTTCGCGATAAAGAAATTATCTTTTTCCGACTAACGACCACCATAACCTGCATGACGCCTAATTGGTGGGCCCTTTAACACAAAACAGGCTTTTTGAGGGCCTGGGCTCTTTTAACGTATCAGTGTTTATAATATACAAGGTGTATCTAAATATGTGTACTATGCGAAGGTGGGGGGTTTCAGACCACAATGGTGATCAGTTGTGGGGGGGAGATAATTAAAAATTCCTATTTTCAGTTTCCCATACAAAAATATTTAATTTCATAATGCCTAAATAAATTGACAACCCTATCCTTGTAACCCCTTGACCCCTTGACCTACTACCTCTTTAGGTCTACTACTACTACCTACTACCTATGTAGCTGAGTTTAGGGTTGTCACTTTGTATAAAGTCAGCTGTTCATGTTGAAACTTCGTTGTAGTTTTTTTCAGAGATACCAATCGAAGTTCGAAAAGTCGTTGAACAAAAGTTGTTCCCCGGGGGGTGGAAATTCACCCCCCTTCGGGATAGTACACATATTTTGATACACGTTGTAGACTAAGTAACGCGCTCGTGATAGCATCAGCACAAACCTTAGTGGTTTTTAGGGTTCCGTAGCCAAATGGCAAAAACGGAACCCTTATAGATTCGTCATGTCTGTCTGTCTGTCTGTCTGTCTGTCTGTCTGTCCATCCGTATGTCACAGCCATTTTTCTCCGAAACTGTAAGAGCTAGACTAATGAAACTTGGTGAATAGATGTATTCTGTGAACCGCATTAAGAATTTAACATAAAAATAAAAAAAAAACTATAAATTTCAGGGGTCCCCATACTTGAAACTGAAACTCAATTTTTTTTTTTTCATCGAACCCATACGTGTGGGGTATCTATGAATAGGTCTTCAAAAATGATGTTGAGGTTTCTAATATCGTTTTTTTCTAAACTTAATAGTTTGCGCGAGAGACACTTCCAAAGTGGAAAAAAGTTGGTCCCCCCCCCTCTAACTTCTAAAGTAAGAGAATCATAATACTAAAAAAAATATATGATGTACATTACTATGTAAACTTCCAACGATTTTTGGTTTGAACGAGATCTAGTCAGTAGTTTTTTTTTTATACGTCATAAACCGTAAACCGCAATTTACCTTTGGACGAACTACAAGAACCTTATTATGTTACATCAAGTATCATAATATAAAGGTTCTTGTAGTTCGTCGTGCTACGGAACCCTTCATGGGCGAGTCCGACTCGCACTTGGCTGCTTTTTTTTAGATGCTATTTTTAACAAACTAATGTAATATGTATAGGTTAAAATGGTAAATAAATTAAAAAAGAAAAAGTAGTTTGTTGTCTGTTCTTCTAAGCTTAGTCACGTGAAACTGGCACCTAGACTCACGCTATAAGACGTTTCAAAGGGATCCTTGTGATAGAACTGAATGAAGAAATTTTTGATCATGTTTTTATTTTAACAAAAAGCATGATTTTTGAGAGTCCAAGTTGATGTGTAGTGTACGTTTACACACATCATAATTGCGATGTACTGAAATCATGAAGGCTCTGTGTCAAATATATTAGACTCACACTTTCAAAGTGATCCTTGTGATAGAACTGAATGAAGAAATTTTTGATCATGTTTTTATTTTAACAGAAAGCATGATTTTTGTGAGTCCGAGTCGGTGTGAAGTGTACTATCACACACATAATTGCGATGTATTGAAACCATGAAGGCTCTCCGTCAAATTAAAATATTTCCGTCATTATTTAATATATTAAGGACATCATGTCTTATGACATGACATAGGGCTTAGGTGCTTAAGTACACTGGTTCGATCGGATACGCCCTGAAAAATCGAAATGTCTTAAGAGAATTATGATATAGGCATATAATTTTATATTGGGGCTGTAAAGCGAAGGCCAAACCAACACACTGGTATGCATAAAGGTTATTTAAAAACTTGGTCATAAAACTAAATACTCCCCGAGATCAATAGATCATTACAAGGTAATAAAACTATAAGATTATTATTTTTATCATCTTTTAAGTTTTAGAATAGGTATTCATTTATAGTTGTAATTTATACATGTCATTAATTTTTATTATTATCGACAGGAGATAAATAATACGAAGAGTAATATAATACTTAACACCTGCGTTATGGTAGTCTGCCAAACAAGTTAGTAATTTAATAATTAAAACAGGGTAATAAAGTTACTAATAAGTTGCGTTTCAGTCTGTTCTTTTATTCAACGGCTTCTGTCTGTCATCTAGCCATTCTTTCCAATATCAAATGAGCAAAGAAAGAAACAAAAACACAGCTCACTCTGTCCAAGCAAAACCCCTTGCAAAAGACTTCAACGCGCTTTGAAATAGTGACTATGTTTTTCCTTGCTTCAATTAATGAATGCTTTTAAGTTTTTTTAATTGAGCAATCAACGACTAACAAGATGATTTGTCGTATAGAAAAAATGGTTTCTAATTAGGAATTTTATAATTGATGTTAAGCTTCATGTTATACCTAGATTAACACAAGTAAAAGTTAAATCCGCCTATGTTTTCAGGTATTAGCATAGGCTTGATTATTTTTCAAATAATGTAAAAAAGGTGATATTGATAGCCAAACAATGTAGTTGTTAGTTTCTACTCATAGACAGACGTGCTGTTCACCATCTTTATTTTAGTGGTATTTTTAAAGTTTCTCCAACCAATGCTACATAATATTTTTGATATTTCAAATATTTTTTAAGACCCATAACGTCCACAGTTATGTAAATTACAAAATCATTTTAAACGGTGATTTTGGCAAATTCCTAAATGTAACAATTAGCCAAGCGGGCCAGGCCCGAGGCGAGTAATTAAAGCGTTATTTTTTATTCTCTACAAAATAACTATTTAAATTCTTTAAAATCTTGTAAAGTGTGAGTCATCAGTATGAATCACGCATACCGCTACCTTCTAACGTTTCACTGATAAAGATGATAACATTAATGTTACACCAATTGTGTGCGAAGAAAAGGACTTTATCTTGCAACTTTGTTCATACTGGCCGTTATAGAAAAGCACCTCTAATGCTATTGTATTAAAGATTATCAATGTGCAAGGAATACAATGGTCTATTATGAACAGAAGTGTCCTTTCAGATGCCGGTGATGCCGATGGCGCTACAGAGACAATAGATTATCTAACTCGCAGACAAAAACACAAACAGGCCACCTCGACATTACACCGGGATGAAAAAATAACAGCCGGCGCTAAGGGAAAGTTAACAGGTACACAAAGCCTCGACGAGGTTTGAGATAACACAAACATGCATTATTTGGAATTTGTGAACACTTGAAATACGGTACCTTTCTATACCCGAGTGCCGACGGAAAAATGACTGTTTGATGTAATAAGTATAAATTGAATTTCAGATGTAATGCGTTTATATATAAATACGTTACTATGAATCTACTGGTTATCAACGGTTAACAATATAATATCAGCAACAACAATATAGTATCAGCTTGGGACTTTTAGACCCTAGGTTTATGAGGACAAGGGCAAGTAAGCCCAAAAATGTCTGGATTAAAGAGCACTTCAAAATCTTGTACCTTTAGAAACAGTGCCTAAGCTTATCCGATATCGAAACAGGCATGTAACTGAGATGATATTATACAATTTTATTAATTTGATTACATCATTAATACCTATTAATTTTATGGATATTATAAACGCTTCCAAGAAAATGTATATTTCTTGGATATCAAATTTCCTTCATAACCAACTCTAACGTCTATAAAACATTTTATATTAATAGGTATGCTCAAGCAAATAGGGTGAATAAACAATATACAAAAGGTCAATTAAAAATAAATTCAGTCGCTATAAAACATAAATAAAATGAATTGTCTAGAAGGAAACATAAACATAAAATGGGTAAAGTAACAAATATCAGATAAAAAAAGACAGGAATTTAAAAATACCAAGGTGGTGACGCGTAGAATTGCGGTTGTTTTGTTCAAAGTCTCCATCCCCGAGGGTCCGGAGTAAGAAGGTCGGCGCATGGCGCTAACAGCCTCACGAGCTTTTGTCCAAAACTTAGCGCCGCATATAAAAACGCCGACGGAAGTAGACTCGCAAAGCAAATGGCATACAGCAAAAAAAGCACAAAGCTAAAGGCGATCGACCACTCGAGCGCTTTTGTAAAATTTATAACAGCTCTATTTTGTTTACCTGCTTGACTCCACTTTATATTGTTCCGTAATTGGGGGCATTTCACGATGACTTATTAATTTATTGACAATGTTTATTGAGCGTAGTTTCGCTTTAGTTTTTATGGAGGTGCTAAAACGTCCGTTTCGCTTTTGTTTTTATACTGTCGTAGGCTTGTGCAATGTAATAAAAGACACAGTCATGAATTGTCCCTCATTATAGCTAAGTGACTTTAGTTTGAATAATTTAGATAAAGTCCTTAAATATTTTTTACAAAAAACACTGCAGACATGTTCTTGGTTGTTTTTTGGAAACCAGTTGTGGTGACTAATATCTAAGCTTTTATTTCTTGAAAGAGCTTTTAAAAACAATTTTTTTATATCGTGCAGCAATATCCCTATAAACATACCTACTCGTCCTAAACGAGGTTAGTTCTGTGTAAGTATAGGTACCTATAACACCCATACGTATAACTCAAGAGATTATTTCAATTTTTTTTAGCATTTTGCCTTGCTAAAAGCTACCTTACAAGGGTATCTTAGAAAATCCTTTACAAAAACAAAATACCGTTTACTTACTGACCAGTTCATTGTACTTTTTTACGGGACAAAGTTTGAAAATCAATACTAACAGAAGTGTCTATGGAAGCATTCACTCAAACGCTTGTAATTCAGCGATAATGCTACAAGTACAAGTACAAAACAGGTAGCATGTGTGAGTAAACTGAGTATGTACATATAGGTACCTAATATCAGTTGCACATCATCCAACGCTGTCGCCCGCGTGTCTGCTACACCTGTGACCTACACCAAAACGTATCCAAATCTCTTCGCATTCCTCGTCAAGATACAAATGTACTTCAACCAACGCATCTTTTATAAGCTGGGTGAGATCTCTGCTCTTACCGAGAGAGCAATGTAACCGCGGTATACGATAGGTTGTGTTCTAACGCGGGACGTAGTAACGGCACACAATTCAGGTTCTATGCGCCACGTTCATAGAAAAAGCAGGCTGTAGGCGCCTGAATAATGTATGCCGGGTTTGTTAGGGTCACAAATTAAAATCTCGTGAATATCAAATAGCCAAAACGTTTAGGATTTCAATACATAAAGAACGAAATTTCAGTTTAAAAGTCTATTATTAGTTTCGGGAAACTTAATTTTTTTATGCTTAGATCACGCAGCGTAAATTAAAATTTTCCAGTGGCTCCTGCCTTCTGTCTATGTCTTGAGAAGCTTCCACTAATGTGATGATTTTTGCAGAGAAAACCATCAAGATATTTTATATCTTCCATTGTTTATTTGCAGCGCGTGATGTCAACACCATGAGAGTAATCAATTTTAAAAGTGAGACCGTTGAGACCAAATAACGATGTTGTTTTCTTCCATCAAATTAGGATACCAACAGTGCAAGTTGCATTCTACAGAGAAGTGGGAATTAGCTTCATCCACCCCACATTTCGCCCCCAAATCCGAAAAAGGGGTGCTGACGGTAATACTATGTCCGTTCACCCCCAAGTCTCAGAAATGGGGGCATACTATACCTCCTCCATTCCTCTCTGTGAGGACGCCTCACAGAGAGGAATGGAGGAGAGAGAGATCTCTGCATTCACTTCTCTCATAGCCATATCACCTTCCACACAGTTCATCCATGTTTTCTTTGGTCTATATGTTAGTTGGCGGTGAGCGCAGACAGACGCTTGCAATCTGTTTTCTGTGTAAACGAGGATATGCGGCACCTCGCAGCACCTGTAGACGAATGTGCCATTTACATTGTAATACGCG
This sequence comes from Thera obeliscata, assembly GCA_947578465.1. Lineage (NCBI taxonomy): Eukaryota > Metazoa > Arthropoda > Insecta > Lepidoptera > Geometridae > Thera > Thera obeliscata. Next base: position 2,159,754 of record OX387927.1, read on the forward strand.
CACTGCTTCTAACCAGTTCGATAAAGAAGGGAATGCTATCCACATACCAAGAGAAGATGCAATACTATCACCGTACAGAAGATCCACTTACACACAGCCACTGTTTCTCTTTCTTTCTTCTAGCTACCAGAGATCAACTAGCAAGTCGAGAGTGTTTATACGGTACCACCAATACTCCATATCAAAGTCAGCCTATAATGTCACAGAGGTTAACAGTCATGTACCAAAAACAACCTTTATTAATTCAAGTTCAAATTATACAAATAAATCATAATTCTTTTTGAGCTACATTGAATTGAAATCCAGGATGATAGAGTTCTCTTTACTTTGAGACTTGATTCGAGAGACTCAGACCCACCTTAGGCCTGACACTGACTGGGCTTACAAATAAACTATTGTTGATCATATACAAGTTTTGCGTAACATTGCACGCGAATTTCCAATAAAACTATGTCATTAATTTATTTACTATGCAAGTACCTACATTGTTGCTTGTAAGTACATTTTAACTAAGGTACATTGTTATACGTAGATAAGTATTTATTTATTAGGTAAATAGTAGAAGAGCAGTACCTAAAGCCTTATTGCAAAACCGAGGTGGAAAATATCAAAACTTTTGTAATAATTTAGTAGGTGCGTGATGTTTCTACGTACTATAGTAACCTATACATATATTATGATAGTTTAGATCGAGATATTTCAACTTCAGTCAACTTTAAAAACTAAAAATGTTTCTAAAGGCAGTTAGTAAACAGGCCTTTGCATCTAATGTAAATGATTTATACTGAGTCAGAAACAACTGCTTCCTCATACTTACCCCTATTTACGGGACGCTGTAGTACTGTAATAATACACTATAATGGCAGTGCGTGTATAGTAAATAAGTAGTTTATTGGCAAAAATAGTGCCCTTGGAGTTCAATTTAGTAATGTGGTGCATGCCTAAGCCCTCTTGATCTACGCGTAGCATCAACTGTTTGAGTCTTAGGTGACTGTCAGAAGACCCTCCGTTCAAGGTATGCAGTAGTAAGAGAGCAGCATCTATGGGTTAGTATGCAGTTCGTGATTGATCCCGGCGGAGTGGGGGGAGGGGACGCGGGCGCAGTGACCGCTGCAGCCAGGTGCGAGCGGCCATCGACACCATAAAATTAATAACCCGTCGAGCCTCCTAACCAATGCACTCTGGCTGTATTTACCACTTGATGCTTGTTACCAGCGCTTCCCGGCTAAATAAATGCCATAATTACAAATCAGAGTCACGCTATCCACTATAGAACAAATTTTTTCATCTTTCTAAGTAATATAAAAAAGATAACTCTGTTTTTGACAAACCTAAAGAAGTGAAGGAAATATTGTACCTGGTGGATGTAGGTAAGTATAGACTATAGATGGAGAGAATATTGGAGAGCACTGGTGGCCTAGTTGCAGCGGCCCCGCCTTCCAATCCAAAAATGATGAGTTCTCTGTTAAAAAATGTACGAGTATGTGCATGCCAGTACTATGCCAGTACTCTCAAACGGTGTTGGTTCGTAAAAATCAATGACACGATGAGAAGATGAATCACTTTTATCTCATAAGCACTAACACTGCCAATTCAGTACAATAAACCATAAGCTCCAGAACTAGCTTGGGATTAATAAACATATTCATTATAAGACATGCCTGCTTTAAATTCAAATTCATATAAGTAGCAATTTTTTCAGACTTTCATGTGACTTTGTTGGTACTTCTATAACTTAAAAAGTGTTAGCGATATTACGAGGAATACTGTTTGAGCTGAGAATGCAGCTACTCAAGGCACGTCCCTGACGTGCGTGACCTATATACAGTGTAATGCTTTGCTTTAGATACTTTCATATGTTTGTTCCATCAACAATTTGCATAAAAAAAAACAAGACAGGTGCGACTTTTTTTCCAAAACGCATAGGATTTCATAGATCATCACTACGGTTATACGTACGGTAAAACATTTCCAGAATTCTGATTCCTCGAAGCAGGAATGCGCTGTCATTTGATGAGGACACGTTAATGCGGCTCTTCCTGTAGAACGTCTCTCCATGCCTTGGCAATTCCTAAGAGTCTGGCATCGCGTTTTTATACAATCCGCTGCGACAGGTGATTTGAAACAATCCTCATATCAGGGGCCTAATTCTCGGGCCGATCTCGATCATTTTGCAGTATTATCTTATTGCTTCTTTTCGAAAAAAGAATGGCAGATTTCCTTGATTAAAAGGTACATCAAGAACCTCATCGTAGAAGCCTCGACAGCTACGATATACGATATAAAACGTAGAAAAAGGGCGGGGTTGTGAAAGGAAGCAATAAAATAAAATTGCAAAATGATCGAGATCGGCCCGAGAATTAGGCCCCAGAACCATACTTACAGTACACGCGCACTATTTGTAATTTTTCCGCACACTAAGCATACCCTATCGTTTCCAGTGCCTAATTCAAAGGGATCCAATGCGCGCACTTTATTCAAATGTAAAGAAGCCTCTCTGAGGCGCAGTTAAAATCCTTTCACCACACTGGTTTTGAAGAACCATTGACACATTAGGAAGACTGTATTCAATTTGAATGAAAATTGAAGCAGAGACATTTTACAGATTTCCATACATTAATTGCATAGCATTTTTTTTTTATTGCATACGCATGGTTTATGTTGGGTACACAGATAGATTTAGGTGTAAGTATCACACAGGGTCCATCCTGTAAAGCTACTTAATATCAACAGAACCTTAATATCTCTCGCATGAAACGCTCTTCTTGTATAAAAACTATGAAAGGTTCAAATTATATTAGGTACCTATTACGTAGGTAGGTACCAATCTTCGAGAACTATTAGTTATGAGTGTAGGTAAGAAAACCTTTCTCTTTTTATTTAATTGCAAATTAAACATGGTTCAGAAGATTTAACATTATTCATCCAGTCTTGTTCTCGTACAATGCTTAATTAAATTCTGAGGTACGCGAAGATACTTAATTTTCCATTTTTATGGAGGTTTTACTGACTTGGCACTGAAGTAGGTACTAACTTACCTGCCAGTATTTAATGTGCACGTAGCTATTTATAAAACACAAAGTATTTAAATTAGTCTATCAAATGAGTACCTAAAGGATACTTTGATCTATCTGATGAACAAAAATCTTTCAAAGCGTTCTGCCTACTAATTGAATAATCATAATTTTCAACGAATTAGGATTCATTCTTGGTTAGATTAGTTTATAATGAGGGCTTTAGGCGGGTCGCGAGACGCGCCGACGCGGACGGAGCCGCGGGCGGGAGTCGCTGCGGGAGGGGGAAGGGGGGTGAAGCCGCCGAGACGGTCAGTCTGCTGATAAAGGAGGATCTTATCCGCTCGATTTAGCATGAAATTGGAACACAAAGTGAATAAAGCCACAAGATTGTAAACATTACGAGGTTTTTTAGTGCGGGCATTCGGCGTATTTACGGTCCTCTTTTTATTGGTCACCGGTCTCCGAGCCTCCTATTTATTGCCTTGTTAAACTCTAGTTAACGAACCGATCGCTCAGTACAATCCTTGCGATGCACTTAATTGGATATTTATCGCTTTACCTCAGAGCTTAATTGATTCGCGCTGTACGCGACTGTAAGCCGCCGGACCATTTCTTTTCAGGTGCGGTCATTCAATTGGATTGAAACAAAAGGAGTTCTCCATCTGAGTTGAAAGCAGAGTCGTCGGCGCGTTCCCGTTCCCACGCGGGAGGGTATAGCGTCAGGACCGAGTGAATGACTCACTAATCTCAAAGCTCCATTTCCACAAGTCATAGTGCAATTAATAATATGCGGCATCCTGTCGAATTATCTCTCGTCGTGGCAGGGGTCCAGCGGCTTTAATTTACCACAATGGAAGTGGGTTCCGAGAAACGTTCGAAGCGAGGCGGGCCGATTCGAACGAAAACAAACAGAAAATAATTATCATAAAGATGAAGAGCGGCCGCTCGGGCCTAATGGGGGCCCACCTGGCAGCGGGTCCTCCGCCCTCGCCGCGCATCTACCTATACTCCACACATTCCACAGCACCTACCCACAGCCCACAGTCTGCCGATAGCCGACTCATCTCCACCGTAAAACTAATAAGGACATGATTGGTTTTTGATTGCCGCTGGTAAAATCCGACGCGGCTTTACAATACAAACATTTTTTTCTAGTTAACAAATCAAATCGTGCTCAGGGTTTTATGAATATTTAGAGGCCACGGTGAGGGTATAGCCAGGTTGGTCATGAACTTAGTATACCTACCTAAACTAAATACATATTGCTGGAACTATAGACCGAAATTACAAGATCACTCACACTTCGCACATTGCCTCTCGTAGAGCACTAAGCGAAAACAAAAGCTTCACCTAAATAGATCTTCGGTTGTTTTTATTCCAATAAGAATTAGGACTAGCACAGTTTAGATTAACGGACTAAAAACAAAATGTTATGCAATAATCGACAGTAGGTATAATAATTAGTTACTATAATGGTCAAAGCTTGGTTAAGTTTGATTGGGCCAAATTAAGCTTAGGTTTATAAAACTCTTACGTTACTGACTGACTGACAATCAGCTCACAGCCTAAATTATCGGTCCTAGGAGTAAGAAATTTGGAGGGTGCCAGGTGGGAGGTTCTGGTGTAGTACCTACACTAGGAAGATGAATCCCTAAACTCAACTCCTATAGAGGTGCAATGGGGGTTGAAGTTTGTATTGAAAAAAATTATACTAAAATCAGACTAAAATATTTTTCCCTATTTACTATTCCTAATAACCTCGACAACAGAATCAAGCAAAAAATATAACAGACGAGGTATTACCACGAACTTTCAATAGGTACAGCTAATGTAACCGCACTAGTTAAAACAAGTCCTTTTGAACGTATCCAACAACAAAAGAATCCGGAGTTCTCCCACACTTGCTTTTGTTCTATGTCACTTTGCGGTAGGTTGTTCCAGAGAATAACAAATAGGTATTTACTGTTACATTTCGAACCTGTTCAACTCATTACGTTAACGAGCCTTTTATTTCTGGCTTTATCTCAGGATTTTAAAGTTTGAATGTTAACATTTCCTTTATTTTACCTTTGTATAACGTACTATCAATGGCGGGATATAGATAAAATAGAACGTACGGTACTTTCTCACAAGCATTACTTAAAGATAGAGAATCTTTGCAGGAATATTTGCGAAACTTGTAAATGATTCAAAGAATGCTGGGTTTTCTAGATATGTTATCTATAGTGAAGTATTTCGAGGTTTTCAAGATATCTTTGTCGACGATTTGACACCGGCCACCATCGAACTGTGAAAGGAGATAAAATGCTTTGTCGAAATTCTTCGGCTTCCTTCTGTCGTCAATGGTCGAGATGTTTTAGTTTTTTTCAAGCTTCGGCTGGTGGTCCATTAGACCTAAACAATGGACCACTCTGTTTCTGTAAGACGTTTTATCTAAGTTTGACGCAGTTTATGTGAATTTTGTCGGGGTTTGTTTTTCATATGACTAATCAGATCTATTTATTATCGGTGGTGACTCATTTGCGAGAATTTGAGGAAATTATATTTTAAGGATTGGTAAATAAGGTAATTGGTTGATGATAGGCCAAAGTCGAAATTCATTTATGCACGCACACACACACAGACAGATTTTAGAGATTTCCTATACAGGTTGGTTTTTTAAGAGGGGCGGTGATGGCCAAGTCCGAAACCATGAGAGTTAGGGAAAAGTCGTGAAAGGAGTCATGCCCTCGATTTATAAGAAAACAGTAAGTAAGTAACTGCATATTCATCTTTTTCAAAAATATTTTACTTTTGACGGAAATGTTTCGGTGTAAAAATATAAAATAGTAAAAATTAGCTATTTCCATCAATTTTTAGTAGATCATACATTTGCAAAGATATATCCTTATCAGTAATAGAATACATTGGTTCAATAATACAGGATGTAATTTTTTTTGACAAATTATTCGGGCCATCAAAAGTAAAAGATATCTGTCTGTAGTCTTGTATGCCTGTAGCTAGGTGAATCTCGGAGTTAGTTCCCTACGACCAAGTCTAGTAAAACATGGGGATTAGATAAATAAATAAATAAATATTATAGACAATCCACACAACACTATCTAGCCCGAAACTAAGCAGAGCTTGAGTACTTGAACGATTTCATAATATATGCAATATTTTTTTTAATTTTTAATTTTAATAATACTTACCTAAACTTAAATATCAAGAACGTATAGCCTTTACATAATGTAACGTTTGTTTTTTTTTCTTTATTATTATTACTGTTTTTTTTTCCTGACATAATTTCTGTAAAATTAAGGGAGAAGCCACTGGTTCCTGAAACACAGTTTTTACTAGTTCGGGAACCTATGGATTCAATCACGTATACAAAACAAAAGACAGGTGCGGCTTTTTTTCTTCCATGTTTATGTCAATAAAGTTATTTTGTATTTTTTTTTGTACTATGGGAACCAGATAGGTACAGGAGAAAAGCTTCTGGGATCCTGGGAGGTTTTATCAATTATAAAGCCTTTGTAACAAAAAATACAGAACTCCTGTTTTCTAAGTCGATTAAAAAATATCAACATTCATTAAAAAAATAAGAAAAAAAGATACCGATTATATAGAGAATGTTGGAAAACATAAAAGAGTGTTGAGAATGTTATCAATTTATAGACGAGGTAAGCCCCCCGTCGCTTCAAAACGAACGGTTTCGAAAAGGATGACTAGCCTCACAGCTCGGTTGGTAGTCTCTACCGTCTACGCTGGGTTTGATTCCCACACAGGGCACACATTTATATGATCAACTCGTACGTTCAAGTTAAAGATGCAAATTTTTTGTTCGGCAAATTTTTGTATCATCCGCACTTGATATGCGGGCTGGTTTTTCCGCAAGTAGGCCGCTGGTGGGCCCTTTTTGCGTGACCCTTGACACGTGTTGCTCGAACTTTTTTAGGTTCTACGACACGCCGGTTTCCTCACGATGTTTTCCTTCACCGTTTTGAGAGTACTGGCTTAGTGCACATACATTTTTCGACAGAAAAGTCATTGGTAACTGGACCCACGACCTTCGGATCGGAAGGCGGGGCCGCTACCACTAGACCTCTCTTGAGAGTTAAAGACGCAATAGTTATTAGAAAAAAATGCACAGATCGGTCTCCACACACACACACAGTCTTGTTAGGAGGTACTTTAAATCAAATTGTGAGTGCAATAAATCTAATGAGTATTCCCTTCTTCTTATCGTATCACTGATTCTTTCGAACCAAGTGTGGTGAAAGAATTTTAAGTGCGCCTCGTAGAGGCTCCTTTCGTGCACTTGACACATATTTTCGAACTTTTTAGGTTCTACGATACGCCAGTTTTCTCACGATGTTTTCCTTCACCGTTTGAGAGCACTGGCATAAAGAGAAGATAAATTAGTATTGAGCATTGAAAACCTAACGCAAATTAACAGAATTAAAATGTATGAAAAACATTGTAATCTGAAGTACTTTCCTCGGAAAATTATTAACGTTCCGTATAGGAAAAACACGCTTGATGTTTGTAAACGAATTCGAAGCCTTGAGAGTGCAACTAACATTATAAGTACCTACTCATCTTAGCAAAGCATCTTACAAATCTAAGCTTTATTCCAACCTAATACAATTTAAGCTCCTATGACCTAAATCTTAAAGCTGAACTAGAAGTTTTTAATCAAAGAAAAATGAGCTTTATGCAACAAAAAACAAGTCTGGAACTCGCTTGGTGGAATTAATGATTCGGGAGCAGCGATGTAATATATAACCTAGATACAGTGTTGCTTAAAAACACAGCACGAAAATATGGCACAAGTTTAAAATTCAAAAGAATAATTTATTTTGTTGTATAGCAAAGATCACTTTGAAACTTCTATAGAGTTTTTAGTGTAGAATGCTACACCTAGCATTCTACAATAAAAACTCTATAGAAGTTTCAAAGTGTACTTAGTCTAGGCGCCAGTTCCATGCGACCAGGACAAAACCAGTGCCATGACACTGGTTTAAAAAAAATACTGTGCTTTCCTATATAAAATTGACAGACTTTTTGACTTTTTTTTAGTTTTAAGAGCAAAAGATATCCTCTTAACTCACGTCTTCTTATTAGTCCTTTATCGTGACAATATGTTGGTGGTTATTTTAAGTTCTCAAAAGCGAAAGGAGGCATTTTAGATGTCCGATGTTTGCTGTAGCGTAGTTGGACTAAACTGAAATAAGACCACACGTATTTGTGCTCTTATTTCTCTAGCCGGGGCGTCAAATCTGGCTTGTATTATATCGATGTTCGGGAGCGGAAAACCTGAGTGTTTACACATAAATCACGCTCATGTTTGAGTGTGCCTCTATTTAAACGGTTTACTTTGAAACGAGAATTCGCGCTAACAATATTATACCCAGTAGGAAAGCTAAATGCATATTTGTATGAATACCTAGATTTGTAAGTGCTTGCACAGCTAATGTTAGTAAATAAATGGGCTAAATGGAATATTTTGCGAAGCACTAGGTACAGTCGGCATCAAAAGTATCTGGTTACTAGTAAAACTTTAAAGATTTTTGAGAATGACAGCATACATTTTTTACAAACTTTTATTAAACCTGCAATGTACTCGTATGCATGTTTCTTTTTTAATTAAACATGATTTAATGTTTAATTGATTTAAATGAGTAAATACTTAGACTTCGCCTTTACTAGGTAGGTATTTCAAAATGGTGCTATTCAAAATAACTGATATTTATAAAAAATGCTGTTATTTATAGTATTGACCATCTTCGATTTCCAGTACGTACAGCGCCATCTATAAATCGATTGGGAAATATGGAATCATTTTTAAGATTTTTTCTAATTCACGATAGGTTTTTTTTATACAAATATATATTATTATTGTAATGCAATATATTTATGTATTTTATTAATAAATTATGTAATATATTTATATGTTTTTTTTTACAGCCGATGGAACAAGCTCATGACCCACCTGATGCCAAGCGGTAGATAGATAGATAGATAGATAAAAACTTTATTTGCCTAGATTTAACACACACAAAGTAAAATAAAAACATACAGAGATATATTATACAAAACAAGAACTTAACAAGAAAATAAAAAAAACTAGCTACAAAAATTAAGATAGCGTGTGTGTTGTATTCCAGACAAAAAGGTAATAGCTCAGCGCATATATTGCACAAGTGCAAACACTGATTTTCAGCTATTACCTTTTTAAGCGACAAGTTGAGATGCCAAACGACGGAACCAGTGTTTGTGAATGATGGAGAACTTAAAAAATTGTGTATGGGTGTGTATATGTGTGTATGGGTGCATGTGGGTGGGTGCGAATGGTCGAGCGTGTAGTGTTGTGCGTTTCGTGAGTAGGCTTCCATGATTCTCCCAGTCTCTTAAGAGTCTGGTAAGCACAGAGGGAAGCCTACCCCGAAGAGTGTGTGTGTATGTGGGTGTATTACTGAGAGCTCTCCTGATTACACAAGTCTCTTAAGAGCCAGGGTTTCACAGGAGAGCTCTCTAGTGTGTTTGTGTAGTGTGTGTGTAGTGTGCGGGGGTATGTTCGTAAGAGTGTTGTGTAAAAGAGTGTGGGTGTGGAGACGTTTGGGAAACTTTGAAATGATAGTGTGTGATTGAGTGTTAGTGCTGAAAGAAGAGAGTTCAAATTACGAAGTGCAAACATTTATCTGGTGACTTTTTAGTCACTAGCATTTTCAACGTTATGGTTGGCAGACGAAGCGTTCTGAAATACCTACCTTTTGTCTTTCTAATAACAAAGTTTTAAGACGCGTTTTGAAAGTAAACTTTGTTTGGAGATTACGTATTGGAGGGGGTATGTTGTTCCAACACTTCGTTGCCAAATAGCGGAAACTACCTTTGAATGCTGCCGTTTTATGGCTATGATAAAGGAGTGCAGATCTAATAGACCGCAAGCCTGACCGCTTGTTATCACCACTGCTGAAATTAAGCTTCGCATGCAAATATTCCGGTTTTTTAAACTTGATAACATCAAACAACAGCCCACTAAGGTGTAATTCTCTACGTGAAGCCATATTTAACAGAGACTTGTTGTTAAGGTATGGAGTTATGTGACTACGAGGTGGAATGTTAAAACAGAAACGGCAGCACGCATTCTGCACTCGCTGTACGACTCGTTGTGTCCTGACAAGTAACCTAGGTCCATAGACAAGATCTCCGTAATTCAACCTAGACAAAATACGGTACGGTAACCATCGCCTATAACAAAGCATTGCCTCGCCAGGTCACGCACGTCCTGACGTGCCCTACGTCCATCAACTTGAGGCATACAGGTGTTCAGCCTCATGTGCCAGTAATTTCACAGGCACCCTTCAAACCGAAACACAGCAATGCTGCTTGACGGTAGAAATAGGCATGGTGGTAGCCTACCAACATGCCTATTACTACCACTGGTAGTACCCCGGACGAGCCCTTCACAAAGAGCTCTACTATACTAGTAAGGTAGGTTATCATCATCATCATTATCAGCCTGAAGAAGTCCACTGCTGGACATAGGCCTCCCCTACACATTTCCAGGAAGATTCTGAGCTCTTTCCATCCACCGACTTCCCGCGATCCTAACAATGTCGTCGGTGCATCTGGTGGGTGGGCGCCCTACTTTTCGTCTTCCGGTTCGTGGTCGCCATTCGAGAACCTTTATTCCCTAACGGTTGTCGGTTCTTCGAGCTATATGACCTGCCCATTGCCACTTCAACTTACTAATTCTTAGAGCTATGTCGATGACCTTGGTTCTTCTACGGATATCCTCATGTAAGAGGTAAGTTATAAAGAAATGAAAATCTGAAAAACTTTGTACATTTTATTTCTACTATTTGTTACTACTTATCTTAGAAGTTTTCTTGTATTAGAAATTCGCTGACAGATTTGCTGTACCGCTCTGGCAGTGATTCACTCATTTCAGTTCGCGTGACCCACACGGGTTTACCTTTCGTAGTAGTGCCGCTTTTGTAGTTCGCGTAGTAGAAGAAAATCTGGGAAATAAATTTGGATTTGAATTAATAAAAAATTCACACGAAACTACTTGTACAAGCTTGTAGCATACAGGGTGGCCGGAACATTGACGTCCAAAATAAAAATCTTGGTCCCTCGTACAAAGCTAATTATTTTAGACATAAAAGTAGTACAACTCATGAGGATTTCATGCAAAAAAAAATTACGAAAACGTCCTACTTTTTTTTTAAAAGTTTTAATTAGCTCACGTCGAAAATTCCCGAAAATAATTCATAACTCGAAAACTATAAAAAAATCGCGGAACATAAATGGGGGTGATTCGGATACCCCACACCCAACCAGATAACTGATATGATACTTGAATACATTTTTTTTTGTAATTACATTTAGAATACAGAGAACAAACAACTGTGTTCACCACCAAAATATTTTATCATAGTGGGGATCGAACCATGACCTACGGTGCAGAAGGTAGAGCTACTACCAACTGAGCTGAGAGGCCAGTCAAAAATAAGTATGACAGTGCTAAATATGATGAGTGTTAGTGTTACCTTAGCACCAACTTTTCCATCAATCTCCGCCGGGTATTTGTACTTGTAGAAGCCGCAGGGTGCGTTTGACAAGAACTTGACTTGTAGCTCTGGCCCGCATTGCTCTTTTACCACTCTTTCAGCAGTCTGAAGCAAAAAAATAATCTGTAATCTCCTAAGCCTTCCAAGCGTTCTGCGGTGGCGATCAGTGAAAGGCGCTTCGATTTGTGCAAGGCTTCACCGGCCAAAAAATTTGTTCATAGTTTCGAAAACTGATTGCAGATAAATTTGGGGGGATAAACCGGCTTAGTGCGAGTCAGATTTGCCAACGAAAGGTTCCGTACCATCAATACATAGTGTAAAACAAAGTCGTCTGCTGCCTGTGTGTTTCTATTAGTTTTTGTTTCTCTCAAGTCTTGCCCTGTTACTGTGTACTTTATCAATACTTGGTACTACTTGGTGAGCAGACTGGTTTCCGCAAGTAGGCCACAGTGTTGCTAGTTCAACCACCCGATGTCATCCAGGAAGGCTAAAATGGCAAATTTTATCATCCGCACTTGATGTGTGTGTGGGCTAGTTTTTCCGCCAGTAGGCCGCTGGCGGGCTCTTTTTGCGTGACCCTTGACACGTTTTGCTCGAACTTTTTTAGGTTCTACGACACGCCGGTTTTCTCACGATGTTTTCCTTCACTGTTTTGAGCATAGTGCACATAAATTTTTCGACAGAAAAACTTATTGGTACACGACTGGATTTGGACCCACGACCTTCAGATCGGATGGCGGGGCCGCTACCACTAGACCACCAGTGCTCTCTTCCAGGAAGGTTAGCAGATCACGGATTCTGGCGCATGCCTCCCTAGGCGTCGAGGCGAAATCATAATTTTGCCTGCGAGGCGGGCCTCAGTCATTTGTATAAACCTTGTATGTTACAATGGTAAATAAATAAATTTGTATTTGGTTAAAAAAGAAAACTATGTATGCTTTAATTTATGTACTTTCAACCAGTCACTCCTTCTGGTAGGTAAAGTTTAATGTTATTGTGTATGTATTTAACCTGTCGCAATGTCTCCCCTTCTTGCCACTTGCCCTGAGGCAATATGGCTTTGACCTCCTTGCCGAGCGTCTGTGAGGTGAGGAGGACCAAGTGCCTCTGCAGAGCTCTCTCCAATGAGGACTTGTCCCCTTTCTTATCTGCTTCTGAAATAATAGCAAATTCAGTATTCAGTCACATTGTTTATTGTGATTGTTCATTGGCGTGATATAAATGTATTAGTGATAAAAACAAATTGTTAGAAAGGAAAGAATGACATAAAGTTGTATGAGAGACAAATACATTAAAATACCCAGAAGGGACAGCTCAAGACAAGCACTGCAGGATAGGTTGGTTCAAAGTCAAATATGTATTTATTCAATAGTATCACAAGTACCACTTTGAAACATCTTAAAGCTAGATGCGTCTAGGTGCCAGATCCACGCGACCAAGCCTAAAGTGGGAGGCGACAATGTACATCATGTTATTGTACACACTGTGTTATTACGATGCCTGTTAATCCACATGCACACTGGAGCAATTCTAACATGATCATTTTCTTTTTTGTTCTGGCACTGGATACTTATACCTTGTCCTTGATACTTTATAGGGTGGATCTGACTTGGATAGGTTAGGTTATGTTTGAGCACAAAAATTACGCACAAGGCGAGCGAGCAGAGCGAGCGTGCCGCAGCAGTGCCAGAAAATGTTTTTCCCAATACCCTCAAAGGGGCTGTCCCGTTTAGTACAATTATCCATCGCTAGATAAAAAAATAGTAATCGAAATATTAATCGCCTTTACAATTTCCCAGTGGATTTCATCAAACTGGGTCCCAGCTAGACCAGACTCCTGTCCCTTCACTCAGCTTTTTGCTTAGTGATGAGAATTTAAATTTTAGTAAAAATCTATTCACTCAATATACAAGTGACAATAACATAACCATAAGTATTGTACACACCAGTAACAATATCAGCTAACTTAAACTGGGCCAACTCTTCATTGGCCGCATCCAAAAAGTCTTGTGCTGTTATTTTACTGGCGGCATCTATATCCACATCAGCACTATCTTTTTTCAGTAGCTCTGCTCGAATCCTGCAATGATAAAATAGCTTTCCTACTGTGATTCATTGGTATTTTATCACATTGTTCTAGTTTGAAAAATTTCAAGTGTTTTGATGATAGTGTGCCAATGTCATAATTTAACAAGGAATCCTTACTTGTCACTTTCATGCCTCATCTCATGGTCTGACTTTAGACTCTTCTCTATCTCAATGGTGCTAAGTAAGTTTTTGTATTTTTTCTGCATTTCGTTCATAGGCGGTGTGATGACGGGCAAGCGCTCAACGCAAACCCCGGTTACGAGGTCCCATGCTGAACTTGTACTGAGCCCTAGAAATGTAGGTAATGTTGTAATTTTCACTTTTTCAGAGTGTAACTAATGAAGATTCAGAGAAAATGATTGTGATTCAGTGGAGCTTTTGGTACAGGAACCATTAGTTTATGCGTAGTTTGCGGCTTTTTAGCAAGGTTAGAAAGGAAGCATAGCAAATTGGAAACTACCTCTGCTGTAAATCCTGCAGCAGAGACTCAACTCTGAATTTAATGCTCTGCTTAGCATGACGCTCCCTTTTTGTTTTGCGTTATTTAATTTGTAAATATTTTGTATTTTTTTGGTTTTGTTTGGGTACGATCTGAAGAACGAAACACAAGAAATACGAGAGAAACTGACATTGGCATACAAAACTGCTGACAGTGACTGATAAAAAAAAATCTTATCCTCAGTTCCAGTTTGATTGACGAGAATGATATTTTAATCATCTTAGGTGCATGCATTTTTTAGACTGAGTCTATTAATACAGGTACTGTACGAACAATTTATAATTATTAATACGGTTACCGTACGAACAGTTTATAATTATTAATACGGGTACTGCGGGGGGAGGGGGGGGGCACCATTCTTGAAATTAAGTAGGTTTAAAAAAAAACCTAACAACCTACTGTTACTTTTGTGACTTAAGTCGGAGTGCCCCGAGTTTGAATCTGGATTGTTAAAACACTTTACAGTCACCTAAAAGGCTTACTAAAGTTAAAATTTGGGTTGGCTTTAGTATTGTTAGGGAGGAGGAGGGTCGGGGGAGGAGTCCTCTCTGCACTGACATGCACCATTCTTGAAATTCAGTAGGTATAAAAAAAAAACCTAACAACCTACTGTTACTTTTGTGACTTAAGTCAGGGTGCCCCGAGTTTGAATAATATCCGTATGAATATACTCATTATAAAATTGAATAAATGTACGAATAAATATAATTTATTCATCCAGCACCCGTACAAATAGTCACTTCCCATTTTTTATTGGTGGCAATAATTTGCTTCTGTCAAACTCTTTTTCCGGTTCTAGTGTCAAAGAACGTAGGTAAATTTGATTTTACTCATGAAATCCATTAAAATCAAATGAAATAATTGCGATACCGCTAATCCAGTGTCTGTTTACAAAACTCCAAATAGTTTCCCACAAGTGCACTGTTATATTTCATTGACAAATGCTTCAAAAAAGTTCAACACAAGTTGTCAACTGATGCCCCGAATAGGTTAGAATTCATCGGTTTGTTTCTTTTTAGGCCTAGACATGAAGCAAATCGTTGCTAACCAGAAGGTGAAGATCCCTGATCGGCTCACCGTCAATGTGAAATCCCGCTTAGTGACTGTGAAAGGGCCCCGCGGAGTTCTGAAGAGGAACTTCAAACACTTGGCTGTGGACATTCGCATGGTGAATCCTCGCCTGCTGAAAGTGGAAAAATGGTTCGGTTCCAAGAAAGAACTTGCCGCAGTACGGACTGTTTGCTCACATGTTGAGAACATGATCAAAGGTAAGTTTGTGTTGGTGGTGCAACAGTGATAAACAAAACAATCAATCACTGGTGTACAGAATAATAAGTGGCTCAAGAAATCCTGAAATTACTAGTGATAGTAACACTATTTTCGTCCTGAATATCATCTTTATGTAGTTTTGTTAAAACTAAAGACTACAACAAGTCTTCAGTATGGAATTGGTAAAGCCAATACTTTAACTTTAAACATAACATAAACATAAAACTCCGTTAAAAGTCAGTATTAGGAGAAACATATTGATGTGTTCCATGTCTTCCATGGCATGCATGCCATGTCTAGAAATCTCTTCTGTTGTCAGATATTTCAATAAGTAAAAGTTTTGCTCACTTGGTATGATGATTTCCCTCCCTTATTGGGTTTGTTCAGTTATTCAACCCCATTCCCACAATTCAATTTTTCCTTTTAAACAGTTTTTTTAATTAGTGTAGTCTACATTCAAATTCAGGTTATGAACAATATGAATTCTTATTTTATGGTATATTCTTTGATCTGCACTTGGTGTTGGATGGGTTTCCGTATGCAGGAAACTTTTCTAACTTTTTTTTAAGATCTTCTACATATCGATTCTCTCATGATGTTTTCCTTCACTGTTTACCACCGCTCACGACCCAATGGATAGCATGTATCCAGGACAAAACTGTCTGTTATGTATGCCCTTCCTTGATAAAGGGCCGAATGCAGATACAATGCTTGAGTCTGAGTTGATCAAGTTATCAATTGTTGATATTTTGATAGTTCTCCATTGAAAAGTCTAAAAATCTTTTCTTATTATTAATATAATGTTTATTATTATTATTATAGTATAGTAGTACTTTTTAAACTTTCGCGATCATACGACATATTTATACTTTACACGGGTATTTATCGCGTATATTACCTTATTTTATTTATTTTCCCGACGTTTCGGCTATGTTGCAATAACCGTGGTCGCGGGCTGACTGGAGCATTGACATGAGTGCTACCGTCGTTGAAAAGTGGAGGCAGTATCACTAACTACCCTCACTTGATCTTCTTTGTCCATAATGTCTGTGCACGCACTACGACACACAACAATGATAGTATCTACACACTGTGGTAAGGTATCGCGACGCATACACCTTCCAATGATGGGATTCCACAATGAAAAAAGTCTGAATCCGTCTTCGCGATTGAAATTAGGATATTTCTTAATCTCAATCGCTTCACGCACCATCCTTTTGTGGTAATACCGTTCATTGGATAGCACCTTGGGATCATGCAATTCTATCCAGTGATTAGGACCTGAATCCACAAGGTGCTCTGCTATCGCCGATTTGGTTACCTGGCGGTTTTTAACTGCAGCAATGTGTTCCTTCACCCGCTCTGCTATTGTGCGCTTAGTTTGGCCAATGTAGGCGCAGCCGCAGCTGCAGTCTATTTTATACACACCAGGTATTTGCAAGGGTATGCTGTCTTTTGGTGTCCTCACCAGCTTTGCCATCTTTGTGAGGGGAGTGAAAACCGCCTTGATGGAATACCTCTTTAACCCGGGAACGGTGACCTATATGTCTGTGAGTCCGGGTGACTTGAAAAATTCGAATAACTTTTTCCCCCGCCGCCGATTTTTGTCGCGATTTTGAGTAGCTGCCTGATTTCCCTTCCCCCACCGTTAGATCAGCCCACGAAATCGGAGTGGGCGCAAGTTCCTGAGTTTTGATGCCAACCCGGTGCGGTAGACCGGGGTCACCGAATATGTAAGTAAAACATGCAGAGTTAAATTATTGATTTTTAGTTTTTTGTCTGGTTTATGTACATTTTTGCTTACTTTTGTTATTGTGACATTGCATTATTTTATAATCAGTAAGTTTAATGCTTGATTTTACCAATTTTATCGCAATACACAAAATTTTTCTTCATCCTGATTAAAATATAAACTTTGTTACAGCATGTTGTACGAAAGGGAACAGCATCGTTTAGAATCACTTCTCGATTAACTGCTTGATGACGACATACTGTCATTGACTTCACCTTCATCATCACTTGCCACAAGAGCAAGAAACATTTGTGTCTTGAGCATAATATAGTGCCTTATTGCAGTATTTGCTTGACTGAAGAAAAGTGATTTTCATCGTTTTTTTTTTGTTGTTTTTTTGTAGGTAGGATGTCATTTTTTGTTTATTTTAAGTAAGTTTAGAGAGTGTAGAAACCGAAAAAGCTGAAAAATTTCATAAATATGTTGATTGTTGTATTTTCAAATGTTTAGAAAGCGATAATGTGTAAAACTAACAAATTTGATAGGTTCTGTGTGAAGTTGCCTAATCATAATAAAAAGTGAATAAACGAGGCTGTGATTCATTAAGTATGGTTGTTTTATTGTCAAATAATTTATAATTAATAAAAAAAGTTGTCAGTTAGTATTAGATTCTGAAAAATCTTCCATTGAAAACCCCGGTGCGTGAGACCGGGGTCACCGAAGATGTAAGTCAAATTGACGTCACCGTTGGCGGGTTAACACGTTTCCTATTCGGTCTGTTACTCCCTTCAAATACGGCAGGAACGCGGGCTGTCTGTTGACACCAACTGGCTTGCCTCTGCTTGTGCGTGTCCGGTTGCTTCTGTTACGTTGTAACGTCGGGAAAATAAATAAAATAAGGTAATATACGCGATAAATACCCGTGTAAAGTATAAATATATAGTATAGTAGTTGTTTTATTATTATAGTATTGTTTCTGTGTATGGCCAAAGGCACAAGACTGGTGAAAAATGGTATACCTAAAACCAAAATATACCATTTCTTTATTTTAAATATTATTTGCTTTGTTACAGGAGTCACAAAAGGATTCCAGTACAAAATGCGTGCTGTATATGCCCATTTCCCCATCAACTGCGTCACCACTGAGGCCAACTCAATCATTGAAATCCGTAACTTCCTCGGTGAGAAATACATCAGGAGGGTAAAGATGGCACCCGGTGTGACAGTTGTCAACTCTCCCAAGCAAAAGGATGAGCTGATCATTGAAGGAAACTCCTTGGAAGATGTCTCTAGCTCAGCCGCCCTCATCCAGCAGTCTACCACAGTCAAAAACAAGGATATCAGAAAGTTCTTGGATGGTCTTTACGTGTCTGAGAAAACAACTGTGGAGCTGGACGAGATATAAGAACAATAAATAAGTTTACCATCATTTGACTCTGTTATTTTATAGCCTAAGGCCCGCCGCTTCCAGCCTTGAGAAATATTTAGTCCCTACATTCACAAGAGATTCCATATCGTTTTAACACATGAGGGATCACTGGTGGTCTAGTGGTAGCGGGGCCCCGCCTTCCGATCCTAAGGTCGTGGGTTCGAATCCAGCCGTGTACCAATGAGTTTTTCTATCGAAAAGGCATGCTCACTATGCCGGTAATCTTAAAACGCTGAAGGTGAACATCGTGAGGAAACCGGGCGTCGTGACGTAGAATTTAGAAAATAAAGAGCAGCACGTGTCAAGTCAAGCGTCACGCTAAAGGGCCCGCCAGCCGAAAAACACCAGTTCGCAAACCAAAAGTGCGGATGATGAATTTGCCGAACACAACGAGTCGCCGTCGTACGGCGACTCTCAAATCAATAGCAAAAGCGTGTTTGGTGCTCTGTGGAATTGATCGACCGTCGCCGATCAATTGCTAATTTAGCGCCTGACTGTAGCGAGCGAACAGTATACTACGAGTATATGGATAGGTAAGATACATGTTCTCTTAGACATGGATTCCATAATATTTTATATGTGTACTATACAAATGTATGCACGAGCTCGCTCTATGTTTATATTCGTAAGCACGAGATGGCAGGTTGCAGGTCGATACCATTTTCCAAGAACACGTTTATTTTTGCCCCTACTCTTTTACTATAGCAATTTCGTCGGTATCTTATACCTTTAAACGAGAAAATCTTGTATATATCTTGTCTTGTAGGATCTCGGAAACTGAGCCAACGATTTTCATGAAATTAAGTATACAGGGGTTTTCGGGGACGATAAAACGATCTAGCTACGATTAATTTTTAGAAAATGTCCCCTTAATCGTAAAGTAAATAATCATTTTTATCATAAAATCATAACTTCTAGCTCCATCTGTTAATTAAGTCATGAGTTAGTGGGACAGAGAACGCCATCTATTGACGAGTAGTGGAGTTTATTATTATGTCGGTAAGATCGAAATATATTATTAAAAATATTTAATCAGTATGTAAGTAATTCGTATTTAAATATAATTCACAACAACAGTTTACCAAAAAAAAAAATACCGAGCGAAGCTCGGGCACCAACTGCTAGTATATTTTAAAAGGGGTATTGAATAGTGAAATTGTTACACTATAAAGTTGTGTATTACCAGCACGGAATACTCCTACCTAGGATCTCTCCCTTCCCCAGAACAGAAATTTAAAGCATGAAGTCTTCATTCGAAGGGCTACCTTTTAAAGACTTCTCCTAAAACTATATTGTACATACAACATAGCTAGCCCAATATTATTATAATGTGATCACAGGAAAACAATAATATATTTTTCAACGTAAATAATTTTATTCAAACTATTCTATTGAACATCACTAACTCATAAACATTGTACATCTGCAAATATGGTTTCATTAAAGTGTTAAATGACATTAATTACACTTAATTTACATGATCACACACTCAATTAAATAAAATGACTACATTATAGTAAAATAAATACCTATTAAAATAAAACATTCTCTTATTTATAAATTGTTAATACATCGGTATTGAACTTACGAATAAATTAAATTTTTATTCTACTTATTTACAACAAACAAAAACATCTTGAAAAAGGAATTAGGACAAATGTGCCAAACATTATCATTGATTCTAATAACATACAACACAATTTCGAATCTTTGGCAGTAACATCATACCCACAAAACAAGTAATCAATTTCGGCACTATTTGTCATAATTTCTTTTTTTCGTCAAAAATCATAAAACTTTTGTCATGAATTAATAATTAATACTCTGTTTGGCTAAAGATCAAAACTACATTAAAATATTTAAGTACATGCTATTACTGTGAGTAAAATTGTCTGATTTAGAATACATTAACGTTAAAATATTGATATTGTCTGATCTAGAATACATTAACGTTAGAATAAAATATTGCAATACAAGCCATTATTGTTTTAGCTTCTAGCTCCATATTTGCAGATGGGCATTCCATAATTCGTAAGAAAATAAAATTTCAATAAATAAAATGACAAACACTAGTATTAAAATTGGTGAGACATTTCACACCGTATAACACAATTGCTTACTATAAAAATGATCAACAAACAACTGCATCTCGCCTAATGGTGTCAAAGAGGACTTGGTGTGCATTAAAAGGTATGCCATGAGATTCAACGGTTACATTAAATAGGTTGCCGCTTGAGCAAATAATCCTGAATAACATGTATTAGCCTAGCCATGCGTGAGGTGGGTTTCTATACTCCGCGCGCGTCAATTCATAACTAAAATTATTCATAATTCATTATTACTATAGCACTTTTTAATCACCAGTGCTTTTTGATGTGTCTCGTACTTGATGCAATTCACTATATGAATATTGAAACTACTAACTATTATCAGAAAAATTTAAATTGCATTTAAAATGTATTAAATATTGTAAATGTACATAGTAGTAGCACGCTTAGAGGGCTTGCCAAACAGTCTAAAATTATACTTGATATACCATTAAACGTAGCATCCAACAAGTTACCGCAATAATAAACTTGCACATAACACAAGCATTAGTGATCTACAGTAATAGCTATTCAAATAGCGAATTCTTGGTCAACAATTTATGCACAGGTGATATTTTACAATAGAATAGTAATATTTTAAGCTATAACAACTTTGAGGTCGTGTCTATGAAGCGGTGATCGAAACTGTAATCTACAATGACTCGCGAACGTGCCAGCTCGGGCACAATCTTATTACTTATTGCCAACAACGATCCTACGTATTGCTTTTAGATTGCCCGGCGCGGCGCGTTCACTATAACGTTTGTGACCAAGAAATACTGGAGATTCGGCAAATTTCTCATCTTTATCTAAGTAAAAATATGGGAGCCGTCTATGATGCGTTGGCGAGTGAATTCGAGGCACTATGATAGGTACTAGATAACTAGAGCACAGTACGAGTACCATTACGGAGCCCAAGCTGTTCACAAGCGCCACATTGTTCTATCAAGGAATCCGATTGTGGATCCATTTTCGTCATCATGACTGTTGTCTAAAGGGTACCTAATAATATTATAATATTGTAAGCTATTATTAATAAAAAGAATTCACAACACAATTCTCTGATAGAACATTATAACATCAATGTGTGCACTTGTCACGTCACTATGAGTGATATACTTTCGTACTTCGAGATTTTACAAACAGGAGGCCGTAACTCGTTCTGCGTACTTTGCAGTTGCTTCACAAACACAAAATGTTTTGCTCTTGGTCGGCTAATTATAGCGCTACTTCGAGGCAAAATCAAACTATCAACATGATCTAGGAGAACTAAAATCCATGTTCTCGTTTTATTTGTTTTGACCGCGTTGAACGTAATGTGGATTGATTCATGTCTGTAAAATCCCTGAACTAGAAATAAACATATTAGGTAGTGCTTGGGCTTGGTACTCTCTGCGACTAGAGGGGTGTTGGTATGGCACGGGGATGGGGTCCGTGAGGGGACCCGGATCACAAGGGACACATGGTCCCCCACAGGGGACCCGGGGTCCCTCACAGGGGTTCCCGACGCGGCACCCACACGGCCGGTCCGCTTTCCGCCGTGATTACTGCCTTCACCTTCGTATAGATCTCTTCAGGGGTGTCACCGGTTACTACCGCTGAAAAAAAATTAAAATCATATTAAAACATGACCGTTTAGTCGGTTCTTTGTGAACAAAAAGTTGAACATTATGAAAAAAACTATAAAGCTGCCAAACCAAAAACTAAAAAACTATAACGCTCATTCAGCTGCGGTCGGCGGCTGAAGTTCGGCAGTGGCGCTTCGTAGAGTGTGAAAGCGGCCTAAGCGCTAGAGACCAAACTTACTGTTTCATTCTTGCCTTTTGCTTGTATTTTTACTAATTTACTTTCATCTGTGTGCATCCATAGAGAGAGAGATAAACTTACCAGTAAAGTATTCGGCGAACTCCTGTTCCATTTTCAGAGCTCGTTCGTATGTTTTCTTCGCTTGTTCTTCAGTCATTCGTTTATTCATTTCCCTGAAAGAAATTCAATACAATCACTAAACGATATGTTACATGCCATGAGTAAGAAAGGACGAGGGATGATATAAGAGAGAGGAAGACAACAGCTTTTCTGTTGAGCCCATTTCTTACGATGATGATGTTTGTGTTTCTTTTTTGTTTCTTCTATAAAAGGTTATAAGAAAATAAAATATCGCCTCTTACGATCTTCATAAAATAATGCCAAGAATGAATTACAGGAGCCATATGAAAAAAAAGCCTCACGACGCAAGTCAAGCCTGCACACATCTAGGCGATGGTGATGGCGATCAGTGAAACGCTGTCATATTTGACAGCGTTCCACTGATCGCCATCGCAGAGCGCTAAGGTGTGCGCAAGGCTTGAAAGAGAGATCCGTTTTTGAAATGTTGAATAGACGAGAAAGGAATACTCACATTATAGATTCTACACTCTTTGGTTTGATAAATATGGCAACGGGATAAAGTTGCGCCACTTGTAATCTCTTTATTGCGTTCCCGCTAACGTCTAAAATGCAGTGTTTGCCCTGGAAAAAAAAACAATATTTAAATATCTCAGTTTTTATAAGAATGAGATGGATGAGGTAGATGGTCCAATCAATAAATAAATAAATATTACAGACAATCCACACAACACTTTCTAGCCTCAAACTAAGCAGAGCTTGTACTATGGGAACCAGAAAGCTGATAAGATACTTTTTTTATTTTTTATTCATCATTGACTGGCCTTCTAAACTCAGTTGGTAGTAGGTCTTCCTTCTGCACCGTACGTCATGGGTTCGATCCTCCCCAAGAACAAATATTTGTGTGGTGGACACAGATGTTTGTTCTCTGTCTGGGATTTACATAATTTTAAGAATCGGCATAGTTATTGAGCTTATTCGTTATTTGGTAGGTATGATACATAATCTCTTTATAATATTAATCTAGCTAGATTGGTTACCTTCTCAGCGACTTCTCTAACGGACGCGACCGAGGTTCCGTACAGATTATCGTTGTACTGTCCCGCCTCGATGAACAGATGGTTCTGTATGTCGCGCTCCATCTGCTCGCGACTCGCTACGAAGTGGTAGTCGCGCCCGTCGACTTCGTAGTCGCGGCGCGGTCGGGTCGTGTCTGAGGAAAGTTGAAGCTTTGTTGGATTTGTTGTTTATAAGGATCTAGTTTGCCAGATCCCAACAGTCGCTTAAATCATACGCCAAGCGCATGGACCGCCATCCTAACGAACTAACCTGTGACCTGATGAACCCTGCCGCCATAACTTTTGCAAGAATTAGGAGAAGAACTCCTCAAGGAAACATTTTAGATGGATGCGCCACTGGGCGCATACCACTCATGCCTAGCACCGTGAAACTACACAACTCTCGCTTAATGCCTGATGGGCAGATCGCAAGACACGAACAATAAAAAAAAACATCATCAACCTGAAGCAGTCCACTGCTGGACATAGGCCTCCCCTACAAATTTCCAGGAAGAACGATTCTGAGCCCTTTCCATCCATCGACTTTCTGCGATCTTAACAATGTCGTCAGTCCATCTGGTGGGTGGGCGCCCTATGTTTCGTCTCCGGTTCGTGGTCGCCATTCGAGAACCTTTATTCCCCAACGTGAAAATGAAAAACATCAAGCTTTTTATAAACTTACGAGGCACGCAGCTTCCAAACTTGTCCGGGAACTCAGAAATGAGATCGTCATTGATCCTATCTTTCAGCGGGCCCAGTATGATGACCGGCCGTGTGTACGTTATTGTCAACTGCTGCACAGTTTCATATGAGAGCACCGATTCGTCTTGACCTGTAACATTACACACACATTTTACTATTACATCTCAATTCAAGTTGCGAGTGAATTTTGTACAATATGACTAACAATGATTTGAAACTATCTTGCAAAGTTAGTAAAATGTTGAATGTAAAATTATTTTAAAACATCTATAAAAATATCTTTCAAAGTGCTACGCGTGCGTTCAAATAAACAATCTATATTTCTAGTGCTGTTGTTGCAAACGTGAGATGAAATAATTCACATTACACCACCACCAATTCAAAAAACAACTATAAAAGTAAACGCACGAAGACATACTTGACTAAATACTAAATCTTAAAAACCAGAACACTATTGGCATATTCAGAAATGGTTATATTTAAATTAAAAAGGACACAATTTATATATTCTATAGAATTATAAATAAACTTCTAGTAGAGAGCTAATAATGTGATCTTACTACCTAGGTACTTGAATCTTGGGATTTTTCTAATTAACATTTTTTTTTCAAACATGTATTAATTATTATAAACTTACGACAAAATATATTGAAAGTATTTTAAAACTATACAAATTAAGGGCATAGTTTAAACTTATAGCTTAGTTAACAACACCAGAAGGGCAAGTCGCAGTTTGACTCGATCAGTTTGAACTATTCGTTTACATGTCTCTCTCTTTTGTATGGAGAAAAGATGTTGGCAACAACAATACGATACGTAGGCACGATCGTTGTCTCATCATTTCTCAATACAAAAGAGGGAGACACGTAGGCAAAACGAATTGTTCAAACTAATCGATTAAAACTCAGACTAGAAGTTACAGGTCTATACTTTCTAATCAACAAAGCGATACTATGTATTATATACTAAAAACAAAATGCCTGTCTAAATCTAATCTCGCTATGTACAGGTCTGTTTTCCATGCTCTAGCGTCCAGCCAGAATTAAAACTTGAAGTGCAATAGAGACCCAGTGCTACCATTAATTCTGGCTAAGCTTACAAACGTGTTCGACAAGCTACAACAATGTCAGCGACCGCTAAGTACATTGCAGCGCCACCTACATCTAAAGCGGGAACTAATCTATCAGTAAACCAGCACAGCGAAACTTGAAACAAAAACCAAGCTCGTATGAGTGATCCTGTGCACCCTGAAACCGCCTTCAAACTGCAGCATGCTATATTCATATCACATTATCCTAGGCTAATAATATAACATTAATGAAAGCGGTTTTTTTTTTTTTGTAACAATTTCGTTTTCGACTGCGATTGGAAAATGTTTACAAAAGGCTTACAAAAGGTTATTTAAATTTAAAGAACTCCATAAATTAAAGGATTCTCGTGGCATTGGCACCTAGACCCAACAAGTTATAGTTTTCATATATGTTGTCATTTTCATTTATTTTCATATTTTTAATATTAGGTAATGATTCTTATAAATTGAATTTGAATTGTGATTCAATTGAGTAAATAATTTTTAACTTTACTTAGTTATAGAGGCATTTAAAATCCTTTCACCACAATTGGTTAACCATTGACACGATAAGAAGGCGTTATAGGGACCCTGTGTGAAATGTCCGTCAATACTGTTTGTGTATAGTTTGAAGGCGGCTTTGCTTGGGCATGGGTGTTGTGTGGCACATGGCATGACATGCCAGTGGCGGTGGCGGTGGCGTGTGAACTAAGAGCAAGCGCATCGCTCTGGGCGTGGCATGGCGCCGAAGCGTCGCTGGTGCGGAGGCGGCCCTTGTGTCCTCGTGACGTGCTTCCAGTGCCCACTCTCCCTCCACAACTAAACTATCGGATGCGAGGTCAATGTACTCGTGTGTGACGTCACCGTGACGACAGTTACGCTCCATGAACAATACACTTTCGTGAGCTCGATGGCTTTTCGAGTGCGGAGGCTATTAGATCGCGTTATGAATCGAAAACCAACCGAAAAAGAAAGAATGACGAAATAAAACTGGAGTGTTATTATGATAACTACGGTTCTATAATGATCATAACCAGAATGCGGGAGGTAGGTATCGGCTACGGCACTCGCAAGCTACGCTCACGCCCAACACTTACACTCGTCCTCGAGGTAAATGAGCGTTATCTCCTCCATCATGGGAAGTTCCACTCGGTACAAGATTTCTCCTACACGTAGAAAAATTAACGTTACATACATTTATAAGATGTCGCGTCGATTGGGCCAGGAGGGGACAGATACTGACGGGAGTTCGATCGTGGAGCTCGAATATTTTGCGGCTTTCTACATTTCATGAATAAGCGCTTAGAAAACAAGGTGCAAATAAAAATACGGATCAGACCAGATGAATGTTAACATGTAGGGATGTCTTGCTTCGGTTAGGCAACTAGAAGCACGGGATGGGCGGCCGGAATCAACCAATCCTTGTGCTTGCTGCAAACCATTCTTAGTACCAACAATTACTACCTACATGTGGAACACCAAAGAGTATTCTCTAAGCTTTTACTGCACTACTGTTTCCCATTCAACAGGGCGTCCCACGGATATGCCACATTGAGGGACAGTACCTTGAATATTGTAGATGGAACATTTTACTGAAAGAAGTCATTATTTGAATTTAAAAAACAACTTAAACTGCATTAATAGATATTTAAATAATTACATGGTTGAACCGGGAAACGAAACCCGTT
The DNA here is from genome assembly GCA_947578465.1 of Thera obeliscata. Lineage (NCBI taxonomy): Eukaryota > Metazoa > Arthropoda > Insecta > Lepidoptera > Geometridae > Thera > Thera obeliscata. The sequence goes on from OX387927.1 coordinate 2,186,834, forward strand.
ACATGAGAAAAATAATCACCCTGTAGCTTTATCATACCGATCGAAAGTCTTTCATCATAAGGATTATTATTTGCTAAATAACATAGTGTCAGAAATAAAAGCAAGACCATGAATTTTAACATTAAAAAAATATATACTTTTTATTAAATGCTCAAAATGAAAAATAATTTAAACCTATGAATGCAGTTTAAATTGTTTTTTGAATTCAAATAATGTTTTCTTTCAGTTAAATGTTCCATCTACAATATTCAAGGAACTTTTCCTCCATGTGGTATATCCGTGGGACGCCCTGTATACTATTTGAAAATCATTGTCATTGTTTAATCTCATCAAAAGAAAAGAATGTTCTAGAATACAGTTGTACAATAAATAGCCGCTTAGATACATAGAATAGAAAATAAAACTATCTAACACACATAGGTAGAGCATAGTGTCCCTGTCGCAACATCGTCAAGCGACAAATAAACGCCGATACTGAATAAATATGGCTACCAGTAGAATGCTTCACCATGCGTCTCCATACACTACAAGCGATAATTTACTCACATAGATCCGATACAGTTTATAACAATATTCATACAAAAATAATATAAAAATCGCCGATCAGAAATATCTATCGGGATAATTCTTGCATCACCCGAAATACAGAAACAAATCTAATAAAAATCGTTGTTTCACTCTCTCTCACTCACAAAGTCTTCTTTACACTAGTGTGCAAATGAGATGCAACGAGTGGCGCCATTTTGAATGTCTACCATTATTATTTTGCCGAGGTACCATCGAGGGTGTTTTGAACAGAAATAACCAAATATTTGGGAACTTGAATAACCAAATTATGTATAACTTTGGATATAAGCTTACCTGATGGTAAGTGATGATAAGGCCGGTTTATAAGAATTATACTTTTGCCACAAAGACCTATATTATAGAAATCATAGTTAATTGATATAAAAAATATCTTTTTGGTTATATGTGGTACTCAATTGTAATTCTGTAATGCCTAATTCGAATGCTCAATATTCAATTTAGGTGCAGTTAGAACAAGCAAATAGCTTTTGACTTATCTTTGGTTATTGGCAAACGATGACGTGACCTAATCATTATAAACAGCGAAATAGCGATGAAAAATAGGCTCATGACTAAGCCCCTTAGACACTCGGTTGAACTTTGAGAGTGTCTAAGGGAGTGTCAGAGGGACGTCCAAGATTTGGTATATGCTGTTAAAGCGATTTTTGTGCTTGTAGCTTTGTAGACTTACCGTCAGCGTTTGTATCCTCCTGTGTGTAACAAAGCATGAAAGCTGTAACAAAATTGATATTTTAGATGGTGTAGTCACGAGTAGAGCGCTTGTAGCCAAGTCGCATTCAACATTATTTTAGTAAATTTAACCAAAAATGTAATTATTATTGGAAAATTGCATTATGTAGTCAGTTTTCAGATGTCAGTGGTTAATTTGGTTCAACACATTTTGCTTAGGCTCAGCATGCAGTTATAAGATTTCATGAAAACATTAATAGCGTATACAATTTGATAAGTATTGTTTTTATAGTTTTACTACATATGAGGAAATCACAAAGTTTTTTTTTAACTCAACTCAAGTTGCTACAAGAAAATTGCGTGATGCAATATAGCCTAATATAATAGCCTTTCTCAATAAATAGCCCATTTAACACAAAAAAAATTTCCAACACAAAAATAGTTTTTTAATTCGGACCAGCAGTTCCCGAGATTAGCGGGTTCAACCAAACAAACAATCAAACTCTTCAGCTTTATAATTTTAGTATAGATTACGAAGTGCCATATCTCCCGAGGAAACTTTCTGTAAAGATAAGAGCGAATGCAACGTGGCTACGATTTTTTCACTAGTTTCACCTCTACTTCGGAAGAAAATTGAAGGTGCTTTAGAGAGAAAGAACAGTCGTTCTTCAATAGAAATGCAGACTCCTTTTCCATATTGTATAAATACTTGCATACCTTATGCCCTGCCAATGTGCAGTTGTGCCATTCATTTACCTCTTATAACTGATCAGATTCAAAAAATTTGTAAAGTGTGTAAATCCTTAATTTTAATTTTAAACCAATATTGTTGGTCAAATTTTAAAAAGTTCGTGTGCATTATTGTTCAGATTTAGAATAGCTTGTTTACACAGATGGGCAGATTTAAAATTTTGTACAACACTGGTCAGATTGTGACCAATTGATTTACATTGTTGGTCAGATTAAGTGCAATGAGTACGTTGTTGATTAGATTTAAAATAGTTTTCATACATTGTTGACCAGATTTCGAACGCTGTACATTACTGGTCAGATTTTGAGCAGTTGATGTACATTGAAGGTCAGATTTAGAATTGCTCGTGTAGATAGGGCGTCAGATAACCTTTCTTTAATAACGTTTATTTCCAATCAAACAAGACATACAGTTATTTTAATACTTATTACTAGTACTAATGCCATTTTATTGCCTTTCAGTTCCAGAAACAACATCTGCTGAACCTGGAAACAATAGGCAACTCTAGGCGATAGGCACATACTGTGGTTTGGAGCTTTACCTTCCGTGCTAGTTAAAAAACTGTGTTACGGCAAGGTAAGTCTTTCAAAGTAATCCATGTGATAAAACTGAATCAACGATTTTTGAATGTGACTTTGTACATTGTTGGTCAGTTTAAAACAGTTTGTGTACAATATTGGTGAGATTCAGAGTGTTATGTGTACATTGTTGGTCAGATTAGTATATACAGTACTCACGTTCTTGATCCGAGCCGTCTTCCGACTTGCCATCCTCTCGACTCTTCATGAAGGGGAACTTTCTGCTAAACGATAGGGTTTTCTTTTTCCGTTCAAGAGTCGATTGGCTCTGCAATTAATGTAGCTTATCAGCGTTATCTACAGATGGTCGTGGGTTTGAGTCCCACCAGGTTTGGAAAACTACGTTTTTTATATTGAATGTTGATTATTTTTAGCTACATTAACTTGCATTTACAAACATATTTTAGTTGTTTAAAATGAAAGTGATGGTGAAATGCGAATCTAAAATGATGTGAACATGAAACTGGGTCATAATATTAACCCTTAGGCACGGTATGCATCGCCTACGCTCTTAGTATTTAGTTTAGCTCTGCCTTATTTGGGGCTAGATAGTGTTGTGTGAATTGTCCACAGTATATTAATATTTAGTAGTTAAGGAAACTACTTGGGATTCAATGTCGATATCTACGAATGTCTAATCTATTATTGGAACGAACTTATATAAGCAATATCTATTACATCTATAGATATACATTCAGTGCAACTACTAATATAGTTATAGTACCTTGTCATCCTATTAGCATAAAAGAAAGAAGAGTTGAAAGATAGAATAGTCAAGACAATGATGCCAAGTAAGGGTCAGAGTTGCGTACACAGAGTTCCATATCACATTAAAATAAATAAGAAGATTGAAGATATAGATAGTGCAATCCACGAAGGCGCGCCCCACTATTCCTCCTAACCGTTTATAGTATATGTGTGGTGTGCAAGCTTCCGTCAATGTTTGAGTGTTATCGGTACACACTAATTACCTATGAGTGCACACGCACACTACAATGAATAGACTACGGTTCGCGACTGCCGCTCGGAGCAAACTCCCCGCACCCCGCGAGGGGCGCGTCTTCGTGAATTGCACTATCTATAGATGCGATACGTTTTCTATAGCCTTTTTTTGTGTTGCCTCTAGGCTGTCGCAATGTAACCACTTGTTACTGGTTACTAACAAGTAATTTCAACTATCATAGACAACTGTAAAACGGTCAGACAGACTGACAGACGGAGTGTCGGGCGCCGGTTTAGCAATAAAGGCTCCGTAGCACACCTTTGAGTGACAGAACCCTAAAACGAATGAGCGAAAATAGCATCAATGCAAAAAGAGATTGAAAGAAAGTGGCGTAAAGAAGGGAGGTCTTCTAACAGTGGATGCTTATGGGCTGTATAAATATGTTACACAAAGCAGTGTTTTAACGCTATAACGACTGCCATATCCTGAACCCTTCGAGAAAGAAAAGTATTGAAAACCATAAACCATTTGATGCAAGTTTTTAAATAATTAGGTTAAAGAGTTAATACTTACAGTGCTAACTGGCGTGCCTTGTCCTTGAAACTTGACTTGTCGGTCTCTTGCCCGTTGCTTTCTCTCCCAGCGACGCTTTGAGGGAATAATGCCCATTGCGTCTGCATCGGTCGTATCTATTCGTCTGTGGACGTTTAGGAAATATAATCAGACAGGAAAATAGCGAAGGTGCAGTGTTAAAACCCAATACATGCAAAAAAAAAATAGTTTTTTTTTATAACTCACGAGATTCAGATTTTTTTGATTTATTAGTATGGCTATGGTAAGCATGTAGTAATAGTCTAAGATCCCTAGAAGAAGGACCTTCACCGAGCTGGTTATTTAATGAAACGTATTTTATATATAATTAAACATGCCAATAAATATATTCTATAGGGGTTGCCTATCAAATTTCAGTCCAGGATAATTATGATTAATTAATAATTAAAAAAAAAAATTTAAACTTTCCACTGGTTTGTTTATTAAACAAATTCTATACCAATCGAATGTATAGACCCCAGTATTTTTATTCAATAAACATACCGGTGCAAAATGCTAGTATCGATTTTCCTGTTTATACCTGGCTACCCGAGAGTTGTGACCGGAAAAAAATAGGCAACCTAACGTTTGCATATTCTATGGGGTCTATACTTTCGATTGGTATAGAATTTGTCTAATAAACAAACCGGTGGAAAGTTAAAAAAACATTAATTTTTTTTAATTATTAATTAATCATATCCTGGACTGAAATTTGATAGGCAACCCATATAGAATATATTTATTGGCATGTTTAATTAAATATAAAATACGTTTCATTAAATAACCAGCTCGGTGAAGGTCCTTCTTCTAGGGATCCTATACTATAATGAGAAGACTTAAAATTAGGTGAATATAGGCGTTATGCTATTTCCACGATAGAGTGCTCGCAACATAAATCTGCGAGTGACAGATAGCGGAAAACATTTTTTTAATACAAATAGCTGATAATATGAAAGGACTTTGCTCTGCAGTGGGATGAACCAAGATAAAATAAAAAAAATAGGTGATGGAACAAACATGGCCCGACTGATGTGAGCAGAGGTAGACCAAAGACAACATGGATGAACTGTGTAAAAGATGACATGGATAAAAGAGGAGTGAATGCAGAGATGACGGCTAACAGAGGGGAATGGAGGAAGACATGTTGTGCCGACCCCGCATAAAGTGGGATATGGGCTGGAAGAAGATACTACTACTAATAAATAACCCATACTTTGCTTGCCACCACTCGTCATCGGATGCGTTGGTGACGTGTAGAATGTCTCCGTATCTGAACGGCAGTCCTCGGGATGGTAGGCCATCGTCTCTTATTGGGTCATAGTCGAAAAGTGCTCTGCAATTACAACCATGAACATTATGCATAAGATTATTGAAAGCACTGGTGGTCTAGTGGTAGCGGCCCACTAGACCACCAGTGGGGTTCAAATCAGTCAGTCAGTTGTGCACCATTTTTTTTTTATATCAAATATCGTTATTTGGAAACAAGGTTATACAAAACCAAGTGTACACGATACGGACTGCAAAAGTATAAAATTCGTATCTCTGTCGAAAAATTATGTGCACTATGTCAGTATTCTCAAACGGTGAAAGAAAACATCGTGAAGAATCCGGCATGTTGCAGAATCTAAAAACATCGAAAAACATGTTTTGAGTGCACGAAAGAAGTCTCATTGAGGCCCACTTTAAATCCTTTCACCACGCTGGGTTGAAGGAACCAGTATTAGAAAAAGATTATACATAAGTCTCAATCACTCAAGTCACGTTTAAAACTGATCGAAATTTAAATACATCTTTTCTTAGTAATAAATAGGCTTCATCATCATCATGTGAACAAGACTACTAGTCGCAAGAGCACTGGTGGTCTAGTGGTAGTGACCCCGCCTTCCGATCCGAAGGTCGTGGGTTCAATCCACTCGTGTACCAATGAGTTTTTCTGTCGAAAAATTTATGTGCACTATGCTAGTACTCTCAAAACGGTGAAGGAAAACATCGTGAGGAAACCGGCGTGTTGTAGAATCTAAAAAAGTTCGAGCAACACGTGTCAAGGGTCACGCAAAAAGGGCCCACCAGCGGCCTACTTGCGGAAAAACCTGCCCGCACATCAAGCGCGCATGATAAACTTGCCGAACTTGCCGACTACTAGTCGCTAAATCTTAATCGTATTATTATGGCTAGTTTATTATTATGGTTTGAGTACTCACCGCACATACAAAGATCGTTTCTGGGATGTTCTCAGAAGGGTATGATGCTGTTTGAGCTCATTGATGCGAGCCTCGAATTTATTGTACTCCTGTGGCCTGTACACTACTGTCAACTTCACGTTTTGGCCGGTACTCTGAAATATATAACGAAAATTAGTATTTTGTACAAATACTTGCACAAGGGACGACCAAAAATTTTTGCTCATCTTTAATCTGTCGGTCTACAACAAGCTCTGGCTCTGGTTTTGAGTCTTTATGAGTGTTGACTAAATAAATCCTACGTAGAAACGTCACACACACAGAAATAATACACTGGTGAGTACTCAAACAGACTCAAGACCAGAGACAGAGCAGATAGAGCTTGTGGTAGGACTAACTGATCAGAAGAAGCCTGGGAAATAGAGAAAAAAAGTGTTTCTGCTTCCCAGGTCTCTGTCTGGCTGTTAAAATATACGACGAAACTAACATTATAAAGTGGAAAGATTTGTATTTTTCTGTGTATGTTTGTAAACTAATAAACCACTGTGACGATTTCAAAAATTCTTTCACCATTGGAAAGCTACATTCAGCCTGAGTAATGTAGGCTATTATATTTGTGTGTTTATAAAAATGTCCAGCCGTGCGAAGCCGGGACATACCGCTAGACACTTATAAAATTCATTGTATGCCAGGCTGGTCGCTTGTGTCCGCTCTTTCACTTTAATTCCACCCCATTGCACATTGTATTCCACTTTGATGTTTTTGTATATTCCCTTGTTACTTTTATGTGGTGTACAATAAATTATTTTCTTATCTATCTATCTTTCAATTCAGGATTTCTTGCTATGCGTTTACAAAAGACTGATTTGATCGGAAAGTTGCTATCTCCAGCCACATAATGATAAAGGGCATCTACATACCTTGAGTGCTTTCGCGGCTTGCTCGTGAGTGGCGTGCGTGATGTCAGTATCGTTGACAGCGAGTAAGCGGTCCCCTCGGCGTAACTCACCCGACCTTCAATAGGAAATTAAATAATAACAATCTAGAAGTACCTACTTTGAGTTTTAAAAACAGACGCCTAGTGCTCAATTAATTGGGGTCAACGACCGGACAATTTACGTCAGAAGGGCAAGTCCCACTTAATTTACAACATTCTGTGTTGCCTGTATTTATCTCTCTCTATTGTATGGAGAAGAGATGAGACAGAAAAAATACGTCACGTAAAACCGATTGAAACGAGTTATTGTCTCATCAATTTTCCATTCAAAAGAGAGAGACACGTGCTCACACGAATACAACATTTGTTAGACGAAATGTGGTAGCAAAAAAACTCCGACTTCGGGTAGGGCGTCAATTCTGCAAACACAAATCGCTCAAGCGATCGCGTAAATCGATGTGAGTTTTCAATTTGGCATTCCGTAATACGTTCAATCATCACCTGCGCCAGCAACGCGCGTGTGTGGGTGTTAATTTTGTTGGACACCGACCCAAAATGCAACATTATGATACCTAAAGGGAACAATATGCCGAGAGCTTAGACCAGCCATGTATAATACCTTTCCGCCGGTCCTCCAGCTAACAAGAAAGACACGTATATCCCATGCCCGTCTTCGCCGCCCACGATGTTAAAGCCGAGTCCTTGCGTGCCCTTCTCGAGTTCAACGACCCGCGTCTCTTCGGCAGCGCTATCGGTCACGTCTTCGCGGCGCAGCGAGTTACAAGCACTTGATGCTGTAGCTGAAGACAATAAGGATCATATTTGAATGAACTATAAAAGTAGTACATTTATAAGTGGTATTGATAAGATCGAGAGGTGTGGAAGAAGGGGAGAGAGGCCTTTGCTATGCAGTGGGACGACTCAGGCTAAAAAAAAATAAGTACTGACGTTGGACGACTCAGGCTAAAAAAAAATAAGTACTGACGTTTCTATGTCCAGCAGTGGACTTCTTTAGGCTGATAATAATGATGACAAGAGATGGTCGCACAAATATTTGTGTGGTGAACACAGATTGATGTTTGCTCTCTGCCTGGGTGTTATATGCATATAAGTATTATATCAGCTATCTCGTTCTCATAATAGTTTTTTCATTCATTCATATGGATGAATGAAAAAAAGATGTTTTGTAAGTGGAGTGCTAGTAGCTCTTAATGTGGGGCTAGATAGTGTTGTGTGTTTTGTCCACAATATTTATTATATGAATGTGTACGACTGATCTAAATGATTACTTACGAGTGTTAGCCCGGGATGTCCTAGGCGAGGGCTGGCCATGCCTCGGCCCGGGGACTAGCACAAGCACGACGCGTTCGCCCGTCGCCTTCAGCGCCGCCACTGCGTCTTCGTGCGTCACGTTATTTAAGTCCACGTCGCCGTTCTGTAATAGTTACACACTTGTCATATAACCTCAATCAAGGACGCATGCTGAAGAACGGATAAAGGAAAGAGTAATAGTACGTTCACACGCGCGCGTTCAACTCGACATTCAACGTGCACATTCACATTCACGCGCGTGTTAAGAAAACAAGTGGGCGGAAGGGCAAGTCCCACTTCATTCAATTTCGTAGACGAAATGTTGTTTTCGTTTCGCCTATTTGTATCTCTACTGTATGGAGAAAAGATGAGACAACAAAAATACGTTACGTAAAAACGATCGAAACGAGCTGGTTTTCCCATCAATTTTCCATACAAAAGAGAGAGACGTGCTCAAACGAAAACAACATTTTTTAGGCGAAATGTGGTAGCAAAACTCCGACTTCGGGTACAGGACAGACGTTCAGATCTTGATTGTCTAAGCGTGAGAGCGAGTGAGAACTTTTTTGCGTTTACTTCTTTTCTCGTTTGAGCTGTAGCTGATATCAAAACTCCCTTATAAACTTGGGTCTGTACACCAGTGCCAACAGAGTACAAGTCCCTTCGATACAAATAGAAAACACAGCATTGTATACCTCAAGTTTATGGACATCCTAAATTTTATTGAATGGTACTCGGTCGCGTTAGTGCCGAACAGTCTCTAAGAGTTATTCGTCGAGTGTGATTGATTAGGATCCGATGGCGCAGCGGTCAGCGCAGCCCCGTACCTAGGGGAAGGTCGCGGGTTTAAATCCCGTTTTTCTCTTAAATTTTGGGAAATTACAATAATTCTATACATGTACTGACCGAGGTATTCTTGACCATAAGTAGTTTATCTCCAACCCGTAGCCTGGTATCGCGATGCGCGGCGCCTCCCGCCATTATCTTAGTGACGTAGATGCCATTGTCGCCCGGTATGTGCTGGTTCCCAAGTCCGCCGGCTATGCTGAAGCCGAGGCCAGCGCCGCCTTTCACCAGCTCGATCTCTACCGACTCCTCCTTAGCTGGCTGGGTTACGTTGAGGGTGTCCGTTTCGATGGCTTTGCGTTTTATTTTCTGTAATGTTTTGTTAATAATCAATACTCAATATATTTATTGCATACACATTGTTTAGTTTAAGTACATACTGTTAATCGGTTTTGGGATAGGACATCCCTAAACGGATCAAGCAGCGTGACACATCCCTAGAGTAGAAGAAGGATAAAATGGCGTCTCGGCGAAATTGCATTGTTTGTAATAAAGGAACACAGAGTTGTAGATATAAATGAAGAGTTTTCGTCTTAACAATACATAGTTCTTAGTTGGAAGTCAGTATCACACCCTGTATAGTTATTTTGTTACACCAGTTTTAGGGTGTGGGACTGAGAGTTTGTTGTACAGAAAAATGTACATATTTATTGGCTCAAAAAGAAGCACTTCATTGGTGATGGTCCGAATGAGTAAGTAGCATAAATACAAAACGTGACGTTAATTGACGCCAAACGACGTTTCATAATATGTTGCTTGTTTATTTTGATAATAATTTATCATTATTAAACTGACTACTCGACACTGGCAAAATTGATCCGAAAAGGACAGATGCCATTCATTAAGAAGAAGAAGAAGACGACAAAAAAGAATCAAGAATGATTCAAGAAACATGTATTAATATGTATTTCGGATGTAGAAAGCTTACCATTCTCACTGTGCTGCCCGCTTTCTTCAAGGCATCTACCGCGTCCGCGTGAGTTACATTCACCACGTTCACATCATTTACCTGAAAAAATAAACAAAATTTGTTTAGAATAAAAAAATGAATCATTGGGGTATGTTCATTGTTCAGTCAGCTGCACATGAATTGGATACAACAGGGATTCCCAAACTACTTTGGACAAGTGACCCCTTTTCCAAAATGAACGGTTACCTCAGACCCCCATGGCCAAATTACCTAATTTTCAGATCAACCCCCTTATTCACAATGGTCCGCTAACTTAAAACAGCTGCTACAGTGTGTTATTTTTGCATAGGTCACTCTCGAGTTAGGTCAATAAAAGACAGAGTGAAAATTAGCAATGCTTTAATTTAGCAGACTATTATGAATAAGGGGGCTTATCTTTAGTTTTCCTATTGATACAAAATAGCTAGGTAATAAGGTACCAATTGGAAAACTTTGCACTTGGTTAAGTGAGTAAAGTTGACTTCATTTTCTCATCAAAATTTAAGTAAATAAACGTACTTTGTACGAATTTTACACTTTACATTACTACAACAATGCTATTTCCTACAAAAAAATATTAACTATTCTTAGTACATGTAACACAACATAAACAATACAGTACCTACCTATCTTGAAACTTTGAAATAAGAACTAGTGTTAATTTAATAGGGGTCGATTTTTTGACCTCGTTGACCCCCAAAATCAGTTTCCGTTTATGTCGACCCCTAGGAAACCAATATCGACCCCAAGGGGTCGATATCGACCACTTTGGGAATCCCTGGGATACAACTTTCAAATTTCAAGATAGTGGTATCATTGCAAAGGTTTACAATGCAAAATCTTAAGAGCGGGTCGTGCGAAAATTTGAGATGCGTTTTTAAAAAAAACATAAATAACTAAATAACTAAGTGACATTTTAAAAATCGCAAAAGGAAAATCTAAAAATCATAAAATCTTATGAGGAGGTTCTTAATTCGGTAGTATTTTTATTTCTTGTTTGTTTTAGAATAACTTCGTCATTTATGAACCGATTTAGTCAAATATTATTTTTTGATCTAAAATCTTCCAGATTGGTCCAATAGAAATTTTATCAAAATAATATTTATTTATTATTTATATTTAATTGTGCATTGCAATGCTGCGACATTACCCTGAAAGTAACGAATTGTAAACATTCCAGTGCAGCCGACTGTACTACGACCTACTCATTTGTATGTTATTAGAATTAGGGCCTGTGTCACAAAATATCTGAGTAACGCATTACATTACATAAAAATACTTCCGACTACAGCTTAAAAAACAAAGACGGAAATAGTGATATCTGACTCATAGGGTTACTAAGATAATTTGTGAGACATCATTAAATGATGGGACAATAGCGATGGCCCACCTGATTTTAAACTGTTACCTGTGCCCATAACATATCGCCATAGTGATGTGGACCGAGTCTACCGTGGTTGAGAATTAAAACACACGCGTTCTCCTATTTCATTTTAAAATAAACCCAAGCTAGGATCAAGAACAGTAAATCACGACACAGAAGTTTGTCTAAAACAATTAGCACAATTTTTATCCATCGACCGTTTATTTACGACGGGGCATAAACTATTTATACATTTTACACTGTTAATACTGGAACACGTACGTATTGAACATTCAATAGTAAATATCACATAATATTACATACGAGTTTACTTGCGATCTACGCATTGTGTGAGCATCTAATTATGATACGAACAGAGTACGCGCTCAAGGTCCTAACTCAATGTTATGGAATAATTAAGTACTTCCATATTTACAACCTTTTGGTTATGTAACTTCGCTAGCCACAACCGTAGAGTATTGACTGGTTCGAAATATAAATATTATTCTAAAAAGAGGTTTCCACGTTATTAAATGCGATAAAGCTAGAAACTCTTTGGAATGTATTATCAAAGTTTCAATTTATGTCGATCGCACATTATGCAGGGATTTTAATAGCTTTGCTTAATTTGTTATGCTCAAGTATAAATAAGTTTTAAGTTAGGTATTATTAATTTACGTTTATAGATAAACCTGCTTGCTACATTTAGCGCGCGTGAAATACCTATACCGTGGTTTCCACTATTTATTCATAAAATAAATAGTAGGTGAGCTGAGTCTAGATAATTTAAAATTATGTATTTGCTTGATATAAAAATTTCAGGACTTAGCTTGTGTTGATTTAAAATTTAATGAATAAAGAGCTTGGTATGATTATTGTATTAGGACTAGAGCAGGCCAACGAAAAAATAGTTTGATTGCGTGAGACTGAAATTATGGTTGATAGAAAAGCGTGAAGTGAAAAACCCGTATGTGGCGAGCCCACATAGTATGAAGTGGGGAATGGGTAAGAAAATTAGGATGACAAATACATTAGGTTAGTTGACTATAACGTCAAAACTGTAGATGGAGCCACGGTCGCGTTAGTGCCGAACAGTCCTTACGAGTTATTCGTCGAGTGTGATTAGGATCCGATGGCGCAGTGGTCAGCGCAGCCCCGTACCGAGGGGAAGGTCGCGGGTTCAAATCCCGCTCGGCTCTTAACTTTTGGGACATTCTAAAAATCTTTGTGATTTCCATAAGTGTAGTAAACACTATAAAAAATCAATAAACAATGACAAATACATTGTCGTACAGACATTATATTTATCAACGATAAGCATCAAAACTGCTAATAAATATACCCCCCACAACGCCAATGAAACTCAAAATGGGACCGACTGCGTTTACTATGATAGCTTATGTACCTAACGCGTCAGTGTTCATTCCATTTGGTATTGGGTCACTAGATGTTTGGAGCAGTGGCGAATTATAATTGAACAATGCCTCGCATTATCATCGGAAATCGTTGCGATACGTATGTATCAAAAGCTTTAGCAAAAGTGTGATTCACTGATAAATCATACGACGCCTTAGAAAAATAGACGAGGCTAAAGTTGCGTCTATTTTTGATTCGTAATAGGATAAAAAAAACGGTAGGAACCAAGCCGTAGTTTGTTGCCTGTTCTTCTAGGCTTGGTCGCGTGGAACTGGCACCTAGACAAACCTAGCTGTAAGATGTTTCAAAGTGATTCTTGTGATACTACTGAATAAATACATTTTTGCCTTTGATTTTGCTTAAAGACCGTTTTACACTGGATGAGTATTTCCTTCAGTGTTGTTGATGAAAACTTAGTTTAAAACAATTTTAAAGTTGATAAAATCGGCAAAGCTTCTACAACTTCTAGCTATACTAATCAAATAAGGGCAGAGAGAGCCTGAATATCATCATGCCTAAAAATTCATAGAATTATTATAATCATCAACAGTCTGTAGACGTCCACTGATGAACATAGCCTCCCTTATGCATTACCATCAGGAAGAACGATTCTGAGCCTTTTTTATCTACCGACGACGATTCAATCCTACGATCTTAACAATATTGTTGATCAAACAAACCAAATAGAATTGTACTAACCGATAAAATAGCATCATTGATAAGCAGTTGGCTTGCAGCAGCCGCACCTCCCGGAATCAGCTTTGTGACGTAGATGTGGGGGTCCTCAGCAATATGGGGGTTGTCGGACCCCCCAGCAATGCTGAACCCGAGGCCTGCCCCTCCGGCCCGAGACAACACCACTGTGAGATAGATGTAGCCCTCTTCATTTGGAATGCCGGTGCCACCACCTTCTATGCCGTTTACCTGCAACTTTCAGAGTTTTGTTAGAGGTGAAGTTCAAACAGGCTGATATGATAACCCTATCTAATCATCTATTTCTTTTCAAATTTCAAGGCAACATACTTTTCAAGGTATTATTCTTTTATCTATACTAATATTATAAAGAGGAAAGATTTGTATTTTTGAGTGTATGTTTGTAATGAATTAACTCAAAATTACCGTGCCCATTTCAAAAATTCTTTCACCACAGGAAAGCTACATTCACCCTGAGTAAACTAGGCTATATTTATGTGTTTATAAAATAAATCTCCACCTGTGGGAAGCCGAGAAAGGCCGCTTGTTATACATAAGAACAAACAAAATTATAATAAAAAGGTTTTGTGTTGAGATTTCTCCATTGGATGCTTAAGTTAAATAAATAAATGATACTTCAAGTATGTTACTAAGAATTAATTAAAATAATATATTAGATTTACCTGCTTCATATCTGGTGATGGGACGTGAGCCTGAAAATATATAAGTTAGTATTTTAATTATTTATTTTAGCAATGTTAAGCCATTGTTTATACAAATTTAAAGTTTTGTAGTACAATATGATAATAAATTCAAAATACCAGAACTCCAATTTAGTTTTTAATGTTTGGTATTTTGCCTGTACTTTGTAAACTGTTTCCTAAAGTTAAACAATTCTATTGAATGATCCAATTTCCTTGACTGTTGATGATAACAAGGTGTTGCAAAATATGTCAAAATCTCATATTCCTAGGTAAAAGCTGAGATATTATGTACCTAGTATACAACTGATTGAGTATCCTAAATGAAACACAGCTATGACTAGAAAAAATCAATTCAAAAAGGTAAAAAAAAAGTATTGCAGATCAACACAAGATTCATAGTAATTATTATGGATAAGATTTAGGTGTAAATTAATGAAACAAAAAAGTTAAAACATTCAGTGAGCATATTATAAACAAATGAAATGAGAGAGCACAAAAATGATTTAGTTTACAGATAATGAGTTTTGTTAAGTGTTATTGTAAGAGGTACACAGATAAAAATAGATATTGTACAATTTATTTAGTTGGGTTAGAAGAGTAAAGATCTTAAGAAAGTCTAGAGACGGCACAACTGTTGTATTGAGTTTAATTTAGAGCCAATTTGTCACCTACTCACCGTGTCAAGATTAAACAAGGATGACACTTTCCGTAGGAATCCATTATGTGATTTTTTCTTCCGTCTTTCTGTCATGTTGCTGAGCAAGTGTGCATAGCCCTCGGTCGGGCGCCTCAAACAGTTCACGCACTATACTATGTACACAGCATGCATTGTTAGTTACACACTTGTGTCCACTGTCAGCACCTTGGATGATGTTCTGCATGCACCATTGTCTACCTAGAACCCACAACTAACATACACCAAAACATTTAATGTCTGTGGCCTCTTTTGGAAGTAAGATCTCTTGGTTACAGATAATCCCTCCGAATGTTGAAGCTCATTATCATGTTAGCTGGCTTTAGAACTGCACCAGTCCTTATCTAATGAATGTCCCAATCGAACCGAGCCTTTTTCTGATAGCGATTTTAGTAGGTAGGAATGACGGTAATTATTAGGAGTGTTACCGACTGGCGGTGGCGACTGTGTACATGATAGGATGGTATGAATGTCAAAGCGATGAACCTTAATTAAAATGTCCGTGTTACGTTATTAGTGTGCAATTCATGAGCACCCGCCGATACTTGATGGTATCGGTATCGAGTAATATGGGTACAAATATCGGTGAGTAACAGCGAATTGTGACAAGCAAAACTAGCTCTGAAATCGCATAAATCTCACTATTTCTCACCAAGAATCAAAAACGTTCCCAGCGTAAAGAAATTACTAAACGTTTAAAAATAGATTAGTGTTTACTAAATGGCCTTACTTGAAACGAATACGAAATATCAGCAGTGTGAATGTCAAAATTTTGTGTACAATATCATTTCACTGATTTTATCAGGAACAAACAGTATACTTTCAGTCCATGTAGCGTTCGGACGTCATTGGCACAGTTGTGAAATTTAACAGCACCAATCCACAGAACGAAGAAACGTAAGCGCACATAATATCGCCGAAAACCTGTAGTTTAATTTAGGTTATAAATAGTACGGAGACGCGAAGAATCACCAACCAACCAATCCGCCATTATTATCCAACTTGTTTGATAGATCTACGTTCCGTTTGCTTGCTTGCTGCCTGCCTTTGCGCAGCTGTCACGTCACGTCATCACAAAATATCTAAAACTACGTACGGAACCAGGTACGGAACGTAATTTAAACAACCAATCAAATGCCACGAAACAAAAAATCGATCGATCGACTGGATCTATCGCACGCGTAACCTTCGCAAGCTCAAAAGAAAGAAATAATCCAAATGTTGGACGAGTTTCTACAAAAGGTGGCGTTGGTTGACGACCTGACCTCAATTTGTAAAGTGTGCAAGTGGGCCAAGTCGAACAATAATTCAACAAGCCAATTCAAGGTGCAGGAATGTTGTTCGAGTTGTTAGGAGTTCAGTGTGTTACTTCTAACTTCTAAATCAAACTGTGATAGGTGATAGGTGTAGGTACCTGCTCGTTATAGCGATTACAAAAGTCCTGCGCCTTCAAACTAAACTAATTCGCTACACCTAATAGGTAGTTTGAATAATAAGTTTCCAATTTCCTATTTAATTTTTTTTCCTATTATTTATTTATGTACCTCTTACATACAACTTAATTCATATTTTGTATTTAAGTCCGTGATATTTTACTATAGCAATAATGTATTTAGGTCTTCTCCACTTACCTTCTTTTCCTCAGTGTCTCCAGATGTAGGTGGCGGTGACACAAACGATCGCATCTGAACCTACAATAGATGAAACATTTACAAACAAAATTCAAACTAT
This sequence comes from Thera obeliscata, assembly GCA_947578465.1. Taxonomy (NCBI): domain Eukaryota; kingdom Metazoa; phylum Arthropoda; class Insecta; order Lepidoptera; family Geometridae; genus Thera; species Thera obeliscata. The sequence continues at coordinate 2,203,778 of OX387927.1, forward strand.
TCTTAATCGATTTCGCAAAAAAAGCATTTAAAATAATAATTGTAGGTACCTTGTTAGAGTCTGGTGTTGCATTGCGTGACTCCGTTTTTCTGTTGCTTTCTTGGAGAAATGCATTTGATACGGTTCTGAAGTCAATCTCATCAGATGGTATCTGAAAATGAAAAGGTAAATAGCTAACTAATCTACTTTACCGCGTAAACAGTCAAATAACTGTTACCTCTTAAAAATATATGAAAGTAAGTTCTGCTCCCCTGTACCTCTCTTTATTTTAAAAAGCGCGCCAGTTTTTAGTTCCACGTAAACTGTCATTTTTTACTTAGGGCTAGTCTACACCTAATTTTTGAAAAAGGAATGAAATTGCAAAAAAAACTTCCAGCCGTACCCGTATAGCACAAAAGGCTATTTACGAATGAAAATAGTTAACAAAACTTTTTCACGTCGATCCTGAAGCTTGTTTGTTAAAACAACGAATGAAAATTCGTTAATTGCAATAAATTGCCAGCGAAACATTATTTTCCGCTTCTGAATATTTTGGTGTTGACTCAGTTATCGACGTAGTTATTTCGGTTGTATATGTTCGATAAAACGAAGCACAAAACTTTTCCCAGTTGTATTGTACCTACCTACCTACCTTTAGTGATTAAATACTTACATCACGTCGTGTTCCATCCGTTTCCCATTTATTCGCGATGCGTATTGTTTCAGCAGTCTTTTGTTGCAATGATTTTGTGTCATCGAGAAGAGTAAGCTCATAAAATTCTTGGATATCTGCAGAAAGAAACATTTTGATCTGATCCAAATAACGTAAAACTCAAATTATAATTTGCTGTGCTGCCTTTCTAACTAGCTCAGAGCTCTAGTTAGGCAAAGAAAAGCTTTATGTAGAGAGCTAGAGCCACTAGGTACTAAGGCTTCTTTTTAAATATTATAGCGTACTCAGTATTGTTTTGGTACAAAGTGAATGCGAAAGCTTTTATCTGGAACAGCTATCTGTAACAATTTGTGCTGTAGGCGAGTAGAAATATCGCGTGAGTCGTGTTGGAGATCGATATCGACCGAGTCTACGGCGACCCTACTACCTCGTTAAGTTGATCAACTTAAAGTGCCTGCCTACATTATTTTATGAATAAGGCCTAAATGTAGCCAACATGAAATCATAATACTACTCCCTATACTTATTACTTCAATAAATAAATATTTAGTAAAATTACGTATAGCAATGGGAATTAACGTTTTAACTGTGAAATTAAAACACTTGATAACCGATTTATCTTCACGCTCCGATTAGTAAATGCACCTATTGCGCTAATTATTATGGAGGTAGGTAGTAGGTACTGATTAAACCCACCACAAACACACCTGGTACTGAAAAATAATTTGTACAAACTATAACTTTACGTTTCTTGAATTACATAAAATTATTACTGTCTAAAAGGATTTTAGAAAATTCAAACTCAAAAAGGGTGCAGCGGTAGTTTAAGTTTATATGGAAAAAAGCTTAACCCGAAAGAAGTCACGCAGGATTCATATATTTGTATGATTTAAGAAGGGGAAAGAATATAAATATTTATCATTCATTGGAATTTTACAGGAAACCCTTGCAGGTTTACATCTTATTGCTGCACAAAAAACTCTTCTAGTTTTACATATTTTTACCAGCAATTAACCACAATGTTGCCATATCTTTGACAAACCCCGAGAAAAGAGGGATTTAATAACTGAAATTGCCAATCTACTTTCGATACTGACTGTAATCTAAGTTCGTATTAAATGTTTTTGTTTTAACAAAGACTTTTTGATACAATAAACTTGCGAACTATAAATCACTTGATGTCGACAATTTAGTAAGTTTAGTAGGTCATTGCTCGGTAGGATAGCATTCTGAGATAAAAGGAAGGCACAAACAATACTGAGCCAAAAGTCATGTACCTACCTACACGGAAGTGTGTTGCTTCATGTACCTATAATATTTTTAACGATCGGAAACGTATGAAGTATGAACTCGAACACAAGAGTGTCGAGCTTGAAAATGTTAATTAAAGCAAGTTGAAAAGTAAAACTGTGTCAGCGGCTCTAGTATACTCAGTGACCCGTAGAGACGATCTAGGTCAAACGAATCATCGCACATTATCGAGAAAAAAAGTTCGCAAACGCATGCACCCTTATACGATGTTAAACTTAGCTATTTATAGACTTGGCCGGGTAATTTCCAACACATCAGCTTGAAAATTAGATTTGGACTATAATCCCATTGGCCCATTGCAATAAGCTTTTTGATTTAGTATTAAAAACCTGTCATTTTAAACAAGCGCTGTCGATTAATGATTTTATATCAAACGTAATACTGTTACATTTACGGCCAAGGTGCAATCACGTTTGCCTCAACGACGTTGCAAGGCTAATCTGATACTTCATCGGTACATAGAAAAGTACCTACTTATAGGTTTCGCTACGATATGACTTCTTAAAGATACATACTTAGGTAGGTACTTTAGATAAACCTTCAAAATTATTATCTAGTGACAGGGACTTTATACATACTAATTTTGATATCTTAGAATATCGAATTTATACATTTTAATTATTTGCAGAATACAATTATGATGTATTTTGAATTACTTGTACCTAATAAGAAATATGATGGTGAATGATGATATTTATAGGTACTTGAGTGTCTAACATCATTGTTTACACAGGTTTACGAAAACTAGAGTAGATAGGCAAATTAATATTTAATCAATGAACTTTTTGTCTGATGTGAGTTGCAAATAGCTAAATATAATACAGATCACAATAGCAGTGTCGTGGTCAAGGAAGACTCAAGAGCGTATGTGACGTATGTGGTCGCGTGCGTGTTTCGTTCGATTATTTATAGAACCAGCAACTGATTGTGCTGAATCTTTTCGATTGATTATATAGACATTTTGATGTAAATCAGTATAATTTAAAAGTTTTCAGTGAAAACTAAAAGGAGACGGAGCGAAATCGGTTGTCTTAGAAGTACCTAGTGGCTGTCACGATTAAAATATTTAGGCCCGTATTCCGAAACAGTGCTCGAGTCTGAGTCGAGCCTCAAGTATAAATTATTGTCATTTTTCAATGGAGAACTGTCAAAAAATCTATGCTTGAGAGCGCTTGAGGCTTCACTCAGACTCAACACTGTTTCGGAATACGGGCCTGAGTCTTATTTGACTTAATGGCTCATACTCATGTATGATGCATTGTAATATATACATATCCCTGCATTATTCAGATATAAATATTATACTCTGGCTCACTGACGTAAAGTGAAGTAATATAGTATTAGACTTAGTTACTATGGTAAGACCTTTTTTGAATAAATATTTAGATTTTTTTTAAGACCTTACCAAGAAGAGCTTGGAAAAGCCGTGACTTGAAAATTCTGATGACTCTTTCTATAGCAAGACGTAGTTGTCGGTCCTGTGGCCTTGTTAGCTTGCTGTGATAGTCTTCCAGCAGTTCTAATGCACGATGGGCCTCTGTAAAAAAAAACATGCTGTTACATTTAGGTTTTTTTTATTCTACACGATTCTTTATGTACCTACCCCTTAACAATTATCAAATTCAATAACCTCAACTCCTATAATATTAACGCTCTTGCTTAGGTATTAGTACCCTAACGATCAATTAAAATTCTACAAACAAGAAAAACTAGGGTAATTAATTACATAGGTATCTGGCATAAGTAGGTACTTGCTCTACTTTTGAATTATTTTAAGTGAGTAATTTAAAGTGTTATATTAGAGAGGTTTTTTATTTTAAAATACTTATATATTATTTAAAATTGAGTAATAGCTGATAAGTAGGTACTTAAACATTTATTTTATAAATAATTTGATATCACAATCATGTTTGTCTTGGACTACAGAGAGCTTCATGACAGGCAGATCAATTATTGTTCCATACAACCGTCGGCCTACTTGCGGTACCTACTTTATCTACCCTCATCTTTATAGAACCTAGATCAAGTAGGTACCAGTAGCTGTCACTTAAGTAAAATATAGGTCAAAAGCATGATAGTCGCAAAACGGAATATGAACAACCTCATCGATACCTTAATAAGCTACTCATAAGCTTCTATATTCATTATATTGAAAATAATATTATGACTTATAATTTCATAACCATAACCTACATACAAAAAGCAAAACAACGTCAAATCTAGATATACATAATAGACTGTCTGGCAACCCTCTAACGTCGATACGAATTACTTGAAGGGTGCTATTGTAGGCGCATACAACCCCTTGCGCAAATTAAATAATACTAAAGCTGATGATATTATCGTCGCTGGGTTTCAATATAAGGACCATAGCTTTACCTTGGCCGATTATTATAATAAAATCTTATTAGGAAATTAAAATACCTTGCTTACGAACTGGCATCACGAAACCACCCCCAAACGTAATTTTAGATGGATAGCTAATAACACTTTGCATTTAAATAAAACTTAAACAATCTCACAGAAACCGCGGTAAGATTAAGATCATTTTAAACAATTTTAATCTCTAATAATGAACATTTTGGAAGGGCACATATTTGTTGCACAACGAAAACATTTAGAAATGGCAAGGCATGAAGAACAGATGCGCGGTAGTGATGCCGCTTATGAGAGCCATCGAACACTGCGTCTCAGGGGTTGGGGATTGGTCGATTTTCACGGTGACGTCAGGGGGTGGCAGTGGGTGGCAGGCTAGCAGTATAGACAAGGAAGTTCCGAGGGTTGAAAGAACAGGGATACCAGTATTGAAATACTAATCTATAGATTATTCCTGTGAAAATTAATTGTTGTGTGGCTATGTAATTTCAAACAGAGATCTTGCAATTTTCAAAATTTAATAATTGAAAAGGGAAATTGCCTGTACTTATGACCACAGATTAAACATACATGTATAAAACACCTACATTACCTACTTCTACCTGTGACTTTTGTGATATTGTAAAAAAACAGAAACGGAAATTCCTTTGTTCCTTTTTCCGGTTATTTTATTTTTTAAATGTTTCCTTCTGGATTTTAAAAAACCAGGATCACTAAATTCCAGAAATATTTTTTAGGATGGTAGGTAGTTAGGTATGGTAGGATTGGGGTAGGACCTATAGAAGCTTCGGTATCGCTCGCACTTTTCTATTCATTCAAATAAGATAAAAATTCAATTTTAATAAATACCTATGACTTATTAAAAAAACTACTTTCAAACTAGGTACATAATATACTTGACGTGGTAATTTTTTAAAGAAAGGTCTAAAATAGCCTGAAGAAGTCCACTGCTAGACATAATATAAGCCTACCTATACCCAGGAATCGTTTATCGTCGCTTTAAGGGTGCGCTAACGAAAAAATCCCCTAGGATTTGATTAGTAATTATTATTATTATACATTTCCAGCGAGAACTACTTTGAGCCTGCCATCGAATGATAACAACCAATCTAGTAAAAAAAAACGTTGCATTTCTCGAGGCGAGTGATGGAGAACTGCCTTTACGTCAGTTAACATTTTATTAAATTGTGAGAAATTGTTGCTCATAAATTATTTTTGTTACCTACTCGCTCGCTGTCAAAATTAAATGATCATCAATGTGCCCTTAGCATAACGAGGATAACCATCAATCGTTACATTTCACGACAACATTCCTAAAAATATAGCTCGGCATATCGCCTAGTAAAAACGATCTAAGTAGGTAGCCAGTGTTTTTATTAAATGTTTTGTTCTGATCTGATACGAAAACGACATGACATGTGTAATGAAACGTAAGGAAATTTTGATACTTTGCTTGACCCTACAGGACCCCCTCTTCTAAGGTCAAGCAAAGTATCAAAATTTCCTCCTCTTCTCATGGCTCTCCTGCTCCTGCGCATCGGTCGGACGGATCGGACGGACTTTCGGTTGTTCGTTCAAGGTTCGTTCCGTCCTTTCCGTTCATTCGTGCGGGATGTCATTGGGTCCGGTTAATGTGCGGCCAGTTAATGTACGCACTGTTAAAACGATGCCACTTTTGTCCACTGGGAAATTGTAAAGGCCTACGTACACTGTCGCAGATTAATATTTCGATTATGATTTTTTTATCTAGCGATGGATAATTGTACTAAACGGGACAGCCCCTTTGAGGGTATTGGGAAAAAAACATTTTCTGGCACTGCGGCACTGTCCACCGCCGACCGAGTTCAGCTGTTTTACGACCATGGAAAACACGCCGAAATTTACGTTTCTAGATAAAAAAAATAACAATTTATATATACTACCTAAAAGATGAAAAGTTGGCAAGGCGATCTAAGAGTGAGTGTCAACTTTCACACTTTGCCGACTTTAGCAGTATTCAATACAAGATACAGTACTAGCGGAGTTCCGACTTTTGGAAATTTCTATGCAATTAATCGCTTAACGATTATTTTATAGATTTTCATATACTTTGCCTGCTATTATCAACTTCGATACTTTTGAAAACACGATGCTGACTTTAGTACAATTACGTTCAAAAATGCTGGGGGTTCAATTGCCGCACACCCATTACTTCAGTCAAGTCTAAACTTCTATGGTAGCCATGTATGCATTTGATCGATGAGGTATACCAGTTTAAGTCATTATTCACCATCTTTACACATGAATAACAAATTCCATGACAATTTTTGACGTGACAACGTCTTATAATTCGATGGAGCCGTCTGCGCGCACGAAAAAACATGACGCCATGCGGCGTTACCTCGCTCTGAGGCGTTCCATTTAAGTCTTATGACGTTGTCACATTCAACTATCGTCAGTAAACTGACTTTACAGACAACCGATTTTTCAGTGCCATTGAGGTTATTTGGAATAATTAGTTATGTCCAGACTGACACCATTGTAAAGTTCGTGGGAAGTCAATCGATGATGAAGGTAGGCTTCTAATATTTATACAACCTTCAAAAACGCAGCTTTGGAATTTGCTATTTCCAGGGCTGTGCTTTATACGGTTGTGTTTTCCATGGTTGTACATTGGTGGCACTGCCGCCGACCGACGCGCGACGACGCGACGGACGACGACTACGAACGGAGTGACGGCGACGGACGAGCTAGCAAAGCAAACCATAGCAAACCCTAATCAAGCAAGCTAGAGCCAGTACAGTAGAGAGTGGTAGCGAGATTATTTTATTTTTAAGTCCATGTCCACAGGCCACACTTGCTTGGTGTGTCTGTCTACCTACTGTGTGTGTATACGTAGTTATTTTCTAGGTAGTAGTGTAGTGAAAATTAGTGAAAGTGGAGCGCAAAGATGCCTCTTTTTGGTAAAAAAGATTTTGGGAGAAAGTCCAAAAAAGATGCCAAAGAAGCAGATAAACCACCATCCATTGAGGATAAGTTCAACATCAAAGATCTTCTCGGGACGGGTGCCTTTTCCGAAGTGCGTTTGATAGAGAGCAAAGAAAATGGGCAGATGTTTGCTTGCAAAATTATTGACAAGAAAGCTCTCAAAGGAAAAGAGGATTCTCTAGAAAATGAAATAAGAGTACTGAAGCGTTTTAGCGAAGCTAAAGCGGAAGGTGCAGAGAAGAAGATGTTCTCCCATCCTAATATCGTCCAGCTGTTGGACACTTTCGAGGACAAAAGCAAAGTATATCTCGTCATGGAACTCGTCACCGGCGGCGAGCTATTCGACAGGATTGTAGAAAAAGGTTCATACACTGAAAAGGACGCTTCTGTCCTCATGAGGCAAGTTCTGGAGGCTGTAGATTACATGCACACACAAGGTGTGGTGCACAGAGACTTGAAGCCTGAAAACCTCCTGTACTACAGTGCTGATGAAGACAGTAAAATTATGATCAGTGACTTTGGTTTATCTAAGATTGAGGACTCTGGAATAATGGCCACTGCTTGCGGCACTCCTGGTTACGTAGCTCCTGAAGTCTTAGCTCAGAAGCCGTACGGCAAGGCTGTAGATGTTTGGAGCATAGGTGTTATTTCATATATCTTGCTCTGTGGATATCCTCCTTTTTATGATGAGAATGATGCTAACCTCTTTGCTCAGATCTTAAAGGGAGACTTTGAATTTGATTCACCCTACTGGGATGACATCAGTGAATCTGCCAAAGACTTCATTCGGCATTTAATGTGTGTTGATGTTGAGAAGAGATATACTTGCAAGTAAGTAGCAATGCTTGTTATTTCATCTTACAGGCCTTGGTGAGCTTAATTACTCTGTCACCAAGGTTGGCCACCATTAAACTACATAAACAGACTTACTTTACATATTAGTAATCGTTTGAAATTGTCCTATGTTTCACCAAATAATTTAATTTAGAAAACTCAGTTACATTAGGAATGCTGATTTTGTTTTGTTAGCTTTCAACATTCACTTATTTTTTACTGAATAATCTGGATGATTAAGACTGGCTGGTAAGATAACTGAGCAAAAAAACTTGTTTTTTGCCAGCCAGTTTTGTCAGTGTGTACAGTCAGCTGCACTAGCATGGATACAATTAGTAAATTTATGAGTGTTTCTGGAGATGTTTTAGGGGAAGACCTAAACGCATGTATCTCGATCAGATCGCAGACGTTTTAGAGAAAGGCCAGGTTAGGAGTACCCTAAACCGACGAGCATGTATGAAGAATGTTATGAGAGTGAATGAAGCGAAAGAGGTGTGTCAGGATCGTAGCAAGTGGAAATCCGTGATCTCTGCCTACCCCCATGGGAATAAGGAGTGATTTTATGTTATGTTATGTTTCTGGAGATTAAAAATAACATAATATGCTTACAGGCAGGCACTGGCCCACCCATGGATTTCCGGCAACGAAGCCAGCAACAAGAACATCCACGGCACAGTTTCCGAGCAACTCAAGAAGAACTTCGCGAAGTCTCGCTGGAAACAGGCGTACCACGCCACCACTGTCATCAGGCAAATGCAGAAAATGGCTCTTAACAGCAGCAGTTCCAGCCGTCATGTTAATCAACCCAAGCAATAGTCATCCACCATTCAATTTAAACCACAGCTGCTTAAACAAGGTACTTAATATTACTAATACAATCATGTTGTTCCCTAAATGGTGACCCCCAACTAGATTTTAAAATAAATATGCATTTGAAACTGAAATTTTATGTAAACCAGCTGAAAATAAAACATTAAAACAGTTTCAGCTTGGATGCTGCAGGCAAACTGGCTTCAAAATATAACAATCTAGGTAGGTTGGGGGTCAAAATGAGCTTGCTCCAATCATATTATCAACATTGGTTTGCGAGACACTTGCTAAATTGGTTGACGTCTCACACTAATTGAAATTCATTGTAGTCAGTGGTTAGGAGTGCAAGATTTGTGTCATAGCTGTGTTTAACAGCATAGCATTATATTATTATATCAATGCTTCGAAATGTATATGCATAATAATGCCAACGCTTGATTGTGCTATGTAGATGGAATTGGTGAATCAACGAACTTTTTAAAGACATAAGTCTAGTCATATTAATTATCTGCTTGCATACAAAAACTTGGATGATATGTTCACTGAAAAGGCACTACTTTTGCCTTAAGATGTGATCGTGGAACTACCCACCCGCCTTACTGAGGTGAGGCATAGGTACCTTACCTACATAAGGTTCGTAAATGTTGGCTCTATTGCCTTAACGGTAAGCCTTGCGGCCTTAACTTGCGATTTGAATGTCTATGCTGTAGTAGATTGCACTATCTAAAGAGCAATGCGTATGATAAATAATAAAAGTTTGGCTACATCTCACTTTCTCCTGTACTGGAATCTCATGCTTATAATCTGTCCTATTTAAAGTAAGGAATAATCTGCTTTAGAAAGTACATTAACAAACATTTTTAAATTGAAATATGAAAAACGATCATTTAAAAAAATATAGCTAGGTTTAAAATGTTCTCTGACTAGTTATAAAGTTAGGGATTATCACTAAGTAAGATCTGTTACAAAAATTGTTGAAAAAAATGATCGTTACCATCGAGGTATCGATTACAGTTTAGTAAATCAAAAATGTTGAAGAGGTGTAAAATACACGGATGGTGTTTTATAAAATTACGACTTGACGTAGGATAAAAAAAATTTCGCTATTGCGGTTGCGTGTCTTTGTGATTATAAACAATATTAATATATAATCCCCTTTTAATGTAGTGGTTTTAAATTCGTTCAATCCCATGTTATTCTTAGATTAAGATTGTGATTTAAAAATTTAAACCTTCCTATCTACGCACTATCTTAATAATCAAGTAACTAACCTAATGTAGAAAGTTATTGTACCTACCTGTTTAAATGTTTCTCTTATAATATACTCTGTAATATGATTACTTGTGATTCACTTCGTGATCATGAATGTTGAATTGTTCACTTTCAATATATGTTATTTCTTGACTTGCTACTGTGTATTTTAGCTACACTCGAGAGCAATTAATCTGGGTCAGCAACACAGACCCCTAACAACCTCTAAACTATAAATGCCAGTTCAATTAATACTTTTTAAACTTTCGCGGTCATAACCTAGTCATAACTATTGAGTCAAAAATAAATATTACCAACAAAACCTATTGAATTATGGTGTCTTATGAAACACCTAGCGTCCAAGCTATTCACTTCTAGCCTCTAAAGGAGACAATGCACAATATACCCCATCACGGGACATTAGTGCAGACCTTTTCCCCCAACTCAAATTAGAATTAGCTTCAGAAATAGGTGCAGTACCCCGAATTAATTGCTCTCAAGTGTTTGATCATCTTTATTCTGTATGAGAAGACCGATTTGGTGAATATATTTTATTGTAGTTATTCCTAATATAAGATTACCCTTATGCAAAATTGTAATATGTAATGGATTGACGTAAGTTTAAAAAAAGAATGGCACGTCTTTGACATCTTATTTAGATTTTTGATATTTTAAAAGGTGTAAAAAGAGTATACCTAAAAAAACTCCACATTTGCGATCCTCGTAAGAAAAATACATCAAAAAAGATAAAGATACGAAGGCTGTATGTCAAAAAATCGTGTGGTTTTTTCGTTTGACCATGGCCCATAAAAAGAGCGACTTATCTTTGTCGTCTACGTAGCAAACATATTATTGAACATAGCATTATGGATACCTTGTACAGTCTGCATCAAAAAAGATTGGCATTTCTATTTTTTTAAATTCAAATATTTCTTATACCAGCTCACTTTGATTGAAATTTTCAACTTTATTAGAAGAGCCACATTGAGCCACACCTATTTGCAAACCGAAGTTAACAAAACATATTTTTGACAAACCAAGAAAAAAGAGGAATTTACTAGCTGAACCTGCCAATCTACTTTGATGCTGACTATACCTACTTTCTTATTTTTAGAAACTCTCTTTTACACCTTATGAAAATAGCGACCGGCTCTCAAACCGTACTTAACCCACGGGTTATTTAAACGAATCTCTTAAGTCATGACTTATTCCTTGTACCATTCTCTCTACTTTTTTATTACCTTTTTATGGTATTATTATTAATGGTGTGACGTTATTTTATGATTTACTGATTACAGTATCTTTAGTAGGTAGTTTTAACATTTTTTCTAAATTACATTCCCTTTGAATTAGACTTGAGTCACTGACATATAAAAAAATCATATAACTATTGAATTTCTTACATTCCAGAATTCAGTATTTTTTATAAATGTAAAAAAAAATTCTTGGGATTTACTATAATTTGCTATTGAATTATTTTCTCATAATTTTTCTTCACTCTATTTTATTAATTTGCTTGGTACATTCCAAATTTTGCCATTTTTAATTGAATTTATATTGCCGACGATACAGGAATTTGTTTGATAACAATATTGTTTTTATGAAAACAGTTTGTATTATGCGTAGTGCGTACTTACTGTCCGTCCATATTTTCCTGTTATTTTAGCAAAGTTGTATGTCCATTTTGAAATGAATTTGATGGGTTTAATCATCACATTGAACATTATAAATTGATCACTTGTTATTTGCGTATTTATGTGTTTATTTGTTTTGTTATTGTTTGGGCTCGGTTGGAAAGTTGATAAGAATTGACCTTTTATCTTATTTAGTTATAATTCTGCTTATTTATCTACTTCTAAGTTAACCTACTAACATGTTGTTGTTATCGTCGCTTTGAATTGTCTATAAACATTATAATCGCTTGATTGTTAAGCAACGCACTGCTGTATTTAATGTATAATATTTTAAGGATTTCAATAATAATCTAAATGCGCCTTATAAAACTGTAATATTTTATAGTTTTTTCCTGCCCCTTGTAGTATCTGCTATAGCCGTAAATTAAGCCTTTGACTGTATCGTTTTATCTAGTGATTCACTAAACGAAACTTTCTTTTAACTAACATTAACAATAAGTTTACCTACTGACCATGTTTTGTGTATGTATCGTAGTCTCTGTGTTCGTGTACTTATTCAGTCAAAATAAAAATTATAATTAGGTGAAAATGTGTTACATCTGGACATACGATTAGAATGATCTTTGTAAACAATTTTAATTATATGGAGTTCATGTTATGTATTTAGTGCCATGATTTTGTTATTCGTTAATAATATTTATTATGTTAATTTTATAGAGTTTTACAACCGCGCACAACATTTTCTTAGTTAAATAAGTGAACTTTACCAATATGTTCATGCTTATCGTGACAGTTATACTTATAGTAAATTTTACTTTAGCTTTAGGGCGAGCACACATAGGCCAGTTGAGTACGCTTTATTATTTCTCGCGTATAGCCTTATTCTCCCTACTGTCTATCTTCCGCGACCACTGCTACGGTGAGTCAAACACTAACGGCCATAAGCAATGATTAAATTTAAATTGCGTTTAGAAGTAGGGCTGTTAGGATATAAAAAAACTGGTGAGATAATTTAGGTCGAGTTTTAAGAGTTGTACCGAACGATAGGCCTAAGTGTGCGAGGGGCTAGGGTTAGAGAACATCAAGTTTGATCTTATCAGAAACTATTTATAAAGTCCCCGAGTGCCCTTGTTTTACAGTTACAGTCCTCTATCACGATAACTAACGTGTTTAATTTTAGTACCACGAGATTATCAACTTTGTTACGGCTCAAATCAATTTGTGTATTCGACAATCTTGCCATTTGGAAGTGCACTTTTTTAAAGTTTGCTCTCTAGACACTTTAGTTGGTATGTTCAGTTTTCATTGTGCCAAAACCATATCATGATCAGTGATAATTGTTAACTTAAGGTTTCATATTTTAGACTTCTCTTAGTCGTCTGCCGTCGCGCGAGATGTGAAGTTCCTCGTATTTTTCTAATTTCTTTGTTCACATTTAGTCTAAGTGAAATATTACACATATTATACTATTTTTCGAGGGTTATTGACTATTATATGTTTTAAAAACGAACATACACATTTTAGTTTCTATTTTACTAATTAAGCACAATAGTTTTAAGGGTTGGGATATAAATTCAACAAGTTAGTTTGATACAGTCTGACATTTATTTTCTTATCTTTATTTTTTCGGTTGTGAAATTACTCTCTGAATTTTGTCATCCTGAAAGTTTTTAAATGCGGGGTTAAGATCTGACTAATGTTGAATGATACTAATCTTGTGATTTAGATTTTATACTTCTTGTTTAAAACAATCAAAATTATTAGTAGACTATTAGATGTTAGCTCTATTTTCAATGTCATTGTAAATAAAATGCCAACTTGTTGAGATGTTTGTTTGATTGTGTATTTATCAGCCCGGACATAATTTAATTATGTTATACAGTTATATAATGTTCTAGATATAAATAAGAATGTATTAGGAATGTTCACTGGATCTCCTCGCCCAGTAGAGAGAGTTGTTTGAGAAACTGCGTTGCGTTCGGGAGGGTAGTGGAACCGTAGATTATCTTCCGCGGCATGCCGGCGGCAGCTTGTTGCTGGAATAAACAAAGGAATATTACTTCTTTTGTTATAAAAACCTCCTCAGATCCTAATAACACTCGACGAATGACTCTTAGGGACTATTTAGTAGTAAGGATTCAAATCCCGCTTGGCTCTTAACTTATGGGACAATATAAAAATCAGTATGATTTCCTTAAGTGTAGTCCACTATAAAATCAATAAAATTGTTTCATGTTTAACTGTGTATGAGATTAGAAATGGCGCAGCCGGCGGGATCACGATTCTTGACCTTAACGGGACATTTCAATGTTCCCTACCTTAGCGGCGTCCCACTATAAAATCAATAAAATTGTTTCATGTTTAACTGTGTGATTAGAAATGGCGCAGCCGGCGGGATCACGATTCTTGACCTTAACGGGACATTTCAATGTTCGCTACCTTAGCGGCGTCCCACTATAAAATCATTAAAATTGTTTCATGTTTAACTGTGAGATTAGAAATGGCGCAGCCGGCGGGATCATGATTCTTGACCTTAACGGGACATTTCAATGTTCCCTACCTTAGCGGCGTCCCACTATAAAATCAATAAAATTGTTTCATGTTTAACTGTGAGATTAGAAATGGCGCAGCCGGCGGGATCACGATTCTTGACCTTAACGGGACATTTCAATGTTCGCTACCTTAGCGGCGTCCCACTATAAAATCAATAAAATTGTTTCATGTTTAACTGTGAGATTAGAAATGGCGCAGCCGGCGGGATCACGATTCTTGACCTTAACGGGACATTTCAATGTTCCCTACCTTAGCGGCGTCCCACTATAAAATCAATAAAATTGTTTCATGTTTAACTGTGAGATTAGAAATGGCGCAGCCGGCGGGATCACGATTCATGACCTTAACGGGACATTTCAATGTTCGCTACCTTAGCGGCATCCCATTATAAAATCAATAAAATTGTTTCATGTTTAACTGTGAGATTAGAAATGGCGCAGCCGGCGGGATCACGATTCTTGACTTTAACGGGACATTTCAATGTTCCCTACCTTAGCGGCGTCCATCAGGTTATGGTACTCTATATAGTTGCCTCCGCCCACCACGAAGACGACGGCGTCAGTCGGCGGCGGTTGCCGCGCGGCGCGAGCGCGTCCCGCCGCGTCCGATCGCGCTGCGCGAGGGTCGAGCCAATCCAGATCGCAGCCTCCTTCGCTACTGGCTAACGCTGCTTCTACTGTGCGACTGACTGGCAGTTTCTATAATAGCAAGAAATTACATCGTTACATTGACATTAGGTGTAGTGTTCTTTTCATGTCACTAGTTCTTTCGAGCCAGTGTAGTGAAGCAGATTTTATTTGGATATTCAGTATGAAGTATGATATAACTGGAATACAATTCAATTCGTACATTTCAGATCAAAAAATCATGATTTGTTAGTACATACTAAGTAAGTGTTAGTAACAATAAATACATGAAAACGTTTTGATTTGGTTACAGATGAAGAAAGTAAATTGGCTCAAGAGATTTCTTTTTTCGTGTTCATTTAGATAAGTAAAGGTCCAAGGGGCGGTTAGACGATGAAGTTATCTAAAACTCTTTTTTTTCTAAATCAACACTGAAAAAAACAGGAGATACCGAGATTATTTTTAAATAGATGAGATTAGTCTGATTACTTACATGTGTCTTTACAACTAAGTTCTTCACACCTTCCATCACGAATGAGGATCCTTGAGAGACGAGCTTTGAGAACATGGATACTGTTTTGGTACCGCCCCCTTCATACTGGTTCGACATTTTTGTAAAGCCTCTGAAAAGTTCAATGTTTTTATCAGTTTACAAGAAATTCCAAACATTTTATGGCATCCCAAAAGTTATGGGCCCAGTGGGATTCGAACCCACGACCTTAGATATGGAGAAACCAACCAACTACACTCGTCTCTAGTGTGTGCACAAGGTTTATTGAAAAGATGATGACAACTCTTTCTTTTTTTGACAGAAAAAGTGTCAGATTTTTTTTAGTGTATCCTGTTGGAATCAAGTAGGATTCGTTTTCTGTCATTTTGGGAAGTCACATAGCTTTTTCATTTTAATTGTTATTCTGGTGTTATTTTGAGCTCTGTTGTGTAATTATGGTGGTTTAAAGGAAAGGTGCCAAAATTAAGAAGAAGAAGGAATCAAGTAGCTGGCATACGATAAATATCAATAGATACTCACTTCCACCGTTTCATATACGCCATAGGTTTAACATCACAATTCGCCGCCGTGAGAGCACTTTCAAACTTTTTGTATTCTTCCTCTGACACATCAGTGCACAGATAATAAATGATGAAAAGCCTCATTTTGTCCTCTTCCGTCCCAGCGGTGGGATCCGATACGAGGTCTATTACCGCTTTGCTTTCAACACTACTGCTTTTGCTCATAATTTTTTCTTCCAGCTCGAAGAAGGAGTCCAGTCGTCTTGATTTTATGGAGTTTAGGATCGCTGAAAGGAAGGCGAGGTAAATAAATATTGGTGAATTTTTAACATGATTTAGCCCCAAGCTGAGCAAAGCTGGTACTGCTTGTATTTTTTGTCTTTGGTGGAATCGTCTGTTGAGTGCATTTCTTCATTGATTACAGCTAGAAATCTTTTACATTATCTTAAACATAACATCTACGCATTATGACGCCATCTTCCCTCTCCACTAATGATGTGACTCGTCGCCCGGGCTCAGTAGGGATGTCCTATTCCCAAAACCGGCTAACAGTATGTACATTTAAAACAAAGCTTTCGTACCCGTCGCAATAGTAGTGTGCATATCAATGAGGCGTTTCTTCTCCATAAGCTGCGGCAGTGAGTTGACAGCACTTGTCAGTCGCTGCGTGTTATCGCTGACCATACTAAGTGCCACATCGCTTTCCGCGTCCAGTCCCATTGAACTCTTTAGCTTCTTCACTTCGGCTTCTGAACTCCTGGGAAAGAGAATAGCATTTTTATAATATGGGAAAAATTTGAAGTTTATAGATGCTTTATCATCATAAAGATGTTAATCGTAGGGCACGACGTACGCGACCTGCAAGGCAATGCTTTGTTATGCGATGGTTACCACTTATAATCAGGTGGGCCATTATGCTTGTTCCATCAGGCAGTTGTAAAAAAACTTTCCTATCCGAAGATTGTATAATTAAATAATGTAGGAGCACTGGACACAGCAGACCCAGCCTTCTGATCCTAAGGTCGCGGGTTCGAAGCCGGCCGGGGAGTTTTTTCTGTTTGTATTACAAAATCAATATTGTTAGCTCATTCATGTTGCAAAATAGGATACATAAGTTAAACAGAAAACGTGTGATGATGGATTATATTTTTATCTGACAAGTAATTAATGCTACTGAAAAAAACGTTACCTGTATTTATCTAAGTCTTCCTGAATAGCCTCGGCTACCGTTGGGAAGGGACTGCCCTTGTGCTCCGTCCACAGAGGATCCCTGGAGTCGAGGTCACACACCCTCGTCTTGGCCTTCTGCCCGGGAACGGGTGCTCCTGTGCTTTCGGGAACTGCTGCTCTGAAATTGCATGATAGTTAATAAAAATAAATAAATTAGCCATTTATTTCCAAAAGGAGAGGAGGATGTGATACTGACTTACACCTAAGAACTATGTATGTACCTAAACTAAACCATGTTTATGCAATAATTGAGTATTGAGTATGTACTTATTACTAATTTTACAACAAAATATTTATAAATCTTATAAACTATCACTCGGTATACTCGGTACCTACTAAATTGTTAATTGATCACACTTGACGAGCCAAGGTTTTGGGACACATAGGAATTTATTGTTAGAGTGTACTATCTTTGTCCCTAAATTATTCTGATTCTGATTCCTTCTGGGCACCCAAAAATGGGTGTCCAGAAGTTGACATGCTGCATGACAGTTTAGGGCTACAATATTCACAAAACATTGTATTGCTGCACATTTCTCTAAAAAGATCACACATTTTACAAAAATTACGGAACATTTAGGCCCGTATTCCGAAACAGTGATTGAGTTTGAGTCAAGCCTCAAGCATAGATTTTATGACAGTTCTCCATTGAAAACTGTCAAAAATCTGTGCTTGAGGCTCGACTCAGACTCAAGCACTGTTTTGGAACACGTGCCTTAATGTTGCGACCGTGAGCGCCGAGAGTCACACCCCTCAGGATTACGTCCTATTTCTAGGACATCCTGAATAAGCCCTCATGGACTGGTGGCTTAGTGATAGCGGCCTCGGCGATCCTAAGGTCGTACATACAAGTCTAGTCGTGCACCAATGAGTTTTTCCGTCCAAAAATGTATGTGCATTATGCAAGGACTCTAAAATGGTGAAGCAAAATATCGTAACGAAACTGGCATGTCTTAGACCTAAAGCATACACAAGCGACGTGGCGTGGAACAGGCGTGGCGCAGGTTTATTATAGAACGTTTTCAACAGCAGGTGACCGCAGACACGCCGTTTCGTTGCCTGCGCCGCGTCGCTTCAGTATAATTCAAAAACGTCGCCTGCATACATTTTGTATGAAATCGTTTTGAAGCGGCGCACGCCTGTTCCACGCCTGCTGCCTTACGTCGCTTGTATGTGTTTTAAGCCGTAGAACTTAAAGTTAGTTCGAAAACATGTGTCAAGCGTCACGCCAAAAGCGCGGCCTGCTTTCGGAAACCAGTCCGCACCTGATGCGAATCAAAAAATTTGCCAAATGAGGACTTCTTCAGGATGATGGTCTACGTACTCTAATGTATGAGACCTAATAATAGTTCAGCGTTATCTTGTTTGAATTTCAATGCCAGACTAATTGGATTACGGAAGTATGCCGAATAAATATGACCTAGAGGCTAGGTCAGTCTGTTTATGTGTTTACGTCTAACAAGTAGACCGTAAACAGTAGAAACTAGAAAGTAATTAAAAAATTTACCTAGGATTTCGTGCCTGGACATCATCACAAATTCTGGAAATTCTTTGACCCTCACTTGGTATACGGACTAGCTTCCGCAAGTAAGCCGCTGACTTTTTTGCGTGACGTTTGGACACAGGTTTTCAAATTTTTTGACCTTTTGACTGGCATAGTGCACATACATTTTCTGACAGAAAAACTCATTGGTGCTCGACTGTATTTGAACGCACGACCTTGATTGGAAGCCCCGTCTTACCACTAGACCGCCAGAGCTTTTGGGGATCATCATCACCAGCTTATTGGACATTATTTCCTGTTCCTTAGAACTATTCAGTGACTACTATTTTCATTTGAAAGTTTTGTGAATTTCTTTGTATGTGACTTTTCCGAGCGTACAAAATGTATCAAAATGGAATAGATTTTATTGAAATTGAGTATGATTCAGTAATAAACAAACCTATTCAAAGACAAGTCCAGTACATCATGAGCTAACGCCTGATACGTCCATGTGTGATGCAATGGTGTTGCCATATCTATGTTCCTGTCAAGCAGTATCAGCATAGGTCTGCTAAAACTAAACGAGCCTGATTGTCCAGTGTTGCCGTGGAATAGATTGTTTCTTGCATCCCAAAGGTTTTCTCTTAGCTTTTTATCCAATTTCTTTGCAACCATCTCTGCTGCGTTACCTTTAGTGTTTCTTATGATAGGTACATTCCCTGAAATTAAAGAGTTTATGAAAGCAAAACATCGTACAAAACCCGGGCTCGCAATATAGAAATCTCAAAAACCAAATATTTATTATTTTCAAAAATCTTTTACTCTCCTGGTTTTGGAATTGGCCATCACCAAAAAACTCTCAAAAAACTACTCTGTATATGTTCGTCGCTTGACGAAACAACAAAAACTGGGTTCATCCAGGGATGGTGTCATCATCATCAGCATAAGAAGTCCGCTAATGAATGTAGGCTTCCCCTATACATTTCCAGGAAAAACGGTTCTGAGCTTTTTCCAATTACCGACTTCCCGCGATCCTTACAATGGCGTCGGTACATCGGGTAGGTCCTACGTTTCGTCTTCCGGTTCATGGTCGCCATTCAAGAACCTTTATTCCTCAACGTTTCGTTAAGGTCCGGCAATAGAGGGATGGTTGTATCACTTACCTAATGTAACAAATACTGAAAACAAGCTCTCAACAATATTGTCCATGATCACTTCCATTTCTGTGTCCTTCGTGTCTCCTTTATTGATGGCTGAAATAGATAAACATAGCTATAAAAATAGTAGGTACCTGTTTTAGTACCAATAAACGAGTATCTCTAAAGCGATGAAACACATGTTCCAATTGAACTTGAGCAGTGGACACAGAGGACCTGTCCTATGGAACATTGCTTTTCATAAATCAATCAAGATGTAAAGGTAATAAAGTCTAATGTGTCTTTTTTTGCACCTTTTATTCCTTGAAATTGGAACAGAACAATACAAGCATTACTTTTTGACAACAGACATAGGTACAATACCGCCGGCGTGTCTGATACGACCCGTTGCGTTGGTGCAAAAATTATTAGGCAAGTTTATCATGCGCACTTGATGTGCGGGCAGGTTTTACCGCAAGTAGGCCGCTTGTGGGCCCTTTTTGGGTGACCCTTGACACGTGTTGCTCGAACTTTAGGTTCTACAACACGCCGGTTTCCTCACGATGTTTTCCTTCACCGTTTTGAGAGTACTGGCAGAGTGCACATAAATTTTTCGATAGAAGAACTCATTGGTACACGGTCCTCTACTATCTGCCTGTAGGCTGTGAGTTCTATTCCCACCGAGAACAAATTTTCGTGCGGTGAATGAAGATGTTGGTTCTTTGTCTGATGACTGAAGGAAAATTCGCAAAATGGCTAACTTCAGACCCGCCAAGACCTTTAGAGATTGTCAGGTCGTTTTATAAGTACTTCCTGAGATAAAATGTTTCACGTACAATGTCAAACGTAGATACAAACCATAGTATGACAGGGAATCAGACTGCTGATGTTTCATAATAAACAGATCATCTTCCAAGCAAATAAAGTTCAGGTACTGATCAAATACTTTGTGTATATTCACAGCAGAGTTTGACTGAATAGCAGAAGCCGCCAAGTCTTCAAGTTTCTGTCTTGTAATCGGAGAGATGAAGTTAAGGTGGTACTGGTCGTAGATCCCATTGTCCAGATCCTGGCAAATGCGTCCTAGATTCTCTTCTGTTGGAGCACAGAAGTATACTGCAGGCACTTCAGGTATTGGATCTCGATCTGAATGTAATTGACTGTAATCAGAAATATGACACTGAAAAATAAATACTTCTAATATTATAAAAGTTGTCTAAGGCTTGATCAGGGGGCAAAAGCTGGCCAAAAGTGTGTTGACAGGAATAACTTGAAGGTAACCTTAGATCCTGTCTAGTTATATTCCTTAATTCAATCATAGATCTAACAAAATGTATAAATGTATTTTGGTATCTATGTATTGATGAGCTATGACTAATAAATAACATATATAGCTTTGAGCAAGCAGAATTATAATATTAAATGAATTCTAGCTAGGTAGGTATGTTCATCTATAGAATATGTCTCCTATTTGAATACTTACACATGAAGAGTGACACCCATTTCCCTGAGTGCTTTTATGGACACTAGTGGAGAAATAATATCTTGACCAACTCTGTCGTATATCAACACTTTCCACGTTGGTTCATTGGCCACGCTCTTCGTAAGAGGCTGATTCAAATTAAGCATTTGCTTCAAAGCGTCTGGAATCAATATAAAACACAGCTTAGAATATTCCAATTGAAAACATTTAATTTGTGGCATGCATGTTGATGAACTTACTAAGCTGGCGTTCTCGTAAAGTCGTCATTTTAACTTATTACTTAGTTTTCTTTTCATGAATTGAAGATTTCGTTATTTATTACAGTAAATATTTAATAAATACTAATAAAAATACTTTCAGATTTCACGAAACATCAATATTACAGCAATATGTCAAAATGAACTGACGTTAGTGACGTTTCTTTTTGCGGATTGACACGTCTATCGCCAAACGTCAAAAAGGTGCGTTCTAAATCTACATACTAGGGGAGAATAGATTACTTAAAACTTAAGGTCCTGCAAAATCTACGCAATGGCTAAATGAAGAGGAACAACAAATTTACGTAATATGTGAGTGTTATGTAATAGTAAAATAAATAACAATGCACAAGAAAACATAGGATAATAGAATTAATAATTCATAATTCGGGTGGATTATGGTGGGCCTGAAGTTAGCCCATCGACAAATCTTCCGTAAGCCATCAGCAAATTTACGGCTCCCACAAAGTTCCGCCGCATTGGCCTATTGTTTGTTTATGACTGAAGTCACTTCACTTCACTTCTTTTTTGGCTACTGCAACATTATGCCACAATTCTGCCAGTGTCCGTTTCATGTTTCATGCTAGTGTCCAGGGAAGAGTAATCACAATGGAAGCCACGATAAGGCGTTGCCGCTCTTACTTAGCTGTGTATTACACCAGTGATCTTATCTTTGTCTATCCCACGGAACGTAGCTACGAGTAGAAGAGAAAGTAGATGTAAGTTTGGCAACACCTTACTCCTGTGTAAATCGTGTCTGTTGATTTCCGACATGTTGGACAAAACATTGCGGAGCAGTGCTGAGAAAACTCAATAAATTGTGTTAAAAATAAAGCGTTTCTACAAAATCAATTCACCTAGTGAAAAAATGTGTTGTTCTGCTGTGTATTGTTCTTCCAGAACAACAAAAGGAGGTGTAAAAGACCCGGAATAGTCATTTAATACGTAAGTCTTAGTCAATATATTTCATCTTTTTACATGCTAAAAGAGCGAGATTTTTTACCAGAAAAACAGTAATAATTAAATTTTGTTTCATGTTAGTCATATTTTCATAAGTGTTATTGATGAAAACTAAGTGTAAAACCATTAATTATTGTAAAATAAAATGTATTGATTTAGGCATCTGTGCTAGTGATGTACTACACCAGCCAATTTGGCTATATCGATAACATTTTAGTTTCCGTTTTTTATGCATATAACTCAATGCTTTGAATGAGTTTACTGCGGGATAAATGTTTGTAAGATCTGCAAATACTTGTAGTGGGTCACTCGTAGTTCCTGATACCCACGATACGGGTATCCTAGTGTAATCCTACTGGGGGATCATGACTACTAAGTACTCAATACATTTATTGCTTTACACATGGTTTAGTTTCTGCATACATCGTTTTTAGGTGTAATTAGGTATCACATGGACTCTGCATGGGTATAGAAAACATGGAGGCAGGCCGAGGTTTTAAGGTAAGTTACCTTGATATCTTGATATTAGGATTATGAAGTGACTGTTGTAATGTTGTGGAATCATAATAATGTGAAACATCTTTCGTTTCGTTTTTTTTGTACACAATATTTTTTTTTTAATGCTAAAAAAAACCGCGCACAGTCAAATTGGCGGGAATGAAAATCTGATACCTACCTACCTACTCTGCGCTGTGAATGTTATGTTCTTCTAGGTTTATCACAATTTTATTTTGTTTAATAAATACTAAGTAGGTACTTAGTCGTTGGGTGCTGAATAAGATTTAAAACTCGATTGAGAGACACAGCTGAAGAAGTAAACTTCTGATTCTAGAATTAATTTGTTTTTTGTTTCCAAGCAAATTAGAGAATAGTACTAAGTATACAATGCTCGGCTGAAATAGTAATTAACGGCCTCGTTTATTTATCTCATTTATAATTTTTTTTAGATTCCCAAAATGCCCCAGAACGGAAAAAGATGCAAGAAAGTGGTGTGGAAACACAAGACCTTTCTACAACACCCAAGCGAGCAGTGAGAATTTTAAAAGTTTAAACCGTTTCATAAATTTTCATACCGTGAAAATCCCTCATTGTGTATTGAATTATATTATTGTAATTTAGTTGAACAAATCAAAGAGTTTATATCCAATTAAGACGCCTTTTTCATTGATTTCGGTATTCAATAAATAATGCTGGACAATTCACACAACATTATCTAGCCCTAAAATAAGCAGAACTTGTGTTATGGGTGCTAGATAACTGATATACATACATAATACAATACATTACATGTATAGATATTTTTTATTTTTATATAGAAAAGACCAGAACACCCGGAATAAATACCTGCAGATCGTACAAATATTTGTTCTAAGGCGGGAATCGAACCCGTCGTCAAATCGTCGTAATTCATCGATAAGTTAGTTAATGTCGTTACTTCTCTAGTCACGCACACTAATACATATCTACAACTGAACACTAACAAAAAACGGACACGCTTTGAAATTTATTTATCCATCCCTAGTAAATAAAACATCCTTGCTAGTGTCATAAAGATGGAGAAGAGTAATATGAACATGGCCGGTATTATGTTACAGAAAATCGAACATATTACAAAATAAAAACCAAAATGATTTCTCCAAACAAAAACTTACTAAACCACAAATAACTAAATAGAACATATAACTGGAAAAAAACTACATTGACATATATATACATAGGTACATAAATATTTACATCTTTATTTTATTTATAGGTATGGTTGTAAAACTTTCGCCCACCCCGCGGCAATACTTGACTGACACCACTGACACTGACAGCAGTGACAGACATGCAAGCCATGTCATTTTAACAAAAATGGCGCCAATCTAAAAAGTTTTTAATTCAGTGGTTTAAAAGTTATTTTTTTTTCCAAGGTTTACAAGACAATGGAAGTCGTTTCACCACGAAATAATAGCTAGGTGAGTGGCTAGGTATTTAGTGTTGTCAGTAAAATTTATTCCAGACGTGATATCGTTAATTTGAGAACCCTGAGAACATTGATGCCGATTAATTATCAAGGTAAGTTAGGGTACCTACCTACTTATCAGACCTTATCTCAGAGAAAAACCTAACTAAGTAATTAGGTACTTGAGGTAAGTACAATAAAGGGCTAACAGCATTATACTCGCCTTGACAAATAAGTACCCAATTATCTGCTTGGTACCTGGTACCTAAACTACTTATTTAAAAGTTGACAGGTTAGGTAGGTACGTTATATAATGTAATCTTAGGTAGGTAAGTAGATACCTACCTTCGCGGTGGAATAATTACCGATGTTGTTTCCCTACACGTAGACGAGCCTTTATTTGCCATGTCAGGTCTAGAGAAAGCCGAGGTCGCAGCGGCCCCACACCACAGGCTAGCAGAAGTGGTCAATCTCGGCAGTGCGCGCGCGGCGGTGAAAGGCGCCATGACTTTTGCAGTGAACGGTCTCTGGGCCATGGTCAGCTCATACGTGCGAATATTACTTGTTTGTGCTCTGTTCATCAACGGTTTGTTTTATTTTTATTAAAAATAAATATTTTTTGTAATAAAGTTGCCTGGTAAATGTGAAGGAATGTTCTTCGTCTTGTAAGTTGTAATTAGTAATCTTATGCAAGCGATTACCGACCAATTTGTTAACGTAACTGTTACAGTGAAAGCTATTTGCATATTTTGTATTTTGAAGTGTTATCGTGTAATCTAGGTACCTACATAAATATAAAAAAAAAACAAAATTACAGCAAGGTAGACTGGGTATGGTTGAACCACTTTGATTTTGATTGTATGTACTTATGTGGTGGAGTTTTTTTTGCATTTATGGGCAATCTTTTTGTGCAACCCTAAGATATTATGTAGGTACAAATTTATTATTGTAATATATTTATGTGATGAAAAGTTTTCTTCACGAGTTTTAAGGCTCTGTAATTTCCAAGCACCCGCCTCAAGGTCCTCAAGGAAAATGATAATTATACATTATTTTTTATTTTATTTTATTTATTTATGGCATCCAACAGAGAAATCACATAGTAAAAATGAACAATCTTAAATGTATAGTAATCAGTGCGTTGTGTCTCTCTAATTACAGGACGCCACAGCGCGCGCAAAATATACAACTAGACAAAGCAAAATATTAGTGTAAGGTAGTAAGGTTAGGTATGTAATAAATACCTATAGAAAATACAAAAATAAAATAGTAACAAATAGTAGTCAATTCATAGCTAACACGTATGTAGGTAGAAGAATGTCTACCTACAACATTATGCCTAGCACATTATGTAAGGCACTTAGGTAGTGAATCAGTTGCATTCTCGTTAGAAAGCGCAGCTCATGAATTGTTATTCGGAGGACAAGACTAGTTTAAAACCTTTCTCACTTGACATTGAGGCAGTGACCGGTTGTCGATCGAGGATATTGACACGGGCAAGTACCTGCTTACGAAGGTAAGTATTTACCTAGGCACTTGTATTATCTTACTAAAAACAGAAGTTAAATTAGCTTCTTCAAGCTAATACCTACTTCTTATTGGGAACTCACTTGACATTGAGCCTGTGACCAGTTGTCGATCTAGGATATTGACACGGGTACCTCAAGAAAGCCTAAGTAAATATCTGCGTAAGCTAAAGTACTTACCTACTCGTAATATAGGTACTTACTAAACTGCTCGCTTCTTGGCGTTTGATTCACAGTCCACTCGTCATTTCAAGCAATCGAAGAATTTTTCGTCAGAGCGTAAATCGTCGAACTAATATTTCGAATGTACGATGGGGACCCAAAACCACAGTAGATAAATTGGCTTCTTATTGGTAAAATAGCGCACCAAAAAGGATAAAGAATATCCAAAGTAATTTTGTAGGCAAGCACCGCGTAGGTAGATAACATTAATTTGTACCTAGTTAAGTGGGTAGGTAAATCAGTACTTACTTCCCGTACCTGGACTAAATTAACCTCTATTAAAGTAGGTACCTATTACCTTACCAACCCATGGTCATTTGGCATAACAGCCATTTTACGTCGGTTAATTTTTTAGGTCGGTATAATAATTTGTTTTAAACTGTACTGGCTTCTAAATAGTTCTTACACCAGTGAAAATTATTGAGAAATTTATTACTGAACTGTGAGTTATATCGGAAGGAAGGTACATAATATACAATCACACCTCTTTCCCATAGGGGTAGGCAGATATCTCATTCGTTTCATTATGGAAATTTGTTGTATGTGATATATTATTATGAAGCTTACGTAAGCCTCATCTTCATTTAAAAATAATCATTTCAGTTAAAAATAAACATGAATAATAAAATAACCGAGCGATGTCAACTTCCCTTACGCAAGCTCCCCGGCGTAATCTACGGTAAGCAAAGTAATTAGTTCAAAAAGCTTGCTTGCCTAATGTGGCAGAAGCGTGTAAATATGAGGAGGAAGTAAGAAGTTGAACTTTTATGAGTGTTTTTCCATATAAACGCTCAGGTACGCTAAAGCCTGTTTTGGGAATTTATTTAAAGCCTGAAGGGCAAATCGTGCGGACGAAGTCATAGGAGTCACACGGACGGCAGGACAGAAAGATACATTCGTCGACAAAAGTAATTAGCAACTTTTTTTTTTTTTTTTTGTTTTTGTTGAGTGCTTTCTGCTCAGCACTCGACAAGGCAACACGTCTTAGTGCACAGAGAGTCGATTTTCCTGAGGATGCTTCGTAGAGAGGCGAAACACGTGTCGAATCTTATTAAGTTTTTTTATTTCTTGTGGTATTATTGTTGTGTCTAATACACCTTATTTCGCTTTGCAGGATTTGCAGGTGTTACGTGGGGTGCACACACAAGTCTACATTAAGTTAACTTACTTAGATTAGATTAGCGGATTAGTACTATATATTTGTTGTTCTACTTAGTTTATGTTTAATTAGCAACTGTCAAACAAGTCTAAAAACCAAATTGTTTATGAAAAGCTTTGAAGTATTGTTTGTAGCAGAGCTGTTCTAACGTCGTTATGGTCACAAAACACGTCGTTTGAGTTTTTATAAACCAAGTGTTGTGTTGTTCAGTGTGCCATCTTTCACACTGTTCATCCATCTTTTCTTTGGCCTGCCTCTACCCGAATATCCATCTACATTCATACTCATCACTCTCTTAATCACATGATTTTCATCCCTCCTCATGACATGCCCGTACCACGCCAGCCTTTCCTCTTCAGTTTTTCTGTCACCGGTGCTACTTTCAGACTTCCCTTGATATACCGCATCTCTGCCGCATGTACCCTTCTTTCGTCAGTCTCTTTCGTAGCCCAACACTTGGATCCATACATTACGACTAGTCTTATGATCGTCATATAAAGACTCTTTATTATAAAGACTCTTATAGGTCTTGTAAATCATGCTCATAGTTCAAGCACATCTATCAATCCGCTACACCAAATTGTAAAGTTGCGTAACTTGCTTTCTCTTCATAACAATATACCATTTACAGTTAATATATGGCAATCGAAAGTATGTAACTAATTTCATAGGATTAATAGCTCGAAGTGATTACGATGACTCACTGAGCATTGATTGTAATCGATTCAATACTTTACGCTGATTGATTCATTCTTTTCGATTCTTCTTCTTCTTATCGTGTCACTGATTCTTTCGAACCAAGTGTGGTGAAAGGATTTTAAGTGCGCCTCGAAGAGGCTCCTTTCGTGCACTTGACACATATTTTCGAACTTTTTAGGTTCTACGATATGCCGGTTTCCTCACGATGTTTTCCTTCACCGTTTGAGAGCACTGGCATAGTGTACATAAATTTTTGGGCAGAAAAACTCATTGGTACACGACTGGATTCGAACCCACGACCTTAGGATCGGAAGGCGGGGCCGCTACCACTAGGCCACCAGCGCTCTTTTCGATTAAAATACGAAGTTTGGATATAATTTTTGGACTATAGAGCTTTCAAATTGTAATCGGTAGCAAGTATTTTTGTTGTTATATTTTTGTGTTATCAAACTTTTTTCTTTTATTATGTAACTAGCTGATGGAACAAGCATATTATATGACCTACCTGATGTAAAGTGGTCACCATCGCCTATAACAAAGCATTGCCTCGTAGGTAAAAAAAACTAAGGATTCAGAGAACTAATCAAAAAAGTAGGTATTTAATTAATTGTCTCTCACGGCATTCGATAAATACACTCTAACCAGTTGAGTCTCTTGAGGTTGAACTTATTATTTCGTAGGTATATTTTATGCACAGGCCGTAAAACCATTTGATTCAGTAGGGACAGGCTCATCCTAAGTACATACTTTTGGTAATCAAATAAACAAACTAAACGTATGGTGGGTGATTATAGAAACAGCGGTAGGTTATAGGTACAAATAAGAAAAAGGAAACTTATTCATTTTCTATTACACTACACATTTAGGGGCTTTGTAACCTACAGATAAATAGATCCGTCATACAAAAGTTATATAAAACGGGTGTTTATCGCGATTACCTTTTTATATAACGATCAAAGTGCTATACAAAAGTTATTCCGTAGAATGAATATCACGCCTTAAATTACTTGTAGAATTTTGGCAAAGCCTATATTTTATTAGTGTTGGAGTTCAAGAAACAAAATAATAAACTAACTTATAGTGCTTTTACGTGTGTATTTCAAAGTAAGTTGGGTATGTTGGTGAATTATAAATCACTTAGGATTCTACTTAGATTTAAGCTATGTCAAGAGGCTCATAACGTTTTAGTACGCAATCAATTGCCTCAGTCGATTACTGCAAGTAATTATATGAAATTAACCTCGGTTTGATTTGTTTCGAGAAGATTATCAATACATTATATCACCTGGCCTGCGAAAATAAACTCATCGGCGTTTTTGCTAAAATATATGGAAGAAACGGGTATTTATCGATTACCTTTGAATCTGCCCGCGACCACGGCTGTTGTAACACGGTCGAAACGACGGGAAATTAAAAAGGTAATCTCGTTAAATACCCGTTTCTTCCATATAACGACACTCATAATGTCGACGTTTATTCATAACGATCGCTGCTATTTTGTGTGAGTGCGATGGCGATCAGTTGAAACGCTGACAAATATGACAGCGATTTTTGACGGTGTTTCAGCTGATCGCCATCGCCAAGATGTGCGCTAGCCATAAGTCATCCATCTCGTCTTTCTCAAAACCACTTTTGACACAGCTCTACCTGTTCCGTTTTGAACCTGTATTTATATACCGTGCTCTTTTAAACTTATTGTCTGAAAATAAAATAGTAACCTGAACCTTAGCATACCAATAATAAGCGTCAAAATACTTTATCACTTTCCAGGGAGCTACCAGCAGAAAGAAAAGGAGGATTTCATCTGTCCCGAAGGCACAACAGGCAATGGGAACTTTGCCGACCCGGCCACCTGCAGACGTTTTTATCAAGTAAGATTTGTTTTCATTTCCATAAACATTCTGCGTTGATGGTTTTATAGGTAACTTATTTGTTTTTGTTGTAAATATGAAAATTGTGCTTATGAGGGTTTATTTATCAAGGCTCCCCATCCCTACTATACTCTTCGGAATTGGTGATCTGTAGGTTATTCAGTAAAATCAGGAGGATTCCTTTCAAACGTAATGAATATAATTATGGGTACTCACAGTTCAAGTCCAGTGGTGTACCAATGAGTTTTTATTCCCAAATCTTTATGTACATTATGCCAGTGCTCTCAAACGGTGAAGGAAAACATCGTAAGGAAACCGGCATGTAGAAGTTAAAAGCTTGAAAATATGTGTCAAGTGCACGAAAGGAGCCTCTTTGAGGCGCACCTAAAATCCTTTCACCACACTTGGTTCGTAAAAACCAGTAGCACGATAAGAAGACTTTTCGTAAGGGCCGCAGGAAAAACCTTGACAACAGACGCGCAAGACAGAGGAGGTTGGCAGAAGATGAAGGAGGCCTATACCCAGCAGTGGGTGATACCGGGCTGCAATGATGATGATGACTTACTGTACTGAAATGAAGGAAAAGTTTACCGCAATTCTGATTTGCATAAAAATCGCTGCACATGTCAGAGTGCAAAATGCTACGAAAATATGAAAAGGTGCACAAAATTGTAGCGCCGCGTGCTACTAATATTATGTTATT
Organism: Thera obeliscata; assembly: GCA_947578465.1. Classification (NCBI taxonomy): domain Eukaryota; kingdom Metazoa; phylum Arthropoda; class Insecta; order Lepidoptera; family Geometridae; genus Thera; species Thera obeliscata. Next base: position 2,234,477 of record OX387927.1, read on the forward strand.
CACTGCAACTTACCTACTTAACCGGTTTATATAGGTACTTAACCTACAAGCAAAACAATATATTTTGTCGAGTTTCTATTGCTATTTTTGCAACGCTAGGTGTACCTGTTTGCAATAAGAGTTTCAAGTAGCAAATCATAGAGTATTTTTTGGTTTTTATTGAACTTACTAAACATACAGACATAGACAGATGATAGAAGTCACGGCTCAGTTGGAAGTTACCCTGCCTTCTGCACCGTAAGCCGTGGGTTCGATCCTCACTGAGAACAAATATTTGTGTGGTGAACCCATATGTTTGTTCTCTATCTGGGTGTTAAGGATGTATTTACAAAAAAAATGTATTTAAGTATTATGTCAGCTATCTGGTTCCCATCGTACAAGCTGTGCTTAGTTTGGGGCTAGATAGTGTTGTGTTGATTGTCCTATGTATGAATATTTATTTATTTATACCGAAAGTAGGCATATTATTGCAGATTGAATGGGAACATAAAATAGTGAGCTTTCTTGATTACACAAATATAGCAGGTACAAACATTTTCGTTATGGTGTGTTATGTTTTCCTTTTCCCGCTCTCAAATAATTTACGAAACGAAAAATATTGTTTAACATTTCCGTCCATTCAAATAAGCGACAAAATATAATGAAAAACAATGTATGAATATTTAAAATCCAATTTTGCGACGCCACACAGCCTTCAATTTGCTTGTCCCCATCGAGTCGTCATGCATACGCGAGGCATGTTCTTTCTATTCCCATTTTGACACGTTATTTTGTCCTCTTTATCATTTTTCAGTGTGCAAATGTTACCAGAAGTTTATAGAAAATTCATGAAGTAAATAAACAAATAGCAACTCAAAAATGCACTTGTTGACAGTTTCATATCGGTAAGCGTCTTATAGCACCTTCCCACCGGTGTGTGATACCGCGCACCAGCTCGAACGACACACCATGGGAACGGTCTCGTGCGCCGAGGTGCGCGGTAGCACTTCTGTGTGCGTTGCCGTGCGTCGTCGTGCGCCGTGCGTGATGATCTGTAGAGCCACGCACCGTAGGAAGGCGGCATTAGATTGAGGCGACCACAAAAACTATTCCAGTATAGGTATTAGTTGTAGTATCGAAAGTTGTTTACTTTTTGTGTGAAAATAAGCTTAAAATGGCCTCTTAGTTAGTGGACTGTGGTGTCTAAAAACTAGTTTACGATGCTATATTTAGATCGCGCCTAATCGCTTTGAATACATTCGGTCACTAGGTATATTCATTATTTCGTAAGAATTAAGGAAATGTAATTTTTGGCATTTTAATATGTAGATCGACCGGTTTCTATGTGGTGGAACTGGATTTTATTTAATGAGGTTTTCAAAATACCTTTAATACTTATAAATCACACTATAATTAAACTATCTATTCTATACTAATCTACCAGATTTTTGCCTATATTTGGGACCGGTATTGATTTCTTAGTAGCACATATTTTAGAGAACACTGGTGCAGTGGCAGTTATCCTGCGTTCCGATACTATGGTAGCAGGATCGAATCCAGTCGTGTAGAGATCGTCCAAACTTAAACTGCACGTCCTAATACTTCAGTCAGTCAAAGTAAATTGTTCTTTATTACCTACATCACAAAGATCATTTTGAAGTACTTTGCTGTGAGCCAACGTCAAGAAAACGTGGTGGAGGGGCGTGCATTTTTAGTCTGGTTTATCTATACCTGGGTGTTATATTGTATTCTTAGTATGTATTTACAAAGCAATATGTATATCAGTACTATACCAGCTGTTTAGATCCCATATTAATAGCTCTGCTTAATTTGCGGTTAGGTAGTGTTATGTGAATTGTCCACAATATTTGTTATTATTTCTTCGTTTATTATTATTAATTACCAAAACTGTGTGTAATTATGTAATTTGTGATGTAAACCACACATTTTCCACGAACCAACGAAGAACGAGCATAGGAATTCGTCTGCGGTTGATCCCTACTTGTACGAGTATACTGTACAGTGTACATCTTTTTTGGTATTCACATCAATGTCCTTATTTATTATGTGGCGATGCTCGTTGAATGCTAATAATATAAAATGTGTTTTGGTGCGCCTTGACGGAATCCTATCTATTCGGTAGTTATTCAACGCAGAATACAGGGCGTCCCACGGATATGCCACGTGGAGGGAAAGTACCTAGAATATTGTAGATATTTTACTGAAAGAAGACATTATTTGAATTAAAAAAAAACAATTTAAAACGCATTCATAGATGTTTAAATAATTACATGGTTGAACCGGAATCGAACCCATTACACGAGAAAAATAATCACCCTGTAGTTTTGTCATACCGATCGAACATTATTATTTTTTGCTAAATAACAAGTAGTGTCAGAAATAAAAGGAAGACCATTAATTTTAAAATGTTTAATACAAAATTAGTCGATTATTTATCAAATAAAAACTATGAATACAGTTTACATTTTTTTTAAATTCAAATAATATCTTCTTTTAGTAAAATGTTCCATCTACATTCTACAATATTCAAGATACTACTCTAGGTACTTTCCTTCCATGTGGCATATCCGTGGGACGCCCTGTATACATACCTATAGCTACGGACGTGTTTAGGATTTGGCTTATCAATAACTACCTACATCGTATCACTTTGATGATTGCCTTAACGAATTCAGAATCAATCACGATCGTAACATTTGTGCAACCTTACGTCGATTGAGTATTACCAAGAAAAGACTATTCAAGTCAATTGAAAACGTTTTTACCAAAATAGATAAGCGTTTCTGGATTTGAAGGTTTTTCTTTGATATCGTTCGATTAAAAACAGACCTTTGCATCTGTTGTAGATTATTTATATATCATCAGAGGCAACTCATTTTTACTCATTCTCCTACTTGCAGGAAGCTATAGTGCCTGGGACAAGATTTTAGATGGAATACTGCCAATGGCTTGCCCACCCATACCATCCTGACAGCTTAAACATAAACATCACATAAATTTGTTTCACCAAAAATTAGTTGCTGCCTAGAATACGAACATTTCTTGAATATAAGTACCTATATTTAATGCCTAACCTAAGATATTATACAATAATAATAAGCTACTTACTTAACAGTAGTTTAGGTAACTTTCCGAGGTAGGGATCAAAGCTTAGTCGGCCTAATCCACAGGAAAGACATAGTCAATACGTGCAAAGCTGACTAAGCCGCGGGTTTCCTCACGATGTTTTCTTTCACTGTTTGAGAACACTAGCATTGTGTACATACATTTTTGATAGAAAAACTCATTGGTACACGACGGTTTGAACCCACGACCTTAGGATCGGAAGGCCACAACTTAGACCACCAGTGTTCTTGTCCGATTATGTTATTTATGAAATACCCGGCTCAAATCGTTAAGGGGCCGGCGGAGGGCGAGTTTTCATACAAACGTAATACCAAAATGATTACAATTTAAGCAGATTTTCACTATATTATTGTAATAATTGTATTTGTATTGTATTTTTCTAGGTTCCTGAACAGTTTTAATTTTAAATTACTTACCTAAAATGAAATTAACGCCAATCACATTTTGCAATGAAAAAAATGTGTAAAATGCGATTGGTGTTTATTTCATTTGAGGTAAGTAGATTAAAATAAAAACTGTTCAGGAACCTAGATAGAAATACTATACTAGAAATACTATACGAATACAGTTATAACAATAATATAGTTAAAATCTACCTAAACTAGTAATCATTTTGGTATTACGTTTGTATGAAAATTCGCCCTCCGCCGGCCCCTTAACATTCGAGTATCCTAGTGTAGTAGGCGCCTGCTAACCAATTCTGGGTGTTGCTACAATTCTAAGACTTTCCTACAAATAGGTATAGCCACAACACGCATTCTTTATGAACCGCACAGAACATTTCTGGCATAAAAACGTGGGTTTTCTTTTTGTATGTTGGTAATAACCTAACCCCGCGTGACTACCCCTCCAGGGATTACCGCCAGTTTATGTTATGTTGGCAAAATTGGGAGAATTCAAAAATAAAAACGACACGACCATTAGAGTACGGGCCATAAGTACCTACCTTATTTGAATAAGCTGTGTGTTTTTATTTTGTTGTCTTATTATTGTGAACTGCGTATTTTAGGCTGGAACGCATTTACTTCGACGAATATTTATAATAATAATTTATTCTTATTTGACGACTTGACCTTGTGATTCAAATCTCACTCGTTTCTTAAGTTTATGAATATTTTAAAATCTTTTTTGACCCTGTGACCTATTAATTGATAACATAAACACAATATAATTAAATACTAAGATTTAGCAAAAATGGAAATTACGCGATGTAGTAGCGATATTGGAGCAAGAAACGCTGTTTGCATCGATATAGAAGACGCAGCCGTTCGTATGTGTCGTCACTACATCTACATCCTCTGCGGTGGCGATCAGTGTATCGCTGTCAAAGTACGCGGCAGTGTGTGCTCGGATATATTATGCTCTATGTTTAAACTGATTGCCATCGTAGATCGCCTACTTCTTCTTCTTCGGCTCAGTCGGGGTTTCTCGCCGATCAATGGGCCTCTAGATCGCCTAGATGTGCGCAAAACTTAAATAAAAGTAAAAACACGCAAATAATCTAAAAGGCTCGGTACCTTGGTATCATACAAAATACCTAGACAAAACCTATAAAACGTAACGACCTTACGCTACATCGATTTACAGTCAATATAAATTGGGTATACAAGTTATAAAATATACAAAGGTGATTTTTTCTTTTTCAGTGCGTCGACGGATACCCTTATTTAAATCGGTGCCCTTCAGGGTTGTACTTCGATGATATTAGCAAGTTCTGTACATTCAAAGCGGAGGCCAGATGTGGCCCCATCCCTACCAGTAAGTACTAAATGTTTATTTATTAGTTGTAAGAACTCTTCGACCTAAGACCTCTTCAGTAGAATGCTATCGAAGTCCGTTTTATTAGGGATCCTCAATCCATTTCACTGTTTTACATTACGCAGTAATTGATTAAATGGGATGATACGACTTTCAATTCATTAAGTTGGTACTTTGATTGAAATGTGAGTATTTATTGCGATAAATGTTTGGACGCAGCGATATTTTGAGTTATGTTGGCTGAGGCTGGGGATATGAGTCGTGAGAATCGTGTTTGCAAAGCCTAGCGGGTGCTTTTAAAACATGAATTATTTATTTACAGTCAAACAGGACAAATAATCATCTCTTTGTGCGAATAAGCATAATATCGCGCACAATTTACATGAAAAGCTTTACACAAGCTACGCTGGTTATTTTATTTTCCCTAATTGGCGGTTTTTAGGTTCGCTCAACAAACTTAGCCAGCAAAAAAAAAAGTAAAATGAGAGAATAAGAAAATATATCGTAGCTTGTTTGGTAGGTGCCGTACAGACACCGATATTTTATCGTCTCGATAATTTCTTTTTCCCAAACATGCTCGGTTTGAGCATTAGCTTGACAACCTTCTTCGAGATAAATCAAAATTGCTGTACTCACAGAGCACCAAACACGCTTTTGCTTACGCAAAGTAGAGGGAGCATGATGACTTATTACTAAGAGAACCAGTGTCGCCAAACTCATACACGTAAAAACAAACACACATAGAAATAAAAGTTATGATTGGTCGAAAAAAAACGTTAAAAAGGACCTAAAACCAAAAAAATAATTTAATTGATAATAAACCTTAAAGCTATCGTGACATGGTTCTAAACTTAATAAAATAAACAGTGCTAAAATGAAATTCTACTTATCAAGAGATGGCAGCTTTCATTCAGTATTTTTTTCTTTTAGTCTCTATCTAGTTGTAATAAGATTGTTAATACAATGGCTGTTACTTGATTGACAACAAAACAAAGCTACTTGACGCTAGATGGCGTTATAGAAAATAATTCTGTTAGTCTTTATCCACAAGGTATAAGATTCATAATACAATGGCTATTACTTGACATAGCCACTCACTTAGTGATGTGCCAATGCGGATACAAGACAAATGCATCGACATCGATGATTACCTACCTACTTCTTCTTATCGTGTCACTGGTTTTTTCAAACCAAGTGAGGTGAAAGGATTTTAAGTGCGCCTCAAAGAGGCTCCTTTCGTGCACTTATTTAACACATATTTTCGAACGTTTTTAAGTTCTATGGCATGCCCGGTTTCCTCACGATGTTTTTCTTCATTGTTTAAGAGCACTGGCATAGTGTAAATTAATTTTTGGGCAGTAAACCTCATTGGTACACGACTGGATTTAAGCCCACGACCTAAGGATCGGAAGGCGGGGCCGCTACCACTAGCCCACCAGCGCTCTCACCTACCTACTGATGTATAACGATCGGTAGCACGTCAGGTTATATTTATGGTGGTCGAAATAAAATGCTTTTCTTATCTATCTTTCTTTATTTACCCAATCAAATGTTTACAACTCGTAAAATTGTATACTTAACTGTTTCAAATATTGTTTCTTTTTCTTCTTGTGTTTTCTTTTTCCTGTTGCATCGATACATTTATTTTGAATATCGGAAAACTGAAACCAGAATTATTATGTTATTTCTTCAAAATATTTCTGTAATTTTCATCTTACCCAGCCACTGTGGGCTATAAGAATAAGAAAAGAATCAGAATAATACATTCAGAATAAAATCATCACTAAAGCAAAAAAAAGTCAGCTCCCTAAACCTAACTATATATAATTATGATCAGAACTAATAAAGTATTCGATAGCACATTCAGCACTTTATTGGGGTACAGCCCTAAATGAGTAGCGAAAGTTGAGATTTATAGAAACGCGACCTTAACGAATATCATTCACAGTCTATTTTTGTTTGATGGTTTTGCATTCTAAACAAAACCAATTTAAGCAATAAAATAATACTAACCTGTGATACGATATGCCCCCTTTTGTTAAATTATTGGTTCGGCTATCGTTTTAGCACTGCAAAACAGCACAATACGGCATTTTTATATTTTTTCGTGTTTTTCTCAGTTACGTTTCTTCTGACAGACTTCAAACACGACTAAACAAAGGAAGGCTTGAAGTCGTGGTACTCCGCAAACTTGGAGCGTGAGAAGGTCGTCTACATACTAGTTCCATTACTTCTTTATTTCGTGGCTGTACTGGTTGGTGGGTACTGGCCACATACATGCGACCGGCAAAAGTTTCTTCTTTTTCTTAATTAATGGCATCTGTCCATTTTGCCTAAACTTTGCCAGTGTCCAGTGAGGATATATTACATAAATAAAATAGTTTTTATAGTCAAGTCACGTCAGTCAATAGACAAGTCGGCCCTAATGTATGAAAATCCATTACTGTCGTGTTTAGCGGCCGGATAAGATCTCATATCTGTCGTGCAATTTAAAAATGGAACGACCTTACTCCGAAACATGGCAACCAAGGAGGTAACTTATCATTTTGTACGTGTAAATGTGAATGTGTGTATTTATATAGCTAATAAATGTCTATCTTTTGTCTAACAGATTAAGAACCACCATCATATTGGCTTTTATGTTTTTATTTTGAGACTGACACCGTTTTTTTCCTTATTATGATTAACAACACAAAGATTGGATTAGTTTACACAAGGACTAAATAAATATGTGCATTGATATTGCAAGTAAAGCTATAGATTTACTCGCACGTATTTTTCTTTGGGTCAGTATTGTGATGATAACTAATGTGTGATAACGACTGGCAAAAATATGAGATTGAAAATGTAGCCTCGTTTTCCATTTACAGATAAATTTATCCGTCAGATTTAGTTTTTAGGCTTGTGTGAAAAGCAAAGATTGAAATTTTTTACTCAATGAATAGCATATCATACAATTTCGAATAGCTTTCTTTTTTTAGGGGTATACGACGTGAAATTAAAAAATAAAAAAAATAAAAAAACGTTTATTGCCTCGTTTATAAACCTAGGAACTACATTATCATACTAAACATAAACTAAAAATACGAGCACAAAGGGTCTCATTCAGCTATCGCTGGAAGTATGTACATCCAGCACTGAAATTAGTTTCCGAAACTTTTTTCTGAGACTAACTCTTACTTTACAGGGGTAGAGCGATTGAAGCTTGTAGTAAAAAATGCACGAGTAAACCTGTGGTGTATTTCTATAGTCCTAAACTAGCAATGGGCAATAGGCAGGTCATAAAGCTCGAAGAACCTAAAACTGTTGAGGAATAAATGTTCTTGAATGGCGACCACGAACCGGAAGACGAAACGTAGGGCGCCCGCCCACCAGATGGACCAACGACATTGTTAAGATCGCGGGAAGTTGGTGGATGGAAAGGGCTCAAAATCGTTCTTCCTGCAAATGTGTAGGGGAGGCCTATGTCCAGCAGTGGACTTCTCCAGGCTGATGATGATAGTAGGTACTAATATGGGCACAACAGATGGTCTTAGGATGGTCTTAGGCCCATTTTCTCTTTACCATAATATAAAAAAAAATATTGTTTGTTCGTTCAGCCCCCGCACCGATTACGGAGACACCCACGGACCTAGCCACCAGGTGTGACACAGCAGAGTGTATTCTGCCTTACTGCTTCTGCTCTAAAGATGGTACCATCATCCCTGGTGGGCTGGATCCTGAGGATGTAAGTTGAATAATCTATACTTCTATACTAATATTATAAAGAGGAAAGATTTGTACCTTTTTTTGGATGTTTGTAATGAATAGGCTCAAAAAGTACTGTTCCAATTTGACATAGGCTACATTTCATTTTGAAAAAAATTAGGGATCCTTGGTAAAATTTGAACAATGTAACCGAAGGTGGAGAAAAATGAGTCTTAAAATGTCTTTCGTCAAATGCGCAGCCGAAACTATTAGCGATAGAACAAAATAATGCACAACAATATTGTCTACCCCGTGTGAAGCCGGGACGGGCTGCTACTAAATAAATATTTTAGACATTCCACACAACACTATCTAGTCTCAAACTAAGCAGAGCTTGTACTATGAGAACCAGATAGCTGATATAATACTTACATATTTTTTTTTGAAAATACATACTTAGAATACAACATAACACCGAGACAGAAAGCAAACATCTGTAATCACCACACAAATATTTGTTCTCGGTGGAGATCGAACCCACGACCTACAGCGCAAAAGGTAGAGCTACTACTACCAACTAAGCTGAGAGGCCAGGCGAATTTCTTAAAACACTACACCCTGTTCTTTAATTATGTTCTTACACGGTTCTAATGTTTGTAAAATGAGGCAATTGGATACGCCATTAATTTTTTTACGAAATCGAAATACGCATTGTTTTGTTTTGTTAGGCAGACAGGCCTTTCAGGAATTTTACTAGGACCTTATATAAATAAATAAATAACACTATCTAGCCCCAAACTTAGCAGAGCTAGTACTATGGGAACCAGATAGCTGGATGTACTTAGTTACAATATAACGCCCCAGACAGTATATCATAGAATGTAGATGGCTCAAGAGATGGCTACTCCTTAAAACAATAGTAGAATGTTTCTTCTCTGTAGTCGAGTTCTCGTTGCTCACTAAAAGCGCATCAAACCATCGCTTTTTACAAAGTAAACCTGCTTTCCTCAATTTTCAATATCAAAACAAACAAACCATTAAGGTCAGAACTTCGTAAACTAAAGTTTCCCCATGTATCCCACAGACGCCTCAGATGATAATGCTAACGTTCGACGGAGCCGTCAATTTGAACAACTTCGAACTCTACAAGAAAGTATTCAATGGAAAGATCAAGAATCCCAACGGCTGTGCCATCCGGGGCACTTTCTTCATATCTCACGAATACAGGTAAGGAACTCCCGTTGTGGGTAGTCTGTTTGTTTTGCGGAAGTCACAGATTTATAAATGTTAGGAGATGTGCTATGGGACGATCAGTGGCGTGTGTGGCCCCAATGCTACTTTTATATGTAAAAAAAAATTGTTGTGTGTTTTACAAGACTAGTAATAAGTTTTAAAGTCAAATTCATCAAATGCCATCTGGTTTCTTACCAAGAGGAACACTCTTCTAACTTTATTCTCTTCTTTTCGCCTTTGTGGCAATGATATGGTAAGGAAATTTAGCATTTGACCACACACAGTATGTGCTTTCTACGCTAGAGTTGCCATAAACAACGAACATGTGAGTTTTTGTTCTGAAAATATATACGTTAAATACGTTTAAAGACGTTAGGATAAAAAAAATAAATTGTTAAAACTACCACATGTGGCTACTATTGCCCGAACAATCTATCTCCTTTAGTCAACTGATCTGCGATACTTTCATACGTGTCGTCTCCCTAGAGGCCCACCTTTTCTCATTGAGTTTAAATACGAAATATTACGCTTTGGTTACCTTTGTAGTTTCCAGTAAATTGGAAGGTTATTTCAAAGTTTTTGGTTGAAACTGATTGCGTAAACGAACCCTTTTATCGCGATCATAAAAACATTAGAAAAACAAATATCAAAAGTTCTTTGTTTGTAGGCAGTTCACGTACAGGCAATTATGTGAGGATTTTATCCTTTCAAAGCGTCGATCTAAAAGGGCCCCCTGATTACGCATTACGCAACAGGTATCACAAGCGTAGATGCGTCACTTTTTAACCTGTTACCCTACTGGGAACCAATCGTACATCAGCTGACGTGGACACGTCACCGTCTCGCAACCGCTATTCATGCTTCTTGAAAAATCCGCTTTTGGTTTCTCCATACAAAATGGTGCCAGAGGTGGGCGATACGATCGGCGATAGGCGTCAGGCACCGCACACGGCGTCAGGCACCGCACACCGATTTCATACGATTGGTTCCCGGTAGGGGTACTGTTACGAAAAAGGAGGTTCCGTGTTGGAGTGTTTTTTTAATGTTTAATATTTATTTTTTTGTTTGCAAGGGGTATGTATACATGTATACATGCACTTGAGGTGGTTCCAAGCAGGGGGGGTACGCTTAAAAAAACCTTACATTTTGAAGACGACAGCGCCAACTGGTGCCAAGGTGACAAACTAAACAGCAGCCATTTTGTGACGTCATAACAGGACGACATTCACGGAGATGGGTGAATGTCGGATAATTCAACTTCATTCATTTCATTCATTGTCTACCCTCTTTTAATCTGCCGTTTGGATTTGATGTTATTGTGCTTTATTTCGAGGTTATTTGTTAGTCATACAAGTATTTGTTGAATTTTGTTACAACATGAGTCAATTTCGAAAAAAATACTGTGTTTTTGGCTGTGACTTCCTAGGTAAGTAGCAATACTATACTACATACACAGTCAAAGGTGCAAGCTCGCACACAAAGTATGGTGATAATAAGATTGCATTTTTGTATTTTAGGTCTGCAGCAATCCTCGACATACCTTCATGGAAACAGACCAAAGCTATTCTTAACCGATGAGACATGGTTTCCAATCAATGGACTTAACAAATTTATCGGGTCCCTCCAGGGTGATGATGGACATCACAAAACCTGGTTCATCAAGTCTTGCAGTTGAGTCACCAGAGTCTTGCAGTAGGTGTAGATCGGTAAATAGAATATTAGAAGTTAAAATGAATTATGATTGAGATGATGCAGTAAAAATAGCGGCACAAGAATATTACAACAAGCATCCAACAATAAAGAAATAAGTATACAAAACAAAAAGCTATTTTATATTTTTCCTTTAGTAATACTCTTACGTTTAAAAATACTCCTAGGTTGTGGCATTTTTCTTTAAGATTGTAGATGTTTATTGATATTTTGATCACTTGCTTGTACAGGGCTATTGAGATCTATTGGTATATATATTTTAAATCTACAATTGGAATTTTTCATTGAGAATTTTAATAGATTTCGGTGACATTTAGTCACCAGTGTTAAGTAAAAATCGCACCCCAGGAATCTATAAATACGTAATATACGTATAGCTGTTCAGGTATATAGCTGTATAGCTAGCGTAGCATAGGTACATATACCTGCATAGCTATAACTATACATCTACAGTTGTTAGCTTTAGTTCCTCTTCCAGGCACCAGGTAGCAGCACTTTCCATAGATGCCATTAAAACGATAGAGTTGCCACTCTTTCCCTCCATAACTATACTCTTTGGTTCCAAGTCACTAATTTAAAGTCGGCTTATCAAACTTCGTCATTTATGAGCCGATTTATTATATTATTTTTTTATCTGAAACTAATATTTCCTGATTGATCCCATCGGTTAGGCCATGAAGTCGGTTTCTCAAGTTTTTTAAACTTATATTATATTTACGCTTGTCGCAAACCTGTTGCGCGAAACGTAATCAAGGGCCGTTTAGTCGATTGTTTTGCTTCTGCTTAAAATTGACTATTCCCTTTTATATTTCTAAGAACACTTTGAATTAGATAATATGAAGAAATTATAAAGCCAGATGCGCACTGTTTAATAATGTTTCATAATAATTGCAATAAATAATATGAGTATGAGTATGAGTATGTTTCATTTACGTGATTCTTCGCGTTGTACAGAACGTGCATGTATCTCGGTCAGATAGATGCAGTTTTAGACGTTTTAGAGAAAGGCCAGTAGACCTACCATGAGCTCTGTCTGGCTCTGTCTTTGGTTCTGGTTTTGCCTGTGTGTGAGTGTTGACTAAATAAATCCTACGTCAAAACATCACACACACAGTATAAAGCACTGGTTAGAAACACTCACACAGGCTCAAAACCAGAACCAGAGACAGAGCCAGACAGAGCTCATGGTAGGCCTACAGGTCAGGAGTACCCTAAAGCGACGAGCATGTATGAAGAATGTTATGAGAGTGAATGAAGCGAAAGAGGTGTGTCAGGATCGTAGCAAGTGGAAATCCGTGATCTCTGCCTACCCTCATGGGAATGAGGTGTGATTTTATATATGTATTAAAATAACTTATTGTTTGTTCCAGCAATTACGTCCAGGTCCAGACGCTTGCCCATGATGGTCATGAAGTAAGTCGATTATATTTACTATCCTTATTTTATTACTAATCCACACCACATAGCTCTAGCCTCAAATTAATCACAGCTTGTACTTTTGGAAGATATTGGCAGAATAGTTAAGTATGCTCTTAAAAATCAATAATTATATAAAATAAAACAAATAAACTATGCATAAAATTGTATGCTTGTTATTATAATTAAACTTTATCGTGCATGACATTCAAAATTTAAAATACAACCTTACCTATGTAGGTACATTGCTGCGACCTTACAGGGTACATGTCCACCTTATAGCTCAATAATACTTAAGCTAATATTAATGTAACATGCATGCAATAAATAAATGAAATGAAATATAATTACGTTTTGGGTATGGGAGCACTGCTATATTTTGGTGGCGGTGAAATTTCTGGCACGTGATGCTGAACATCTGTATGCCTCAAGTTGATGGACGTAGGGCAGTGCATCGTAGAGCACGTTCCAGGAGCGTGACCTACTAGGTAATGCGTGTTTTTTTCGAATGGACAAAATGCTGGTGATCGTCTGACGATTCTTACAGCGCTACCGGACAATGGTGCTACCGGACAATGGTACTACCGGACAATGGTAGGAATGCGTGTTTTTGACGTGACAAACGTCTTATAATTCGATGGAGCCGGCTACACGCACGAAAAAACATGACTCATGTGGCGTTACCCCGCTCTGAGGCGTTCCATTTAAGGCTTGAAGTGCAAGCGAGAGCGCGGAACGAGCGACAAAGAGGCAATCGATTGTCGACAAAGAGAGAATCGGCCTCCGCGTTCGGCAAATCTGTGTATTTTCTTATGACGTTGTCACGTTCAACTATCGTCAGTAAACCAACTTTACGGACAACCGATTTTTTTTGCCGTTTTTATAGATAATGCACAGCCCTTTGTGCGCGAGTCTGACTAACACTTGGTCAATTGTTTTTATTTTTTTTTCAAACTTGCTCTATTGAAGTAGATACGACCTGCAAATAGATTTTCGGATTATTATCAAAACTAATAATTATAATTTTAATCGCAGCAAACGAGCTCATCAGTGCCCTAAATACGCAATGCAATTTGGAATCAGCATAATCCATTCCAAATACCAAATCTAAAGCTTTTAAGTATTATTAGTTTTGTATTTATTTCATTTTAGGTGTTAGGGTCTGTATACACTGGTAGACTGTACGGTTTTATATTGTTTCAAAAGTTACGAGCCCAGAGGTATAAATTTAAATAAAATCAATAACCCCTAAAGCGTCATGGGGTTGGATCAGTTGAGCTATCTCTAGATAGTTACAAACGATCTAGAGATAGCTCAACTATTTATTTGTGTTTTGTTAATTTTGTACAAACTTGTATTTATTGTCAAGTTTCACAGTACAGTAGCACAATGGGCGGCCTTATCGCTGACAGCGATCTCTACCAGGCAACATTGTAGAGTGCTAATGTATATAGTTATTACAGTAGTCTAATAGCCCTTTGGTACTGCTAGAATATCATCTGGTTTCCTCGCGATGTTTTCCTTCACCGTTGCAGAGCAATTTCACTAAAATATCACCTAGAAACACAAAGCAGCAGGAATTACATTGTCAGCCTGAGAAGTTGGATGGTAAGTCTCGTGCATGTAACTTCGCTGGCTTAGGCTTCGACTCTATATGAGAGCACGCCTTTCTCTTGATTTTTGAAATGCAAATAGAATCAAAGACAAGTAGGCAGTGTTAGAGCCGTATTCAGAAACAGTGCTTGAGTCTGATGCTGCCTTCCTACGGTGCGTGGTTCTGCAGATCATCACGCACAGCCGACGACGACGCACGGCAACGCACACAGACAGGGCTCCTGTGCTACCGCGCACCTCGGCGCACGAGACCGTTCCCATGGTGTGTCGTGCGAGCTGATCCGCCTCCGTGCACGATATCACAGACCGTGGGAAAGGGCTATTAGTCTGATAGATTTTTTGACAGTTCTCCATTGAAAAGTAACAAAAAACTATGCTTGAGGCTCGACTCAGACTCAGGAAAAGATTTGCACTTAGCGATAAGACCGCCCATTGTATCTCTAGTTTTTTTCAAAGTCAAAGTATATTTATTGCTTGAAATAAATGTTTAATTATAAAAAGTAATGTCTAATGTATTCTGCTTTTTTTTTTAATTATTCTTGTTTTGTTTTTTGTAACCTTTCAGTAGGCCTACCATGAGCTCTGTCTGGCTCTGTCTCTGGTTCTGGTTTTGAGTCTGTGTTAGTGCTCACCAGTGAATTATACTGTGTGTGACGTTTTGACGTAGGATTTATTTAGTCAACACTCACACAGACTCAAAACCAGAACCAGAAACCGAGCTAGATAGAGCTCATGGTAGGCCTACAGTTTGGTGTACAATAAAGTTGTATCATATTCTATTCTATCCTGGGATCTTCGTGTTTAAGAGTCAAGTAAACTAGAGTGCTCATACATGTGGTCGAGGTCTTACCTAGGCCTTCACAGCAACAGTACAGTTACTTCAGGCATTAAGTATTCTCTTAGTTCCCACTTGCTACGTTTCAGGCTTTGTAGCCAAAATAGAATGGAATACAACCTTAGAAGTTATTCTTTAAGCGAGAACCTTCAGCGAAGGTATTGTAAAGGGATTAAGATGAAACGGACAAGGCTGAAGGCTCTATGAATATATTTTGTTATAACCGCAAGAACCTCCCAATTCTATTGTAGCAAAATCGTTAGATCCCTTTTCACAAAGGCTTCTTAGTATTTCAAGTTTCAGAGTGATTAGTTTACCTGATACTCTGATTAAGTTTCAAAGGTAGCAACTGAAATTTATGGGTTGGGCCTAATGTTTCTATATTCTCCTCTAATGACTGGACTCTCAATTCAGTTGGTCGTAGTTACGGTGCGCCGTAGGTCATAGGTTCGATCCCCACGGATAAATATTTGTGTGGTCAACACAATATGTTTGTTCTCTGTCTTTGTGTTATATTGTATTCTGAGTACGTATTTAAAAAAAAAATTATGTAAGTATTATATTAGCTATCTGGTTTCCATAGTACAAGTTCTGCTTAGTTAAGGGCTAGATAGTGTTGTGTAGATTGTCTACAATATTTATTAATTTATTCTACGCGCGTCCGCGTAAGGATACTTTGATGATTATGATATCTTTGGCATCTATTTCAAGCGTCTCTATGTAGGAAATGCT
Source organism: Thera obeliscata (assembly GCA_947578465.1). Classification (NCBI taxonomy): domain Eukaryota; kingdom Metazoa; phylum Arthropoda; class Insecta; order Lepidoptera; family Geometridae; genus Thera; species Thera obeliscata. The sequence goes on from OX387927.1 coordinate 2,250,588, forward strand.
TTCGGAAAACTTTTTAAACGAGAAATTAATTTTGTTAAACATGAATGTGGGCTTTCGTAGTTGTATTGCTACGAACTCCTCTACGGCGTAGCAATCGTCCGAGCACCCACTCAAGATTCTTTATAGCTGTTTTTGTTTAAATATTCCATTTATATTATAAGCTCAATACCAAATGTATTTTTTGATGGCACAAACAAACTTAGAAAGAGTTATTTGCACGTCTTTGTAATTTTATGGTGTGGTGCACACTTTTGTGTGGAAAAATAAAAAGTCCCAAAAATAAAAATAAAAAGTATCCTAGTCGACACTTAAAAAACTTCATGTTTTCATAAAAAAATTGCGTGTACGTCCAACTCCATAAATTGTCAAAAAAAGTGTTATCAACTCTTCCTATATCCTCTGATCGCCGTCATAGACGCTACGAACGCAACTTGAACGTCTCACCTTTACAACTTCTTCTCCAACAGATAGCAACAGGCACGGTATCCCAACAGCAAGGGCTCCAAGACAAAGGCTACGAGGAGTGGGCGGGAGAGATGATCGGCATGCGAGAGATACTGAAGAAGTTCGCGAACGTATCGCGTGCGGAGATAGTGGGCACTCGAGCTCCCTTCCTCAAGCCGGGACGAAACACACAGTTCAAGGTTAGTTACTGTTTCTCAACAGATAGCAACAGGCTTGGTATTTCAAGAGTTCTGTGAGACAAAAGCTACGAGGAGTGGGCGGGAGAGATGATCGGCATGCGAGAGATACTGAAGAAGTTCGCGAACGTATCGCGTGCGGAGATAGTGGGCACTCGGGCTCCCTTCCTCAAGCCGGGACGAAACACACAATTCAAGGTAAGTTACTGTTTCTCAACAGATAGCAACAGGCTTGGTATTTCAAGAGTTCTGTGAGACAAAAGCTACGAGGAGTGGGCGGGAGAGATGATCGGCATGCGAGAGATACTGAAGAAGTTCGCGAATGTATCGCGTGCGGAGATAGTGGGCTCTCGAGCTCCCTTCCTCAAGCCGGGACGAAACACACAGTTCAAGGTAAGTTACTGTTTCTCAACAGATAGCAACAGGCTTGGTATTTCAAGAGTTCTGTGAGACAAAGGCTACGAGGAGTGGGCTGGAGAGATGATCGGCATGCGAGAGATACTGAAGAAGTTTGCAAACGTATCGCGTGCGGAGACAGTGGGCACTCGAGCTCCCTTCCTCAAGTTGGGACGAAACACACAGTTTAAGGTGAGTTAGTATTTATTAATAGATAGCAACAGGAAATGCTACGAGGAGTGGGCGGGAGAGATGATCGGCATGCGAGAGATACTCAAGAAGTTCGCGAATGTATCGCGTGCGGAGATAGTGGGCACTCGAGCTCCTTTCCTCAAGCCGGGACGAAACACACAGTTTAAGGTAAGTTAGTGTTTCTCATGGAATAGCAACAGGGTTTTAAGAGTTTTGAGACAAAGGCTACGAGGAGTGGGCGCGAGAAATGATCGGAATGCGAGATATTCTGAAAAAGTTCGCGAACACATCGCTTGTGGAGATAGTGGGCACTCGAGCTCCTTTCTTCAAGCCAGAATGGAATACTCAGTGCAGTCAAGTGTAGTAGTAGAGAACCTTTTGTGAAAGGCTCGCCCGAGGAACTAACACCCTGCCTATTTCTGCCATCATGCAGCGTTGCTCTGTTTCGTTTAAACTACCCGCACATAATTTATATTTGCACTAGCATTCAAAATGACTTTATAATAAAAATGGCTTGAAAACTTTCCATAAAGGCGTAGTTTTACAATGTTGCTTCAAAAGTTTCGTAACGTTCGTTTTGTTTTAACTTTATCGACAAGTTCTCAGATAACCAGCGTTTCATAACTTGTGTGTATATATTAAAATAATATGATGTGTAATTTTTTTTTTCTGTGATTTGTTAATGTAAAATTCTCGTTAAATATACCTACTCGTTTAATACGAGCAGAAACGCGAATTCTGCAAATTAATATTAAAACTGCTTTAATCCACAATATCAAAATAGGCTTTGTTGTCCATTTTATGTTTTATTCATGAAAATAAAATTTAAATTAGCCGTCAGTCATCCGATACTGGCCGGGGATCGCGTATCAATATTTCAGGAATATTCTATTGTGAATCGTAAACAATATACCTGCTGCCTGCCTCGTCGCCCTGTCAATATTCAGCTTGATTGTTTCTGCCAACAGGGGGCACTGCTGGGGATTTGAAATTATGCCATTTACATGTCGGATATTCACAGAACTATACTCCTAACGTGGATATTAGATTTGAAGTGAAAACTTCTTAGGCGGGCTTGATAATTATTTGAGGTGGGAAATGAAAATCTCGGGTCACCGTCACCGACACCTCTTCGGCAAAGATCGACAAACTTCGCTAATGGTCGGATTTTGTCCGCCCGAGCTAACCAGGGAGGGCCGGATCATATCACGTAATTATTCAAGATTTCTTTCTGTCGGCATTTTCGGAGTGCTACTGTTTTTTTTTTGCTATTGTTACCTCTCCGGCAAAGGTCGACAAATTTCGCCAATGGTTGGAGGCTGTCCGCCTACAGGCAGCCAGAGAGGAACACGTAATTATTCAAGTTTTCTCTTCGGACGGCATTCCCGGAGTGCTTTTTTGCTATTGTTAGAGGGTTTTTTTTAATTTGTCCAACTCGCCTTCTTTCTTTCGCGAGTGAATATGAACTTGCGAGTTGAAGTGGCAATGGGCAGTCGTAGAGCTCGTAAAACCAATAACCGCTGGAGAAAAGTTCTTGAACGCGATCACGAATTGTAAATCGAAGGGACGTACAATCGTTAAAAATCGGTGGAAGAAAGAGACTCAAAATCATTCTTCATGAAAATCTATTAAAATAGTCGTTACTTGTCAAAGATAAGTATTGTTTCAATCAGTTTTTATTGCAATCAAAGCTCATGCAAAACAACGTCAAAACTGACAGATACGTCTATGTTTAAATACTGAACACGCTACTATACATTTATTTTTTGAGGACTGGCCTCTAGCTCAGTTGGTAGTAGCTCTGCCTCCTGCGCCGTAGGTCGTGGGTTCGATCCCCACCGAGAACAAATATTTGTGTGGTTAACATAAATGTTTGTTCTCTGTCTGGGTGTTATATTGTATTCTAAGTATGTATTTACAAAAAAAAAATGTATTTAAGTATTATATCAGCTATCCGGTTCCCATATTACAAGCTCTGCTTAGCTTGGGGCTGGGTAGTGTTGTGTGAATTGTCCACAATATTTATTTATTTATTTTATTTATTTATTTATTCTGAGAGTCCAGTATTTGCGTCACTGTTACTTCCGTGCAGAAAATTTTTTAGGCTAATAGTCTGAAAATAAAATCACAAATTTCTCCAGAGAATTTAATGTAATAAATGTATTTCAAGATCCCACCGGGTTTCAATAATCATTATGTAAGCCGCGTACAAGAGCCACTTTTTTCACGGAGCGACAGGTGAACAAAATTGAACTTGAATACGGATTTCAGTCCCACACTCTGTGATTTACTTAAAATTCGAATAGATTTATTCGGAAAATATTTTGCAGAATACCCATTTTTTTTTGCTTTGGTTTAGTGTAGTTTGAGTTTAAGCTGCGTAAAGTTGTTAGGTAGGTTTTTGCTGTTCAATTTGGTAACATCACGTTCGTAATTTGAAATATCAAGTTCGTATTGTTTCAGAAATCGGAATGAAAACGAAACTTTTTCAATATTCACACAGAACCTTCCTAGATGAATTTCAATAGCTTTTCCAACAGCGTTTTAATAAACTTTTCGTTTTAGTATATGGTATAGTTTGTTTTTTTTTGACATTGTGATGCGTGATCGAGGCGAACCTATTACATTTGTAACATTTTAATTAAGTTAAATAATGAACACGCTACTATAATTATTTATACTGAGTGGCGCCCAGTATTTGCGTCACTGTTACTTCTGCTGTTAATATTTTTTTATAATTATGGCGTAAATATTTTTTTTTTGCTTTGATCTGTGGGGTGATCTGTTGCAATCAAAACCTAGTCGCATCTGTCAGTTTTGACAATATTTTGAGCTTCGATTGCAATAAAAACAAAACTTATCTTTGGCATGCATGGCGCGTGGATAACGAATAGGAACTTCGCTTTGCACAGCAAGTATGAAAAATTTGTATTTGTTTATTGTAAAATGATGGTGACAAGATTAATTATGTGATCGCTATTCCTTGTTAGTATCATTTATTTCTTACTCTTCCTTATCGGTTTGAGCAGATAGCACTCGTTGCTGTGTGTCAAAAATCATGATTAACTGACTATATAGAGGAATATTTACTGTAAGCTCATTCATACAACGTAAAGTTTTACACGAATCTTTCATGATATGGCTGACCACTAGAATCAAATGTAGACGACAAGAGAATGCAATTTTTTAGATACTTACTAGGTGTATTTCGCTTATCTCATTCGGATTCTGAACATACCAGCTGGACAGAGTTAATTGGAATATTTTTACGCTGAGTTTACAACATTTTAAAATAGTTGTACGGGTGTACGAACCCGTATATTTTGTGAAGTTTTTCGGGCATAACATTGTTCTTTGTGATAATGTAGCATGAATTTACAAACAACGTTTCTTATTCAACATTTTGTCATGACATTTTCTGTTGATATCAGGTTTGAAGACTTTTAAATGCCAACCCAAAGCCTCCACATCAATAAAATAAGTAAATAAACATTGTGGACAATCTACACAACACTATCTAGCCCCAAATTAAGCAAAGCTTGTACTATGGGAACCAGATAGCTGATATAATACTTGCTTTTTTTTGTAAATACATAGGATACAATTGAACATGTTGATAATGAATTTGTTAGGAATAGACTGTCGCCATAATTAATTGGCATTTTTGAAATGACCATTATGCAGTTGATATACAGTATTATGCAGTTAGTTGCCTCTCAGCTCAGATGGTTGTAGCTCTGCCATCTGCGTTGTAGGTCGTGGGTTCGATCTCCACCGAGAACTAATATTTGTGTGGTGAACACAGATATTTGTTCTCTGTCTGGGTATTTGTATTCTAAGTATGTATTTACAAAAAAAGTATATGGCTATTATATCAGCTAATCTGGTTCCCATAGTACAAGCTCTGCTTAGTTTGGGGCTAGATAGTGTGTGGATTGTCCACAATATTTATTTATTTTATGAAACAAATTGCATTGATTCTAGTTTCTAGTCTTCGAAACCAATTTAATTAGGGGAAGGTTAAAAGTTAGTGATTTTGACGTGACAACGTCTTATAATTCGATGGAGCCGGCTGCACGCACGAAAAAACATGACTCATGCGGCGTTACCTCGCTCTGAGGCGTTCGATTTAAAGCTTGAAGTGCAAGCGAGAGCGCGGAACGAGCGACAAAGAGGCACGCACGGCCTCCGCGTTCGGCAGCGTTCGACATCTGTCTCTCTCCTACTTGAGTGAGCGATGCGTCCGCGTGGACTGCTGTATGACGTTGTTGTCACGTTCAACTATCGTCAGTAAACCGACTTTACAGACAACTATTGTTTTTTCTAGGTGTGCGAAGATTTCGGGTACATTTACGACAGTTCAGTGGGCGTGCCACCCCTGCCTATCCCGGTGTGGCCTTACACCCTGGACTACAAGATTGCGCACGAGTGTAAATCGGGCACGTGCCCTACCAAATCTTTCCCTGGTAAGTTCAAGCTATTGTGTACTATAACTTTGAGATGGAACCACGGTCGCGTTAGTTCGGCACTAACGCGACCGTGGTTCCATCTCAAAGTTATGTATATGTATGTATATAGAGGTATAGTCCCTGAGTGTAATTCGTCGAGTGTGATTAGGATCCGATGGCGCAGTGGTCTGCGCAGCCCCGTACCAAGGCGAAGGTCGCGATTTCAAATCCCGCTCGGCTCATATTTGTATTTTTCTGTAATGTTTTTTAATCGTATCAGGTACCATATACTGAACGTTCATCTAAGCGTTCTGCGGTAGCGATCAGTGAAACACTGTAAGATGACAGCGATATTTGATACCGTTTCGCTGATCGCCACCACAGAACGCTTATAGATTATGTGCGCAAGGCTTAAGAAGCAAACTCTGTAACAGTCCCAAACTAAGTTTAAGTTAGTTCCGAGTAAACTCATTTTGAACGAGGCTTTGTATTCAAGTTTCAAATTGCATAATACCTGTCTAATATAACTGACTAGTGTAGGTACTAATACCACAGGTCATCAGACACTTTGTCAGTGGATAATAGACTCTATCACTTCATTAATAAGCACTATAAGTCGCGTTCATGATTATGCATTGTGTACGCGTCAATCAATTTTAGCATTAGCGGACGACAAGCATTGACCATTTGCCTTGAATGAGCTAAGTTATGCCGTGGAACGACTATGTTTGCTTGATACTTGGTAATTAGTTAATTAATTTTAGTTAGGACGTGTTTTAACATGTCTTAGTAATGCTATTCAGATATAAACATTTCTCTATTATGTCTACTTTAGACTTATCTAAAACAAAGACAAAAGTTTTTTTATTTGGGATAGTTTTGCAGCAATTAGGAACACTGAAAATCTATTTTTATATTTTTTACAAAACCCTATACTTAATTTCAATTCTCAAGTTGAGAATCTGAGAAGTATAGGGATCAAATAGTGGGTTGAGAATCTCAACCCACTATTTAATTATATCTTCGCCTGTCACTGGTTCTTTTAAGCTATTGTGGTGAAAAAAGTTTAAGCGCGCCTCAGAGAGGCTCTTTAATTCTTTATTTGATTATAGAATATACGCTCACCTATAATTCGATTATAGATTCGATCTTATAGGTGAGCGCGCTACACCGTCGATCGCATCATCACTTAACATCAGGTGGTCAAACGTTAGCCTATAAATTGTAAAAAAATAAAAACGATCTCTTCGTTTCTCCACAAAAGATACACCAAGACAAAGAACAGTAAACATTGATCTATCCAGACATTTCTCTGGTAGCTAGGATAAGGGGCATTTATACTTTAATCCATGCAAATACTCTTGAAACTATAAAGCAGAGAAGATTTCGCTAAGAAATTATTTTGTTCAAACTTTCCGCTCTGAAATACGGGGATGACAATTGAACCGCTAGTCAGCGAGCGACTAATCGGCGGTGCAAGAATCCCGACTTTAGAATCGAAATCTCCACTTAAAAGTTTCGTTCTCAGTTAGGAATCCACTAAAGTTCCAGCAGTATGCTTCTGAAATCTTTTAGTGCTTACTTATCTACGTGTTTTGGTCAGATTTAACTATTTAGGGGAAGAGCTGATAAAGTTAAACCACTGTTTAACTCATTATTCTTCTCTCTAAAAGCTATTTTTAACCGACTTCCAATCAAAAAATAATTTTTTTAATGTTTGTCCGTCATTTATGAACCGATTTAGAAAATTATTTTTTTATTTGGAAGGTTATTCTTACGTCCAGATTGTCCCAAACAAATTTGATTAAAATCGGTTTAGCCGTTTGACAATGAAGTCGGTTTCTCAAGTTTTTTAAACTTAAATTATTTTATCTAACCTTGTCTCTGGTCATCAGCATCACCCATCGGCAAGAGATGTTGATATTCGTAACTCGGTTACGAACTAAGAATAACATTCCTTCTACGTAGCTGAACTAAATGACATAACTTTTTACTTAGTTCGTAACCCGGTTACGAACTTAAAAAATAATGCTTTCTACATAGCTGGTTATGAAATCCGGTTACGTACAAGTCATCATCATCATCATTACCAGCCTGAAGAAGTCCACTGCTGGACATAGGCCTCCCCTACACATTTCCAGGAAGAACGATTCTGAGCCCTTTCCATCCATCGACTTCCCGCGATCCTAACAATGTCGTACGCGCAAGTACTAAAGAGAATTTATTTACAGGTCTGTGGGAGGTTCCATTCAACGCGCATTACATAGAGACTTACGAGGGAGGACATTGCCCCTATTTGGACCAGTGTGTGTTACACAACCACGATTCAAACGAGGTAAGAATATTTTAGGGTTGCGAAGCCAAAACTACCGCCCTTAAATTTAAGGTTCTGGCGTCGCACGGCTTGGGCAGCTGCCAGAGACAAGTATTTGCGGATAAATCAACGTTTTTATGCTATTTGCTACGTTTACCTTTGTTGGTACAAAATGCTTCAATTCGGATGATTTACTTTTAAATGCCATAAAAAATAAACATTGGATTCACGATAGCCGATAAGTCCAGTATAATTATACTTAGACATCCTCTAAGATTTGACTGGCCTCTCAGCTCAGTTGGTAGTAGCTCTGCCTTCTGCGCCGTAGGTCGTGGGTTCGATCCCCACCGAATGCAAATATTCGTGCGGTGAACACAGATGTCTGAGTGTTTTACTGTATGCTAAGTATATATTTGCAAATAAAAATGTATATGTAAGTATTATATTAGCTATCTGGTTCCCATAGTATAGATAGTGCAATCCACGAAGGCGCGCCCCACTATTCCTTCTAACCGTTTATAGTATATGTGTGCAAGCTTCCGTCAATGTTTGAGTGTTATCGGTACACACTAATTACCTATGAGTGCACACGCACACTACAATGAATAGACTACGGTTCGCGACTGCCGCTCGGAGCAAACTCCCCGCACCCCGCGAGGGGCGCGTCTTCGTGAATTGCACTTGCGCATCTTATAGTCCCAAGCTCTACTTAATTTGGGACTAGATAGTTTTGTGTGGATTGTCCACTATATTTATTTTATTTATTTAGTAGTTTGGGTTATCTACGTCCATACACCTCTTTTTTTTTGACTCATTTAGTCGACATAACTACTTCGTTCAAAAGGCAGTCCCTCGTTCAATTTTAAAATTGGTTAAAAATAGTCAAATTTAGCTTTTTCCAATTTTAGCAAACTGTTTCCAAACACTAAAATATAACTATCCAAAATAACAAGCAATTTGAATTTCAAGCAACCATTACATAATAAAAATAAGCAACGCTTTTATGAAACACAAATACCGTGCATTTCCTTTGTATTGCTAATCCGATCTTATTAAATAGGAAACTGCACTTCCCAAGTAGAGCAGTCGCAAGACTTGGAATATAATTTCATATCCACACATGCTACTACTACTATTACTACTGCTCGATATTATTTTGCACTCACATTTAATTTTATCTCGTTCGATATCCATATTATCGCGAGAGAATATTAAAACTATGCTCGTGGTCGATTTAACATTTTTATTTCAGATGAAAGCACTTTTGCTATATCGATAGTCGAATTGCTACGGTTAACATGGATGTTTGACTAAGGGATGGTTTTACGGATTACTAATCGACCGTTAAAATATTTTGTTTTGGTAAATGCCGTGTTTTTCAGATTTTTGTAAACTCTCTCCATCCAAAGGCTGTCTGGAAGAGATCGCTCTCAGCGATAAGCCACTCATTGTACCTTTATTTTCAATGTTTCTTGTGTCATCATCATCATTATCAGCCTGAAGAAGTCCACTGCTGGACATAGGCCTCCCCTACTCGTTTCCAGGAAGAACGATTCTGAGCCCTTTCCATCCATCGACTTCCCGCGATGTTTCTTGTGTACGAAGTCTTTTTTCGTGTAATTACATATCTATAAAATATTTGAGTTAACAACTGTCAAATATTTTAAGGCCAGTGCACATATAGGCGATGGCGATGGCGATCAGTAAGTTATGTAAGAAACGTAATATTATATCTCAATAGAACTATAAAAATACATTTTTCATTACTCATACTCTGAAAGTAGGTCTGAAGTTGCCTGAGGGGCCTAATTGAAAGTAAAACTTTCAGCCCTAGGGAGAATCGCTTTCTACTGACAGCTGTCAAATTATAAAAAAAACAAGTTCCATTTTATTCAACCATGTTCCAACTTTCTGAAGTCTTTCTAACTGCAAGGAGGTCGTTGAACCAAATTCCAACTTTTTATTCAGCAAGTAGGTTGGAAACTCATTACAACAGTAAGAAGTTTAAAAAGTCTAATAAGATAGCGCAATGTAAAATTTAAATTTAAATAACATAAAAATGGTATTAAATAAATAATATATCTTCTAAATTACTTGATTAATATATAGCTTCAACTATTTATTTAAAATAACATAGATTTGACATTTACCATTTTTTAAATTATGAGAATAAAAATAATGGCTGAATAATGCTGGCGAGCCGAAGCCGAAGGCCCGCCAGAGAAAAAGAAAAAAAAAAACCGGGAAGGCGGCAATTCAATCTTCATTTTCACAAATTTTACTTTCATGTTTTTATTTTTACTTTCCTTGTATTCGTAATGAAAAGCACAGTGTTTACCTCGGGTGAAAGTCTTTTAAGTCCCTCAAGCTCCATTGGCGCCCTCGCTAACGCTCTGGCGCCAAACCCGTCTCGGGACTCAAAAAACGTGACTTTCAACACTCAGGTAACAATGTACTATTATGGGCTCCTCATGTCTCAAAGCACTATTAAAATATGAGCCCTTTAAACAAGTAAAAATAAAAAACTATCAAAATAAAAAGATGATCGTGTGGGAGTATCAATCAGTTTAAATAACTGAATACTCAATTTTTACGACATTACCGATATTTTCATTTGACGATACCATCCATTTCGAATCGAAGTGAAAAAAGCTCGCAGTAAAATACCAATTCCATCATGCTTCACATTTTGATGGACATAAAACTCGCTATAAATGATTTCTTTGCAGACATTTTATTGTGATCGAAATGAAATCTGAATACATTAATTTTAAGCGGAAATTAAACACTCATTGCCGATGGAAATGCCGGGAAATGCAAACAGTTGATGAATGCAAGGAATTTCTTTTGCTTTTTTAATTAATAAATATTGAGTGGTTCGTGATGAATGGCTGAAGTAATTGGTCTGGATGCTGATGGCTGGAGAATAATTGGCCTTGCGTCAATGATGCAATTTTGTACCTGTAATATGAGTCCATACCAATCTGTAAACGTGGAAGTGCCGTGTTGTTCGTTAAAGGCCTGCACACCTAGGCTGCTGGCGAACGCGATTAGTGAAACGGTGTCAAATATCGCTGTCAAATCGCTGACGCCAGCGGCCTAGGTGTGCGCAGGCTTTCAAGGGCTGTTCGGTCCTAAGGCAACCGTGGCTCCATCTACAGGCTTGACGTTACAGTCAACAAATACCTCAAACCTGTTATAGTGGCGGAAAGAAAAAGTTCGTCGATTTTCAACTTGATTTGTTCAACGTATCACGATCACATACTACCTTTTGAAACTGAATAGACAGAATACGCCGATAAGTTAACGTCACAAATTATGTCAATATGTGTTCATGATTAAGGCACTGGTGCAAGCAAAAACCGACTCTAAGGTGACGAACATTTTCATACCGCGACTGTATTAGGCTGCGCACTTTGGATACGTTTACGTACGAATTCCATTCGTGCAGAAACTTACGAACACGTACGAACATTCCCGAGTACTGTGAAAGCGCTCACACTGCGCGCGAGTTAGTCGTACGTATACGTACGTGCAAGTCCGACGTCCAAAATCAATCCGAACTTGTTGGGATTTTATTACACGTTCGTGCGTTCATCATCAATAACGTATGCGCTAACACCGGTACTATGTCTATTTGACGGAGAAAAACGTATTCAGTGTGCGCACTCAATTTGTACGAACAGTGTTCGTACGTTTACGTACGATGTAATTCGTATCCAAAGTGAGCGTAGCCTTATAACGACGGTATCACCGTTTTGAGTATTAACTTATTAACCAGGTATTGGAGTGGCTGCAAGAGGACTTCAGTCGGTACTACGAGCAGAACCGAGCGCCGTACATGATGCCGTTCCACACCAACTGGTTCCAGATCAAGGCGCTGGAGCAAGGCCTGCATAAGTTCCTCAAATGGGCGGCCAATGAGTAAGTCATATAATATAGACTCGCGACTGTGATATTGTAATCAAGAGCCCGTATTTAGAAAAAGTGCTTGAGTCTCAGTTCTCCATTGAAAAATGACAAAAATCTTTGCTTGAGGTTCGACTCAGACTCAAGCATTGTTTCTGCATACGGCCCTAAGATTCATACTCATACCTACTCATATTATTTATTGCAATTATAATGTTACATGGTGAGGTCTTAAAGTTAAAAATGGTGAATACATAAGAGGCCCTAATGTTTAAGCCATAGCAATATTTGGAGTGATAAAAGAAAACAGTGCTTGAGTCTGATTCGAGCCCCAAGCAGATATTTTGTCAGTTCTCCATTAAAGTGTCAGAAATATATGTTTGATGCTCGACTCAGTCACAAGCATTATTTCTGAATACAGCCCTAAAAAGTTGAGTCATTTGTGTGATTCTGAGCTATATGTGAAGAATTTATCAAAACAAATTTGATTAAAAAACAACAAAATTAAAAAAAAAAAATATTGTGGACAATTCACACAACACTACCCAGCCCCAAACTAAGCAGAGCTTGTAATATGGGAACCAGATAGCTGATATAATACTTGAATACATTTTTTTTTGTAAATACATACTTTAAATACAACCGTATTGATAACTCCTCCTTTTTTATCTGAAGCCGGTTAAAAAATAGTTTAATTGTTATAGTTGTAAAATACGAAAATAAAAACAAAAAAAAATACCTACCAATATTTACTTTTTTCTACAGGAAAGACGTATGGTTCGTGACAGTAACCCAAGCCTTAACATGGATGACAGATCCCAAGCCTGCCAAGTCCTTAGCCAACTACGAGGCGTGGAGATGTGACAAGAAGGAGTTCCCAGCTGCTCCTTGCAACTTGTCTAATAAGTGTGCGCTGCCCTTTAAAACTTCCGAGAACAACTTCACTGATACGAGATATATGGAGACTTGCAGCGAATGCCCTAAACAGTAAGCGAAAAAATATCTCTTGACTTTTATTCTCAGGTAAATTGTAAAATCCCAAGGCACCTATAGATTCATTGAGGGCGTCTAAGGAAATATTTTATTGGGTAAAAAGTATTATGTGCGTGTAGTAGAGTTCTTTGTGAAGGGCTCGTCCGGGGAAGTTCTACCACCATGCCTATTTCTGCGTGTGTGAACTAAGAGGCATAAACCATTTAGGTATACAGGGTTATTCATTATTAGCTGCAAATACTCAGGAATTAGGTTCAACAAATAAAATAAAAAATATTTATGAAATTATTTTTTTTTAATTTTGATCAAATTTTTTTTAAGTTTTTGTATCAAAATTTTATTTTTATTAATTTCTTTACGGCTATTGCATAATGATTGCCATGGAGAACAGGACGATGACCCACCCAGGCAGTGACTGAACGCAGAGTGTCACTCACGGCGTGCGGGCGCGGATCATAGGTCAAAACAGGTCAGGCGCCAATGATTCCTTTATCGATTTTCTCGGGATTTTCATAACAAAACTTAAAAAAAATCATATCATAAATATTTTTTATTTTATTTGTTGAACCTTATTCCTGAATATTTGCAGCTAATTATGAATAACCCTGTATATCATTTATTCAAACTCAACTCGAGCCTTTATATGATAGGCCAAAACCAAGGCCAAAACGCAACGATAGTGCGATGCAGGATCGTAACAACTTTACTAGCGCCATCTAGTTATGTAATGTGTAATAAATTACTCTTATTCTCTATCCGACAAAACGCCTTATAAGTTTTTTTTTTCAGGTACCCATGGTTAGGAGACTCAGGTGGAACAGGCATCGCCGGTAAAGATGACTACATACCCGACAACCTCAGGAAATAATACCATTCTACCCCATAGTAATTTCTTCAGCATTACGTCTCAATAATTAAGACTGATTTATAAGTCACGTACGTAGATTCAAGATTTCCTAGTACCAAAGTATCGACACTTAAGGCCGGCCGCATGTTATCAGAAAACGTCATATAGAATTCTGATGTGCGTTCAAAGTATATTATCATCTTGCTGTCCTTATCCCACGCTAAGTGTGGTCATCGGCACAACAGGTTTTCTTCTTCCACTTACCTCTATCATTCGTCATTCTTTCTCAGTGCCCTTTTCTTGCTCATGTTATCATTGACGCAGTCCATCTATCTTTTCTTTGGTCTACCTCTTCATCTATAGCCACCATCTACTTCCACATCACACTATCAAAGCATATAGAAAGTCATATAGGCAAGTAATAGTTTCGGTTTGAAAGGTGTGGATGCCGGAGAAATGGCTAAAGATGATGGACGCTTATAGATAGTGCAATTCACGAAGACGCGCCCCTCGCGGGGTGCGGGGAGTTTGCTCCGAGCGGCAGTCGCGAACCGTAGTCTATTCATTGTAGTGTGCGTGTGCACTCATAGGTAATTAGTGTGTACCGATAACACTCAAACATTGACGGAAGCTTGCACACATATACTATAAACGGTTAGGAGTAATAGTGGGGCGCACCTTCGTGGATTGCACTATCTATACAGTGCATTGTATTGCACGTTCCTGACTTGCGTGACCTGCGAGGCTATATAGACGATGGTTACCACCTAACATCAGGTAGGCTATATGCTTTTTCCATCAGTATGAAACAAATGCAATCTATTGCAACAATTACATTTTTGGTTAGTAAAGTTTACTTTTCATCTTGTCTACAGAAAACTTTTCAACATTCAAAGGTTTGAAAAAAGAAATCCGTCTAGAGCTATATCTATCTATAAATCGAAATTGCTATTTGTTTTCTAAACCCAGAGAACAATGACTTTGAATAATTAGAATTGCTTATCTGTCTCACTCACACACTCACTCATCTGACTCAGTCACTCATCTGACTCACTCACTGATCTAACTCACTCACTCACTCATCTCATTCGTCACTTATCACGTTTTTGTCAGCCGTTTTCTGATAACACGTGACCGGCCTTATGTGCATCGATGATTGCCAGTTCGATTCCGACTTAGCAGTTATTTGAATGTTAGAAACAGCAGCATTCTTTACAGTCAGTAGTTTCCTGAATAGATTACATTATTTTGTATGTTTTGTATATATTTGGTTATGATTAGTTTGTAAGAGTGACTAGTCGTCGCAATTTAAACTTAGAATAGGAACAAATCGATTGGATTTTTTTTTATAAGTAATTTTTTGTGGCCATTATAATACATTTATCCTTGTTTTCTATGTTTTGGTCATAACAATTTTCAAATATGCTGAAAAAACAAGATACATAATATAATTGGTCTGTTATATTGTATTTTTTTTTAATAAATGGAAAGGTCATCCTAATATACGTTTTGCTACAAAGTTATTTTCACTTTTTTTCCATCACAAAAACAAATATTTTATCAGACCAATTAAACATTTTCAATCATTATCACAGATTTACTCCAGTATCTGAACTTAAAAATATACAATTTAGGGCTTATACAATTATTTGTTGCAATCTCATATTATAGTTTTTCACAAAGCAACGACTTTTTCAGTATGATTATTTTCTTATTCAAATTAAACTTATAGTCAAGAAATATATTTATGAAACTGAAGTCCATTCTATGTAAAAACAAAAAGCTTATGTGAAAACGATTTTAGAAGTAAAAATTAAGCAATATTAAAGTCAACCTTTGTACGTTTACACAAACGATCAAATTTAAACGAATTAGGGCGCTTGTACACGCTAAGAAAAAATGCCGGGTCTACCCAAGAATTCTTGTCGTAACTAGAAAATAACTGTGTACACTGCTCGCAGCGGTGCACGAAAAAAATCTTATCTGCGCAAGACACGACGCGGCGAACGTTGTTGCGTTTTCGTGTGTGGAAAAGACAAAATTCTTGTCTTGCGCAGATAAGATTTTTTTCGTGCACCGCTGCGAGCCGTGTACACAGTAATTTTCTTGTTACGACACGAATTCTTGGGTAGGCCCGGCGTTTTTTCTTAGCGTGTACAAGCGCCCTACGTAAAAAGCATGTTTTCATTTGTAAGAAAAAAATACCTCCACATTACAATAATGTGAATTCTTGTTGATACAAAATACTCGTAAACGAGCCCGGTGCTTCGTAATAAATAATTTGAGATACCTACCTGACTTTGTTAACGAATAAATTTGTATTTTTATCCCTTTGTTTTATTATGAAACATGGAAATCCCTTTATCGTAACTGTGAGTTAAGGAGTACCATAGAATTGTGGCGTAAACTCTTGTTTACTACTTTATTTACAATTATTTATTACTTTATAGAAACAGGTAATGGAAATATTATTGAAGTTCTTTATAAGACTTTGTTATCCTTCTATAATCTATACTAATATTATGAAGAGGAAGGATGTTTGTAATGAATAAACTCACAGAAACTGTGCCAATTTCAAAAATTCTTTCACCATTGGAAAGCTACATTCACCGTAAGTAACATAAGCTATATTTATGTTTTAAAATATATTTCACCCGTGCGAAGCCGGGAGAGACTGCTAGTTTTCTATAAAACTGATTATTGGCCGAGGTGATCATAATAGAGAACATTTAGACGTCCAGTCGCGCACCCATTAGTTTTTTGTCAAGAAAATTTATGATGTTTCCCTTCATCGTTTGAGAACACTAGCATTGCGCAGCACACACATTTTTCGATGACAAAAATTCATTCATGTAGAAACCTACCTATGGGAAGAGTGGGGAAGGCTAGACCTCAATGTTACCATTTTTGTCTAATCACTCATAACAAAGTAGCCAATATCGCTGATAGAGCAGACAGACAGACAATACGAGAACCCACAAAGTCTCGGCACAAGGGTTTCTTTTTAACCTTTCAGGTAGCTAAACCCTTAAAAGGTGCCTCGTGGTTGTTACCCAATAAAAGTCCCGAAAAAGTCTATTGTGTACCTACCTACATATTTTATAAGCGAGGTTGGCAGCCGCGTATGAGACTTGCGCCCGTCTCAGATTTAATTTGAGATTGCGCCAACAACGGCTCCCGAGAAACTTTCTCCATATTCACGTGCATTAGTAGCTATTACTGAGAGTTTTTGTTACACACATTTGGAATTGCTCGCACCCCATTCCAAACTCTCAAATCAATATTAAAGTTATACAGCTCAAGGTGCGTGCAAATGGTAAAAGACGATTCTACGTAACTTGTGCGCGTTCAATATCGTCTTTATATGGTAATATCGTGCGAAATCGCAGGTATTCGTTTGAGCTAAATTGAATCTCGAATGTCTAGTAACGCGTAACTCTTCGTAACTTTCTATATATCTACCCAACTTTGGCTCAAACAGACCAAGATCAAGTTATTATGCTCAATTTTAATCTTCTAAAATGCTCGTCTCTGCATGTTTTCTTCAATTAATTTCATTCAAAATTAAGTAATAATACTTCGATAATTCGAGCTTCGATACTTCGACGATTCGAGCTAATTCGAGCGTTTATTTGGCTGTTGCGGGATCGACCACATCTTTTTTTTCGTGAATATAGTAGGAACATAGTAGTAGCCTGATGGTAAGCGACGATGGAGCAGGATGGTCTAGAAGACACCTATTCACTCTTGCCTTGAAGAGGCCCAGACTGGTCAGACCTGACCACTACAACTACCTACTACTGCTGTGGTGTTTGTGTTGGGTAATTAATGACCACTTTGCTCTTATATACCTTGACTGGCCTCTCAACCCAGTTGGTCGTGGGTTCGATCCCCACCGAGAACAAATATTTGTGTGGTGAACATAGATGTTTGTTCTCTGTCTGGGTGTTATATTGTATTATATGTGTGTACATAATATTTACAAAAAAAAAGTATTTAAGTATTATAGCTATCTGGTTCCCATAGTACAAGCTCTGCTTAGTTTGGGGCTAGATAGTGTTGTGTGGATTGTAAAAAAAAACACTTGTACTTTCTTACTTACACTATAAGCAGTTTGTTGGTTGTATGATATGAAAAATTATGTGTGGTAAAGTGATTTTATACCTAAAGGAAATTCCAATTCGCATAGGCTTAAACACCACCACGTGTATACATTTGTTGAATAATGTTTACCTGTAAGTAAACCAGCAGTGCGTGAAAATACTTGTTTCATTTATACGTGCCTACCTTGTTTACTTATAAGGTACGAAGTAAGAGGTTACCCATGTTTGCAGCGTCGGTATACTTACGGAAATATTAACATGAACCATTTATGTAGGAAGGCAGGTAGGTTCTCGTAATAAGAACCGGGATATTTCCACCGAGTGTTGAACATTACGGGGACCTGAGACATGCCAGAGAGCTTCATAAAATATAATAAGATTGCTATGCTCATGGCGAAAACAGGTCAAGCCTGCAAGGCGTGAAAAATATCTCAACCTGAAAAACTATTCATGCTCTGTAAAATATAACAAGACCTTCGAATCTGCACTATGTCTAAGTCTTCAACATCATCATCAACCTATATCATTCCACTGCCCACTTTTCCCAAGACGTGCCACTGAGCCGAGCCGAGCTCTGCCTTCTGAGCCGTAGATCGTGGGTTCGATCCCTACCGAGAACAAATATTTGTGTGGTTAACACATGTTTGTTCTCTGTCTGGGTGTTATATTGTATTTTAAGTATTTATTTAGAAAAAACATGATAAGTATAAGTATTATATCAAATATCTGGTTCCGATAGTACAAGCTCTGCTTAGTTTGGGGCTAGATAGTTGTGTGGATTGTCTACAATATTTATTTTATTTATTTATTGTTCGTCCTTGTACAATAGGTAGTTACTCTTTTTCTTTAGCATAAAATACATAACTTTTAATTTGATTTGTTTTGAAAATAAAATGTTCAACATTTTCCCCAAGAGACTTTTAATTAGTCAGTTTGCAGCATCTAATAATGTATTTAATTTGAGACAGGGATCACCGGGCCATTGTTCAGCATCAATGTCTGTGAGTCCAGTTTTGCCCGCGCTTGATATATAGCCGTAGGATATTTCATGCGAAAATTATCCGGGGTTTCATCTGTCGACTATAAACTGGGCCGTGAATCATACCGAAATATGTAAATGGAAACATTGGGAACAGAGAACGGCAAATTTTATGACGCACGACATGCGAATAAGAAATTGGCAACTGATAAAGGCAATCATCCAATCAGAAGTCCTTCGGAGTGAGTTACTTTGACCACAACAACAAGCCAATCAGCATCGATCCACACAAGTATTCTCATTATTTTTCCCTTATCAATGTACTAACAAAGATAAAAGCCGGGAGTTATTCTTATAGACGACGTTTTTATGTCGTCAGAATAGGGAAATAACGAAGTCATAAATGGGACTTGGACGATAAACAAGCCGTAGCCTTTTGAGATAAGAGTCTGCTCTACGAAGTAATACAACTGAGAAAACACAGATAATAACTACACACTACTATCTAATACAATATACGATGCATAAGGGTCCGTTCACACAGACCGACTAGGAGAGCATCGTCGCGCATTTTTCTTTTCACACAGACCGGATCGTATACGCTTGGAGTTGGTTGATCGGCGCTCGCAGCCAACGAGAAAAGTACGCGATCGTAGCCGGTCAGCTCCTCTTGTTATTTCACACCAAGCGCGTTCAAGCATTCTTAATGACAAAAGCAGTGAAGATGCATAAATAAACCTTACTACAAATACCTAAAACTCAGTTTTCAACGTGATAAGAATCTGCTCTCCTCTCCGAGCCGGTCTGTGTGAACGGACCATAAGAGCATTAACTCAAAACGTCATGAACAAACCTTTTTTCTTCGGATATGCTGTACTTTTATCCGCCCAGAATGTCTGCATCGATAAGAGACGTTGAAATATTAAAAATGCATTGTTTATGTTGATATTTTAAAACAGATCCTTGAAAGTAAACGGCGTGAGCATCGGGGCATAAACAGAACAAGTTTTAAGTGAACGCGGGACTGGGGATGTCAAGAGAGCGACTTCAAAGGACTTCTCGCTCGCTGAGCTCTATTACTGGCCGCAAAAATAGTCGCAGGCAGAAACTTAAAGCAACTTATTATGAAACAAAAGTCTTGTAGAATGCAAGCAAAATTGGTTCTTGTACTGACACAGCTAATTATGTAGTTGCAAAGTAATTAATGCATTATTTGTATTGAAATTACTTATATAACGAGACACAATGATCACTGTCAGGTTGCAAGCTTTTTTTTAGCCATAAACAGAAGGCCAACTGCTCGTTTTTTGGCTGGTACGGAAATGTTACATGAATGGGACTTAGGTATACCTACTTATATGTTTGTTCTTGTTCGGAAAATGTATGTACACAATGCTAGTGCTCTCAAACGGCGAAGAAAACATCGTGAGGAAACCCGTGGCTTAGTCAGCTCCACACGTATTGACCATGTCTTTCCTATGAACTAGACCGACTATAAGCTGTCATCAGGATGGTATAGGTGCTGGGTAAGCAACAATTGTTTTGCGATCGATTTACCTACGTCTGTATTTGGTTATAAATCTGCACACTAAAAACAAAACAAAGATATAAAAAGAACATCTTGTGGACAATTGCTTTTTCAAACCCCATTTCAAATTTGGCCATTTTACAAACGCGTATAAATCTGGGGGCTAATTCTCGGGCCGATCTCGATCATTTTGCAATTTTATTTTATTGCTTCTTTTCGAAGAGAGAATGCCAGATTTCCTTGAGTAATTCATCAACAACCTCATCATAAAAGCTTCAACAGCTACGATATACGGAAAATGTAGAAAAAGTGCGGGGTTGTGAAAAGAAGCAGTAAAATAAAATTGCAAAATGATCGAGATCGGCCCGAGAATCAGCCCCCTGGTCCATCTCTATTCCAGCTATGTTTACGTTAAGTGGCTTTTGGCTTGCATATATGTTGTTTCTCTTAGACAAGGGTTCATCGGAGCGTTTTTATGATTACGTGTGCTTGATGATTTTCGTTGATGGCCGTTATTTTCTGGAAATCTAAAAATTTTCGGCAAATATTTATCATCCGCACTTGATGTGTGGGCTGGTTTTTCCGCAAGTAGGCCGCTGGCGGGCCCTTTTTGCGTGACCCTTGACACGTGTTGCTCGAACTTTTTTAGGTTCTACGACACGCTGGTTTCCTCACGATGTTTTCCTTCACCGTTTTGAGAGTACTGGCATAGTGCACATAATTTTTTCGACAGAAAAACTCATTGGTACACGACTGGATTTAAGCCCACGACCTTCGGATCGGAAGGCGGGGCCGCTACCATTAGACCACCAGTGCTCTCTCTGGAAATCTAATTCGAAGACGTAGCTCGTACTGCTCTTGGCTATTGGACTGGTGTTGGAGGGTGTGTAGAAGTGTTCTACATCATTAATTCGTAAGAACTCCGCTACTGGATAGGCGCTTACCTTCTTTGGTTCCAGAAAGGACGGGCTTGAGACTCCATCCATTGGTTTCCCAGCAAAAATTCTTTATTTATAAATGACCAACGGCGAAAAAGCTAAACATCAAAAGCATTTGTTGTTTTGCAGCCGTTAGTAAATGGCCGTACATACATAAAGGAATTTCGTAGCACGTAACTGTCCGGATGAGCATGGAAGTTCACTTGTGACATCTAACGTTTCGATGGACACTTATCTCAGGCACTAGATCGAAAGAGGCATCTCGTATTCCTAAACAGTTCGCCGCTTTGAGCTGTCCAAGCCAAGGCATTTGGCTGACTTTTGTATTTCCAAGAGACAAATAGCATGTTTCATCTGATAAGGCTGTCGTCGGCTCGTCTGCCTGCTCAACCAATCGTTTTGCGGACATTTCGGCTATTTCATCTTGTTTTTATTGCGCTACGTTTTGGGAGCCTATTATAATGTTTCTCAGTAAATGTACTTTTGGACAGTCGCATTTTTCGCCCGCAATTTGGTCGAGTGCGTAAACAACTGAGGGTTAGAACCTATGATAAATTATCCTAGATTTTAGTTCTGGCTTTCCTAATAATAGTCAGCCAGCATTAACCAGAACAAACACTCACAAAATACTAAGCATGGTATAAACGTAAGTTATGTACATTGTTTTATTTAAAAATAACCGGGCCCAACCCCCTACCCCAAAATGTATGTTTTTATTTATATTTTACTAATATTAGAATATAAAAAATTTGTTTCAGCGTGGACATTATTTTGAATTCTGTTTTAATAAAGAAAAACTTTCATAGTGCTTACCATTTCGTAATTAAATTCTCTTAGATGGACTAGGCGAGGTATTTCTGATGCGATGCTTCTGCAGGGCTGTTTTAATTTTGTAAAGTGATAAACGTAGAGATGCAGTATACGTACTTCAGTAGGAAGTATTCAGTAGGATATATACTCCTACCTACGATTACGTCACAGCACTACCTTTATTAACCGAAGGAAGCATCAAAATCCACAACACAGGTTTTTCAACCTAGCGTGGTTTTTGATGCCACTAAATCAAGTGCATGTGTTTTGAATTTTTTTGCAGTGCATTCACACCCATTTGGCTGTCTGTCTATTCTAGCTACCTATCTAGTATAGTGCTACCAATTAGGTAGGTACATCTACCTACTAGGTATCATAGTTACTTTTAAGCATAGATAGTCCTACCTAATAAGTAACTTACGTTTGGCAAATAAAATTTCATATCATTTCATATACTTTAGTAGGAAGAAAATACACGAGGAAGGAAAGGTATTTTGATTGATTGTGTGAGAACCGTACCAAAGTACCCTTGGACTCATAATCGGTTTCAAAGAGTGACCTATAACTTGTTGCGACGCGTGGAGAACGTAAAACGGACAATCTTGGAACGGCGCCAGAGCAAGGCGGTTTCTTCTTTTCTCTGCCAACCATTGAAACTTTACCACGATTTGATTATTATACGTGGCTTTTTATTAACCAACTAGTAACATTTCGAGAATTGTTGGAAAATAAAGGTTCTCAAATGGCAACTGGCAGATAACACGTTGGATGCCCCACTCACCGGAAAGACGGTGGATGGAAAGGGCTTAGATTCGTCCTTCCTGGAAATGTATAGGGGAGTCTCTGAACTATAGTCCAGCAGTGGACGTCTTCAGGCTGACGTTGACCATGATGAACCTCTTCTTAATTTTATAAGAAGGCCTACAAATCAGTAGGCCTAACACAAGCTCTGCCTGGCTCTGTTTCTGGCTCTGGCTTTAAGTCTGTGTTAGTGCTCATCAGTGTATTAAACTGGGTGTGATGTTTTGACGTAGGATTTATTTAGTCAACACTCACCAGACTCAAAACCAGAGCCAGAGACGGAGCCAGACAGAGCTTGTGGTAGGCCTACAGTTGGTAGTAGCTCTGTCTTCTACGTGGTCTAAAGAAGTCCGAAAACCCGTTATCTGTGATTGCCATATTATTAAAAAGTTTCCTAATCATGCTACTGAAACTATGTGAAAATGCCTTCCTATATATATCTGAACCTGAATAGAAATGGCTATATAGCTCTCTAGCCGCGTTATCTCACTCCAATGCCTGTCTGTCTGTCATCCCACCCCTCTCAGAACTAAATTAGGGCTTGTGGGATAGTTAAACTTTCCAGTTATCCAGTTTAATCTACTGTTGTTGCCGGCGTCCCTACGGTAAAAGCTTTCTATCAAGTGGGTCTGTTTGTTGTTTACTAGTAGATACACGAAACGAGAGCACTGGTGGCCTAGTAGTAGAGGCCCCTGCCTTCCAATCCTACGGTAATTGGTTGGAATTCTTAGTGCACCAATGAGTTTTTTTGTCCAAAAATGTTTATGCACTATGTCAGCATTGAAGGAAAACGTGAGGAAACCAGGAAAAAAAGTTACAGTGGTAGGAAATATATAGGACTGGTGGCCTTGCGGTAGCGCAACCAACCTCTGATCATAAGGTCGTGGGTTCAGATCCAGTCGTGTATCAATGAGTTTTTCTGTTCAGAAATGTATGTGCACTATGCCAGTACTCTTAAACGGTGAAAGAAAACATCGTGTAGAAATCAGCATGTCGTAGAACTTAGAAAGTTCGAAAACATGTGAACAAGCGCAAGAAAGAAGCCTCTTTGAAGCGCATTTAAAATCCTTTCACCACACTAGCTCGATAGAACCAATAACACGACTAGAATTACCGCTTTTTTTTAATACGTATTAGCTATAATGTCTTGTTAGAACCCAATAACACTGTCATGTTACCGTGTTATAAAATATTTGCTATATTGCATAAATCTCTGAATTTATCACATACCTACTAAATCCGAAAAGGAATCAGATATTACGAAATCCACACAAACATGTGAGTTGGAATTAAATTATGGCAGCTCTAAAAGCTTCAAAACATTATTACACAATCCGCTGACAAAATGCTTCTTTACAAATACTTCCCTTCCTACCTAAATGGTAAAGCTGTATGTATTTTGCCAACCTTCTTGGTAGATAAGTAATCTATTTTTACAAAACTTATGCGGTCTTTGTAGTATTATTATTATTATGAATCAGAACTGAAAGTTCAGAACTCATTCGGTACCTACCTGGTTTAAGTAAGTATATTGTATTCCCTCAATATGTACAGGTCCTCTATTGTTGGTAGTACAATAGCCAAACAAACAGAATCCACTATATTACAGCCCTAAAACATCCTCTTTACCTACTGGAAAATATTTACCGAGCCATCGTTATAACAATGTGGCTTTCAGAAGTATTATACCAAAACGACCAAAAGCAGTTTGACAATAGACGTAAAGGAATTCATATTTGCTACTGTTCCCTCACGGGCACGGAATTTAAATGAACTTTGGCCAACAACAATGACACTAGAGACTTTTGTTCCATGAACAATACATTTTACCGGTAGAATTAAAAACTTCGGACAAAAGAGTACAAATTCATAATGCAGCCAACGGCTCGCCGATTACAGCGCCTGGCGCCCGCATTTTTACTCTAATTGAGATATTTAAAGGTTGTGCGTCACACTTTCTGTGATCCAACTACAAACTATCACATGTGTAAGTTTGTATATCTCTGACGTAAGTAAGTAGGTAGAGATTTCACGGATTGGTATCAGTTGAGCAATGTTTTTCAACGTTTGCAACGGTTTGCTTCTTCTTGCAGTTTGGTGAAAGGATTTTATGTGCACCTCAGTCGACACATATTTTTGAACTATCTGCTGTAGTGCTATTTGTACTGTAATGAATATGAATACTTGTTTTTAAATGCTATATTACTAACTGAGGATCCGATCTAAAATGCTTGGCACGATTGCTAAAAGTAGAAAAAAACACTGTATAATAGTATAAAGTATAAAGGCTATTTCAAAATAATCTAAAATGCTTGGCACGAGAAGAAAAAAACACTGTAAAATAGTATAAAGCTATTTCAAAATATTAAAACAAAATGTGTTCTAAATTACAGAATGTACCAAAATAAAATAAATAACATTTCTCGCGTAATTTCTGATTGTCATTTCAAAATATGAAATTTTCTCAGCTCAACATTTTTACAAATCTACGAAATACAAAGAGCGGGCATCAGACAGGCGATGCTCGCATAGGGGTTGATGAGATTGGCACGAGACCAACAAAAATGTTGCTATAATGAAGCTAGTGACTAGACCTACCTAGCAGAGTGCTTTAATCAAATGCAAATGCGAAAAATTCAAAACTTACATTTCTTCAAAGGATGCCAAATGACACTAGCACAAAAATTACGTTGATCAAACGAGGTTTGTTATTTACACAATTTTCGCTGTAAAACAGAAAAAGTCGTGCTGAAATATTTTTGTATACATTTCTGGTAAAGTATTTACTCGTATGTTGGACTTACTTTTACAAAAGCTTTGGTTTTTTCATGATGTTTTCTTAAGACGACGTCCTTCGTTGTGCTTCTTTGGACTCTTTTCTCACAATGTCCATATTCCCAGTATATATCACCCCAGTCTACTTTTGCAGTCTATGGAATTTTAGTGTTGATTGATGGGTTCACTTTACTTCCGGTTGATGCTTGGCATTTTGGTTGCGTATCATGGTCGCCATAATGATATATTACATTACGTAACACTACGTATTGAAAATAAAATGATTTGATTTGATTAAGAGGTGTAGGTAAACGTGTATACATAATTGCTGAGAAAGTAAAACTAATCGCCTGAACGTAAGTACAAGCTAAGCGTTTAAAAAGTATGTAAAATACAGCAACTCTGTCTTCCTTCTAGAATCATGAATAACTTGATTCATGTAATTATCAAAGTCTATTTTCATCAGTTCTCCCTAAATGGTGGGTTGCGAGGGTGGAGTAATTTTGTCCGGGCGAACTGAAAGTTGAAAAAGGAAAATTACACAATTTGCTAATGGGCGGCTGTGATAATAATTTGTTGCTTTCGTTACTTCAGAAAAATATTAATGAAAGTTGAATTATCGCCTTCTTCGATCGATTTAGGTCGCTATGGCGGCAGATTATAATTGGATGAAGATCAGGGTAACGAGGGCCAGTGTTCATTATTGGACGTTTAATCTAAACGTCCTCGCCTTTATCGTAATTGGGTCTGTCTACTTTTATTAAGTAAGTACGTATCTACCTAACGGTTTATAAGGTTTTGTGGCTACTCGCCAAGGTTAATGTGATAAAAGATACCTACCCTTAATCTACCACTAGAGAAGAAATAATGATAATTGGCAGACGCAGTAACTTTAGAGATTCCTATAACACATTTTTATTTCACCTCAGCACACACTTACGTGCTTCATAGGCACATCAGGTAGTCAGAACTTTATTAAAACTGTCTGCGGGGCCATAACCAGGTGTTCAATTCCGGCGGGTCGGTAAAGGCGCATGAGGTCAGTCGGGTTGTATAAAAGCACGATTCGGTGGCAAATTTACAACTTTTTCTCCCCGCTCCCGGTCTCGGCAGTAAACCGGGAAGCAATCTCACCGACTACAGAGTTATTTTGCGGAATATTGCGGGCGCGCGACTAATAAAATGACAAATAGCTGACGGTCTCGCGCGGACATACGGTCGGAACGTATACCCCCTGGATTTTTTTTATATAATTTATTATAGGGGCTGATATAAATGAAAAAAGCCGTGGAATATTTTTATTAATGCTTGGGTGCTCTTTTAATTAGGAGCAAAACAAAAGTCCTAAACAACGAAGAATCTTTTTCAATCTCAGCTAACTGTTATTGAAATACTTGGCTTGGGAATTCAATTCATGTTGATATTGACTTTGTAGTCGCACATAGGCATGTAGGCACACGCTCTTTCAATATTGCCAGCCCATAACCGATACAGCCAAGGCGAGGGCGGTACGATGAAATTTTCATTTGAAGAGCACTTACTTTATAGTATCGGAGAGGGCAGCGTCTCAATATCGGGCCACAATAGCTCCGATGGCATACACTACCTGTGGGATTCTAATAGGCATCGTACCTACCTACCGTTGGAGACTCGGGTAATAGAACGTGGAAGCTAGCGTTAGTATTTTCATCTCAATATCGGTGGTGCCTTTATTGAAATTAATGGTTCGTCGTTTTCGCTGGTATTCTTATATGTATATTCGAGTTTTATATAAGTGTCCTATTATTATAGCAGGACGAAAAAGCTCAAGCCACATTGATGATTTACGTTGCACTCGTATCTATAATAAACTTACCTACGGTTAATGTACACCTATAGAAATAGCTACAACTTCTTCAAAGAGGTGGATTTGCTCATATTTTTGCAATTGCTGAAGTGAAATTCAATTTCAAGTACGGTAACGTGAACATAACATTTAGATATTGCAAAAATGTATGGGCTCTACAATAGAGTCCTTTGAGCTAACAAAAAAGAAGTATAAACGAAAATATGGCAGATTAAACATGAAAAGACCAGCCGCTTCTGTGAGTATAAAAAGAATTCGTTTGATCCAGTTATCATTATTAATATTATCAAATATGTGTATGATGCGAAAGAAAGCTCGACTAGCCGATAAAATTGAACAACAAGGCGAACGAGCCCATCAGAAACAGACGCAACCGTCACTGTTGCCCTGACATTGACAAATAAGCCATTCTGAAAAAGATCCCATTTTCCCCGAAACCCCTACCACGATATTAATATCAATTAATAAAGTGAGAATTAATATTTTTGTGGGGACTGATATGAATAGTCATTTCAAAGCTGTTGACTGGAAGAATAGATCAGGCATTGGGTCTGACAATGTCTAATGGATGGGTTGGTTAAGGTGTGTTCTTATTTTAATAGTCTTATTATTCCTGAGGTTGCTTTTAGTAGTTCTGTGTCCTAAATAGCAGGTACCTATCGAAAGAAAAGAGTTTAGTTTCCATGTTAAAAACAGGGTCTTAGCTTATCAGTTGTTTCTTAAAATCGAACCGCCTTCATGGCCAAGCTGCTGAATTTAATGATAAAAAAAAAACAAATTTAGATCAGTTCATAAATGTCAAAATTGTGCGATAACAAACAAACTACCGAATACCGAACCTCCTCCTTTTTTATTTGTTGTTAAAAAGTAAAGCAGTGAATAAAACGGTTCAGTAGCTAAGCATTGGGTTGCACGAAAAACGCAATTGAAAAATAGTCGAGCCCCTAATGCTTTCAGGGAGATTAAACTCGCTTCATGTGGAGGCATTGGTTTGGGCGACTCCGGAGACCTACGCTACGCAACTACCTATAGTAGGTGCATTGAGCACAAGGCAACGAATCCGTATTAGGGTTGAGCCGCATATTATGTGCGCAAGCTTTGGCACTTTGCTTCTGTCAACCTGTAAAGTAACGTGGTAGAGAAAGTAGTTCGATTTCAGTGACAGACGATTTATTTCACTATTAGATCGTGGAATAAACAGCTGTTATTAGCTTAGTGAGACAGTTGGAGACATTTTGCAGTAGACATTTGCCCAGCAGGTGGACGAAAAAGCTTGAAAAATAAAATGTCAAAATGCCTGTCAGTAACCTAAAAAGCCTGTCAGTAAGGCCTGGCCTACCCTGAGCTCTGTCTGGCTCTGTCTCTGGTTCTGGTTCTGAGTCTGTGTGAGTGTTGACTAAATAAATCCTACGTCAAAACGTCACACACACAGTATAATGCACTGGTGACACACACAGACTCAAAACCAGAACCAGAGACAAAGCCAGACAAAGCTCATCTGCTGAAAATCCCGGTCAGTCCGAGAATCAGGCCCCAGAAAGATTATAATTGTCATTCCAAAAAAATGAAATATTTCCCGAATGATGAATGATAGAGGTGAGTGGAAGAAGAAAACCTGATGTGCTGACCTCACTTAGCGTGGAATAAGGACAGGAAGATGAAGAATTGTCATTCCATACAAAACACGTTTTTATATGGGCACAGTGCCGAAGCATGTAAGCGTACAAAGTTCAACCCTCACGAATTTAATCTCACAGAAATGTGATATCACGGAAATTGCAGCAACAAAGCGTCTGTTTACGACGAAATGGAAGGATACTAAACGGATAAAATTTACCAATTTGATAAATAATGCTACTTTATTATGGTCCTAGGTGTATATTACTAAATTCTTTATATGAAAATACAAAAGCAAAATAAATTTAATTATACTTTTCAAACTTTTAAATAAAATACTTCCCTTATTTGTTTTTTAAATGTTATGTAGGTTTTGTAGGTTTTGTATAAAAAACTATGGAAGGAAAATTTCAACGATTCAACATTATGAAATCTACCTCTGTATGTAGATCCATGCAATATCAAACATTTTGCACATATTAATAGCAAGAAAGAATTGGGACCCTCATTGTACCTAAGCACATTAAGGGTTTTTTGTATGTGGCAAATTGAAATCTGTGGCAAAGTATATAGGCAAGGTTTCGGTACAAAAAAGTTAAACCCAAAAACATTTCTAATCGTAAATCGCAGAGCTCATTTCAAAGAGTGGGCAGTGAGCTGTGAAAGGGTGGCCAGAGGCGTTGGTCATTATTTAACCATTAATCAACTTTTTGGTCAAAATTACACCCCCGAAGTTGGTTTATTTAGTGTCGAAACATTCGTGGTAAATAAAACTCTTTGGGAAAACTAAATTAAATATTCACCCAAACCCGTAGCCCGTAGGTGCAGACCGAGTGATATTTAATTATCTATGCAAAACTTTTGGGTGGGACACTTTGTTTGTTCAAAATAATGTAGTTGAACACATTTCCGTAACCTTGCGAATGTTAGTGACGCAAAAACTTTAGTAGTCAGATGAATTTGGTATAAATATGTACGTATCGCATAAAGACCTGTGCTCATCTAGCACGATGGCAATTATGATCAGTGAAACGCTCTCAAATATGACAGCTATATTACTCGAGATTATAAAACTCGATACAGCAAAGCCTGGGCAAATGAAATCGCAAGCAACAGCCCGTTTTAATAGAAGCATTGAAATGGAATAGCTGCAGAGCAATAGCACGTTTCATCATGAAGTTTTCCAATCTAACTTCATGGTGCATCCGGAATTGCCTTCTTCTTACTTACGTGCGGTTCTAAATGTAATTTGTGCTCCCACCTGCAGTCTGTAAGTGCTCTACCAGCCAAGTATCGTCGAATCATTTTGATATCGAACACTTTAAGAAGCTCTTATCGTAAAAACTTTGAAGCTACGCTCTGAAAGCAACTTTCACGCTTACACGGATAAATAAGCTCTGATTTTATTTCGGGTGACCACTATTCTCACACAAAGATCAAAGGATGGCGTTATTCAGTATGTCAAGTTGGCAAACGAAATGTTCTGTATAAATAATCCGGAATAAAGCCTTCACACAAAATGGGCGACACAAGTGGAAGGAAGGAGAGATTTATCCTCTTGAATCTAATCTTGCGGATGGCGAAAAGAGCAGTTTCTACAAAAAATTTGGTCTCAATTCTCGCGGCCCGTCGCACTGTATACTTTGAGACAATTCCCCGTTGCCCTAAGAACTCATTTAGCTGAGATGAAGGGATCTCAAATTCACGGTCAGCCACAATAATTCGAAATGAAATTAGCTTAGTATATTTACTACGTAAAATACATTAATATCTAAGTAAATTGCTTTCATATCTGTCTGTAGAGTTTATTGAACATCGAAGGAGTTGTGCGAGTAGGCATTATAATAATCATATCATTATGTACAACACGACTGTTTTATGTTTACTTGTCTCTTTTGCATGAAAAAACTCTTTGTCCTTGTCTTTTCTGAGTTGTCACAATCCATTTAAACTTTGCCCCGAGTTATTTAGGTATTATATTGTAAAAAATAACAATGTTAAGAAATAGTACAATCTTAGTAGAATGAAGAGATATTGGACTTGATAATAAGCCAACAATAGGTACATACATCTACATATAACATCTACAATGTAAGTCTAACACTTAGTGTAGATACTGCAATACAACAATTACTGTACACAAGCTAATTAAAATACTGCATGTACCCTTATTTTTAATAAAAAAATAATGTTTTTATTGTACCTACCCACCTCTTGAATTGCTTGATTTTGAAGAATAAAGCTTACTTATCTCTTCTTATCATATCTTAAATTTTGGTGGCCACTGTTGTTATATTAACTACATTAATTGTAACAATTAAGTTGTTTTTATATTATCTACATTGATTATAACAAGTTTTTGTTATATTAACTACATTAGTATCACTCTAATTCTTGAAAGACCTTGATTAGCGAAACTCTTGAAGCTAGAGTAAGCAAAAGTTGACACGCCTTCAATATAATAAAAAAAGTTTCAGTATAAATATTCCGATTTAGTTTACCTTTTGTAAGACTAATAAAGTATTCCAATTCATTTGTTTGGTTCAGTCTGAAAAAGCTTGGTTATACATAATATCTATTTCAAAGTGAAGTTAATTAAAAGTTGAAAGGAAATTGAGGTCTACGCGTGGTAATTAGTTCTCTTTACAAGAACGAACTTCACCACATTTAGTCTATTTAAATAGCCGTGCTCATAAAATTAGCTTTTACAATGGTCCTATATTACCTATTTTACTTTATAAGGTTCAGGAATAGCTTCAAGAAATATTTATTTATTAAGTTTTAGAAAGAGTAATAGATGTGAAACCAGATTATACAGAAAATTAAGAAAACAGAAGTCACCACAGATATAATTATTATGTAAATAAAATCCTTCAGTATCGGCAGTGGAACGACTTCGCCCTTGGTGTTGTTGGTGTGTATGGGTGACGGTGACCGCTTACCACCAGGTGGAGCACAGAACTGTAGGCTCAATTGTCAAATTGTCTATCATTTACAGGAAAAGTATCCCACGCTAAATGGGGTCGGCACAACAGGTTTTCTTCTTCCACTCACCTCTATTATTCGTCATCTCAGTGCTCAGTGAAAAAAAAGTATGGCAACAAAAAATACTGTCACAGCTATTGGATATAATATATACATATTGTGGTGTAGAATTATTATGCCTAAACAGCCTAAACTACAGTAAAGTAATAATCGTGAGTAACTGTGGTGGTCAAATGGAATGTACTATGAGTGTGTCTTATATGCTTGCAAACCTGCTTGTCTATAAACTAACAAATAAATACAGCAATTAGCTAGGTACAAGTTGACCAACGTATTGTTTTCTATCGGCAAGTAGGTAGAAAAATATCCAAGCCAGCAGTCAAGGGGGTGATTTATTTAGTCACGTAAGCCGCAGTTCGAACTCTCTTTCCCGTAGTTTCTAATCTGCTATCAAACAAACTTTTTTATTACTTGGTAACTGGTAAACAACGGCCAGAGAATTTGTTCCCTGTACACGGGTTGAACGTACAAGATTGGACTTCCAAATGGCATTGGGAATAGCCTTTTGTTTCTGACCAGAAAACAGTATTTTTAGGAAAATAAAGTCTTATTTCCTTTATGAAATTACTATTTGCTTTCTGTTCGGGTGAGTTTGTTCAGCTCAGTAGAGTTAGATTAGTTTGAGGAAGTAGCACAGGCGTAGGTACGTATTGCATGGGTAAGTAGGTTATACTTCCATTATTTCCCCGAATAAGAACAACAGCAAAAAGGATATTTTACATTTTCCTCCGTGAGTGAAATAAGATTGGAGGTACGTTTTATATAAGATTGTCAGTCACAACAAATTTAGTCTTGTTGATGCTATCACGAAAATACCTTGTGATTTCATCTGCGTTGAAGCGAAAAAAGAGACATTGAATGAAAGTGAAGAATAAAAGCCGTGTCGACGAAATTGTATATTCACACACAACATTAAGGTTTACCATTACATGTCTGTCTACTCTCTAAAAAGAGGGTAGCTACAAAATATTTTTTAACAATTTCTTTCAAGAACCATGCATTTTGAAACTAATTTAAAAACCGACCATACTTAGAAAAATGCACAGCCAACGAAAATTAGGTTCAATTCCTGCAGCCCGATACCTAGGAAACAGGAAGACTTATTAGTGGGTGATCTATAACTGAATGGGGTATTTATTTACAGATCTGAGTACGAAGCCGTTTTGGGTTTTCCATCCTATTTTTGAAAGTATCACCTTTTACACAAATTGATTCTAACTAAATAAATGTTTATCAACTAAGTGATTGATAAGTACCTCCTTATTTAAACAAATATTAGATGTCGTGGCGGAAATACCCTGATTGAAAATAATAGCGCCTTCCGTTTTAATCATCATTTTCCCAAGGGGTACGATGAAAAATCGTGAAATCGAATCACGGTTGCGGACGTGAAAAAGTAATCAAAATTTATTATTTTATTCTTCGATTTCAGTTAGGTTCTGCTTCAATGGCGTTTTGTAAACCTGATTGGGCTTTGTTTGAGCTTTAGATACGCCAGTAAGTAAGCAATCAAGAAAATCTTAAGCTCACTGAATAAAAATGTTCAAGAAGGATAACGAAATTATTAAAAGTTACCTAGTTTTGATTGAGGAGGAAAATTTATAACGAAAGAAGATTATAACGAAGATTTCGCTTACTTTTTAGTAATGATGCCAACGTAATTCTGAAATAAAATAAAAACAATTTTTATTATAACTTTTACCTACAAAATACTCAGTTACTACAGCTACACAGTATTCAAACCAAGGAAAGTTAAAACCAGACAAATTATAAGCCGAACAATGCACAAGCGACTTCGCTACACGAGAACTACCCTAACTATTCACAAGCACAGTAGGCTTCGAATTGTTCAAGTTATGAATAAAATTACACATCTTGTCCAAAACATTCTACATTATCAGTTGGTGGGGCATTGCTCTACTGGGTGTACTTACTTTCATTTTAACTCCTACAATGATGTGAGAATATTTCTCGCCGCGTATATTGCTGGCTGGGGGGTTGTGGTTTGAAACTGGGAACTGAATTCAGAACAATTATTAATTCTGAATGGGTAAGCTTTGCTTTGTTTACACGTCACAAAATTGTCTTTCATCTGTAATAGTAGAGGCTGGACTTGGACCTTTTGCTACCTTTTTTCAAACAGAAACGGTAGGATCCAAGCCGTAGTTTGGCGCTTGTTCTTCTAGGCTTGGTCACGTGGAACTGGCACCTAGACTCACCTAGCTTTAGACGTTTCAAAGTGATCAGGGATACCACTGAATAAATAAATATTTTACTTTTACTTTGGAATTAATAATTTTGGAACTTCATTCAACAACAAAGTACTATGCTGTTTTATTTTAATACCTTGTGGTAGAATTAAGTTTTAAAATTTACCATACTGAAGGTAAGACGGTTAAAATGGTATATCCATCTTTTAGGTAGTTTTTTTATACAAATAGCTGATGGAACAAGCATATAGCCCACCGGATGTTAAGTGGTAGCCATCG
Organism: Thera obeliscata; assembly: GCA_947578465.1. Taxonomy (NCBI): domain Eukaryota; kingdom Metazoa; phylum Arthropoda; class Insecta; order Lepidoptera; family Geometridae; genus Thera; species Thera obeliscata. The sequence continues at coordinate 2,285,259 of OX387927.1, forward strand.
CCTGTAACAAAGCATCGTAGATTACAGAGAGCTAAGCTAAACTATATTATAAAAAAGCGTTTCCTAATAATAAAATTGCTTTCAAAGCGTGTAGCTACAGAGCTTATTAAAATAGCCTTGCAAACTTCTATACGATGTGCGATGGCAATTATTTTAATGTAAATATTTTTGAATGATGTTGCATTCTCTCTGTAAAATTCACTCTTCTTTATTAACGTTTGTATAGTCCAGTGAGCGAAGTTTTTGTAAAAGCTTTGTAAACACAAAAGTATACAGCTGCGCCACTGTGAAAAACACTATTTGTTAATGAAAACGCATTTTGGTACTCAACCAACCACAGAGCTTAGACATCGTTTTAAGCATAGACATAGACATTTATTTATTTACTACATAAGCACATATAAACCAGTACAAAACAAGGACACTAAAAGAAGAAAGATTCATCGATTTTGGAGAAGTTAAGAAATTCTTGGTGCTCTAATAGTTTTTTCATTATCTACTATCCATTTAATTAATATATTGTGGACAATCCACATTAAACTATCTATCCCCAAATTAAGCAGATCTAGTACTATGGGAACCATATAGTTGATATAATACTTATGAACACTTTTTTATAAATATACACCCAGACAGAGAACAAACATCTGTGTTCACCACATAAATAGCTCTCGGTGGGGATCGAACCCACGACCTACGGCGCGGAAAGCAGAGCCATTACCATCTGAGCTGTTTGAATGATATTATTATGTTATGAAAACAAATGTGAAAAAAATATATAAGTAGTTGAAATTTAGCGATTCAGCTGTCAAAGGTGACACTAACTTGTATACATTGTAGTGTAGCTGACTACTAGGAGGTTTGAGGGATATTTACCATACATCAATCATTTTATTCCTTATCATATTTAGGAAAAAACACGACGAAAGTAATAAAAAAATACTGTACTTGGCAAGTTTCGGAGGCTGTTAACATTTTTTTTTTTTTTTTGTAAGCTTCATACAAAGTGTATAGTTAGGGAGGCGAGGTAGCTAAATGGCGTAATTCAACGGCGCCGTCGAGACCTATCAAAATCGAAAGATAAAATAATTTCGAAAAGAAAAGCTCGTATGGCAAAAACCATTTTAGCGGTGGGTTTGGCGTGTACGGTTTTTCAAAAATGTAAAATAAAACAGTTACTTGGGCATTCTCGAGCGCGTCAGATATTCATACTACGTATGCCCCGAGTGCCTCTGATAACAACGGTATACTAATCTGCCGGTTTGCGTGGTGGGGGTAGGCATATAAAGAAGTCAAAAATGCAAAAAAAAAAAATTTACTCGAGCGCGTCAGATTTTCGGAAGGGGTGTTAAGCAGGCCCCAAGGAAGCTCCCTTTAAAAAAACTGACGATTTCGGCGTGACGATAAGTTACGATGAATTTTTGAAAATGCAAAAAAAAATAGTTTTTTTGAAATACTCGAGCGCGTCAGATTTTCATAGGGGAGGTTTATCTCGGTATCCAGAAAGCATATTTTTTTAATCTGACAAAAATGTTGGTGGGTTCTCTTAATCTGACCGAAAAAGGTTTTTTGGTTTCTTTTTTTTCCTTTCTTTGGACAAAAATGTAAAGAGACCTTTTTTGTGTAAAATAAAATTACCTTTTTTGTTTATTTAAACTTTTCTTTTGTAATATGTATCGTTCGCGACTTATATGCCGTAACGCGTTCTTAGGAAGACGAAATGGCTCCTCCACACTTCCGGTCATGCGGAAACCGGCAGATTTTGTATTTTTAGTAAGTTTTAGATTATATTCTTCAAAATAAAAAAAAAAAAAATCGTGCTCGAGAATGCCGGATTAACGTTTTTTTTTTACAAGTTCGCGACCCTATAACTCGGCGGCGTCAAGGACTTATCGTCAGATTAGTTAAATTTAGTCTTTAAACACTAAAATCGACCCCCAATATCTAAATCTGACGCGCTCGAGTATTTCAGACTATCCATTTTTTTTTACTAATCTGATCGTCTATCCTAGGCGCGCGTCACTACACATAGAGCTAAATACTTTACAAGGTTTTTCTATTAGGTCTAAGGTATCTCTCATATCTTAAACTGCCACGCTCGAGTATTTCCGAAAATTCCCCTATTCGCCTCCCTAACTAGTAGTTGCATCTAGCAATGGCATACATATAAAATTTCGTTACTCTCTGGTATTCTACAGGAGCTTCTTCCATTCTGTGGTTCTTTTATTTGCACACTGAATAGTTTACGCCTGGTTCATGTCAATTTTAAATATTTTTACCCCATTTTATTTTTGCCCAGACCGGTTCTGTTTTCATTTTAGTTTTCTTCAAGTTATTTACTTCCCATAGTACAAGTTTTGCTTAGTTTGGGGAAAACGCTGTGTGAAATGTCTACCGACATACTTATTTAAGCACATCTATAATCTATAATTTAAAATAAAGTCGTGTTAGTTACACTATTTATAACTCAAGAACGGCAGACTCGATCTGGCCAAAAACAAGTTGGGAGGCAGCCTAGAACCAGGTAACGGACATAGGATACTTTTTATCCCGAAATAGGAACGAGAGCGGGGCGAGCAAAGCCGTGAGTGGCTGCTAGTAGTTATATAAAGTAGTCACAAACTTTGAATCAACGATGTGGAACTTTTTGGAAACCCATACTGAAATTGTCTCATAATTCCTAATAAACTGCTTCCAAAAACTTTTTACAGGCTTAAAAAGCTTTTAACACCCGTATGGTGTATCGGAGAGTCATAAAATATTGTCAATTTCCAAGCACCTAAAAGTGTTTAATGTTTCCTCTTAAAAGATTATGTATTTTGATAAATGGGTTCGAGCGACACAGAATTTTTATCGGAAAATTCGGAAATAGACTAAAAGAGACGTTAAAGCGGTAGGTTTATTAAATTGTATGTGAATGGCAATATTTATTTATATCCACGAATATTGTATTGACGGTTAATAAATATAAGCAAATAATGGTGAGATGCGACCAAATATTGGCATTCATAAATGCTAGGTATATTTTAACATAAAACGAATGTTGAAAATAAAAATGTTTCCTTAAATATGTTTTATTTGCTTTACTTCAGAATAAACAGTAAAAATATGCGTTCACATTTTAAGGACACCGTCTTTAATTCTCGGAAATGTAGCTCAAGACATGCAATTTCTCAAGCAATCTAAACAAACATTGCATATTATAATAAAAGACAGACACTTGTATTTTATAGCAGATGCTATTATTATACCGCTCCAGTGAACAGCGAGCACTGGAGGCGACGCTGTAACTACGATTCTCGATTAAAAATAGAAATGTTGCTATTGTGGACGTATCTAGGACCCCACTTGCAGAAAAAAACATTGGTAGAATTAATAGGCATTCTAACTTTTGCCACTCAAAATTAGACATAAAAAGAACACCATTTTAAAAACAAAGCGTGCACATATTTCAGTAAGAAAACATCTACGTCGTAGCTACTGCTACACCGTAGCATGCTACGAAGACGTAGTAGCAAAAAAGTAAAATATCTCATTCTCAGTCTTCGAAATTAATCTTTCACACACAAATCTTAACCACTACATATTTCAAAAATACCAAAACATAATAATGGCGTGAAAATTTTCCGTGATTCTTGCGCCATTTCGACTGGCTGGGTAGTTTTTTTTTTAAGCAGATAGTTCGACCCTGTCCTCTTCAGGGTTGCACTTCTATTCAAAGTGTCGGCTCAGCGATTGCAGGAGTTCCTTTATGGAAAATAATGAATTCTTAGAACTCATTGCGATAATGTTGTCCAAATACAATAGCGCTATTTTCAACTATTTTGACATTTGAATGGAACGATTTTGATGACTGCCTTAAAACCTACGCACATCTAGCACAATGGCGATGGTGATCAGTGAAACGCTTTCAAATATAGCTGTCATATTTGACAGCTTTTCACTGATCGCCATCGTAGATCGCTTAGATGTACGCAAGGCTTTACGTTGCACATACCTACCATGCAAATACCACGACTTAGCGTAGCATGAAAGTTCAAAATTAGCACGGTAAGCCCGAAGTGTGTTCACAAGCAATTAAGTTACTAATCTACTTATCATAACACTTAAATATCAAGATAAAATCATGTGAATTTGACGTGAAAACAACTTGAAGAAAAAATGATCTGAGTAATTCGTTAGCTACATCATTCCACAAGAGTATGTTGGTTCTATCTGGGTTTTATATTGTTTTCTAATTTTCTTTTTACAAAAAAAAATCTTCTGTTCCCTTAGTACAAGTTTTGATTAGATTGAGACTAGATGGCGTTGCGTGCAATGTTTGTGTTGACTTAAATTCATTTATAAATCTATGTATTTATTTAAAAATGGATATTGATGTATTCATTTAAAATACTTCAGACCAAATATGTTCTCGTAACTGATAATTAGACTGTCGATCTGTAAAGACGTAAGGCTTTGAAGCGAAATGTTCATGATCGCGTTTCTTGGAAGCTTAGTTCCAATGAACTGTGATAAATTTCCATTTCTCAATAAAAATAATACCTTCACAAAAATCTGTCTCATAAAGAGAGTCCTCTAATAGATATTAAACATTTCTCAAGTTAAGCTTCGCTCTGAAACAGATTCCCTCGAAGTTCGCGTTAATTCTCACCGCGTCCCAACTTACCTACGTCCTAATTTATTGGAAGAATGGAACAAGGAAGACTTCGATCGGTACAATAAATTTCAAATTTCATTATTTGAAGAGGAAGTCGCGAGTTGCCAATTGCGATTCAGTTTTCCGATCACGTCTCCATGCTATTGGTGAGGATATTCGAGCCACCTGTGCTCGTACTCTATGAGGCTTTAAACGCGCCTTTCGATAAACCGACTGTGAAATATTCGCGGAGTAAGCCAGCTCCTTATGAATGATACATGCTGGTCGCCGCGACGTCGACTTCGCTTTGCCTTCTGGCGAGCGCAGCATTTGCCTAGTCACTCTACTCACTCTGCATGCGGTATCAGATCGTGTTTATATTTACCAAACAGTGCCTCGAAAAAATGTGCAAGCAATGCTCGGTAAATCGAGTGTGAAATATCGCGCAGTAAGTCGACGCTTCATGAATGATACATGCTGGCCGCGTCATTGCTGCCTAGCTAGTCGGTTTTATAGTCAGTATACCGCAATATTATTATTCTCTAAAAATGTGCTTTAATCGCAGTATTTTCTTTTGAATGTTTTTAAAACAAAAACGATTGTATTGCTTTTGCTTCTAAACGAAATAAAAATGATTGGTTTTTTATCAGGAGGAGAGGAAACATGGTGAGGTACCTATTGGTTTATTACCATTACAAGCTCAACCATAGAAAACCCGTATAATATTTTCCTGTACACAAAATTTGGGGTTGAAGACGCCTAATCATATAAAACTTTCCTATTTTCCTCTTTAATCAATACGATATTTCAACGTTCGTTTGAGCTGTAAAATGAACTGTGAGACGTCGGGTACAATAGCAGCTAATTCTGGGTAGTAACGTAAAAAAAGTTGGCGACGCCGGAGCGTGGTCGTGACCGTATCTCAAATTAAATCTCACCAACAAATCTTCGCGGAGGATGAACTGTGGCCACAGACGGAATACTAGTTACTATACTACTGTGGCCTCTACTATGGAGTTCTGCTTGAGCCGTCTTCTGGTTTTTTAATTTTTTTGCGTCTCTTTTTGTGCAACAGTGACGACACAGCGGTGGAAGTTTTTGTTTTTTTATTGAAGGCACGGAAAGTTTGCAGCGAAAAGTGTAGCAACAGATTTTACTTTGTGTTCAATTTATAAGAGAAACTTTGAAATGAAAAATTTTAATTGTGACTGACTTTGAACAAAGTATTACATAATTTTTTATGAAACAACCGGATATTTACCATGATTAATTTTTTTAATTGACTACCGATGTTCAACCGTGATCATGGTGCATGCAACTGTGCCGAAATATCGGTAGTCAACTCAAAAATTTAATTATGGTAAATATCCCGTTGTTTCATAAAAATAGTGTTTAAAACCATGATAGTTTCGAAATTTATAAAGTATTAAATAGCTAACAAACAATAAGATTATTTGTCTATGTTCTATAGGTATAAATAAACAACTGAAAACGACGTACTAGTTACAACATAATTGTTGTAACTCAACAAACCTTCATGAAAAAGTCATAGTGAAACTCTAAATGTTGAGCTCTCCTTGCAATTCGGTTCAATAGATACCTATCAAACCCAGGCGGCCAGGATCACGTTTTCTATTTCAGAAATTTGCGTAGAAATAGCCTGGACACAAGCCTGGGATTAGCCGTCCTACACCGGACCAGCGTGACATCACTTTGACGAATATGAATATCCATCATAGCTTTCGTAGTCAATGTGGCTCAAATTCAGCAAGCAGAATAATAAAGCTATGGATCTAAACTCTCGCATCGAAACAACACAAAAATTTATAAAATATCATCAAAGGAAAAGTAGAAGGAAAGAGAGGAAGGAGAAGGCCAAGGATAACAGCTAGATGAGCCAAATAAATAAATAATTATGCACAATCCATACAACACTATCTAGCCCCAAACTAAGCAGACCTTTTAGTATGGGAACCAAGATAGCTGATTTAATACTTACTATGATTTAATAAATATTGATTCTCGGTGGAGATTGAACCCAGTATGAATCTATAAGTATGAAAGTTTAGATTAAATGAAATTAAAGAAATGATGAATAATCTAAACACCCTATATAATTATAAAGGGTGTTTAGATTATTCATCATTTCTTTTAACCACATCTATACAAAACAGAAGGAAGGAAGGACAATAAAGAAAACTGGAAGTTGGAAAGGCGCGAGAAAATCCTGAAAATGTAAAGAGCGGTCCAGCAGCAGGCTTGTTTGGTTATTAAATAAATTATCAAAGTTTTGATTTAAATTTAAAGTCCGTTTATAAACTAATTATTTATCCCTATTTTTAACGGCTCGCTAAAAGTCTCTTGTCTCTGTCACTGTCATATCAACAAATAGAGATGGCAACAGATTTATCGGTTTACTAAGCTAAATGACTACTCCTGTGAGGCTCTGCTGTGGCGCTTACAACTTCCACCAGGCTTTCTGAAATATGAGAAAATAAGGTACATTTTGGTTTAGGTCTCTCAATCTGACCAGTTGGCTCATCTTTAGTGCATATACAGAGAGTGTGTATGAATGCAGTTATTTTTTTTATTTAAATTCAATCACTGTCTTCTTTCAGTAACATGCTATCTACAATATTTAAGGAACTTTCCCTTAATGTGGCATATCCGTGGAACACCCTGTAGATACCGGTTTTTGTTTCAATTATTAGTCCCATCAGCATTAACAATGTTACAGATTATTGTTCATTATTTATTAATTTTATAACAACAAAACAAAAATTCATAATATTAACAAAAAAAACTAAAACTAATTAAAACTAAACCTTAAAAATCTAACAAAAGTGGGTGTCCATGAGGCATGGTGCCAAGAACGCTGGCTGTTGTTGTTGTTGTTCATTTATATTTTAGCTTTAATTAATTATTGGAAGTGGTTATAAGCAATACAATACGAATCACAATCCGTATCACAATTGTATTGTAAAACAAGTGCTATCTCATATTCGTGCCAACAATGGGAGACTAACAATGGAAGTTTTGATTTCCCGCGGTAGGGGGCGCCTCTGACTGCGAATGCTGCGTCGCAATTTGTTCTGAACAGCCTTAAAAATCCGCGTTTTATTGTTCCGCCTCTCGCTGCTACTTGAACTGCGCACGATGGGCCATCCATGCAGGAACTCCTTGTTATTTTGTGCTTCGTACTTTATGCAACATACTAGTCATGTCTTTTAAAGTTGTAATACTTTATAATACAATGTAGGTATAAAGAAGAAATAAAATAGTTTATTAAGTATACTAATAATACAAAACATATAGTGCCGTATTTTTTGAAGTTAAAACTTCTTTAGGCGGGCTTGATTACTTGAGTTTTTTTGAGGTGGAAAAATACTAGTGAATTCGCGGTACTTCACCGTCAAACCGTCACGCGTCTAATTATGCTGTCATCGCCTATAAATGGCAAAAATCTGTAAATTGCTAAATGTAAATTTTTATGTAAATTCTTAATGTTGAAAATGTTGTACTCCCATTGCCCTTGAATGGTAAAATTAATTTGAATGGAAATCGTACCACCTTAATCATGATATAACATTCGGTCACTGCCCACACAGTGACACGTTGTTTGTTATTCAGCTGATAAATACTCTATTTAAAATATATAAAATGTAAAATATAATATTTAAATGTAATATTTAAATATATTTAAATATATATATATATATATTTAAATGTAATATTTAAATATGTAAAATATATTTTCATGATGGATGAATAGATACCTAAAATATTTTCTTTTTTTCCTTAATTTGTAATATTCTTCCCGTGTTGTTGTGCATCTCGGAAAACTTCTGTATTTTTACTCACTTTTGCAATCCAAATTATTATATAAATTAATTTTAGCTATGTATAGTGTGGTTAAGATTGTCCGTGGCATTGCTGCGCGGCCCTGACGGAAGACCAGCGTTAGTTGCTAGCCAACTAACTTCACGCTGAGTCAGGGACCGTTTTGCAGCTCTTGGCTCTTTATATTTCTTGTATGTATGTAAGTATAGCGTAGATATCGTACTTTAAATTGCTAAGTGTCTGTGAATAAATATGTTTTCTTTCTTTCTTTCTTTCTTTCTTTCTATTTATTCTGATTTATTAGTGTTACGGATTGTATTTCATCATAAATATTTATATCAACGCAATATGCCGTCATTAATAATGTATTAGAATAATGATAAATACTGCCAAATATTTTACAGAGTCTGCTCTCCTTGAGAACCCGATGACTGCTAAAATAGGCATTTGAATATCAAACCAAGGCCACCGTTCTCAATTGAATTCAGAACTTTTTATTCAGTTGTATCACAAATATCACTTTGCAACGCGTCTTAAAGCTAAGTGAGTCTAGGTGCCAGTTCCACGCGACAACGAGCACAAGATTAGAAGAACAGGCAACTGCTGCTTGGTTCTTACCGTTGCATTTGTGCCAGAAGGTCTACTTTGCGAAACGATAAGTTAAGATTTGTATTGAAAGAGTTAAATTTAAGGTTATCACCTAAAACCAAGTAATAGCAATAGTGAAAAAATATTTTTTTTAAATTTTCCGACAAAGAGCCACTTGATTGGGGAGGTACTCTGTCGAAAAACCAATTTATTCAACAGTTCTTAGAACAAAGCGTTAAGGTTTAATCTACAAACAAACGACTCACTCATCGTATTTACTGCTCTTATTATTTCTAGGTAACATACCGCGGAGCTCTTATAATAAAATGTTGAAAATAAAATATGAGGGTCCATATAAAATGGACGGCGGCTAGTGCAGCCATGTGTGATCGATCCCACTTCCCGTGTCAATTTCAAAGAAATCTGAGGAGGAAATTGGAGTGTGCTGGTAAACGTCATCAAAGGACTTCCGTCGCAAATGGACCTGTAAGACATAATCAATTTAAAAATATTTTTCTCGAGCTCTTTTATGAACCCGTTTTATTGGTTGAGACCTTAGTAATTGTTTCTTATTAAATAACTCTTTGTGCAAGTTTTATGTTGCATTTTGTGCTGGCAACTCTAATGAAGCACTCACCCTTTGAACACACACACCCCAATTAAAAGCGAGGAGCACACCACACTGATATTGCATTTTTTTCGGATTTTAACTGTTCCTAACTAGGTATAAGGTGAACGCACAATAAGTATATTGATTTAAGAGAGAAAGATTTTCATACAAATTTATTTTAGCATTTATAGGTAGTATAATTGTACACTGAAATAACTGTGAACTGCTTTTAGATAAAGCCTTATTTACGGCAAACTATATAAAGGGCAAATTTTGCCATTTAATAGAACGATTTATCCTCCGATCCGTCCGATAAAAATAAGTCAATCTCTTTTTTAGTCCTGTCAAAAAAAAGGACTGTCATTTTTATTCGACAAATAGCGTTATTCTGTAGAACGAAAGCCCAGCCCTAAATTGATTACAAGACGATGACAAATACAATATGGTGAAGTTTGCGCACATAAAAATTAATAAATTTTTGTGAAAAATAAAACCGTCCCTTTCTTAAGTGATGCAAGAGATATAATTCCAGATAATTTCATGTTATTTGGCAAGAACACTACTTCACTTTAAAAGTCAGTCAGTTGTTTATGTGAATCGGGATCCCACTCAGTTCTCGTCGACTACATTAAACTGATTGCAGCAATTAGCGAATGGTGTAATTCTCGTTTTTCAGTCGCCCCGTTAACCCCCCTCCCCCTCACGGCCCTCCAGGAAATTACTCCAGTCCCGCAGATCGCGACTTACGCCCGTATCTTTAGGAATACTTGAGTTTGTTTCTTCTTTAGAAACATTTGCTCTGTCCGGCCGAATATTTAAGTCATCATCGTTCACCTTTGCCAGAATGACAGCCGTCATACCTCAGTTGGTAGGTTAAATTGTCTAAGGTAGTAGTTCATCGTTCTGTCTTGGAGGGCGGTGGTTTCAATCCCCATTGAGAATAAACATTTTGTGTGTTGATATTAATTTGGTTATAAAATATTTAAGTCGCCATCATTGTTTAGCTCTGACAGATTGACAGCCGTCACACCTCAGTTGGTAGTAGCTCGGCCTTTTGTCTTGGAGGGCGGTGGTTTCAATCCCTACTGAGAACAAATATTTATGTGGTGAACACAGATGTTTGTTCTCTATCTGGATGTTATATGTGATATAACTTTGTTTTCAGACGCACTCGAGTTTTTTTTGTTATAGTAAACGCTATGATAACCTACTCTAATAATATTACAACATAGCCATAATACAGGCTAATAAGTAATTTGTCACTGGCATAAACTTCTAAAGTAAACTACAAAACGAAAAAAAAGCTACGCGCTCGAGTGACTACCCAAATTCCATATTGCACTCTTTCTTACTATACCTATTTATTTTGCCGGCACCACTCTGTCCGTCACACGACAGACATAAATGAAAGAAGCTATAATGTTAAAGTTTAGGAGGTGTAACGACTCAGAATACGGCTGTAAAGTACCAGGTTTCCGGGATTAAATAAAATTGAAGAACTCCAATGGAATTGTTTTGTATTTCTCGTCGGTTGCTGTGATTGGTTCGGTTGTCGCCGCTTAGTCTTAATTATTAAGTGGATTGCTAATGACGTTTATTTAGAAACCCCGAACGCGATCGCATTGCGGTCTTCTATTTCAATAAGGCTATACATATTTATCTTGGTCTATTATAGGACTGAAAACCGGGAGACTTCTCTCGCGAGAAGCTATAATTAGCTGGATTCCATTCTTGGAATACCTACAGGCATCAAGAAACGTATTGCAGCAGTTTAGGTTATTCGTTTTTACTCTTTTATGACAAAATAAAAAAAAATATTAACTGGCATTCAACGCGCTTTGAAATTGCTTTGAAGCTAACTGTAGATAAGTATTATTGAAGTTGGGGTTGCGTATATTTCAACTTGGTTATCTTAAAAAACTAATATGATTTATTTATTTAATCGTATGACATGTTTATGTACAGTAGGCGTTACTAAATAAGATTAAAATCTTGACAAGAAAAGAAAACAAAAAAAAACTAAGTTATACACTTCAAATAACAAAAAATAATGAAACTTATATCACTAACAAAACTAATTAAAAGTCAATGTTCAGGTTCCTAAGACAGGTTACCGCTTCTGAAGGAAGTTCCATGAGGTCGCTCCAATATCCAAATCTTATACCTTTAAACGAGAAAATCTTGTATATATATATATATTTAGGATCTCGGAAATGGCACCAACGATTTTCATGAAATTTAGTATACAGGGGTTTTTGGGGACGATAAATCGATCTAGCTAGGATTTATTTTTAGAAAATATCGGCGTTCGGAGTTAAGAACAAACAACTTTTTCATAATATCATTACTCCTAGCGCCATCTGTTGCTCAGAAGCAAAAACTAAGCTCTGTGAGAACCTGAGAACTCAAGGGTTATGTTTCACAGAGAACGCCATCTATTGTCGAATTTTGGAACTAAAGGACTACGTAAACACTCAGTAGACAAGTTCCCGAAGTTTCTATCTCATTGCACTCGTGATTTTTTTTTAAATAACCAGTTCTTATTTTTTATTATTATGTAGTATGTTAGTAAGATCGAAATATATGATTTCATCATTCATAAGTACGGTCACTTACTGCTAGTATGATTAAAAACAGTGGTTAGGGATAGGTAGCCAAACAGCATCTATTCAAATCTAAATTGAAATTGATGCAGATATGTACACACACTCGCATGGGTTTGTTTGCAAACGTCACACATGTACACAATTTTCTGCAAGATGTGTTCCAAATTTAATGTAGGTACGTATAGGTACACACAAAAACTGCGTATAAGCTTGCAAACTGACAGCTATTTGACAGGCACGATATGATGCCCCTTTTGGTACCCATCGAAGAAATAAATTTTAACCCTTAATATTTTAAAAAATTGTTAATTATGAGCCAAGGGTTAAAACGTCGATTATTTGTTGTTGGAAGTCTATAAGCGGCTGTGTTGTTATGAAATTAATTGAAGTGGATAATTAAAGTATCGTAAGCGATCCCAGGAATTATAATAGGATACTTGTATTAAGATAAATTGTTGGAATTTGTGCGAGGAAGAATATTACGGTTTAAATAAATTTTCGCGAAAATATTTTTCGATATTAGGCAAATGTGAGAATAAATCTCTTGGCGTAATCAGCTTACCTAGAAGATTCTGTCTACATTTGAAAACCTTCCGATTATATGACATAGACAGAATGATATAGACATAATTTTTGTGGGGAATACTAAATTAATAAATACTAGCAAGTACCTATTCAAAATTAATGTTATAATTTTTACTTTGTTTTGCCATCTTTATAGACGGTGCTAAAGTTTTTTGTTAAATGCTGTACTGTGAAATTCTCGATCATTATTGAAAAATAGCAAAAAAAAGACTTTTCGTAATTTTTTTTCCACATTTACTGCGCTACGGCGTAGCACCTCCTACGACTTCTACGCAATCATTACTTACCAACTACAAATCTTTCAGCCGTTCACTTTCATAGATTACAGGACTATCAGTTTCATAAAATCTGTCATACTAATACATCAATATAATACGTAGAAAATTATCATTATCGGCCTGAAGGAATTTACTGATGGGCATTGGCCTCCTAAATACATTTCCCAGAACAAGACAAAACAAAACAACGATTCTGAGCCCTCTCAATCCAGCGACTTCCCGTGATCTTCATAATGTATTCGTTGGCCCATCGGGCAGGGTTCAAAAGTATAAAAAAATAAGGGTAAATTATTATAATGAGGTTGGCAACAATAGCAAGTGTTAATGATTTATTTATACTGGAAATAGCTGATAAAAAGTAGCCTGCGTTTATTAACGGGTATCACGCGAGCCCAAACACGACACAAATAGGCATCTTGCTTTGCATATTTGAATTATGTTTGTAACTCAATCAGTGGACCCTTTCACCACACTTGGTTCGAAAAAACCAGTGACACGATAAGAAGAAGAAGTGGACTAATAATGTTCGTTAACCAACGCTAGGAACAATTTAGATGGAACATAGAATACATAATATTGTTGTACCCTCGAATCTATACTAATATTATGAAGCTAAAGAATTTGTTTGGTTGAACGCACTAATCTCGGGAACTGCTGGTCCGAATTGAAAAAATATTTATGTGTTGGATAGTCCATTTATCGAGGAAGGCTATAGACTATTTAGCACCACGCTACAACTAATAGGAACAGCATTAATGGAAAATGTAGCAAAAATCTATCCTTTTTAATCACGTAAGAACTTTAAAAAAAAAATCTCAATTTTGATAAAAACAGAATGCTCCTAAACGTTCGTGAATGTTCTTTAATATTCCGGAATACTCGGGCAACGCCGGAACTCGTGGCTAGTATTCAATAAAAAAATTAATCTACCACACACTGAATCCAGTAAAAATATATCCGCCAATACTCTTCTGCTTCCAATATCTTCAAAACATTGAGTTGTAAAAATACAAAAGTGGAACGAAAACAACATTATTACAAAAACAGAAACCAATATGCATGGAGATATAACCCCGCGCCGAGCCAAGTAGTAAATCCCGTGGTGCAAGCCAAGTCACCGATTCCGTACCAAAAGAGGCGTTACTTTACCCTAAGGCGACAGTAAAGTGGTGAAATGATAAATTTCGGACGTTCGGGGGACAATGGGGGAATGTATATGCGATTGTCCCATAGTTTTGTGTTAGGGTTCGACTCTCTGTGGGCGCGTGGGTTCACACTTTGTGATCTACTAGCCAGTCTATTAAACTTTAACAAAATTATGATGAGTTTGCAACCCGCCAGTCGGTAGATTTTTATTTTTCACATTAAGGGTTTTTGCAATCTCGTCACAATTTTGCAAGTTATCAGTTTCATGTTAGTTTTTAGCTGGAGATTATGATAGCAATAAACTAATGCAATCACGAATACCTGTCCTACCTAATTCAGTTAGTCGTTTTAAAGTTTTGACAGGCGTCACGGCTCAGTTGGTTCCACCCTTCCTTTTGCGCCGTAGAGGCTGTTGGTTCGATCCCCACCGAGAACATTTTTTTGTGGTAAACAAAGATGTTTGTTCTCTGTTTGGGTGTTATATTGTATTCTAAGTATTTACAAAAAAAATGTTTATAAGTATAATTTACTATCTGGGTCTCCATCGTACAAGCTCTGCTAAGGGGCTAGATAGCGTTGTGTGGTTTGTAATTCAATAAAAATAAAGTAACCTTTTGTAGTTTTTTGCCCTTTCAGTTCGCAAGGCGATGATATGCGTGTATATAGAGTGGTCGCCTATAGAGGAGAACTATAAACGGTACAATTGCAATGCCGGCCCCCGCCTCGCTACATAACAATATTACTGACAATGTGCGAACGGAAGTTGTAAAGTTTGTCTATTCTATGCAGAATGCTTTTTCTATGGTCGATGTAAATATTCATTTTCAGAGGCAGCCAAAAATATTATTGGTATTTCTCGATTTTTTAAGCCTTGCGCTCATCTAGTTTGCGTGCGATGGCGAGAATGTACCACTGTCAAAATTCGCGACAGCGTGTGCAGATGTATTTAAAACCCTATGCTGAAACTGTTCGCCATCACAGATTGCCTAGATGTGCGCAATACTTTAGATTCTAGCGATTTTAAATAATATAAAAATATCGCGATTCATCTAAATGTTCCGTTGAAAGAATTTAAATATTCTATCAGTTATCGGTTCCTATTACAAGCTTTGTACAAGTTTGGCAATAAATACAAGCTTTTGCTATTGAATCTAACGCGCCGCTATACAATAACTATACAACAATACTAGTAAACATGCATCTATTGTAGATGACTTGTATAGCGTCCGAGCCAACTGGTGTTTACTTATGCCCCTACTTACGGGACGCTATAGTGCCTGGGACAACATTTTAGATGGAATAGGCTTGCCCTGCACCTATACCATCATCATAGTTTAGTCAGCCTAATCCACAGGAAAGACATGGTCAACATGTGCAGAGCTGACTAAACCGCGGGTTTGAGAGCACTAGCATTGGGCACATAAATTTTCTAAACAGAAAAATCCATAGGTAACGACTGGAACTGCGACCAAACCATCGTCAGTAGACTGATATATTGAGGCTTCGTTCAACCATAGAGCAGATTGCCTGTTGTCAAACGACTTGTTATATGGCAAGCCTCGTAACTCGCTGTAGCCTGTACCTAGCCTACATAAACTTTAATTTTACAGCTACAATTTAATAGCTGTAGAACGTAACCAATTTTCAGCAGCAGTTACGAGTTAAAAACAAGACGAGTTCATCAATTTACTCCTAACTTTTAGCGCTTCAATAAAGAGTTGCAAAGTGTACAAAAAAATTACAATTTAAAAATGCTTTTCCTTTAAAGTGTTTTTGTACAGGTAGTTTCATTATACTGAGTTTTATAGAAGTTGAAAACTAAAAGAGATAAAGTTTGATCTACTAAAACCACGATAAAGAATATTCAAATATTTAAATTTTTAAGAATCATCTGCGAATGTCTTTTTTTTTTTTTTATTTCTCTTAAATCATAAGAAGAAGAAGCGTAAAATGAAGTGCGCGTGTATGCGCTTAGGCTGAAACGCACTAATTATTACACGCACTTAAAACACGCTAGTGTGAAACCACTTTAAATATCTAAATTGGTGCAAAGAGAACCCTTAATTATATGCTCGAGTGCTATCTATACGATTCATTAATGATCAATGGAACTCCCAAAGGTTCATAACGCCGACAAAAGCCTTTTGTGTGAATAATGCAATAAGCCTCTCCATTTTCCGTCTTGAGTCCAGGTTCACTAATTTGAGGATCGGGAGTCCTACTACAAAAGCGTTTGTTCCCAGTCGTTCTGTTGAACAAACTACTCGGATATTTTTCCCATTAGTTCTGTTGCGAAAAAAAAACACAACCTAGCACAGAACTACTGGGATAATTATTGTGGTTATACATTCACTACGTTTAAATCTAAATCTGTCAGAAGGTTAATAAATGTAATATATATCAAAACTATAGCCTATCTTTTGCGCTTTTGTAAAAAAAGAAATAAAACTTATTGATGGCACCTGTCCACGTTTTGACAGTTAACCTTTTGAGTGTCAAGTGAAAAAGACTAAAACCTTTTTATGTCACGGCATTCCATAGTCCAGGCGGCCGTCATCTGTTTTTCAATTTATAAAGTGACTGCAACTAAGCAATATTTTAATCATAAAATAATGGAGTTTATTCCATTGTGTTATGGCCTAAAAAGGCTCGAACACACCTAGTTCGCTGGCGGGCGCGGTGGCGAACCGTTCAGTTTCAACATAGGGAATTGTATACATCCGCACACACTGCCGCGTCTTTTGACAGTTGCACGCTGCGATCACTACTAATAAAAACGAAAGTTCCCAGATCGTGACAGACAAAGCATCCCCTATTTAATGTTTTACTACCCCCTACTTAATTTTTCTTAATTTTGTGTATTAAACAATCGTCAAATATTTGATCTACTGATTAGTCATCGGTGAAAACGACCCGTAGAGTCTAAAATTTAGAAAAAGAGAACTATTGAGGATTCGTTCTAATATTATTGAACTCTGGAAATTGTTTTTCCTATTAGTTTTAATAGAAAAAAAAATATATTACCTTCTAAAAATATTTGTTTAACTACGTTAAAAGCAAAAAAAGATGTTGTGTAAGATAATAATAGGATAGAATCTTATTTGAAACTATTTAAAAATATAGTAATGCATAATGGGCGGTTATATCGCTGCAAATCAGTATTTTCCAATCAAATTTTGGATGGAGAGAAGCTTAGAATAAGATCAAATATCAATAAAAAATAAAATAAGGGCATTTACATACCTAGAATGAACCGTCATAATCAAAGTAAATCAATAAATACAAAAACAAATACAATCATAAGGCTAAGTTTATGGTATTCGATATGAATGTTTAACAGCGTGTAATATTTTGATTGATGGAGAAAAAACAGAACAAGTGAATGTATATATAATATTTGGGGACTTTTTTATAAGAGATGGAATGCATAAATATAATATCGAAACAAGGAAGTGTATAATCACCACCCGTGGAGACAGTCGATGAAGTCGCGGGCATCAATTAGTTCAGCCACCCATCAGTTTCCCATCTGACATTACGTCCTGACTAGGGCGTGCAAACCCGGTTTTCCGGTTTTGCGAAAAGCCGGACAGCTAAGCAAAATTTATCAATAGTACTTTTTTAAACTTTTGCGATCATAACACACATTAAACTGTTACACGGGTATTTTTACCGCGTTTAGGTAAGCGTAGTGTAGGACGCCCTCCGGCAAGGTGGGGCGACGATCTGCGAAATGTAGCTGGCAAGCACTGGAGAAGAAGAGAGAGAGAGAGAGAGACCGGGCTCAGTGGCGCGTCTTGCGAGAGACCTACGTCCAGCAGTGGACTAATATAGGTTGATGATGATGATAATGATGATGATGGGTGTTTACCGCGTATAATTTTCCCCGACGCTTCGGCTATGTTGTAATAACTGTGGTCGTGGGCAGACTGGATGGAGCATTGACATGAGTGCTATCGTCGTTGAGAGGTGGAGGTATAATAACTACCCTCACTTCAGGACGCAATGATAGATAGGCGTATGCCTATACAGTGAGGGAAGTTTTACGTATTCCGATTTTCCTTAGTATCAGAAACATAAATCTTACTGATTGAGCCTCAAAAATATTGTTTTGTTTTTAATCCCCGTGAACAAAAACTACCTAGGTACCCCGGACTAGCGGGTGAATGAATTAAGCTTAGAAAAGATTGCGGCGAACAGTTTCGAACTGCGATGGCGATGGCGATCAGTTTCAAGCGTAGGGTTTTGCATTCATCCCCACACAGCGCCGCGAACTGTCATTGTACGCAGCGAGCTAGTATTAGTGTTAGATACTGTCTTGAAACTGCGCTAAGTCTTGTTCCTCAAAAGTCATAACAGTGGCAATATGGAGGCAATGGTGTGGGTGTTGTTTGCACAAGGTTCGCGCGTTCAGTTCACCATCACTTTATTCTTAGCCCTAATATGTCCAGGTAATTGAAACATTACTAAAAAGATGCATTATTTTTATAAATGGTTTTTTTTTGTCTAAAAGCATACATAGCTAAAAACCGATAAAACATAATAAAACCAATACTTTGTTTTTCTATTATTGCACTGCGTCTTTTTTTTAAAACATCTAGCTGATGGAACAAGCATATGGTCCACCTGATGTTAAGTGGTAACTATAAAAAAAAAAAATTAAAAAAGCCCATTCATTCCATAACTACATTAAGTTACATTTCATGCATATTATTATTTCGATTATTATTATATCATCATTATTATTTACATTCATACATTATAGTCATTATTTTGTTTAAATTTAATTTTAAACTTTATTTTTAATACATATATTTTGATGTTAGATTTATTTTTATTAGTTTTTTTTTTCAGTTTTACTTTTTGTTCATTTGTGTTCTTATTTTTCTTTAGCTAGGATCCCACTCGGGTATAGGCCTGTAAGTGGTAACAGTGGTACCTATAGCCTGTAACAAAGCATTGCCTCGTAAGTCACACACGCCAGGAATTTGCCCTACGATGCACTGCCCTGCGTCCATCAGCTTCACGCGTACAGATGTTCAGCCTCAAGTGCCAGTAATTTCACCGGCACCCACACCCTTCAAACAGAAACACAGAATTGCTGCTTCACGGCAGAAACAGGTATGGTGGTAGTACTTCCCTGGATGAGCACTTCACAAAAAGCTCCACTACTACTACTAATCTACTCAACAATTAACTACTCAATAATAAAGTAAGTAATATTAAACTTCACTAGATACTAATTCCTATTTCGTACAATTTTTTAATAGTTGATTTTGTAGGTATCTTAGAATATTGTTTTCTTGTTAAAATTCTACTATATGAAAAAATATTACGTTGACCAAACCTGGAAACGGTTTTTGGCCGGAAGCCGGAGATAATCCGGTTTTTAATACTTTCCTGTTTTGCAAGCGCTATAGTTTTGACGTTTTTTCAAATTGACAATTGATTTCGAGCAATTCAAAGAGTTATCAAATGGAGATTACAATGGAGTAGCAGTATTCAAAGTGAAAGTCAAAGTAAAGTAAAAATGTTTAGTTTTATTCATTGTACCTTTAAAATTACATAATATCAATGATCACTTTGAGAAGTCTTAGAGCTAGGTTTATCTTGTCGATAAACCTACAGCTACAGTATATCTATTTATATAATAAGATAGGTGATGAACTGACAGAATAGTATACATTGGTGGTACCAAATTTTAACCCACGATCTTTATAAAATAAATTAATAATGTAGACAATCCACAAAACACTATCTATCCCCGAGCTTGTCTTGTACTATAGGAATCAGATAGTTGATGTATTACAATCAACTATCTCATTCCTATAGTACATACATTTTACTGCACATCATTTTGTTAACACATAGTTAGAATACAATATAACACTCAGACAGAGAACAAACATCTGCATTCACCAAAGAAATATTTGTTCTCGGTGGGAATTGAACCCACGATAGGTCGCCGTAGGCGGCGCAGAAGGCAGAGCTACTGCCAACTGAGCTGAGAGTCCAGTCAATCTTTGGATTGGATTGCTCGCTACCCTCTAAACTAGACTACCCGTGCTCTAATTCAATAGTATAAGGCCGGGTGTTTAATAGGTAGGTACTTAAGTAAGTACATCAGAAAACGTTTGATAGAAAAATTCTAATGAACCAAGGATACTGTTCAGTCTGTCAACTTTCTTACCATTTAGGTCTAGCACAAAATGTGTTCGGCGAAAATCTTGTGCGGATTAGAAATTTAAAACTGATTGAATTTGAATTGTTGTATTCGACGTTTTCTGATCTATCTAATCTATATCGCGCCCGACCTTATACTATTTATACTCGACTAGATATAGACATAGACTGCGGCGAAGAAAATAAAAAAAGGAAAGGTTATGATTTTCACCGCTATGTACCTATGCTATGTATGTTAACATGTCTGTTCCACGCATTTCATTTAATCTTGGGTGTGAGATGTTTGAGGATCGCTGGATGAAAACTATTTCTGAATGCTTGGGATTCTGCGGGCGTGATGTATAACTGCGTGTGATTTTCTACTTTATTTTTGTTTTTAATTTCCTGACATTTTATTTTATATTTTTCATTACTCATATTCAGAAAGAAGGTCTGAAGTTGCCTGAGGAGTGGGTTGAAAATAATACTTTTCAGTCCTAGATAGAATCGCTTTCAACTGACAGCTGTCATATAATTAAAATAAACTAGTTCTATTTTTATATTTATTTGATATAGGGGAACAGATGAGCAATCATAAAATACTTATACACACACATAGTGGTCAATATCATAACATTCCTGTTTGCATCAGCATGTTGGGTAAAAGCAATACCTACGAAGCCGTTTGACTTTGTCAAAAACAATGCTGCTGCTCTATGGGTTTAACAAGTTTTATATTTCCTACTTCTTTGGTCGTGGCGGCGGCGTAGCCACGCCCACCTCTTGTGTCAAAGTTTGGTAAAGTGATATGGTCGAAGACAGAAGGAGTCATTATTATCTACGTTTTGTGCAGCTCAGTGTAGCTCACACCAAAATTGAATCAAACCAAAACTTTTTATTTCAGCTCTCACTTAAAAAGCATTGCAGCCTTAACATACTTAATACTATGGTGACAAAAGTTCATTCAAAAGTAATGTGGTGAAAGAATTATAAACGCACCTCAATGAGGCTCTTTTCGTGCACTTGACAATGTTTTACGGTTTATGTAGGTTCTACGACATGCCAGTTATCTCACTATGTATTCCATGTACATAACTAGCCAATCGCCTTAGCTTTGCACAGGCTTAGTGTAGAAAAAAGGAGGGCAAAATGTGCTTTTGTATTTTGCACCCATGCAAAGCCTTAAATTTAAATCTGCAAATTATGAGTTGAAAAACGAGCCTTGTGGTCGGCTGGCAACCGTTGTCAACAACGATATGAAGGCCTGTGTACACCTAGGTCACTGGCAATGGCTATCAATGAAACGATGTCAAATATCGCTTTCAAATTTGACAGCGTTTCACTGATCGCCATGGCCAGCGACATATATAGGTATTTTTTTTAATTGTTGATAGCTAAACGTTTGACTGCCATCAAACCTGATGGAAAGTGAAAATGCAGCCTAAGGTGGAGCACGCTTAGCTATTATTCACTTGTTCACTCTTGACTTGAAAATTCCAAGGTTGTAATGCTTCGAAAATACTGACGACGGTAAAGAGCACATAGGTGTGCGCAGGCCTTGAATTGAAGACGATAGTAGAAGTGGTGAAAAAGTTGGACCGAAGAATTGGAACCCCGCGGCAAGCTTAGCCGTGATGGAGTTAGACCAACTAATTATACGGCTGAGCTTGCTGTGGGGTTTGGAGCCTTACACCTATCTAATTTTAATGGCATAAAAAATATTCAAATGTACAATTTCATAGGTAAAGACCTAGATTAAGACGAGCTATGGAGCCTGGCGTTGCTCGCCCTTATCAAATTGGAAGTCGTTCTGGAAGAAGCACAAAGAGATATAAGGTTTACGGTATGCATAGCCAATAATAGAAACTATGTCGAAAATTTGCTTCTGCAATAAATACGTAAGGGCCAAAACCGCACATCATAGCATTTTATACTTTAGCATAGCTAGCAGTTTAATTTTAATAAATAACGGCTCAAAACAAACAGTGGCGATACTAGTTTAAACAGACTTTATTTATTCAGTTTATTTGCTGCTTGCTACTTTGGTAGGTAGGTTAGGTATTTCAGTGAAAAAAATTAAAGTAGGTAACTATATTAACTGAATGATTCCGAAGTGAAGCCAGAAGGTCTGTAAGCGGCTTAACTTCTGCACTCGCACTTCCACACTTCTACAACAACTACATGATGTTTGAGCCGCTGAGTTGTTTGAGCTGAACAAGCTCAAGGTTGTAAATGAGCCGATTAACTGCAGGTAATTATTTCCCATGCCTAGCAGTAGTTAAGTGTTTTGATTGGGCTAAATATCTTTCATATCTTGACAGTCTAAATTGCGGCCAGTGCTGCCAGGTCCATTCCAGGGTTTGGCTATTTTTACTAATGTATTTTTATTTTTTTTAAATTAAGCATTGTAGTCATAAACCTAGACACTTTAAATGCTTCTAGATACTTTGAATAGACACAAGTTGTCCGATAAAATAGGTGCGCATGTCACAGTGCTCAATAAGTATCTTTTTTTTTTGAAAACTCAATAGAAATGTATTTTTTTTTTAACTTGGCAATTTATATGAACTACAAACTGCGACACGTATTTAAAATCCAAGGTTAATCCAAGATTAGCCTACAAAATAATAGCAGTTAAATGCTTTGAAATTGCGCTAGACCTAGCGCCAAAAGCGCCATTGTGATGGCAATGTACATTTCGGAGACTTCAAATTATTTGGGGGCTAGTTCGCCATCGCTAGCGAACTAGTTCGCTGGCGGTGTGTTCAAGCCTTAAAATGCCCAGTCTGTTATATTATGACAGCTAAGTAGCGATGTATATACCCTGTTGTAAGTATTGTGGTAGGGGCTCAGATAAAGGCGAGCACACAACTTTTTGTGCAATAATCTTGTGTAATCCCCACTTTAACCCGTGTAATGTTCGCACAACAAACTTTATGGTCAAACGGTCACGCGTGAATTGTTCAAACTGCTATTAAATCTGCGAGCGGCAACTGCGATGTAGCTGCACACGAGTACCAGCCTCTAACAGAGAGTACACTCTTGATAATAAGAGCTATGGTTTTAGTTACCACACTATTCTTGTATACACTTTTTTGAATTTCTTCTTCTTCCTGTTTTTATCCCACTAGGTCGGCAGACCATGTATTTTTCTTCCATTCTCTATCACTCGCCATCTCAGTACTCACTCCTATCTTGGACATAATATGATCTCTCACATAATTCATCCATCCTATCTTAGGCCTACCTCTACCTTTATATCCGTTTACATTCATGCATGCCTAACACTCTTTTCGTCACATGACATTCTTCTCTCCTCATAACATGTCCATACCACGCTAGCCGATTACTTCTCATATCGGTTTAATAAGTTTTGGATACATCCGCACACACTGCCGCAAACTTTGACAGTGCGATATTCGACAGCAATACTTACTGCTATTATTATAATACCTGCAACACGCGTCGTTTGAATGTTTGCTGAATCCGCGTTTGATTTTCAAATTTAAGAAACAAAAATTCGAAACTCACTTTACACCTTTGTGGAGCGGTTTTCTAAGCATCCTCTCTGTTTGTAAGTGACTAATGTGGCCATGTGGTGACGTAACTAAGTTTTGGACTGCTCCACGTTGTATATTGATGGTAAAATGTAACGTTGTGTTTGTGGTTTCGCCCGGTGGAGAATATAGCGCTTTCATTTTAAAGTGAACTGCACATCAGACACTCATTATCTCTGTTTGAAACTAGTGAATATAATGTGCTGACTGTATCTAGTCGTTAAGTCTACACAGCTGCGCGTTCAGTAGCTTTGAATGCTTTTGGTTGAAATGCTGAACTTTGTTTGAATTTAAATAGATAGCGTATAGATAACGAATAACGTGTTGTAATAGGCAAGTTATAGATGGGTGTTGGGTTGTGGAAGTATGAGCGTTGACTGGGCAAATGGTAAGGACGCCATTTGCCCAGCCAACGCTCATACAAACTCAAAAAGAAGGCATCAACAATATGGATCAAACTAATAATAGTTTTGAAAAAGTGAGTGATAAAAACTTGGTAGTCTACTTAGGAAAAAACATATTAAACTAGATGGTGATTTTGCAAACAGTAGATCTCACGAGCACAAACGATATCCATTAGTCCTCTTTTTGTCTTTTTTTGGAAGAAGTACCCAAGTCCAATCAAAAATCCCTGAAGTAGACTCTTTCATGTGATATCTGGTCAAAATACGCACTGAAAATAAGTCGGTTTATCAAGAATTCACAAAAGGTTTTACTAGGAAAAATAAACAGATTAAATAATTTTATTCAACAGATTTCAGAATAGTATTCATTTTATTCCTCGAAATTCATATTATGTTCATCGTATTAGTAGTAGCTCTTTGTGAAGGGCTCGTCCAGGGAAGTACTACTACCTACCATACTTATTACAGCTCTGAAGTAGCATTGCTGTGTTTCGGTTTAAAGGGTGTAGGTGCCGGTGAAATTACTGGCACGTGAGGCTGAACATCTGTATGCCTCAAGTTGATGGATGCAGGGAAGTGCGTCGTAGGGCACGTTCCTGCACGAGCGCAATCTACGAAACAATGCTTTGATATAGGAGATGGTTACCAATTAATTAGGCAGGACATTTATGCTTGTTTCATCAGCAGATTGTATAAAAAAGTATTTGTTTTATAAGTATTTGTTTGTTGTCTAGAAAAACATTTAATTTGAAGGTCTAAATACTTAAAGGAACAAATAGTTTGAGTGTTGATGGAGGTCCTGTCTAGACCTTCATTTGGTGTCAAGTTCTATTACCACAGCTGCGAAACTAGAGGAAGCCTGAGGGCCTTAAAGTTTCTAGGTCCTAGAGCTAGTATAGTCAGCGGAAAAGTAAATTTAGGTAAATTACAGGCACATTATGACCTAAGACATATACTTATAAAATAGATGGACACAGGGCAGTGCATCGTACTTACTATGTACATTGTACATATCGACTGAGTTTTATTTTCTTAATATGCATTAAATAATTATGCATTGTGGATAATTCATACAACACTACCTAGCGCCAATTTAACAAAACTTGTACTATGGGTAGCTGATATTAGTATAATACTTAAATACATTTTTGAAATCACTACCATAGACTAAATTGAATATATCGCAATCTACAAACAGACTGGTGGTACACTGGTAACCATAAACATAGATATATTAAAGCTAATAACATTTACCCAACGCAATAAAGTATATTAATGCGAGGTCTTTGTACCCTGTAGGGTACGGGCTACCACTACAGTACCTACTGCCAGTATTTATGGTACGGTAACATTCCTCACTATATTGCTCGTTTTCAGACCCACTCTTATAGTGTTGGCCATAGCTCTCATAGTTGGACTATGGTACCGAAATAAATAGTCGTAAAAAAACTTTCGTTCAACGGGCTTGGAACCATACATTGATTTTTCTCAAACATGCTTGGTTTGAGTTTTATTTAGACAACCTTCTTTGGGATAAAGCAAAATTGCTATAGGTGAAATACAGGCAACCAGCAAAAGTGGTATGAAAAACCGTATCTGTTTTTTTTTTTTTTTTTTTGGCGTCGCATGGTTTTATGCATTTGCCATTAAACCGTATCTGTTGTATGAAGCGACCAAATAAATGACATAGTACATAATCTGTCATGTTATTTAAACATGGAACGATCTTTTACTCCTACACAGTCAACCAAGGAGGTAACACATCCACATCAAAGGTTTTATTTTGAAATTTAATCAAAAGATTCTGCCTAGGAACTAATGTAATCATAATCATAATCATTTATTCGCATATAATTTTTCCATTATTTATTAATGCAAAGTAAGGTTCACGCTTTATTTGAGAAAAGTACTATCACGTATGTGTGCCCCAGCCCACTTTCGTCCATCAAAGCCTTTTCTTGGCCACTGCAGTAATGTACTATAGGTATAGTTTATCAATTATCAAACATTTTGCGGTTTGATTTATAATATAAATTCTGGGTCTGGATTTACTGAGAGTTACCCATCACACAGTCCGTCCATTCTGTCTATACAGGGTTATTCATTATTAACTGCAAATACTCAGGAATTAGGTTCAACAAATAGAATAAAAAATATTTATGAAATTATTTTTTTTAAATTTGTTAAAAAAAATTTTCAAGTTTTTGTATCAAAATTTTATTTTTATTAATTTCTTTACGGCTATTGCATAATCATTGCCACGGAGAACAGGACGATGACCCACCCAGGCGGTGACTGAACGCAGAGTATCACTCACGGCGCGCGGGCGCGGATCAAAGGTCAAAATAGGTCAGGCGCCAACGATTTCTTTATCGATTTTCTCGGGATTTTTATAACAAAACTTAAAAAAAATAATTTCATAAATATTTTTTATTTTATTTGTTGAACCTAATTCCTGAGTATTTGCAGCTATTAATGAATAACCCTGTATACGCATCTACATTCACAGAGTTTCAAGTGATTTTCTTAATTAATAATTGATTAGTTGTTCGTGAGGCTCTTTTTAAAAACAATGACTAGCATCAATCGGAAAAACGCTTTCCTTCCGTTGCAGTAAAAAAGGTTTTTGAAAACACGAAAATTGTCTAACAAGGCAGATTATAGTTAGCGATAGCCGTGAAATTTGATGAATCAACAACAAATTTTACTGTTACCTGTTGCTTGTTCTTAGATAACTGCCCCGTGGACCTCTGATAACTTCTCTATCTGTTACTCGTCGTTTCGTTTTATATTATTTTAGTCTCTGTTCTTTGTTTATTTCAAATATTTGTATGGTGAACGCAGATATTTGTTTTCTGTCTGGGTGTTATATTGTATTCCAAAATTATAAGTATAATATCAGCTATCTATAGAAAATTGGGGCGTCCGAAATCGCGATGGGTCGACGACATCGTAAGGGTCACAGGAATCACCTGGACAAGAGACGCGCAGAAAATGAAGGAGGCTGGCAGAAAATTAAGGAGGCCTATACCCAACAGTGGGTGATACCGGGCTGAAATGATGGTGATGATGATGATATCAGTTATCTAGTTCCCATAGTACATGCTCTGCTTAATTAGGGGTAGATAGTATTGTCTGGCTTGTCTACAATATTTATTTATTTATCTTTGCGTGTCGCTTTGTTTGTTTGTTTGTTTTATCATGTGGCGTCATATTTAGAATAAATAAGTATTGTTTTCTTTACTTCTTTTGATAAAACATTAACTTTACAGTTTCTTCGATAGTTTTATGGAAAGCAATCTTTCACCCAACTTCATCCCGTCAACATTCATAAGGTTATTCTTCAGCCGTAGTTTATTTACCCTTCTCCCACCTTGCATCAAAGTTTTCCTTCAGATTACGCTAAAATGGAATAGGTGTGATAAAATAAACATTTTTACGACATCGCAAGGGTAAATTGCTTCATAAAACGCAATTATCTCGAGAATAAGGCTCTGCAATATAGGTCATTTTGTTATGGTTTCGGGCAGTAAACACACAGAGTACGTATTAGTTGGAGATTTATGAAAACAATTACGTGACTGAGTTAGAGCCGCTCGTACCTATTGTTTTTATGTTACGGGTTTATTGACTACACATGTAATACAGATTAAAGAAACCATTTTATTTTCGTAGCATTGCTTTATTTTTTATTTATTTTATACATAGTGAAAGCAAAAGGGAAATAAGTGGTATAATAAGGATAATTCAATTATTTAAGGTCTTATAGTTAATTGCAATAAAAGAGGTTTGTGTGATTACTTCGTAGAATACGAATCTTGGACTTTAGCATTAGGTGTGATGTAAAAAAAAGAAAACGTTAAAACGTGAAAACGTTAAATAAATAAATATTGTGGACAATTCACACAACACTACCCAGCCCCAAACTAAGCAGAGCTTGTAATATGGGAACCAGATAGCTGATATAATACTTGAATACATTTTTTTTTGCAAATACATACTTAGAATACAATATAACACCCAGACAGAAATAAAACATTTACGTTCACCACACAAACATTTGTTCTCGGTGGGGATCGAACCCACGACCTACGGCGCAGAAGGCAGAGCTACTACCAACTGAGCTAGAGGCCAGTCATTGAGAAGAAAACATGGAAACAATAGTTGATTTATTTTTTGATATATTTTTGAGAAAATAAAATAAGTTGAAAGTTTATAAATGCTGGTTTATACTTGGCTCAAAGATTAAGCATTGCCATACAACGTGGCAATGCTGCCAGCATTTTGGGAACGCTGCCATCAGGTAGCGGTTTGTTAGATTAGTGTAGTTATTTTTAATTTATTTATTTAAGTTGATATTGTTATTTTTTTTTTCTTAAGTTTGTGTTTAAATAAAGATCTATAATAGTTGAAAGTGATAAACGTTTATAATTTAGTGCACCTTTGCCCTTTTAAGTTTATAATAGGTACACATACATAAATAAAATCACGCCTAACTCATAAGGGGGTAAGCAGAGATCACGAAATTTCACTTGCTACGATCCTGACATACCTCTTTCGCTTCGCTTACTCATTGATTATAAAGTATTTCGAAATCACAAAGATTTTTATAATGTCCCAAAAGCTAAGAGCGAGATTTGAACCCACGAGCTTCTTTTTGGTACAGGACTGAGCTGAGACTGCTACACCATCGGATCCTAATCACATTCAACGAATATACTTTGCTTTAGTTTTAGATTATTATTATTTTCTTTATTATGATTATTTTCACCAATAGGTATTATTGACGTGACAACGTCTTATAACTCGATGGAGCCGACTGCACGCACGAAAAAACATGACTCATGCGGCGTCACCTCGCGCTGAGGCGTTCCATTTAAGGCTTGAAGTGCAAGCTAGAGCGCTGAACAAGCGACAAAGAGGCACAATCGGCCTCCACGTTCGACATCTGTCTCTCTCCTACTTGAGTGAGCGATGCGTCCGCGTGGACAGCTGTATGACGTTGTCACGTTCAACTGACGTCAGTAAATCGACTTTACAGCAACCGATTTTTTATATCTCTAGTTTTAGAGTAAATCGCGCTGCGAGTTTTTTTCACCACTATTATTTATCTAAAAGTACATAAAACAGCAAAAGCTCTCAGACGAAATGACTAAATAATACTGTGCAGTGTTACTCCTTTTCCTTGCAAGGAAATTCAACGGGCTGTCTTTAAAAATGCAATATTTTTTCAACGCCAGTCTACTTACACTGAAATACGCCCGTTGCACTTAAAAATCCCATATCTCAGTCCATTGTTCGTCTCAACAATAGGTAACTGGACCAGTTGGGCGCTGAAAAAGAAACAATGGGATACAAATTTATAATACAGTTCTAGTAATGAATCACGTCAAGCTCTCCTGGGAGGCACTGGCTGTATGAACAGAACAACAATGGTTTTTTTTTTTTTTTTTTTTTTTACATATTATAGGCTTGCGTTTGTCCGCAATCTCACCTGCTGTTAAGTGATGATGCGGTCGACGGTGTAGCACGCTTACCTAGAAGATACCTGAATTTGGATATTGAAGCGACCTTGGTTTAGCGCTATTTTTACCACCAAAACCAGGAGCTTTCCCGCTTAGGTGACGCCAAAATTGATCATCATCATCATCATCATAGATAGATAGATAGACTGATAGATAGATAACTCTTTATTGATTACTATGACACATAGGAATACAGTATTTGCTTAAAAATAAAAATTCACAGTAAAACAATGGGCGGCCTTATCGCTAACAGCG
Source organism: Thera obeliscata (assembly GCA_947578465.1). Taxonomy (NCBI): domain Eukaryota; kingdom Metazoa; phylum Arthropoda; class Insecta; order Lepidoptera; family Geometridae; genus Thera; species Thera obeliscata. Next base: position 2,315,454 of record OX387927.1, read on the forward strand.
ATCTCTACCAGGCAACCTTGGGACGGACAGAATCAAACATAAACAAGAGAGGGCCCCCCCCTCTCTCAGTTTGATTTGATCATCATCATCATCATCAACCTATATTAGCCCACTGCTGGACGTAGGTCTCTCCCAAGACGTGCCACTGAGCCCGGTCTTCGCCTTTTCTCCTCCAGTGCTTGCCAGCTACATTTCGCAGATCGTCGCCCCACCTTGCCGGAGGGCGTCCTACACTACGCTTACCAAAATTGATGCCACGTGATTATAACCAAAAGATTTTTCTAAAGGGATTCTTCTTGACGTGTCACTAGTTTCTTCGAATCAGTAGTATTCTTTTGTTTTTAAAGTAAGCGAAAAGTAAATACAAATTTAGAGAAACATTATCATCTCTTTGTATAGCCCTATCCCACCGGTGTGTCATATCGCACACGGAGGCGAATGAGTTCGCACGACACACCATGGGAACGGTCTCGTGCGCCGAGGTGCGCGGTAGCACAGGAGCCCTTTCTGTGTGCGTTGCCATGCGTCGTCGTCAGCTGTGCGTGATGATCTGCAGAACCACGCACCGTAGGAAGGCAGCATAATACACTGAACCAATCGACATGAAGTTTGTCATAGAGGATAGCTCGACATTTGAAGACGGAAGTAGGTTACTTTTACAACTAGTTGATGGAACAAGCATAAAACCCACCTGATGTAAAGTGGAAACCACCGCCTATAACAAAGCATTCCCTCGTAGGTCAGGAACGTGCCCTACAATGCGCGCTGCCTTGCGTCGACTAACTTGAGTCATACAGATGTTCAGCCTCACTTGCCAGTAATTTCACCGGGACCCACAATCTTCAAACCGAAACACACGCAATGCTGCTTCACGGCAGAAATAGGCATGGTGGTATAGTACTTCACCGGACAAGTCACAAAGAGCTCTACTAGTACTACTCCTTTGCCAGTGAACAGTTAAAATTTTTTGCTTAGCCATTTTTTGCTTAGCCAGTGCTTTACCCAAGCGCAGCCAGGCGGATCTTCAGCATAAAATAACGTGAAGTAAGCCAGCACTCTCATTTTCACGGTTCCTCTGTCGCAGCAAATTCTTAATCTTTATGGAACCCTCTTAAATAAATCGGACGGTGAATGAATTTCCGCTCCAATCTCAGGAATTGTTGAATGTGCGCCTCTGATAGGTCCGATTCGACAGATTCTCATTTCAAATAATAATCAGCTCGGCATTGTAGCCCTCTCTCGGCAGCTCACGGAAGTATTCAAAATGATTGCTGTAATATTTTAGAGCTGCGACTCTGAATACATAGTGGCATTGTATTACTATGTATGTATTAATATCGTTGAATGTTGGGTTTCATAGTGATGGAACAATGCCACATAGGCTTCATGGTGACGTGTTCAGTTCTGTAGTGCAGTTTTTATAGGCAAAGGTAACCGCTTAACATTAGCGAGCCGTAAGCTATAGTTCCGTCGCTTGATTTCTTAAAAAAAAACTACAAACAGGCTAGAAACTCAAATATGCCTTGGGTACTAGCCAGGACATTTCATGACAGGCTTATTTTCACGTCTGCAGGCTTACAAGTCTGTGTGTGTGCTACCAATATAATTTTATACAAAACAGTTTTTAATTTGGAACACATTTTTCAAGCATTGTATGTGTGAGTTTGCATATACCTGGATCTACTTTGATTTCGAAAATAAATGAAATACCCACATTTTTTATTCCAATTTTTCATCCACGCGTTCGCCAATTGGACTATTCTTTTAATTGTAATTTATGTAACGTTAATTTTTGAACATAACTGTATACTGAAGCGTTATTAATGTGCAATTCATGAATAACATGTTCTACTTCGCACCAAACCGTACATGTTTCTGTTGGCGAATGGGCCATACGTTTGGCTTAGTGTTGCAAACACCCAAAATAATAACACGACAATATATTTTGTTGGTCCGAATTGCGATCATGTCAGCCGGCAGATATTTACTGCCTACTTTCTGCTCGATTTGATTAGTAGGGTGGGACAAATTAGACTTATTTATCAAATCATCGTGGGTAGGCGCTCGATATCATTCCTAAGCCCGGTTGTCATTCCCTCTTTCCTGGCTTTTTTTCAATCTTCCTTGTTCCTGGCACTTCATTTAGAATAGAAGAGAATTTATTCGATGCAAAGGTATGTACACCACAACACAATAAGAAAAAGTAAAAGTAGAATGCTGAAAAGTAAAAACAAATAAACGAACATAAACAGTTAAAGTAGTATTTAGTAGTAGTAGAGCTCGTGGTGAAGGGTTCGTCTGGGGAAGTGCTACCACCATGCCCGTTTCTGCCGTGAAGCAGCTCGTGGCATACAAATGTTCAGCCTCACGTGCCAGCAATTTCACCGAGACGCATAGCCTTCAAACCGAAACAAAGCAATGCTGTTTCATAATGGCAGAAAAAGGCATGGTAGTAGTACTTCCCCGGACGAGGCACACACAAAGAGCTCTTTTACCTATGTGTTTTAATAATCCCCACATTTGCATGTAAAAAAATAGTGTTTGCTTTCTAAAGCATTTTGGTCGCATTTAAAAAATATTCCGTCTATTTGAGGGTCTGGTCATAAGTTTTTTCCAGTCACTGGTATTAATGCTCACATAAATCGTTTTTATGTAGGTGTAAGCATTTGTACGTTAACTGCGCACGTTTGTAAATAGGTCGTTATATTTCGTTTGGAGTGGCACCGTCGCATCCGCAGCTCACTTGCCTAGGACTTACTATAACTGGACTACAAAAACAACTGAAAATTTTGTGAAAATAAGTAGGATTGTAGCAGTGATCAGGCAAATGTGGCGATGTGCTAAATGCAATGCATGGAAGTGTTGCATGACTATACCTTAGCCGTAGCATATCAAGTCAGAACCGACTAATTGACTTTGATTTTTCTAGCCTAAGACTAGCCTCTCGGCTCAGTTGGTAATCTTATGTGCCGTAGGTCGTTGGGTTCGATCCCCACCGTGGTTAAATATTTTTGTGGTGAACACAGATGTTTATTCTGTCTGGGAGTTAAATTGTATTCTTAACATTTAATTACAATAAAAAGTATGTTTTAGTAATATATCAGCTATCTGGTTCCCTTATACAAGCCCTGCTTAATTTGGGGCTAGATAGTGTTGTGTGGGTTGTCCGCAATATTTAATATTTTCATTTTTTCTCTCTAACTGTTTGAGTCCAGAAGGCGTTCCCTCGAAGTGCTAAAAGCACTAATATTTATTCTGCGGCTCGGCTAACAGGCCTCGAAGCCTCCTCAGAGGCTGTAAACGTCTCCAACGGGTGACTTTCGGTGATTTACTCCGATTTTATGAGACGCTTCCCTCGGATTTATATTAAATTTATTTTATGGTTTAATTTTACAACTCTGAAGCATGTTACGATGGTCATTTCGTCATGTCGAGTTTGAGCGTTTGCTTAATGTACTCCAGTAATTTGCTTTATATTAGTTTTATTGTACAGTCGTCTAAACTAAGATGGTCACATTAAATTGGATTAGCACCATACTGGAGCTTCATTATTATATTATTTTGGTAAAATGGATCACGGCAAAAAATAAAACCAGTTGGAACGAAACTGGGTTTCTAAGCTTTTAAGACATTTCAGAGTGATTCTTGTAATTTAATAAAATAAATAACTTTTGGTAATTTTCTAACCTAAGGAAACTTGATTTAAATTGTTATGTATTCTTCTTGGTGATCCTAATAAATAAACAATATAGTGCCTGGGATAGTATTTTAGATAGAATAAGCTTGCCTAGGCTTGCCTAGCGCCTATACCATCCTGACAGCTTAGTCGGCCTAATCCACAGGAAAGACATGGTCAATACGTGCGGAGCTGACTAATGCGCGGATTTCCTCACGATGTTTTCCTTCACCGTTTGAGAGTACTAGCATTGTATACATAATTTTAACGAATAGAAAAATCCATAGGTACACGACTGGATTCGAACCCACGACCTTAGGATTGGTCGTCGGGGCTCCTAATATAGACTACCAGCGTCAACAAACTAGGGCTAAAAAGCAGCCAAGTGCGAGTCGGACTCGCCCATGAAGGGTTCCGTAGCATCAAATAACATAATATAAAGGTTCTTGTAGTTCGTCGAATGGTAAATTGCGGTTTACGATTTATGACGTATAAAAAAAAACTACTGGCTAGATCTCGTTCAAACCAAATATCGTTGAAAGTTTGCATAGTAATGTACAACATATATTTTTTTTAGTTTTATCATTCCCTTATCTTAGAAGTTAGAGGGGGGGGACCAACTTTTTTCAACTTTGGAAGTGTCTCTCGCGCAAACTTTTCAGTTTAGAAAAAAACTATATTAGAAACCTCAACATCATTTTTGAAGACCTATTTATATATTTCTATTTATTTATAAAAAAAATTTCATCGAACCCCACACGTATGGGTTCGATGAAAAATTTTTTTTTGAGTTTCAGTTTGAAGTATGGGGACCCCCAAAATTTATAGTTTTTTTTCTATTTTTGTGTAAAAATCTTAATGCGGTTTACAGAATACATCTACTGGCCAAGTTTCATCAGTGTAGCTCTTATGGTTTCGGAGAAAAATGGCTGTGACACGGTCGGACAGACAGACAGACAGACAGACAGACAGACAGACATGACGAATCTATAAGGGTTCCGTTTTTGCCATTTGGCTACGGAACCCTAATAAAAAAGGGGTATGCAATCCGATTTGCAGAGAGTATGCGAGTACATACTGGTAATTACTCCGGATATGACAGCCGGAATCATTTTGCTCGAACACGGCTCCAATTCGACAATAGCGTCGCCTCATTGTGTGCACCGACCATTGTGCAGCAATCACCAGGCCAAGACATAAAGCAGCTGGTAAACGGACTGCTGGACAGTTGGTTCTGTAGCGCTGTAAATCAGCAGTGGATTATTAGAGTCCATACGAAAAAAAATCGTGGATAGAGTAAAAATTACCATAAATGTAAACACAACTTCATTGGTAGTACTAGTATCACTGGTTTTTTTTTCAAATACATGGTATACGAAAGTTTTATATGAAGCGTTGTGAGAATGCGAAGAAGCGACAAGTTGGTGCGTGCAGCTCTATGACTCAAGGGGACAGCAAACAGCTTGTGTTTCCTGCTCTGGCTGTAGTGTCTGTAGTCTGGAGTGTAAAACTGAAACTTATAAACACTTCTCAAAAATGTGCACTGCGTGGGTTAATAGTGTTCAATGAGACGTAAAGCCGCCGGGCCATTTTTACCTGATATACTTATTTCATATCCTATCCATTCTTGTAACTCCACATTGCATCTCGACGTTCGCATCTCTGCCATAATTTACCTGTAAAAACGCAGTACTTGTTAACAGTTAATTGAACTGTCCGTCTATACGGAGCCTTAATACTGCCCTGCTTGTGACTTACGTTCAACGTTCTAATAAACATTTATTAACCCTCGTAGCAGCGGGGACTGAACTGCACTAGAATAGACAAGAATAGACAATAGAATAAAAATAAAACACTTGTTTAGTGGAAACGTGGCCGCTTAATTTGAACTCCAGATAAAATAACGTTATGATGGTAGTTTGTGGAGAACTTTAGTTATAATGCTAGTTTTTTAACAAATTGTATTTGATCTAAAATATTGTGTAAGTGAGAAAGGAGAATATCCAGAGGAACTTAAAGAAGAAGGTGGAAAAAATATGTGGTGCCGTCCCCACTAATCGTTTATGACGTGCTTAGACCACCTAGGGTCATTAAAATATTTTTAATGTTCAATATATTATTTGTATTTTTTTCACGACTATACTTTGTCCAGTTGCTAACCTGTCCAGGTGCTAATATGTCCAGCTGCAAATCTGTCCAGTTTCTCTGGAGGCATCGTGATATGAGATTATTTTCAGAATGCTGCTGTTCAAAATCCACTCCAGCTAAAATGGCTTATTTGTACATATAGTGGGAAGTAGGATAGCCTCACCATAAATCAGAGCAAACTGCATAAAAGTAAACCACTGATTAACAATTCACATTTCAACGATTAAACTCATAGTTAGTTGGCAATCAACGTGTGGACCGCCGAGGAAGCAATAACGAATAATACGACAGTCAGTCGGCTTACCGGCGATTAACTTCCCGAAATTAAAAGCGACGACAGAGAGATAATAAAAGCAGTTGGTGGAAACGTGACCAATATGTCCTAGGAGGATTGGACATAGAACAAATATGGTAAGCGCATAGAAGTGTCACTCGTTGATCTATCTGATTTTAATCCTTCTTCTTCTTCCTGCCCTTATCCCACTTTATGCGGGGTCGTCACTACTTGTCTTCTTCCTCCATTCTCCTATCTGTCAGCCGTCATTCCTGCATTCACTCCTCTCCTATCCATGTCATCTTTCACACAGTTCATTAATGTTTTCCTTGGTCTACCTCTTCTCACATATCCATCCACATCCATACTCATTACCTGATTGTAATTCATTGTAACTTAATTCACGATAGGCTTAAACAGTCAACTTTGATGGGAGAATAACAAACAAAGAGATTAAAGCATGCATAATAAAATTAAGTAGACAATAGTTCAAAACAAATAACCTATAATTAATTAAAGGTTTATTTTCAACTTCCGTCTACTCACTTTTTCGCTCTTTGCGTACGATACGACGACGTCTGCACTTCTGACGGCTGTCAGAGCGGAATGGAGGAGGAAGACATGTTGTACCGACCCAACATAAAGTGGGATAAGGGCAGGAAGAAGAAGACGACGTCTGCACTTCTTTTTGGATGGTAGGTGTGACGCAACGCTAATTGACGTTTGACAGGGTTGACTGCGTGGTTGTTTGTCGCAGACCTGTCGTGAGATACGTCATCAAGACGCTTCGTTAGCGGTAGAAAGAGTTTCACTTCTATACTATCGATAAGTTATGTCCAGCGGGCCTCGTCTGATCGTGGCTTTATGTACATCACGTAGTAGGAGTTTGCTTTGCCAACGGGAGCTGGCTTACTGCTCGATCGGATATCGAATCTTAGTTTGAGCGGGAATAGCAAGCATACGCTTGTCTTCAATGTTTGAGAGCAAATGTTATGCCAAGTGCCAATAAATTCTTCGAGTTATTCAGTAAATTGCGCATTCGATTATGGACTTTTTTATATTGCGGTCAGCTTACGAACGTCAATATCTGTCTTCAAACAAGGTGCTATATTTTTTATCACTTTCACTTGCTTAAATAGTTATTTAAAATTCCTCTTTATTAAAAGTCTGCAAGAGACGAGTTTCATTGATGAGATCGCCGTTATACAGTTTGTTTAATTATCTTTAAGTTATATTAATCTAAATGCATACTAGTATCACTTTTTTCGGTTTATGGGAAGCACCCACCTCGAAGTAAAGCCAACTGCATCACTTAGCTGTAATATAACAAAATTAAATACAACTACCAAATAACAGAAGCTAAAAACGGGAGCCTGACAACGAAATTAGAGATCACACGAAATAAAATCAAAGCACGGCACGGCAGAGAAATAAATAAAAATCGCAAAAACAGTACAAATCGATTTATTGGGCATTCATTTAGTTTTTTTGGTGAATGCCCACACAACCCAGCGTAACACTGCGTACCAATTATGCTCTATTTTGCTTTATTTGACTCCACATTCGTTTATCAAGCTGTGTTACATTTACTTTTAAATTAGTCAAAAAAACGAGGGAGTTTTAAAGTAATTAGTCTTTAGGTGGATGGGGTGGGTGCGCGGGACTTTTACCTAGTAGTTAGCCAATTTTCATAAGTACTCACCTTGTACCTATACCTTGTTTGTATTTAAGTTCTAGTTTGTTCTTTGTATTTGTGTTCATTCAATAAACTTTTTTCATTTCATTTCATTTCAAATTCAAGCTAAATCCACTCACATTTCTGCCATGAAATTCAGGACGCATTAAACTTAATTAACATCCTATCAGCGTCCATGATACAAGACGCCAGCTCGGGTCCAAACTATGTTTTAATTAAGGTCTTTGCCAACAACATTCAGGATACATGTGTGGGCAAGAGGTCACTCGATGAAAGGGTAAGATGGCTATCGGTCCCCAGTTTCAATCGCGTCACAACTTCGCTCGTTAGACCGCATATGTCAACGAAATTTACATTCAAAACATTTCACATACAGTCCTTTATGTGCACACAAAGTTCCTTATCATTCCGTCACCACGGTGGCAGGCCGGTTTTGATGAATACATTTGTTTCAGGCGGACGGCGTGCCTCCAAAAATGCTTATCAGATTTTTTATAATTACTCCACTGGCTGGCTGGGTGTACAGCTATATGGCATTTTAGATGGAAAACCCTTGTTTAAACTTGAGCTGAGCATAATTTAATTTTTAAAGGTTTTTTAACCCAAAAGTTTTCATTTTTGTGTCAGTAAACACTGTAACATCTAATAAAATACGTAATTTAATTTAGTAAAGACTGAATTTTCTGAAGATAATCAATTATCACTTATTAGGAGCGTTTTCCTCGTCTTCAGAATTAATTCCCCATTTTGTTAGGATTGTTGTTCTTATAAATAAATAACGAAAGCTGCGGAGATAAGTTAGCGGCGGTAAGAGTTCCTTATTTGTTAACGTTAGGAGTTCGCATTAAAAAGACGAATGTGGGTTCGGCGCAAACGATTTAATGGCCATATTTAAGGTTGCCCTCTTGATCCGCTTACGAAACGAATTGGTTGCGAAATTGCTATCTAAATTGGACTAGTTCGTGGTAGACAATTTGCCAAGACATTTGTATTCTTGCGGAGAAAAATAGCATATACCTCGAAGATCTGATAGCGAACGACGGGGCCTGTCGGCATATCCGCGTCGGTTGGGCCCGAGCCAATCATTCGATCGAAATGAAATATTTCGTACCAATCGAGAAACTTAATGAAAAAAATCCCGTTTTCTTATTCAATATGTTCTATACGAACGAACGGCACAATGTAAGCTGATAAGTATTTATTGCTTTTTCAATGGGGGAAAATAAATTAGAATTCTCTCATGAATATCAAGTATCTAAGCGGGGTTTTGCAAGCGGGATTAATAAAAACCAATAGTTTCCAGCAGTGCCATTTACGTATAATATATAATATACCTAGTTTTAAATCCTACGACTCTAAAACCAGCTTTGCATTATGCTATATAAAAGTTTGTTCAAATTTTTCAAAGGTATTTTTGGCTAGAATTAAATTTTTATGTCTGGTTACTCCAGTCATATCAGCAACATTATTTCAAAGTATCAAATATAAATGCTTTGTTATCGCCGTACTTAATGGCAACACCAATGTTAACAGTCCTTCCTCATTGTCCATAAATTGGATGCGCTGGCAATTTGCTCATCGCACTGTTTTCAAAAATGGGCATTTTATTGTTCCCTCCTTTTATTTAACTGAAATTACTCCTCATTCATTAGAGCACAGCGCACTCTACTCTGTTTTTTATTTCCATTGTTGGTTTTCAAAATTAAGCCCCAGTAACAATTGCTTTGTTAATAAGGGTCCTACGATTAATCTGCTTTATTTTTTCTTTTGGAAGAAATAAGAAAGTCTTCAGACTACATTAGTGTTTTTTTTGTAGTGAACCCCCAAATTTATCAGTTCGGAATAAGTACATTTTATTCTGTTTTACTTGAGCGAGGTTGCGGGCTTTTTTAAAATGTTGGAATTACTTACAAAACGCTTGGCTCGAGGCTATTTCTAAATGAATTCGACGGTCCTTTTATTACTTCATTGTTATTTTTTACATAAATTGGCTTCCATTGTCTGACTTATTGTTTTGAATTTTTTCTTTTCAAAAGTAAAAATAACTTCTTATTTTCAGAGAAAACCTCCTACAAGTATTATACAAAACCCATAAAGGTACAAGTTTATTAATGAATAATACTTAGAATCTAGATAATTATTCTGAAAGTTCAACCTTTAAAAATAAAAGGAAGTCTTTGTTTTTTAAATCAACCTCGCAATGAATAAACAAAACTGAATATAAAATCAGAAACATCTTCCAACAACGGCTTTGTAATAATGACCGGGAAGATTGTATTAATTTTAGAATGTTTCGATCGGAAGTGGTTCTTTGTGGGCGCGATTAATGCGCAAAGGTGAACCTGAGAGGTGCTCAGGCCCGGGAGGATCATTAACAAAGATTCCTGCTACAAAACAATGTTTTATGTTTACACTTTTCCACGCAGACAATGCGGTAATTTGTTAAAGGATAATATTTGAGCTCGTTTATGAGAGCGTGACGGCCATATTTGTTTGTTGCTGTGCTGGCGAAAACACGGCACTCTCATCTGTCAAGCTCAACTGGCGACAATATACAAACGGACTGCGAATAAATTGCTCGTCATTTATATTGATGTGAAAAAAAATATTTTCGTAAAACCTAGATGCAGGTAAGACGCTTTGGCGCAAACCACAATGACTACTGACAATTCGCGTGCTTACTTACGCGTATTTGATCCATGATGCCATTTATTATGTTATCATAAATATACTTTATAATCACATAATTATATGGCATTGGAGAGATGATGAAAACCATGAACAACTTCTCGCTCGCACACTTTGACCTTAAAACATTTTGAAACACTGAACTATTAAGGTGTCAATAAAAACAAGCTAACTTTGTACAGGTAGCTACAAGGATAGTCAAAACGAGAATAAAGATCTACTGTAGGCATACGACAAGCTCTGTTTGGCTCTGTCTCTGGCTCTGGTTTTTGAGTCTGTGTGAGTGCTCACTAGTGTATTATATTGTGTGTGTAACGTTTCGACGTATTAGGATTTATTTAGACAGCACTCACACAGACTCAATACCAGAGCGAAAGACAGAGCCAGAGGGCCTGATATAATGTTGTACGTCACATTGATCACGAACAGTGTTTGGTATCCAAAAGTTTAAACATTTATTTCGGTGTAAAGTTAAAATCCCACACGTTTCATCATTTTCAGAATAATTATAATCTTTCATTATGAAGTTTATCCGACACTCGAATTTAACTTCTACGTTATTAATACACGTCAGACGCCTCAAAATGAACGATATATTGTATTTTACAAGACAAGGTGACTTTCAAAAACTAATAACATATAAAATCTAGTTAATAAGTCTGGGAATGCCGCTTTCAAAGGAGATATTTCCATACCTATATCAAAGTTGATATTTAGCCAAAAATACCTCACAATATTCAATAACCAGTACGGTCTTGAAAGGCGTTTACTATGTTCTATTTTTTTTTATCAGAAGGAGCACTTTGAAACCTCTTAAAACTAGGTGAGTCTTACGTGAGCTGTCAAATATAGAAGAGATATTTGTCAGAGTTTCACTGATCGCCACCGTAGAACACTTAGATGAACGCAAGTCTTTAGACCAAACGAGTGTATGATCATGAAATCTTCAGAAATATTAGTAACTTTGATAAAAATAGTATCAAACATCTTATAAGGTATCAAATTTCTTCATCGCATTAAAAGATGTAAAGTAAGGTAAGACCATTGTTTTAGATATAGGAGCCTATATATAAAGTAGGTTGCTTTTAGTTTTTCAATCAAATGTATTGACTGCCATTTCCTCTCATTTTCTCCAGTCGGTTTGTTTCTCATAGCTCTGATACTTGATAAAACAGAACGTATTGCCTGGAAACTTAAGCTGGCTCACCATGGACAGCGCCACCGTCATGTTACGACCAAAACGGTGCAGTAATGTGACGAACATCTTGAGAGATTCGGTTGATATATCTTCAAAATACATAAATACATATTTATGTTTGTATCAATAATTTATATGCATCAAAAAAAATTGCGTAAAAGGAAATACATGCACATGATAAAAGTAGCACAATGAGCAAAGGAGCACGCCATGCACGGTACCTCATTCCTATATTATATACCTAGCTTGGACATACGACGAAAGTCGTAGAGTAGGTATACAGATCACAAGTCTGAAGTCACGATAGGCAGGACACGTGGCCAGAAGAAATAATGGAAGATGGACAACGGCAACTACGGAATCGTGGCCAAGAGACGCACAGCGACCACGAGGCAGTTCACCCGCCCGTTGGTCGGATGATATTGTTGGAGTAGTTATTGAGCAACAATGGCTGAGATTGGCACAGGACCGAAGAGAGTGGCGTATTAGGGAGAAAGCCTATATCCAGTAGTGGGTAAATACGGGCTAAGAAAGATTAGATTCGCGCAAAAGCTGGTGTCATAAGCGTCAGTCGATGTGTTATTTGGAACCGGGACTTAATAGAGAAACTTTGAGAGCAAGGAACTAAGGTACGAGTAACATAATTGTATTGTCTCGAACTCGTTCATAGAGTATCTACAATCAACTCCTTAATTTGTGCGCCAAGAGTTAGCTTCGTATGTTATTGGCAATATTTGAGCGAGTAGAAACTTCCAAGGCACTTATTGCTATCTCGCTCTGGCTCTTGAGCTGATACTGACGAACTTTCAAGATATGTACCATTCTTTTCTCTGGGAAGAAAAACAAGGAAATCTTCATCTGTGTTCTTAGAATTAAACGAACCATTCTAAGAAGTACCTCATTGGTTGATGTTACTTTACGCCCTCCGGCAAGGTGGGGCGACGATCTGTGAAATGTAGCTGGCAAGTACTGGAGGAGAAGAACCGAAGACCGGGCTCAGTGGCTCCTTAGGAGAGACCTACATCCAGCCGTGGACTGGTATAGGTTGATGATGATGATTATAATTTTACGCCAGCGAACTAGAAAACTTTAAAAAATCCCCCATTTTATTTTGTCTGTTTCACAATGATTGATAATGTTTTTAGAGCATTGGCTAAAGCACCATTTAATTTTGTCGTCTGTATTACAAACAACAAAGCTGCCTAAACCTCTTGGTTTAGGCAGCCTAAATACTTAGTTATTATTTATTTATTTACATCTAAATACAACCTTACTTCTGATTCAATTCAATCTGATATATAGAGTCCTCAGTGTCTTTTTAATATGACTTTTTTAGTCGCAAGATGGAGTGTGTCCCGTCAGCAATTGGACTGAGTGCTATCTCGCAAAACCATAATCTTTTTCGATATTTCAGTAGGTATACAATTTTGAACCTTAGACGAAGATGGAAGAAAATGAACAATAGGTTATTTTTTATCTTTTTTTGACTTTGTACGAATTCCAGTTCAAATAAAAACCTTGGCCGAAACACAATTACCATTTGATTGACACCAAGTAGATACAATTTTCAAATCCTTTGAGTTATTACCGCTTCGTACCAATAAGTTACAAATTGAAACGTCTCGATAGCTATCACTCTCATCACATCAACATGCAAATTTAATCAATGTCTGTATAAAGGGCGCGATGGCGAACCTTGATTGCAAGCCTCCGCACGCAATTCGACAATAAACTTGCAACGGAACTGAAATTTCAACGCAACTTTATTTTTATCGAAGGAAGTCGTTAGACCCTATCTGAACCACCTAGCGCATATTAACATACATAATTATAGGCAGTTTAACAATTGGAGCGATGCCAGCTCGGACTGAAATTATGTACGACTATTACAGTTTTTCGGTTTCCGTTTGTACAACAATATGCTCTGAAATATTCTTCGTTCTAGAGGCGTTGCTTTCAACGAATTTGTTTGTTGGATTTATTGCGATCCTGTTTATGATACTCAAATTTGTTGCGTATAATTTAAATGAGGTTGATGATAAGCCGTACTCAAACCATAAATAAAGAAATATTCTACTAAGTAATAGGGTGTTTAAAGCTGTTATTTTATTTTCCAGTTAATCATATAATTTTTACTTCATACACGCAAAACCTATTCCTTTTATTCGACCGTTTTTAAACTGAAAGAAATGAGCGTTAGGTACCGAAGTTAGTAACCTGGCTGATATGATGGTTTTGCAATCTTTTACTTCACTGAACACGACACAAACAATATCGTTGTACACAGTTGAAAACTTGATCAAAATTAAGTGCCCAATACCAACCTATTTTTACGAGATGTGGACCTGCGAAAACAATACAAAGAGACTGTATATTTCCCTTTATTGTCAAGTACAAGGGCGCTGCCGGTGACACTTCGATTTACTACGACCCTTGGTTTGATAAAAGTCCTCCCGAGCCCTCCTATTATTTGAGCACCTACTTGGGTAAGCTTCATTTACATGGGGGGAGTTGCTCGCGCGTTTTGTGGAAAGGATGTGTAATTGTGTATATGTTGGCTGATTTTTGAGTATACGAGATAACGCTATTTGTATACCTATAAAAAATATCAGTAATTGTTTTTGACAAAACTTATAAAGAGATGGATATATTTATATTCGACGGATAAATTAATCTGTAGATTGAAAAGTAAACCCTTAGTTATAATAAATTACTGTACGCTGTCTCTCTCTCTCTCTTCAGATATTATTTATATTTAAGCAAAACAACAAGACTTATATGTCTTATACGCAAAATTCTTTTGTCAAGGGTCAACTAGGTACGATGAATCCGGAATACGGAGTAGTCCGTGGTACAAAAGTGAACATAATAATTTATGCTTACTAAAAATTTATAGAAGAGACTTATATCCAGAAGTAGACTTATTTAGTTCTATGATTAAGCTGTCCACGCGGACGTATCACTCACTCAAGTAGGAGAGACATAGATGTCAAACGCTCCCGAACGCGGAGACCGATTGTGCTTTTGTCGCTCGTTCCGCACTCTCACTTGCACTTCAAGCCTTAAATGGAACGCCTCCGATGGAATGAATGGAAATAAATAAATAAATAAAAATTATAGCATTGCACGATTTAATTTCATAAATTAATCTACTAATCGTATCTTCGAGGCGAGAAACTCTCCGTGTAAACTTTGTTTTATTTGAGTACCTACTTGGTAAGGTAAACAGCTCGTTTACCATAAGTGTTGTAGAAAACTAATTAATTTTGGCTAATGAGGTGTCTCCCACAATTACCCGATTAAATGTTTTTACATAAAGATGTTTGCTTACTTTGGTGTTCTAAGTTTGGGCGTAATCTTGTTCGAAAACACAACGGACGGATTATAATTATAAGCTTTATTTTCTAAAAACTGGAGCAACGTTATTAACTTCTACTATTTTTAGTACAGTGTTGTTATTTTGAGAAAATTTAGTTTTTTTACATTACGAAATGCTAAAATCAATTTAGCTTTCATTCAATTCAATCCAATACTTTGGTTTTACTTTTTGTAATTATTGAATAGGTTTTATGTTGAATAATATTATCGTAACAATGCTTTCAGCTTACAATCTTGAAGCCCGTCTGGACCGACTTGATAAATTGATATAATTCCAATTGGACTTGTCAGAGAATCCCCTTCGCAGACATTGTGAGTGAAAATAAAAAGAGTAACGTATATACCAACTAGCTTGACGGGAGCTTACCGGAGCTGAAAGCATCCCGTCTCAATTTTCCTAAAGTCGATCTACAAAGCAACCTGATGCTAAATGTCCCTTCGTAACGTAACAAAGAGCTTGAGAAATAGCACGTCTGAGGAGAGGAGAGGGAGTAAATTCAACAATTTATTGCCGGGCCCTGTATTTGTTGCAAATGAAGACCGTAGCGAGGTGACAATTTTCAGATGCTGGGTCGAAATGACCGCCTTGGGAGAAGCCCGCCGACGCGCGGCTCTCAACTTTTATGCCCCACATAAATACTTGCTTAGGTCGACCTAAAATTTCAGTATTCATAAAGCAAGAGAAAGCGTGCGCTTCATATTATTTAAATGAAAAAAAAAATGTTTGCATTAAGGTGAAATGGGTGAAAAAAATGGAATATACAAAAACGTTTTATCTCCTCTTTCGCTAAATGATTTTGCTTATCGTACGTAAGCCTTGTTTATCCGCTACATTTTTTATGTTTTGTCAGTCTTATTTGTATGTTATGAATTTTATTACGGATACAAACAGCGCAGTTTGCTTGTAAAAGTTGATTTATTTTTAACAAAACGAGATTTACAAAGGAATAAATTATGAGGAAATTTAATGATGACACTTGACAATAGAGCTTTTTTTTCTTGTTGTGTCAATAGTTCTTTTGAACCAGTGTGATGAAAGGAGTTTAGGTTTGCCTCAAAGACTCTCTTTTTGTGCACATGACACATGCTTTTGAACTTTTTAGCTTCTATGACGTGCCGGTTTCCTTACAAGGTTTTCCTTGCACATAGTTTTTTGGACGAAAGAACTCTTCAATTCCCGTGGTTCGCTTGCACTTTTGATTTGCTTCTTGGTGCTGATGTTACTGGGCTAATTATATTTGCACCATTTGCCCTTGAAACCACGATCTTAGAATCGGAAGGTTACCACTAAGCCAACTGTGCTCTCGACGACTAAGCAAGCGTGATTATACTTACTACATTGTACTGTTGTACTGTAATAATGTTGGTAGTTCATCTCCTGAGTTGTTTATGTACGGATTAAGACACGGATTAACCTGCGCAGTATTATCTCACCTCTCAGTTTAATTAAATTTATATGCACTACTCGGTGTTTTCATTTAATTAGCATTTAGATGACGCTGTGTTATATACAAGGTGTAGAACGACAAAATCACATACAAAATCTTACGAAAATGAGAGCATTGGTGGCTTAGTGGTAGCGGCCACCTTCCGATTTCAAGGTTCAAATCATATGAAGCAATTGAGAGTACTGGTGGCCTAGCGGGCCGCCTTTCGATGCCTTAGGTCGTGGGTTCAAATTCAGTAGTGTAATGAGTTTTTCTGTCCAAAAATGTATGTCCACTATGTTAGTCCTCTCAAACGGTGAAGGAAAACATCGTGAGGAAACTGGCATGTCGTAGAACCTAAAAAGTTTTAAAAACATGTGTCTAGTAAACAGAGTATCTTTGAGGCGCACTTAAAAACCTTTCACCACACTCGTTGGTTCGAAATAATTTTTTTAAATAATTATTGTCAGTGAGCAGGGCACTAACGTTGCTATTCAGAGTGGCAATGCCGCTAGCGTCTTGGGGACGCTTCTATCTGTTACGGATTTGGATCAGTTCAGGTATATTTAGATCGTTGTAACGGTCTGCAGATAATTCAATTGTTTCTTGATTATTTTGAACATTTTGTGGATAATTGTTTAATTGTAAGTAATTCAAGTTGTATATAAACGGTCTTATTACAAAAACATGACTTAGGCTAGGTTTAAACCGGAACTAAGTAGTCTCGGCCTTTTTATAAAACACGGACTAAAGATAAACCAAAGATGATACCTTAGTAAGACCATGGTTTAGACAAAACCTTATTACAAATCATAGCCTATCTCCAAAACCAGGTTTAATCTATGACTAAAAGATAAACCCGAGAGACCCCTAGTTTAACTATGGTCTAACGTCAAACCGTCAAATGACATGTCATCAGTAGTGGATTGTTTAGAGGTTAGGTATCATTGAAAAGAATAATTTTAATATTATCGTGATGAGTTTCGAAGATTTAGATGTGCTGGAGATGTACCGGCCAGCGCCCTAGTAGACAGCGTGAACGAATCGATCCATTTGATCTATGTGACGAAGATTTTATATGCAATATCGATTTACAAAACGTTTCGTCGTCAAAAGTGTAGATTTATTGCGTGAAGAGTTGTCTCACGATTCTCGAGGAAGCCCCTTGAGCCCTGAAATGCAAGTGGTTTCGACATGAAGTAGCTAAGTTACCATGCATAACTTTTGTAGGCAGAAGAGTTCGCGCTAATTCATTCACTATATCTCCTGCTACAGTCCTGGCACCCTTTAGTACCTAGGTATCGGGAAGGTGCCAAAATTAGTGAAAAAAATATGACGAAAACCGAGGTAGTATGATCTTATGACTTTAGCTTTGTGTGAGAGGAGCGTAAAAGAAAGGTGTGGCACCAGAAGGAATGAACGATTTATACCCATTTGGCTATTTAATCTGTGGATATTATTTAGACCATGGTTTATGAAGTCCTTCACTAGTCATTGTTTTGTAATACAAACATAGTTTAAACCCTGGTTTTGGAGATAGACTATGATTTGTAATAAGGTTTTGTCTAAACCATGGTCTAACTAAGGTATCATCTTTGGTTTATCTTTAGTCCTTGTTTTATAATAAGGCCGAACGTGTCTAAAACGTCGAAAACATTGTTACTTTATTATGTAATTCAAGTTATATAATAATGTGTCTAAAAACGTCGTAAATCTTACATTTACTTTCCAGCTTTCGAGACACCCTGTATATCCCAGCAGTTTTTCCCGCATTAATTACTTACGTGCCGCGGTGGATGTATTTTCTTATCTGATACTAGTGGAATGGCCACGACTTCACTCGCGTGGGTACTGATATTTTCTTGCAAACTTTTGGAATTATTTTATTTTATAAGAGGTATGTTGATTTTAAAAGTTGTTTAAGTCCCGTTGATTTTATAAATTCTCGTAGTTAGTTCTATCAACAAAAAACTAACAAAACACCTTTGGTGGAGTGCGTGAACTAAGAACTAGGAACTAATAAGGATTCCTTCTGAGACTTGTATAATGTGTAGTCATACAGATGTTCAGCCTCACGTGTTAGTTATTTCACCGGCACCCACACCCTTCATACCGAAACACAGCGATGCTGCTTCACGGCAGAAATAGGCACGGTAGAAGTACTTCCCCGGACGAGCCCTTCACAAAGAGCTATACTACTACTAAGCTACGCTAGCCTTGTTGCAGGATATTCTTGAAATTGAACCTATCACAGGGGGAAAGCATAAAGTACTATTAGGTTTTTCACTTTTATGATCTCACAAACGGTGCGTCGGTCGTAGAAAATCGTAGAGCCCTTCTATATAAATAAATATTATAGACGATCATCACAACACTATCTAGCCCCAAACTAAGCAGAGCTGGGAACCAGATAGCTGATATAATACTAACATACATTTTTTGTTGTAAATACATACTTAGAATACAATATAACACCCAGACAGAGAACAAACATTTATGTTACCCACACAAATATTTGTTCTCGGTGGGGATCAAACCCACGACCTACGGCGCAGAAGGCAGAGCTACTACCAACTGAGCTAGAGGCCAGCCAATATGTATGTATGTTCTCTGTCTGGGTGTTATATTGTATTCCAAAATATTTGTGTGTTGAACACAGATGTTGGTTCTCTGACCAACATCTGTGTTCAACACACAAATATTTGTTCTCGGTGGGGATCGAACCCACGACCTACGGCTCAGAAGGCAGAGCTACTACCAACTAAGCTGAGAGGCCAGTCAGTCTTTAACCACCCACGACTGAAAGATGCTTTGAAGAATGGACTATTGCCTGGACACTCGGAAAGTCTTGAGCTGCCAACTCCACAGACTTCCTTCAAGTACTACTCTATAGTACCTACTTGAAAGATGTCTGTGAGGTTGGCAGGAACGTCGGGTGCATCGGGTGGGCTTTCTAAACGGAAAATTATCTCGACCATCTTCCTTTGGCGGGGGTCATAAAGACCTCACATATCTAAGCTTGCGGTTTCCATGAAGGCGTTTGTCATCGTTGCCGTTCTATAGCGGTAAGTGCGTTTTTACGGTACCGAATAGAAAGAAAGAAAGAAAATTTATTTAACATAACATACAAAGAACGGAACATTGACAAACTTAATATTAAAATAAGCCCAAAAAAATGTAAATCCTAGCACATAATAAAAAAAAACAACTAAAAAGTACAGTAGAGTTCTTTGTGAAAGGCTGGTCTTGGGAGTACCACCCTGCCTGTGTCTGCCAATAAGCTGGTGTTACTGTGTTTTATTTTGTGTTTGTTGTGGGTACTAGTGAAACTACAGGCGGCACATGAGGAAAAGTATCAGTAGGCCTACCACAAGCTCTGTCTGGCCCTGTCTCTGACTCTGTTTTTGAGCCTATGTGAGTGTTGACTGTTGACACTCACACAGTATTATACACTGGTGAGCACTTACACAGACTCAGACAGATGGAATGTATTCATCTTTTTTTGACAAGTCTGTAAAGTAGAATAATTACCAAATACTTTACTTAACTTACTTGTACATCTAGGCGATCTGCGATGGCTAAAACGATCAGATTCAGCATGGGGTTATGCATACACTTGTACACACTAACACGAGCTTTGACAGCGGTACACTGATCGCCATCGCAGGCAATCTAGAAGTGCCTGCGAGTTATGGACTTAACTTTAATGGGCAAAGCGGCAGCCGCTTTTCTGGAAACGTAGCTCAGACATAGTGAATGTTCAAAGGCTTAAATAGTCACGTGTGAGTCGAAAATCTGGTCGACAGAGCGTCTAATTTATGGAATATCTAGCAAAGCACAAAGCGAGACTCCACAAACGCAGAAAGTTCCTTTGGCCTTAGTTTCTTGAGAAGATGTCGCCGTCATAAAACCGTCACGGCTCAGTTGGTAGTAGCTCTGCCTTTGGAAAACCGACAGTGGAACTACTACATCAAATCACAACTGGGCTCGATGTCTTGCTTCATGTTTTTATATCGTATAAGAATTTATTTTGTATCAAAATGAGCTCAGGACTTGCAAATATTATACTGTTGGTTATGAGAGCACTGGTGGTCTAGTGGTAGCGGTCCCACCTTACGATCGTGGGTGGTGTGGTGGGTTTAAATCCAGTCGTGCATCAACGTGGTTTTTTGTCTATGAAAATTTATACGCACTATGTCAGTACTGTCAAACGGTAAAAGAAAACATCGTGAGGAAACCGGCATATCGTAGAACATAAAAAATCTAAAAAATGTGTCAGGTGTCACGCAAAAAGGGCTCGCTAAAGGGTTTGCGGAAATCAGTCCGCACGCCGAGTGCGGGTCAAAGAATTTGCCGAATTTGGGCGTATAAAATGACGCATTTCGGCTAAAAGACGAGCGTCATAGATCCGACGCTTTTTTGAAAATTCTAACTTTAAACTCAAGCGTGCCTCTTATAAAGCTTTGTAACTCCATCCAGCGTTTGTCGATGAAATCACGGAACTGAGATGGAAATTGTATGCACTGGCTACTCTCTTGCTATTATAATTCAAAACTGGGTATTCTTAAAGTTGGCTTTGTAATGTTGAAATATTTTGTAGCGGGGTTCTTCTCAAATGATCATTAATTCTATTTCAATAAGACTTTATTTTTTAAAATCACAAGAACTCTAGCAGAGGAACTCTTTTTCAAATAACTTTTTAAGGAAAGTACATAGCGTACTAGCGTAACTAAAGTACCAACAGTGAATTCTTGTGTTCTGATTTTAAGGGTATCGGTGCATGTCTAGACTAAGCATTTTGTTGAAGGCAAAGGTAGCCGTTCAACATCAGGCGTGCCATCTGTTTTTTTTCTTTTCCTGAAAATATACAATTTTGTTTTTATTTCTTTTTAGGTTTTTAAGTTGTTCGTTTCGAAAGTACAACCTAGCTAAAGCTTGCACTGATGCTCGGAATTTTAAATAATTCAAATGTTACATTGCAATGCGCTAAACTTTTACAAATATTATGTAGAACGTAAATGATGGCGTTCGTAACGACGCGATGTCTCTCAAACGGACCTTTAGCACTAGTTTCCTTTAGACCAAGATACCTTTTTTAAGACCAAGTGAGGGTAGTTGCAACTGCGACTGCATCCGCTTCTCAACGGTAACTCCAATTAACTCCAGTCTGCCCGTGACCGCGGCTGTTGCAACACGGTTGAAACGTAATCGAGATAAATACCCGTTGGTTCCATATAATTCTGCATAAACCATTAGTATAAAGGTTCAAACATTTTATTGACCCTTATAACAGACTATAAGGATGGGGTTTCACGTTTTATTCAGGATCTTGTAGTAAAATAATTATCTAAAAATGTCACCGATCATCGATCAACTTAAACATTATTGTCCACAAAAAGAGGCTCTTTGAGGCACACCTTAAATCCTTTCACCACACTTGATTCGAAACTAGGAACACGATAAGAAGAAATTATTTTTTTCGGATGTCAACTTGATTGTCACTAGCTAACTATTCTATAAGGTCAAAAACTGATGCTTCAGGCTCTTTTCAACGTCTGAATACGCGTTGATGAAAGTGTCTCGTTTCAAACTCACGTATTCACGACCACTATGAATTAACACGTGTGGATGGCAGTCACCCTGGACACAGGCACTGATTACTCTGCAGATACTAAGCCAAGGAATATAATACTCTCTACGAGAGAAGAACCACAACTCCATACATAAAAAGTGTAGACGAAATATCGCATAGACGCTAACGCCATCTATTAGGGATCCCACAGTAACTGCTAGTGCTGGTGAGTTAGCGGGTAGTTTGACATTAGTACCTACCTACGCCCTACTGTTATTGCAATACTATAGGTAGGTATAAAATAAAACGAAAACATGATGATGCTTCGTTTATTGGTCTAAAATCTAAATACATAAATTGTTGTATAACAAACAGAAGTACAATTACTATAATATTATTAACACAGCCAAATTCAACGTGAAGTATTTGTCAATAACCGCAACAATATAATCGTAAATTCACTTTTTGTTTTTATTTATGAAATAGTAATAACTATCAGGATTGAACATTGTAGGCAAGATCTCAAATCAACCATAATAAATATATTTGGACAAGAACAGATTTTTTATTTGTTTTCTCTTCAGAACTGTTCTCACACAAGGTCACTATATTATTTCTCACTTTTTTGCTAACTAGTCTCAACCACAGTGTTGTAAATATTGAGCTTATTAATGTGTAGGTTTTTCATAAACTAATAAATAAACTTTTCATTTAGTAATTTATTAATTAAAATAAGTGTAAACATATCATTTAAATGTAAATTTAACTATAGAAAATAAAGTTAGTATCGATATTAATAATCGTTTTCATCGATTGTTGATATTCATCACAAGGCTTTTGTATAATGGTAACTTTTTCTTGTTCTGTCTCGTTTCCTCTTGCATATTCAATATCTTCTCCCTCACTCACTTCGATTCCATATTTTGTAGTCTTCACAGCTTCAAACAAAGTTATATGACCCTGTACTAAGCTTGCTAAATGCATTGAATGAATGAATGACTGAATGCACCCGTGTTGTTCATTGCAATAAAGCACAATTAGATAGTAGTCATTCACTTTAAACACTGTCACTGCTAACTCTGCAGATACTAAGCTTGCAAAATGCATTGAATGAATGAATGACTGAATGAACCCGTGTTGTTCATCTCAAAGTACATGTAGATAGTAGTCATTCATTCTAAACACGAGACTGATTACTCTACAGAGACTAAGGCTCGTATTCAGAATTATTGTTTGAGTCTGATTCCAGCCTCAAACAATAATTCTGACACGATAAGAAGAAGAAGAATGCATTGAATGAATGAATGACTGAATGAACCTCTATAGTTCATTGAAACAAAGCACATGTAGATAGTATTCATTCATTTTAAGCACTAATTGATCTGTAAAGACTATAATATGAATGTCTGAATGAACCCATGAGTTCAATATAAGACATTCGTGAATGTCACTGACACTGTCACAGGTTCTTGCAATGGACACCCTACGCGGTTGTATTCTAAGCCTTTTTCCTTCCCTAAAAAGTGATGTATGAAGTATGAATGAGATGTGGAAGGATGGATAATATTATGGTGAAAATATGGTTGTTGTGTTTTGTTTTTTGTGTTGTTGTTATTGTGTAAAAGACGACATGGATAAGCAGCTAAGAAAAAAATGAAATGCAGCTGTCTAGCTGATGAAGGGAATGGAAAAAAAACATGTTGTGCCGACCCGACATAAAGTGGGTTAAGGGCAGGAAGAAAAGGATATCCCTTCCACACAAAACGTGTCTGATTGTGCTCTAATCTCCGCTATTTCAAGTTTCCTTTCTGGATAGTACACTGTGGCTCCGTGGCGTTTCCATCGAGTATGCAGTACACATCCTATTTGCGAGACATCCTGTTAGGTTCCAATACATCTGGCAGCGCGCGGAATACGTGCGTTCCGTGACAATGCAAGGACACAGAGCTAATAGCATCTGTTTAGAGTGCAAAGTCACTTCGGGTGTTTTAGCGTCGAAACTTTTTATGCCTTGCATTACAAAATATCACGATTCTTTCTAACACAACCAGAGATGGGCAGAGTAGGTAGATCTGGTAACCAACTGGAACGTCTAACGGTAGCCTTGTTTTCACGACTGTTTACAAGAAAGTTTGAATTTGGAACATAAATATTGCTCATACTCTGAAAGTAGGTCTGAAGTTGCCTGAGGGGCCTAATTGAAAGTAATACTTTCAGCCCTAGGGAGAATCGCTTTCTACTGACAGCTGTCAAATTATAAAAAAAAACAAGTTCTATTTTATTCAACCATGTTCCAACTTTCTAAAGTCTTTCTAACTGCAAGGAGGTTGTTGAACCAAATTCCAACTTTTTATTCAGCAAGTAGGTTGGAAACCCATAACAACGGTAAGAAGTTTAAAAAGTCTAATAAGAGCGCAATGTAAAAATTAAATTTAAATAACATAAAGATTAAATAAATAATATTATATCTTCTAAATTACTTGATTAATAGCTTGAACAATTTACCATTTTTAAAATTATGAAAATGAAAATATTGGCTGAATAATGCTGGTGAGCTGAAGCCGAAGGCCCGCCAGAGAACAAGAAAAAAAAAACCGGGAAGGCGGCAATTCAATTTTCATTTTCACTAATTTTTCTTTTATGTTTTTATTTTTACTTTCTAATGAAAAGCACAGTGTTTACCTCGGGTGAAAGTCTTTTAAGTCCCTCAAGCTCCATTGGCGCCCTCGCTACGCTCTGGTGCCAAACCCGTCTTGGGACTCAAAAAACGTGACTTTCAACACTCAGGTAACAATGTACTATTGCAGGCTTTGTATTGTGTGCGTTTGCGTATGCCTGCAACGATTTCGAAAAAACAACGGTTAGCCCCCTGTTTACTGTTATAATAGGCTTTATATCTTGTTATTTAAAATTTAACTGAAATTATTAACCATTTTATACGGAAGCTATGATTATAATATAATCACAGAAGGTCCTGAACATAAATCTTTTTCGCCTTTTTTGAAAACCATGATCTATAGTGTATGTTTAAGTTTTCATAAATAACTTTTTTACACGAGCATTTAATAAAGTCACAGATTGGAGGCCTTAATACATTTTAATGCAGTGTGCATGAATACACCCAATTTTGTGGTCAACAAACTAAGCTGAAGTGATACAGGTCACAGGTCTAACATTTTCTCCTTCTAATGCTCGTTTGCAGTAAAACGTGATAATGTTTATTTTCCAATTACTTTTAAATTGAAACTGTTACTTTTTAAAGAACACTTTTTATTTTAATGAAAATATTTAATCTACAAGCCGTAATCTTTCTGTGACAATTAAAAAAGATTCGCTTTGATAATGTTATCGTCTAACAATCCAGTTTATAGAACTAGCTGATGGAACAAATGTCCCACCTGATGTTAAGTGGTAACCATCGCCTATAACAAAGCATTGCCTTGAAGGTCACGCACGTCAGGAACGTGCCTTACGATGCACTTCCCTGCGTCCATCAACTTGAAGCATACCTATGTTCAGCCTTACGTGCCAGTAATTTCACCGGCACCCTTCCAACTGAAATGAAAAGTAGAGTTGGAAAATTAAACTTTTTTTGTAGAAATAAAATAATATTTAAACCAATAAAAATGTGATCTGAATTATTATTTACCTACCAGCGCAAAGCAGAGGTACAGATATGAATAAATTGATGTATTTTGGATAGGCTGAGCTTGGGCGGGCGCCCAACAGCCCGCTTCACACAAATTGAAAATCAATGAACCACGGTATTCAGTTTAATATGAAAATCTATTCATCTTTATGACGTTCTATGCTACTTATGACATGCGCATGGTTTTAGGCCTACCGCAAGCTCTGTCTGGCTCTGTCTCTGGTTCAGATTTTAAGTCTGTAGTGTTAACCAGTTTTGGGAATAGGACATCCCTCATCAAATCAAACAGCGTTACTCATCTCTAGTGGTAGAAAAAAAGGAAAAGAAAGAAGGAATATGGCGTCGTTACGTAGTTGTATATATCTACGGTGTAATAAAGTTAAACAGAATTGTAGCTATAATCAATGAAGAGTTTTAATAGTAGGTATGCTCACCAGTGTATTATACTGTGTGTGTGACGTTTTGACGTAGGATTTATTTAGTCAACACTCACCCAGACTCAAAACCAACCAGAGACAGAGCCAGACAGAGCTTGTGGTAGGCTTACTGAAGGCGATGTCCATGTGGAATTTCTAGGTAATAGCTTTTTTGCTCGCTCGACGACAAAATTGCATAATAATGGGTTCTATAGCAAGCATGGAGCAGCGGGGTCATAAAGACTTTGTAGATATTCTAGAAGATGTGGCTATTCACCAAAATGACGTATACTAGCACTCCTAATAATATATGCAAAAGTTTGTCATTCATTCATTCATTTTTTTCATTTTATTTTTATTCCAGTAAGATACCATGGTACACGTGGAAATGGCAAAAAATATAATAATTACAATAATATGATAATAAAAACAAACTATTACAAAAAATAGCATCGAAACTAATAATATTAGTACAAAACATTGTAAACCATACATTTATGGAGTGTTTAAATCATCAGCGAGTGCTTCGTCAAAAGTATAATAAGATTTGGTCATTAAGTGTGAGTGTGTATCATATAAAATCACGTACAGAGACCTGCGTTTGTGCCAACTTGAACTCGAACGAATATGAACGAACAATTTATGACCAGGAATAACAGACAAAGGCAATTTTTATGAAGAATGGGATATTTACCATGATTAAACTTTGTGTTTCAGTTCAACCGTGATCATGGTGCATGCAACTGTGCTGAAATACTGGGAGTCAAACCTCAAAAAATTAAATCATGGTTCATAAAAATAGTGTTAAAAACCATGATAGTTTCAAAAGTTATATTAAAGGCTACTTTTGCCTTTTTCTTTCGAAATAATAAAGCTAACCTAGTCTTTAGTATAAGTTCAGTTCATCAAGCTCTATTCTTACCATTGTTTTTTAATTCCGGAAGTTTTTTTTTCATTCAAGAAGCTTTTGCCTTTGAAGCATAAAATTAAATAATTTATATTGCGAGGCGTTTCGCTGACGCATTGATGGGTAACATCTATCTAATTAAATGTCATATTATCCTACGAAGCGAAGGCACAGAGACTATAAAAGTAACACACAGATATTTCACTAATAACTTTCATCATCTACCACAAGCTCTGTCTGGCTCTGGTTTTGAGTCTGTGTGAGTTCTGACTAGTGTATTATACTGTGTTTGACGTTTCGACGTAGGATTTATACAGTCAGCACTCACACAGACTCAAAACCAGAGCCAGAGACAAGGCCAGATAGAGCTTGTGGTCTACAGGTGAGATTGCATGCGGTCGCCGCGTAGGCATAGGCCTCCCCTGCATTTCCAGAAAGAACGATTTTGAGTTCTTTCCATCCAATGTCGCTCCATCGGGCGATTGAGCGCCCTATATTTCATTTTCCGGTTCGTGGTTGCCATTCGAGAACTTATAGTCCCCAACAACCAAAAAGCTGCCAGTTTTTCGAGCTATACAACTTAGAAAATATAGGAATAATGCAACTTTCTAATGGTGTTCGATTTGAAATCGGTTAATTCGTTGAAAACAAAAAAAATGCAAATCATTCCTCTTCCTAATATTAATATGATAAGCAAGCTTATTTCCTGGTTTGGTAGTATAAAAATGAAAAGGAGTGATACAAGGCGAGCGAGGGTCGGAGCCAGAGCCTTCGCAGTCCTGTCACGCCCCGTTGATACTCAAGGCATGAGCACTGAAGCAATTAGACGCCTATAATTACCATGTTAATTACAGGCACTCCTCCTGTTTCTCATCTTGGCATTCTAACCGTTTGTTGCATAAACATAAATTCCTTGAAAACTTTGGTTTTGTTGATAGCGGTGGCGTTGTTTGGCTTTTGAAATAGAAATGTTTTTATCAAGAACAATGTCACATAATATTACATTGTTACCTGAGGATTGAAAGTCACGTTTTTGAGTCCCGAGACGGGTGGAATTTGGTTCAATAACCTCTTTGCAGTTAGAAAGACTTTAGAAAGTTGGAACATGGTTGAATAAAATAGAACTTATTTTTTTTAATAATTTGACAGCTGTCAGTAGAAAGCGATTCTCCCTAGGGCTGAAAGTATTACTTTCAATTAGGCCCCTCAGGAAACTTCAGACCTACTTTCTGAGTATGAGCAATGAAAAGTTATATAACTGTGTAGCAATAATCTCAACGCCAACCTCCTTAACTATGAGTATTAGTTCTGCTATTTAATGCAATACAATGAAATGAAAGGTTGCTTGTGTAAGGGCGTGTGTGTGTGTTTTGATTTGAAGGTTTGAAAGTCCGGTGAAATTACATACACGTGAGGCTGAATATCTGTATGCCTCAAGTCGATGGATGCAAGGTAGTGCAAAGTATTTTATTTGTACTAAGAATATGTATAACATAAATTAGTAATTACTCTTGATACAACAACTTTTTGTATTGTTTTTGTGAAAGGCTCGTTCGGGAAAGTACTACCACCATGCCTATTTCTGCGGTGAAGCAGCATTGCTGTGTTTCAGTTTGAAGGGTGTGGGTACAGGTGAAATTACTGGAATGTGAGGCTGATTAACTGGTTCCCATAGTGCAAGCTCTGCTTAGTTTGGGGTCAGATAGTGTTGCGTGCATTTTCCACAATATTTATTTGTTTAAAGGCACTATTATGATGGTTACCGTTTCTTGGATTACCGGAACTTAATAGGCGGGTCTGAGAGTGATGAAAGAGTAACTACTTGCTTTATATGCAGGGTGTAAACTTACTTCTTTTGACAAGTGAAGTTTAAGAAGAGAAACTGTTTTTAATAATAAGGTTGCCTGGAAGAAATCGCTTTCAGCGATAAAGCCGCACATTGTACTTTATTTTATTACGCTGTTACTTGTGATGTATCCTTGTATACAATAAAGTGTTATCTATCTATCTTTAATAAAAATTCACCAATCTAGGAAGATTGAATCGAATTTTGAAGAAAACTGAAAAAAAAACAGTTTGAAAAGGTAACTTTCGAATTATGTTCTTTTTTCCAGATACTAAAGTTATGAATTGAGTAGGTATAAGTGGTTAATGTTTTCCGTGTTAGCTGATTTTTTATTAAATTGGTGGTTTCTATAGGTTTTCATTCAAAAGTCGGTGTATTCTATATTTACCCACAATTCAAACACGATTTTTGTAAATTGTTTGTGAATAAATGAAATGAAATGAAATGAAATTGTAGATTGTTTCATTTCATAAACTGTATTGTTTTAGTTAAAATATTAAACACAAGCTCACAGACACCCTGTATACAAATGAGTAGTAATTGTTTGTAAGTAATTAATAGTTTTATTGCCAAACAAACTATGTTTAGGAGCAAATATGGGTGCTTAATGCTTGCTCAACTTTCACGTAATTATACGAAGTGTAACATAGTTATTGACTATAATGTAGTTTTGCAGCAATAATGGTTTATCCAGCGAGCAAAGCGAGCGAAGAATTTTCAAACTTGGGCACTATCGCATTGTGTGTTTGTGTTTGTGTTTGTTCGAGCATATCATCACCTCATAAACAGCCCTTATAGCTCAGGTGGTAGTAGCTCTCTGCGCTGTAGAGCGTGGGTTTGATTCAAATAATACAAATTGATTTTACCATTTAAGACTGATGAGAGCATTATTGTACACTGAAATAATTGTGGTTAGCTTTGTATATTGGTTTACCTCAAGCTATATTAAGTTGAAGAAAACTGTACATTAAAAATCTGTTTGTAGGGAAATCGAACAATCTTAGAACAGTCGGTTTTAGCCTTAGTTTTCTAACTTATTTTACTTCACACATGTTCCCACATTTTGCAAAACCATATTCTGTAATATTCAAACCACTTTTTGTGAAAAGCGCAATGCAAAAACCCACGTACTTAATTTACCGCTGAAATCTTAACAACGACGCAAACTTTCCCGAGGTTATTGTGAATCTTACGGAAACTCGGAGCAATATTAAAACTTACAGAGATACCGAAACTTGGAAAAATAAAATATTCCAAATGGTAGAGATACCATTGTGAGTCTACGGGCAATTATGGACAATAATAAGTTGCCAGGCTAGATGTAAAGTGGCCACGCGATACTATGCCAAACTTTGTAACGTATTAAGATTATTGTTTCCAATGTTTTTCGTGTTGATATCAAGTTGACAAATAGAAGCTACCCCTTGATGAGTTGCAATGTTAAAGAGTATTTTAAAGTTATTATAAGAAAATATGGTACATAACACTCTTTGTTATAGGCGATGGTTAACACATAACAGCAAGTGTCATAAGTATGTTGCATCAGCTGGTTGTAGAAAAAAATATCTTCCCATTTTTTGAGAGCGTGTGTTATTTATTGGAAAACCAATAGCTTATAATAACTTAATAATATTAATACGCTTGAAACTAGTGAGCCAATTATAGATTTTCACGGATTCAAAACAATCTATAAAAAGTTACTGTGAACGCCGTAAGTCGAGATAATATTGAAGAAGATGATTTTATTGGTGCGTGCAAGTGCGTTCTACTTGCTACCAAAGAATATATCTACCTCTATACCATAATATTATAAAGAGGAAAGATTTGTACCTATTTTTGTGTGTTTGTAATGAATAGGCTCAAAAAGTAGAAGGCCGATTTTAAAAATTCTTTCACCAATAGAATGCTACATTCTTCCAATTTGACATAGGCTACATTTAATTTTGAAAAAAAATTAGGGATCCTTGGTAAATTTTGAACAATGTAACCGAAGGTGTAGAAAAATGAGTCTTAAAATGTCTTTCGTCGAATGCGCTGCCGAAACTATTAGCGATAGAACAAAATAATGTACAACAATATTGTCTACCCCGTGCGAAGCCGGGACGGGCTGCTAGTTTAGCATATTTCAGCAAAAGTTGCTGGCCAATTGCCTAGCAAGTTGCCCGTGCATGCTTATTTTTATGCTCGGCTTCTGCCCGTATTTTCTTAGGTATCTGATCTCGCTGAGAAAGTCTATTCTGCCGTGCCATTGTAGTGTTTCCCCACTGAGTTCGATCACTTAACATCGCTATTCATGCCGGAAACTAAATAAACAGGAGGTGTACAGCGAGGGAATAAACAGGTCCTTTTAAAGTGTACTTTTTCTACTGATAGGAATCTTGCATTAATTTACTTTAGCACTGGAAAAAGGTATTGAAATTCCAGAAGGAAATGCGAGGTTTAGTTTGAAACTTTTTGAATCGGAATGTAAGACCTTGAAACTAGAGTTTAATATTCGATGAAGTATGATGCGAATCGGATAGTGTAAGAAAAGTTTATTTCAAAAAATAGGATACACAGAGTATGGGCCTACGCACACCTAGGTCGCTGGCGTTGGCGATCAATGAAAAGCTGTCAAATTTGACAGCATTTCACTGATCGCCATCACCATACAGGTGTACGCAGGACTTAACAGACCCAATAACCTTTACAGAAAAGGACAAAGACAAAGACAACATGATCTCGAAACTAAGTCTCAATATTAGATGAAGTATGTTGTTTGAGAAAGTGGTATAAAGGTCGATTTATATCTACAGACATTGAGCGTGGCAGAGACGTGCCGTGGCAGACAAAATGACATTCTTCCATACAGTAACTATTAACGTATTTATATCTATCGTAACACGGCCGTACAGACACTTACAGACACGTGTCGTGCCCGGCCAGTATTCTCGGAAAGAATATTTTGTCTGCGCGGTTCATGTCTGTACGTGTCTGTGGCTCCTTGCCGGGCAGTGTAAATAGAGTATCGGAACTGCGTGTTTGAACATTTTCAATAACATGCTTTTTCTTCTAAAGCTATGCAGTAACTGCCAGTGAGAGTGGACGCCGATGACGGTGTCTGTCGGCAGCCGGGGTGTCTGTCACGGCACGTTTCTATACGTTACATATAAATAAATAGTGTCTGTCGGTGTCTGTCACGGCACGTGTCTGCCGCACTCAATGTCTGTAGATATAAATCGACCTTAATAGGTGCCTGGGTAAGGCCAGCTTTCATACTAGCTGTCAGTCTGCAGGTCTGTGTGTGTGATACCAATGTACATACTTTAAACTAGATAATTTTGTATATTTTGTGCGTTTTCTGACCTACGCCTGCATTGATTTAGATTTACAAGAGATCCCGGTTGACCCCCAGCAGAGTTCTCCAGATTTATCATGATGTTCATCAGAGGGAGTTAACGATTTATTATCTATGATTGAACCATGTGTTTTACTACTGATAAGACCTAGATATTTTATCAAAGAAAATACAAATTTTATAACCGATTATAAACGCTCAAATAATTCTAAGGTAAAAAGATAAAATAGAAGGAATATAAGAACAAAGATAAAATAGCTTGCCGTCGGTAGGCTTCAGGTTTATATTCAGAATTTCAGAGATTGTAAATTTATTTTCTATTCGGAACGTCGCGTTAGAGACGGTAACAAAGTCTGACAAGGTTAAATCGCTTTTACTTTGTTGCACGTTTATTCTCTTTCGGCAACCTCTCTGCTTTCGAATTTAAATATTTATATCGGGAATGGTTTTGTGATTTTATTTAAGACTAACCTATTTTTAGTAAGCTTTTAAAAGGACTGTTATCTGGAGCCTAGGCCATAAATCACTATTTTGTACTCCATAGTTCTTTACTATACAGTTTCGGCTGGTAAACAAAAGTTAACTTACAAACCTCTTCTAAACGTCAAAATAAGTTTGATACTAAAATAAAGAGTTATTCCTGATTCGTCCCACAAGCTAATGGCCCATTTGGGACGAAACAGGAATCGCAAATTTATTAATATTTCCATTCCTGTTTCGTCCCACTTTTGTTTTTCAAGCAAATCGTTACGTCATGTACTGTAAGCGACATGAGGGATCTTTTTATGTGGAAAACCCTCGTCTAGCTAAGTTAAAAAAATAGACGAGAAACTATGAAGTCATCATTGAGTAACAAATTATCTTGGGGCCCGCTACGATTGGCACGGATCAGTTGAGTTATCTCTCGATCGTTCTACTAAACCACTGAAATTGTGACCAAATTCTACTTTTTTTAATGACAGCTGTCAACTTTAAACGGTTACATCTCGAAAACTACTCTTCCTGGACTTCTCGTTTTGAAACCATAATGAAAGGTGTGATCAAGATCTACATTTTTAATGACAGCTGTCAAACTTTAAGCGGTTATATCTCGAAAACTACTCATCCTGGACTTCTCGTTTTGAAACCATATGAAAGGTGTGATCAAGATCTACATTTTTAATGACAGCTGTCAAACTTAAAACAGTTATATCTCGGAAACTACACATCCTGGATTTCTCGTTTTGAAACCATATGAAAAGTGTGACCAAGATCTACATTTTTAATGACAGCTGTCAAACTTAAAATGGTTATATCTCGGAAACTACTCATCCTGGACTTCTCGTTTTGAAACCATTTGAAGTGGCTGTGACATACGGACAGACAGACAGACATGACGAATCTATGAGGGTTCCGTTTTTGCCATTTGGCTACGGAACCCTAAAAAGTAGGTCTTGGTCACACATTTCATGTGGTTTCAGAACGAGAAGTTCAAGATGTGAAGTTTTTGAGATATAACCGTTTTAAGTTTGACAGCAGTCATTAAAAAATTAGAATATGGTCACACCTTTCATATGATTCCAGAACAGGAAGTCCAGGATGAGTAGTTTCCGAGATATAACCGTTTTAAGTTTGACAGCTGTCATAAAAAATGTAGATCTTGGTCACACCTTTCATATGGTTTCAAAACGAGAAGTCAGGGATGTGTAGTTTCCGAGATATAACCGTTTTAAGTTTGACAGCTGTCATTAAAAATGTAGAACTTGGTCACACCTTTCATAGGGTTTCAGAACGAGAAGTCCATGATATAACCGTTTTAAGTTTGACAGCTGTCATTAAAAATGTAGATCTTGGTCAAACCTTTATTATGTTTCAAAACGAGAAGTCCAGGATGTGTAGTTTCCGAGATATAACCGTTTTAAGTTTGACAGCTGTCATTAAAAAAATTGAATTTGGTCCCAATTTCAGTGGTTTATTTAAAGTACAACGATCGAGAGATAGCTCAACTGATCCGTGCCAATCGTAATGGGCCCCAAGATAATTTGTTACTCAATGATGACTTCATAGTTTCTCGTCTATTTTTTTAACTTAGCTAGACGAGGGTTTTCCTCATAAAAAGATCCCTCATGTCGCTTACAGTACATGACGTAACGATTTGCTTGAAAAACAAAAGTGGGACGAAACAGGAATGGAAATATTAATAAATTTGCGATTCCTGTTTCGTCCCAAATGGGCCATTAGCTTGTGGGACGAATCAGGAATAACTCAAAATAAAAAAATAAAAATAGGTGATATTTCACATAGACAGCACTATCTAGCCCCAAACTAAGTCAATTGAGAGGGTTTGATAACTTTCTAGTATCTCTTCATATCACCCTCATTCATTTTTAATATTTAGATATTATTGATTGCCATTTGCAAGGTTGAACTTAGATCAAAACTACTGATCGTGAATCTATTTGTTTTTTGACACTGAATGAAATTCATTTCCGTATAAATAAATCGGTTTGGGAAGACCAAGCTAGCTACGTCACAAGCTTTTAAACGTAGCAAAGTACCCATTCAGTAATAAACAAGTTGAGCCATGTGACGCTTCAAAACTCAACTCAAAAATACCTTTTCATAACTCATACTCTGAAAGTAGGTCTGAAGTTGCCTGAGGGGCCTAATTGAAAGTAAAACTTTCAGCCCTAGGGAGAATCGCTTTCTACTGACAGCTGTCAAATTATAAAAAAAAACAAGTTCTATTTTATTCAACCATGTTCCAACTTTCTAAAGTCTTTCTAACTGCAAGGAGGTCGTTGAACCAAATTCCAACTTTTTATTCAGCAAGTAGGTTGGAAACCCATTACAACGGTAAGAAGTTTAAAAAGTCAAATTAGAGCGCAATGTAAAATTTAAATTTAAATAACATAAAGATAGTATTAATATATCTTCTAAATTACTTGATTAATATATAGCTTCAACTATTTATTTAAAATAACATAGATTTGAGCAAACAATTTACCATTTTTTAAATTATGAGAATGAAAATAATAGCTGAATAATGCTGGCGAGCCGTAGCCGAAGGCCCGCCAGAGAAAAAGAAAAAAAAACCGGGAAGGCGGCAATTCAATCTTCATTTTCACAAATTTTTCTTTCATGTTTTTATTTTTACTTTCCTTGTATTCGTAATGAAAAGCACAGTGTTTACCTCGGGTGAAAGTCTTTTAAGTCCCTCAAGCTCCATTGGCGCCCTCGCTAACGCTCTGGCGCCAAACCCGTCTCGGGACTCAAAAAACGTGACTTTCAACACTCAGGTAACAATGTACTATTAAACGTGACGTCAAACGAGCACAAAAGGGTTAATGGTTCACATTCAAACGAAATTACGTACACATTGTTAGGTGAGCTTATAAAATTATAATACAGCAAAATTCGCTTTGGCACATTCGAACGCGGCGTGACTTCATGACACGAAGCCTCGCTGTGGGGAATTTTTATGAGTCGTCGCCTCGACTCACGACTCAGTGGGGACCCGTGGCTTCTGAACGACTGCTAGTCAAAGAGAAATGTAGATTTTCTTGTTACAAATGTGGAAGCAGTAGGTGGTATTTCTTCGCGGATTACTTTCCCGAAAGCGCACTTGTAACGCGGAGCTGGAATTTTTATTATTCCCGCTCCCCGAGGTACAGTTCGCGACACAGATACATTCAGATCATTATGTTACGCGACACGCGTTACTCACCGGTATGACTCTAAATAATAATGCTTTTGAATACTTGTGCAAATTCACAATCAAATGTGGAACATATTTTTTTTACTTTGCCTACCTTTGTTTCGCTTAAAATGCTTTACGGTTTCAGAAAATTTTTGAACCCTGAAAATATTAAATCATGGAACTTTTTATGACTTACCTAATTAAGTATCACAGTTTTTTCTTGTTTGTGGGTCTCTAATCGGTTGATAATCGTAAATAAGTATTTTGTATTTTATTCCAGCAGAGATCATCGTTACTCGTACTCCTCTGTTTATGTTGTTGTGTAACTTCAAAAAAGAATCAGGTTGTTTTTTTTATCGCATTATTTCATTATTTAGGAACAAATAAAAAAGAAGTTTTTTTGATGACGCTGGGCGTTATTTTTTATTATTAGAGATTATTTATTTTTGAGCCTATTTGTTTTTATTTAACCTAAATAAATAAGCTATGAATCATTCGCAAAGCAAACAGAACAAGTAGTACAAGCTCGTTACTCTTAGCTTCCTTTATTAAGCCCTGATGAAAACTGTACATCATCATATTTTCTGGATCGTTCACCTAAATTAAAGGTAATTTATATAGCAGTGTTTACAGACGGCGCTGGTTCGAGCTTTATTAAACAAATAAAGTAATTAATTGGGTGCCTTCGTAAACAAACGTGCTATTCCAAACTTTATTGCCTTAATAATTTAATGTTACTCGAGTTTGGACAATAACTCCGGGCTATTGGGAACTAAGGTTGTAAAACGAACAAAAAATAAAACTCTGTTTATTATTCTATTGCTTAAAGTGTATGTATAACATAAATTAGAAATGTACAGTTGCGGTATGAAAATGTTCGTCACCTTAGAGTCAGTTTTCGCTTGCACCAGTGCAGTGCCTTGATCATGAATACATTTTGACATAATTTGTGACGTTAAATTATTGGTGTATTCTGTCTATTCAGTTTCAAAAGGTAGTATGTGATCGTGATAGGTAGGTACGTTAAACAAATCAAGTTTAAAATCGACGAACATTTTCATTCCACCACCTGCAGTTTCTCAAATACAACACATTTTTGTAGTACATATTAGCATTTTGTGTGTGGCTCGTCCGGGGAAGTACTACCACCATGCCTATTTCTGCCGTCAAGCAGCATTGCTGTGTTCGGTTTGAAGAGTGTGGGTGCCGGTCATATCTGAATATGACCCATGATAAAGAAAACGAATCATCTTACTAATATTATAAACAATAAAGTTTGCAAGTATGGATGGATGTTTGTTACTCTTTCACGTAAAAATATTGATCGGATTTTAATAAAACTTAACGATAATATAGCTTATACATCAAAATAACACATAGGTTACAATTTAAAAAGTATTGTAACGGGAACGGGGCGAATAAAGCCGCGGGCGGCTGCAAGAATGACATATTTTCACAAGTTAGCTCATAAAATGGTATAACTGTAAACGAAGCGCACTGAAACCTCAAAATCACCATCTGTTGATGATAGCAAAATATAAATTTATATTAAAACTGCGTTCATAGCAGTGTGAAATTAAAAATATAAATATCGTGAGACACCACAGCTGGTACTAATCCGTAGCGTCGAGATTACGGACTGCAGAGTAATCATATACGCTCGCTTTTATAAGAGCGTAAGCTGGGGGTACACTATCAAACTGCACTACTTTGTAATGATAAGATTTTGTACGGAAGAGATTTACCACTGTATCTCTGACTTCTTCTTCTTACCGTGTCACTGATTCTTTCGAACCAAGTGTGGTGAAAGGATTTTAAGTGCACCTCAAAGAGGCTCTTTTTGTGCACTTGACACATATTTTAGAACTTTTTAGGTTTTACGATATGCCGGTTTAATCACGATGTTTTCCTTCACCGTTTGAGAGCACTGGCATAGTGTACATACATTTTTGGGCAGAAAACTCATTGGTACACGACTGGATTTGAACCCACGACCTTAGAATCGGAAGGCGGGGCCGCTACCACTCGGCCGCCAGCTCTCCGTATTTCTGATGCGAAGCAGCGTTGTTGAGTACCCAGATTGAATCGTGATGCGTAGATCCATGCATGATTTTTGTTCTTTTATACCATACCCCCTCCAAAAAGCTTTTTTTATTCACTGAAAACAGTGAATAAAAGCCCTTTGATCACTGTTTTGGTGTTTGAATTTTGAACACACCAATAAAGTCAACGTCCATCTCAACACCTTACAACCACCTTGCGCCAAAAATACTCTAATTTGATTGGTCGAAATTTTTAACAAGGAGTTTAGACAATGCTGTACTCCTTGGTTAAATTCTGTTTTGTGTTCTTTGCTGTCATTGTCATATTGCTGTTTTGACTGGCCACTAGCTCAGTTGGTAGTAGCTCTGCCTTCTGCGCCGTAGGTCGTGGGTTCGATCCCCACCGAGAACAAATATTTGTGTGGTGAACATAAATGTTTGTTCTCTGTCTGGGTGTTATATTGTATTCTAAGTAGGTATGTATTTACAAAAAAAAATGTATTCAAGTATTATATCAGCTATCCGGTTCCCATATTACAAGCTCTGCTTAGTTTGGGGCTGGGTAGTGTTGTGTGAATTGTCCACAATATTTATTTAAAAAATATTTATTTATTTTATATTTTAGTAAATTGGTGCTAATTGGGTAATAAATCGATTGAAAATGCTAGTTAGGGTTCCGTAGCCAAATGGCAAAAACGGAACCCTTATAGATTCGTCATGTCTGTCTGTCTGTCCGACCGTGTCACAGCCATTTTTCTCCGAAACGATAAGAGCTAGACTGATGAAACTTGGTGAGTAGATGTATTCTGTGAACCGCATTAAGGTTTTTACACAAAAATAGAAAAAAAACTATAAATTTTGGGGGCTTACTTGAAACTGAAACTCAAAATTTTTTTTTTCATCGACTCCATACGTGTAGGGTATCTATGCATAGGTCTTCAAGAATGATGTTGAGGTTTCTAATATCGTTTTTTTCTAAACTGTATAGTTTGCGCGAGAGACACTTCCAAAGTGGAAAAAAGTTGGTCCCCCCCCCTCTAACTTCTAAAATAAGAGAATGATAAATCCAAAAAAAATATATGTTGTACATTACTATGCAAACTTTCAACGATATTTGGTTTGAACGAGATCTAGTCAGTAGTTTTTTTTTTATACGTCATAAATCGTAAACCGCAATTTACCTTTCGACGAACTACAAAAACCTTTATTTTATGCTAATTGATGCTACGGAAACCTTCATGGGCGAGTCTGACTCGCACTTGGCTGCTTTTTTTTTTTCTTTGTGTGTTTCGTCACGTGAGTCTAAGCTTTACGTTGTTCCTTTAACTATGTTACCATCGAGGGAGGGTGCATGAGATTAAAGTGCAGTACATCATTAGCTGGGGATAATAACCACCCTTGCTCATTCATTAGATATTATTATACGAGACGACAACATTTATTTTTTTTACTTGTTTCTGCTAGCGAATTTTCTTTATAAACAATTTACCTTATAAAATATCGCCTATTTGTTATTGGCGATATACTCAAAACCAGAACCAGAGACAGAGCCAGACAGAGCTCATGGTAGGCCTAAGGTGGGTCATATGCTTGTTCCATCAGCTAGTTTTATAACAAAATACCTTAGCATTTAGGTAAGTACATTACTTGAAATATTAATTCTTACAAGAATGCTTGACTACAATTTGAATATAACTTTAGTTATATTACCATCTCGCCCCAAATTAAGCAAAGTTTGTACCTCAAGTTACCCAAACACAAAGAAAAATGACGCTTATTACAAGGACATAAGAGCTAGCAGTGTATAGTCTGATGCGTATCCTTGTGTACTATGGGAACCAGATAGCTAATATTATAAAATTTAAAAGCATATTTTTGTAAATACATATTTAGAATACAACAGAACACCCAAACAGATAACAAACATCCGTACACCACACAAATATCTGTACACCACACAAATATCTGTACTCCATACAAATATTTGTTCTCGGTGAGGATCAAATCCACGCCTTCCAGCGCAAAAAGCAGAGCTACTACCAACTGAGTGAAGGACTGTCAAATAAGCAATAATATAAATACAATACAAAAATATTTCCTTAATTATGCAAATAAGCAATGATGATGATGATATAACCAAAATTAATGAGGAACCACAAATATTCAAACTCATTATGTTTGAATCACAGACAACTACCAATTACAAACTCGTTATGGTACCACAATGCTTGAATAAATCATGTGAAATTAATAGAAGCCTCCTAGGACTAATAAATGACACAATATATCAAGATGTATTACTGAGTAACGCTGCAGGTGAGGTGAGATTAAGTCTACGTGCGATGTACAATGCTGTGTCCTGATTTATGCTGTGCACTGCTCTGCCGCAGCACAGTATACAGACTACAGTAGAACATCTCAGAGCCAAAACGATCTTCATTCATTAGAATCACAAGGTTTTTTTTTATGTAAAATTTAGACAAACGAGCTTACGGCCCACCTGATGGTAAGCGGTCACCGTCGCCCATAGACACCAACAACAGCAAGGGTGCTGTCGTTGCGTTGCCTGACCTGGAGGAATTTTAAACGTTTTTCTTGAAGCTATTCATGTTGTTGTTGATTTATTTCAACGTGCTACGAAATAGGTGAGTCTATAGACAACAGCAAGGCGGTTGCTGTCAAAACTTTGTACTAACAAATAAATGATTCTAAAACTAGCTCAGTTTGTCTGTTTTCTGCGTTGGAGGGCGTGGGTTCGATCCCCGACGAGAACAAATTTAATTATATGTGGTGAATACAAATTTGTCTGGGTGCTTATATCATGTTCGAAGTATTTATTTAATAAAAAAATGTATATAATTCGTATATAACTTAGAGTTTTACAGTGTTCTGTGGATG
This sequence comes from Thera obeliscata, assembly GCA_947578465.1. Taxonomy (NCBI): domain Eukaryota; kingdom Metazoa; phylum Arthropoda; class Insecta; order Lepidoptera; family Geometridae; genus Thera; species Thera obeliscata. The sequence continues at coordinate 2,356,285 of OX387927.1, forward strand.
TCTATAATATTATTAATTCATTCTTATAGGGGGAACCAAATGACAAAAAAAAAAAACTGAACTTCAAATTAAAATTTCACACATTTATGTTTATCAAAAAAAGCACGCTGTGAGACCAGTCTCAATTGAAGAACTAAGTGGATACTTAAATATTTAGCTAATGATTTAAATATAATGTAAAAGGAGTTGATGTTTTACTGTTCTGGGGATACACTGTGGCTGCTAGCACTTTAATATGAATCATGAAATACAATGCCTGTTGGGCGGGCTTATCGCTGCGCTTGCGAGTGTTGCTGTGTAAATGACAAAGGTTGTTGTGGTATTGTTAGATGGTAGGAAACAATACCATATATCAACTGTGTTTAGTTTTGAACCTGTTGTGTGGAGTGATTGCGTATCTGTTCTTGCAATCAAAACTTAGTCGCATCTATCAGTTTTGACATTAGTTTGAGCTTCGATAAAAAGGCAATTGAAAAAATCGGTTGTCTGTAAAATTGGTCTACGCGGACGCATCGCTAACTCAAGTATGAGAGAGACAGGTGTCGAACGCTGCCGAGCGCGGAGGCCGATTGTGCCTCTTTGTCACTCGTTCCGCGCTCTCGCTTGCACTTCAAGCCTTAAATGGAACGCTTCAAAGTGAAGTGACATGACTGCATGTGTCATGTTTTTTCGTGCGTGCAGCCGACAACATTGAATTATAAGACGTTGTCATTGTCACGTCAAAAAAAAAATATCTTTGATAATAAACGATTGCAATAAGGCCGAATATTGACGTAATAAACATGAGATTATGTAATTAGTAATTAACGTATCACTTAAATTAAATTACAAGGCAATGTTGAGCCACAGAAAAGAGGGGATCTCTTCTAATACAGGTTTAACAACTTAAAAGAAGAGATCCCAACCCTATATTTGTCCTACCTGTAATTTTTTCAATAAAAACATTTTGTTTTTTTTTTTGATGAGATTGCGAATAGGAACTCCGCTATAGATAGTGCAATTCACGAAGACGCGCCCCTCGCGGGGTGCGGGGAGTTTGCTCCGAGCGGCAGTCGCGAACCGTAGTCTATTCATTGTAGTGTGCGTGTGCACTCATAGGTAATGTGTACCGATAACACTCAAACATTGACGGAAGCTTGCACACATATACTATAAACGGTTAGGAGGAATAGTGGGGCGCGCCTTCGTGGATTGCACTATCTATACTCATGGTGCATATAGCAACGTGTAAAAGGTTTAAGGAACAAAACAGTCAAAACATGAAAATTAATGAAATCCATTTCATGGAAACCCAAATGTTCTCATTGAAGTATTAATTACTAAGCTCGTTAGCAATGCCTTCCATCGCTGTTCCAATACTATCTCAATTACCAGCTTTTATTTATGATCGTAATGCGGCTAAATCTAAACTGTCTCTCTAACGTATATTAGATTAGATTAGATTAGAAAATACTTTATTGCACAAAATTAAGTACATAGGCGAACTTAATGCTAATTAGCATTTTCTTCCAGCTAACCATTGTGTTATAATTGTATATTCAAGAGAGAGAGAGAGAATGTTTGTAATTTGATAAGCAAAATGTAGGGACAGAGCCTCTTCTTGTTGGCCTGGCCTCTCAGCTCAGTTGGTAGTAGCTCTGCCTTCTGCGCCGTAGGTCGTGGGATCGATCCCCACCGAGAACAAATATTTGTGTGGTGAACAGATGTTTGTTCTCTGTATGGGTGTTATATTGTATTCTAATTATATTTACAAAAAAAATATTCAAGTATTGTATCAGCTAAAAAAAAAGGATAAACAGTAAAGTTGCTTTAATATAACATTCAGATCATTAGCATAGTTGCCATAAGTTATAATTTATCCCGTCTATATAACAAAACACTGCTCAACAAATATCGGTAGGCATGCTGTATATTAATTAACTGAAACTTTTCACAATAAGGTACCCACAGTAATTTATATTCTGTCGCCAGTGTTGCCCGCTACTAAATTAAGATAGATGTTCTTTTAAGGTAACGAAAGGCCTAGAAAAAATGTTTTCAGAATACTTATTATATTGTTTTCTAGATTCACAATAGTGTATTCTTTTCTTAATTAATATTTAAAAAGAAATGATGCGTGCAGACTACATAAAGTTGGTCAAAATAAAAATATGTTTTTATTCGTTTTTTTAGTGGACAGCGCAGATACCAAGTGGAAGTTTCAAATATCGCTCGGTTCTTAAGTTTTAGGGCATATAAAATCCCAGTTTATAAGTTTTAAATTTAGCTACACTCTCCCAAGTTTTTATAAAATCTCTTCAATTAAACTAAAAATTAATATTTGTACCAGTATTTATTAATAAAACTAGTTTATTTTATAATATGAAAGAGGAATGAATATATAATAGGAATGCTGTCTCCAAAAATGACGTGAAAAATCTCCAGCTTCCCGTTTCTCGACCATTTTTAAAGATAATCCTTCAAGCAAACTATATTTAAATTACTGTCTCTACCAAAATATGAAATTCAAATAGCGAGATGCATGCACCTCAAGTCGTTACAAACTCGTTTAGTTACCTACAGTAGGCCTACCACAAGCTCTGTCAGGCTCTGTCTCTGGCTCTGGTTTTGATTCTGTGTGAGTGCTCACTTGCTCACCAGTGTATTATTTATTTATTTTATTTATTATTTTATTTATTTAGACAAATGCATTTTGGGCTAACAGCTAGCGCCAAAGCGCCCAAACGCAAAATAATAATATATAATTTCCCAGTATAAATAAAAACAAATGAAACATGTCAAAAAGATGATAAGAATTAAGTATGTCAACAGAGTCAAAATCAAGTTCAATAAATTATATTTAGAAATAATGTCATCAAATAATATAACTTATACTGTGTGCGTGACGTTTCGACGTAGAATTTGTTAATTCAACACTCACACTGACTCAAATCCGGAGCCAGAGACAAAGCCAGACAGAGCTTGTGGTAGGTCTACAGTGCCTTCAGACGGCTTCGTATATTTGCAGCGAGACCAAGTAGGTTCTATCTCCATATTTTGTGTATACTAGCTACGAAATATTACAAGTACTAAGAACTTTTGGAAAGCTAAAATGGTGGTCGTTGCGTTTGGTTTCAGTTAGGTATTCGTATTTATTATGAAAATCGACGAACATTTTCATTCCGCCATCATGCCTTTTTTCATCCATCCCTTTTGTTCAAGAACTCTAGTGATGTGGCATAATCAAAAGAATCCACCAGTTTCAATAATGCTGAAACCGAACTAATTCCTATAGATTTTCGAGCACCAACTTATCGGAAACGATTCACTTGTAGGCACGAACAACTCTATTTCCATTTTGAAATGTCGAGGATGCCCGAAGCGTAGGCTCAAGTGCTCTGTCAGAATATTTGAATATTTTAACATCGATGCCGGGCAAAAATAAAATACTTTATGAATATTTATTTAAGCGTTGTCCAATTTATGCCTACCTGCCTATTTGTCTATTTTTCTACAAGAATAACACCTTCCGCACTTCCGCGTTCTGCGGTGGCGATCAGTGAAACGTTGTCAAATATGACTGATCGCCATTGTAGAACGCTTTGTTGAAAAGTTGAAAGGTTTTTTGTATTTTGCTGAATTCGACATATTTTTTATATTCCTCAATTAAATTGATTCTTATTGAACACAAGTCGGTATCTGAATGTTTACTAGTAGCAAGGCACTAAACATTCAGATTCAAATAAGGGGCTCATCCGAAAAAGTACAACCACCATCCCTATTTCTGCCGTTTCGGTTTGAAGGGTGTGGGTGCCGGTGAAATTACTGGCACGTGAGGCTGAACGTCGGTATGCCTAAAGTGGTGGACGCAAGGCAGTGCATCATAATGCACGTTCCTAATTTGCGTGACCTACGAGGCATTGCTTTGTCATAGGCGATGGTTAGGTACCACCTGACATCAGTTGGGCCATAATGCTTGTTCCATCAGCTGGTTGTATAAAAAAAATATAGACTTATCGTTACCAATCCACTAGTCTACGCCCACTAGCTCACGTGCCATTTAATTTAAAACAATTCTAAACTACCCTCGTTTGTAAAGTGAAAATCAGGACTGGTTCACAAACACTTTAAAGTGATACCAACTGGACGTCCGCAGTGCTGGGTGTTGCTAACTATTCCGTGTGACTTTGTGGGACCAAAACAATTTGAAGCAAGCGGCCGACCACTTTTATGGTGACCTCTGTACGTGGACCGAATCCAAGCCACAGATCATTAAAGCTGCAATAGGTGTACTGCGCCAACGCCAGCGGCAAACGTGTGAAATTCAAACTAAAACTTTGTTTGAACTACACAGAACTAAAATTGGGGAAATCATTAAATTAAGTTTATTTAGACTATCGAATTTGTAGTATCTGCTAATTTTATGCAGCAAACGAAATTATCGCTGTTATTTGGAATTTGTGTTGTGGATTTAGATTTCTATTGTTATTTACACCATATTTACAATGAATTGTGAGTTTGTTTCATTTGAGTGAGTGGGTTTGTTTTGGCACAATGCATGTACGTTAAAACCGTTTTTGCGAGCAAATATAACTAAATATTGTGGACAATCTCTACAATCCAATCTTTCCCCAAATTAATAAATTAATGTCCTGGACGTTATTAACCCCTAAGACCTATAAAACACATGAAGCAATGAATAAATGAATATGAATAATAATCTGAGCTGTTACTATGGTAGCCAGATAGCTGATATAATACTTATATGTTTTTTATTGGGCTCATCATTATGCATACTTATAATACAATATAACACCCTGAAAGAGAACAAACAACTGCATTAATCACACAAATATTTGTTCTCAGTGGGGATCGAAGCCATGACCTACGGTGCAGAAGGCAGAGCTACTACCAGCTGAGCTGCCAGTCAGTGAGGCCGTTTTTTTTACCGAATACTATTGAAATTAGTCACTAAACGTCGTGTTTTTATAACGCTTTTATTAGCTTCACCTGTATGTAAGTTTGTATGTAACCGACCCCTTTGAGCTCAATTTTGTCCTACTTTGAACGATCAGATTTGATTCAAACTTTGCACACCTGTCAAAGGTCGATGACAATGCAATAATATGAAAAAAAAATGAAAAAAAAAAAAGTTAAAAAAAAACGCTTTTATAACTAATTGAACTAAAAAGTTTAAAATAAAACTGTATATTTATAATAGTCTATTACTAATTGCGCTTCATTTGAAAGCTTGTCTAAAAAGTAAGGACATTATAGTTTAATGTGATGATTACACTCGTTTTTTTATTCGTAGTACTCTGCAAATAAAACAAAGAAACTGATGAATATTATGTGACTTAAGGTACTCAAATAGTGAATTATTAACTATAGTAGACTCATAATAAATGCAAACAGTGCCAGAACGTGCGCGCAACGAGAGCAAAGAAAATAAAACTATGAAAAATACCACTACCTAAGATACAAGGAAAAAGCCTGAAGGTCATGAATTGTGACCACAAAATGAAAGGAGAAAGAACGGCCCCGATAGACAAATGACATTTGAAATGTTGAAAGAAGTCAAGGTACTTTATCATTACTTTGAAGCGTAGCGTATGCTGTCTTTGAAACTTTGACTTTTGTATTATTGCATACGTCTCACTAAGTGAAGTGGCACCACACTGGAACTTCACTGCTATTATTTTAGATTTGTATAATGATCATAATAATATAAAAAAAGCAGCCAAGTGCGAGTCGGACTCGCCCATGAAGGGTTCCGTAGCATCAAGTAACATAATATAAAGGTTTTTTCATTACTCATACTCTGAAAGTAGGTCTGAAGTTGCCTGAAGGGCCTAATTGAAAGTAAAACTTTCAGCCCTAGGGAGAATCGCTTTCTACTGACAGCCGTCAAATTATAAAAAAAAAAGTTCTATTTTATTCAACCATGTTCCAACTTTCTAAAGTCTTTCTAACTGCAAGGAGGTCCAAATTCCAACTTTTTATTCAGCAAGTAGGTTGGAAACCCATTACAACGGTAAGAAGTTTAAAAAGTCTAATTAGAGCGCAATGTAAAATTTAAATTTAAATAACATAAAGATAGTATTAAATAAATAATATATCTTCTAAATTACTTGATTAATATATGGCTTCAACTATTTATTTAAAATAACATAGATTTGAGCATCAATTTACCATTTTTTAAATTATGAGAATGAAAACAATGGCTGAATAATGCTGGCGAACCGAAGCCGAAGGCCCGCCACAGAAAAAGAAAAAAAAAACCGGGAAGGCGGCAATTCAATCTTCATTTTCACTAATTTTTCTTTCATGTTTTTATTTTTACTTTCCTTGTATTCGTAATGAAAAGCACAGTGTTTACCTCGGTTGAAAGTCTTTTAAGTCCCTCAAGCTCCATTGGCGCCCTCGCTTACGCTCTGGCGCCAAACCCGTCTCGGGACTCAAAAAACGTGACTTTCAACACTCAGGTAACAATGTACTATTGTAGTTCGTCGAAGGGTAATTTGCGGTTTGATGAAAAAAAGTTTTTTGAATTTCAGTTCTAAGTAAAAATAATTTATAGTTTGTTTTATGTTTGTGAAAAAATCTTAATGCGGTTCACAAAATACATCTACTTACCAAGTTTCATCAGTGTAGCTCTTATAGTTTCGGAGAAAAGTGGCTGTGACACGGACGGACAGACAGACAGACAGACAGACATGACGAATCTATAAGGGTTCCGTTTTTGCCATTTGGCTACGGAACCCTAAAAACGGTGGGAACCAAGCCGTAGTTTGTTGCCTGTTCTTCTAGGCTTCGTCGCGTGAAACTGGTACTTGGACTCAACTGGCTCTAAGACGTTTCAAAGTGATCCTTTCGATCCTACCGAATAAATACACTTTTGATTTTGATGAAAGAGAGAAGGTTCAGAATTAGTGCAATGAACTTCTTCAGGATAATGATCAATAAGCCCGTCTCATTCGCAGTTCTGACTTCACACCCCTATCATCATCTCAGCCCGGTATCACCCACTGTTGGGTTTTCTTTCATCTTCAACCAGCCTCCTCTGTTTTGAGCGTATCTTGCCCGTGTTTCCCGCGACCTTTACGATGTGACCATTCGGTCAAGGCTTTCCTCCACCAACCATCACCACGTCTGGCAAGGTGCAGTATCCCTATTAATCCCCCCAAAACGTGAATATCAGAAGCAACCACAGCCAATCGCTTGTATGAACAATTTTATTTGTCCCATTGCAGGAATCCAACCCGCACTTCTTGTATCACTTACTACTTTGGCGCTATTTTTAACCGACTTCCAATCAAAAAGGAGGCTCTCAGGAGGTTCTCAATTCGGTTGTATTTTTTTTTTTTTTTTATTTTTTTTTTTTTATGTTTGTTACCGCATAACTTCGTCATTTGTGAGCCGATTTGAAAAAATATTTTTTTATCTGAAAGGTGCTTCCAGATTGGTCCCATTTTAATTTTATTAAAATCGGTGTTGCCATTTTTTTTAAATATTTTTTTTAATGTTTGTAACTGCATGCCTCCGTCATTTATGAACCGATTTAGAAAATTATTTTTTTATTTGGAAGGTTATTCTTACGTCCAGATTGTCCCAAACAAATTTGATTAAAATCGGTGTAGCCGTTTGACAATGAAGTCGGTTTCTCAAGTTTTTTAAACTTATAATTATTCTGAAGTGCCTTCATCCCACTGCGTCACAAAAATCGTCATAACAGGTTGTTCCTTAGTATGTCGCAAAAAGCTAATAAAAATTCATACAAGCGCAAACAAAAATAAAAAGTACCTATGTCTTAATAATTTGACTAACCTCCCCACACAAACGTGAAGGAAGCGCTTAATTGCAATTCCAAGCAGTGGAAAATTAAACGAATTGCTCACCTTGCAATAATAAGCTCTAATGCTATAGAAATAAGGTTGATTTGCTCGGCATCACCAGCAAAAAGCTATGTCTGAGACCACGCTGCAGAGTTAAAATTGAACACATGGTGCCTCTACAGCGGCTTGATGGATGAAATGCCAATTGGAAGGAAATTTTAATGCATTTACTTTGATGGATAAAACATTCGTATCTCATTCTATTTGTAACTCGATACAAGCTCGCTTCAGCGTAATGGATTGCTTTGTGGCTGTAGCTAAGTGTCGGTCGTCTTGAAACGACGTCGGTAATGTGAGCGAAAGAGAAGTTGAGTCGAAGAATTAACAGAAATAAATTGATTGAATAACCATTATTTAAATAAAAATGGCAATTAGCAATACTACAACTCTGTCTGGCTTTGTCTCTGGCTCTGGTATTGAGTCTGTGTGAGTGCTCACGAGTGTACCTATTTGGGTGTGTGTGTGTTGTTTCGACGTAGGATTTATTTAGTCAACACTCACACAGACTCAAAAGCTAGAGGCAGAGCCAGAGCAGAGCTTGTGGTAAGCCTATTGATAGTAGAAACTATCGATTTATTTAGTCAACACTCACACAGACTCAAAAGCCAGAGGCAGAGCCAGATCAGAGCTTGTGGTAGGCCTATTGAAAGTAGAACTATCTCTCATTCACCCAAAAAAAAATGGTTGAACAGTGTGAAAAATGACAGTGGCAGTAGTGAATTGACTTGACAAATTGTCATAGATAATAAACTGGGGCTCTTTTAAGGCCTGCGCACACCTAGTTCGCTGGCGGTAGCGATCAGTGAAACGCTGTCAAATATTCGCTGTCTTATCTCAAATCTGACAGCGATATTTGACAGCGTTTCACTGATCGCTACCGCCAGCGAACTAGGTGTGCGCAGGCCTTTATGTAACACAGAAAAATAAGAAAAAGAGCACACTGCATACATAGTTTCATCTACATTCAAGCCAAGTTTCAATATAAAACTAACCGTCTTATTAAGGTAAGGTATTAACCTGATATACGACAACTTATGCACGTGAAGTTACGAAGACAGTATGAAACAATGGTTGTAGTCTCGCAGTCTTGCCGTAGACAAACTTCAGGTACACTCAGCGATAGAGGCGTTTGAGGCATAACACATTATATTAACAAATAAATAAAACCTACACACTCTGAGAGCCGTTGCAGCATGCAGAAACAGTGTTTGAGTCTGAGTCAAGCATAGATTTCTGGCTCTTTTCAATTCAACTGTCAAAAAATCTATGCTTGAGGTTCGGTTCAGACTCAAGCATTATTTTGCATAATAAATCAGCACTGAGGAACAAATCATTAGAAAAAATTAAATAAATCAAATAGATCGCCGGTTGCCGATATCATCGGCAACGGTAGAAACCAAGCCGTAGAGTTTGTTGCCCCTTCTTCTAGGCTTGGTCGCGTGAACCTGGCACCTAGACTCACCTAGCTTTAAGACGTTTCAAAGTGATGCTTGTGATGCTACTGATTACATATTTTTTTAACTATGACATCGCAAAATTATTACCATGCACCGCACTGTAGTGCGTACCTATATAATATTACTGTTGGGTGTCGTAGTGCGTGCACGGACACCATGGACAAAGAAGATCAAGTGAGGGTAGTTAGTGATACTGCCTCCACTTCTCAACGACTGACGGTAGCACTTATGCCAATGCTTCAATCTGCCGGCTATTGCAACATAGCTGAAACGTCGGGAAAATAAATAAAATAAGGTCATACATAATATACGCAATAAATACCCGTGTAATAAAATCAGTATCACCAGCCAGCAGAAGTACACAGCTGGGCATAAGCCATCGGCCTATCAGTAGGCCTACCACAAACTCTGTCTGGTTCTGTCTCTGGCTCTGGTTATGAGTCTGTGTGAGTGCTGTCTAAATAAACCCTACGTCGAAACGTCACACACACAGTATAAAACACTGCTGAGCACTGAAACAGACTCAAAACCAGAGCCAGAGACAGAGCCAGACAGAGCTCATCGTAGGCTTACAGGTTTGTCCTACGTTTTGCCTTCCGGGTCACGGTCGCCATTCGAGAGCGGTCAACGGTTCCGATAATTATGTTTTATGACGGTCATTTTTATTTTCTTGGTTCATTTCATGAACTTGTTTGAATAGTTTATGTTCAAACGGATGTTAAATTGTACTGTCGACGACTGTTCGTACATGTACAGTGGTTTGTAATACAATGACGTCATAAAATAGTTATGTTTTCTTGTTGAAACTTCTCATGTGAATTGTTAAATTCCATCTCGGAGCGTTCCTACTTCCTAATTAGATTTTAATTATGGATATCCTGAGATTGCGGACAGGTTAGGCATGATTCTGTCTGGGGTTCCTGAAAAACTGACCAAAAAAATCCGTTGTCTGTAAAGTCGGTTTACTGACGATAGTTGAACGTGACAACGTCATACATTTGTCCACGCGGACGCATCGCTCACTCAAGTAGGAGAGAGACAGATGTCGAACGCTGCCGAACGCAGAAGCCGATTGTGCCTGTTTGTCGCTCGTTCCGCGCTCTAGCTTGCACTTCAAGCCTTAAATGGAACGCCTCAGAGCGAGGTAACGCTGCATGATGTCATGTTTTTTCGTGCGTGCAGTCGGCTCCATCGAATTATAAGACGTTTTCACGTCAAAAATTAGTAAATAATAAATATTAAGGACAATCCACACAACACTATCTAGCTCCGAACTAAGCAGAGCTTGTACGATGGGAACCAGGTAGTTCGTACAATACTTATTAATTTTTTTTTTTACGTACATTATGTACTTAGAATACCATATAACACCTAATAGACAGAGAACAAACATCTATGTACCACACAAATATTTGTTCTCGGTGGGGATCGAACCCACGACCTACGGCGCAAAGGGCAGAGCTACTACCAACTGAGCTGAGATGCCAGTCAATGTTTCTTATAAATACCTATATCTTATTGTTACTCTGTTTTTGCTGTGTTTATGTGTGTTGTGTTTCCAAAGTAAATGTATTTTCTTTCTTCTTTTTCTTACCGTATTGACGTTTTGTAACAGTCACCGTTTTATCGAAATCCTCGAGTCCCTGTTGCGGTGCACTAATTTGGCTGCCTTCATATTATAACTCACGCCTCACCTTTGCAGAACAACCTAGCCGTGAAATTACACAGGAGCGTGAGATTCACAAGTGGAAAATAAATTAAAAGATTTCACGTTGGACGTACAGTGTCCTATAAAAAAACTCAGACAGTTTTTGTAGCCTAGCGTAATCAGCTTAAATGAAAATAACGAACCGGTGTTTTAAAACCCAGGCGGAAACAAAACTGGACTGATAAAAACTGCTATACAACTAATTCCTGACTGACTCACTACTTTCGTAGAGCACATTCTTAAGGCGAAGACAAGTACATGTACTTCTCGCTCGCACACTTTGACACTTTGAAAGATATTAAATCACTGAACTTCTTCTTCTTCTTGTATGTGGGGGTCAGCACAACATGTTTTCCTTCTCCATTCCATTTTCATACAATATTTCACCTTCTAGACCTAATGGCTTTATGAACTTTTACGTTGAGAGTGGAGCGGATTTGGCCGGACCAACGTATCGGGCTTCGGCCTCGTGGTCTCTTTCCTTCAACTTTGCCAGTGATGACAAGTTTTTCCAGGTTATTACTTTGTTGCCTGGCTATATTCCCGGCAAATCGGCAAATTCATCATCCGCACTTGATTTGGGGGCTGGTTTTTCCGCAGTAGGCCGCTGGTGGGCCCTTTTTGCGTGACCTTTGACACGTGTTGCCCAAACTTTTTTAGGTACTACGACACGTCGGTTTCCTCACTATGTTTTCCTTCACCTATTGAGAGTTCTGGCATAGTGCACATCATTTTTCGACAGAAAAACTCATTGTTACACGACTGGATTTAAACCCACGACCGGCGGGGCCGCTACCACTATAACACCAGGCTTTTAGGGCTATATTGCCCGAAATACTCAAAGACTCACTGGAAGCAGATGGAAGATAGCCTAGTGCTCCATGAATAAGTGGATAAGTGGTATTAAAAAAATTGCTCTTGTAGTAGCCAGTTTCTTAAGGCTGGTTTACACTTTGATTAGTGCGAGTGCAGGTGATTAGTGCAGGTGCTTAGTGACTAGGTGTGGACAGCGACTGATTAGTGCAAGTGATTAGTGGGCTGTGTAGTAAAGTGAACAAAAGCGTGTTCTATTTTTTTGCGAGTTGACTGCGAGTAGCCACGTCCCGCGTGCCCTTCCTTCCCCCTCACTCGCAGCGTGCCTGCCACTAAACACGTCTGGACAGGAGTGTTTAGCGTTTAGTGTGTAACGTCGGACGCTTGTTGTTGTAAAAATTGGTGAAGTGGACCGAAGACACTCGCAGTGAATTGGACACTACTCGCACTACACACCTGTACTCGCACTAATCACCTGCACTCACACTAATCAAAGTGTAAACCAGCCTTTAGAAACAGTTGCGTCATAAGTTAGCGACATTTATTTGCGGGATTACACGGCATCTGCCATCCACTGAACATAATGCTATTTACTGCGACAGAGCTGCTTCTTTCAAACGTCTCCTTTATAGTAAATTGCTTGAAAGAAACTCCTGAGAGTTTTATTTAATTTTATATTTCGCAAAAATGAACTCTGAAAAATGTTTTACTCGATCAATGGTTGCTTTTATACAGAGGTTTTTGCTAATTAAGTAAAAATGCTTTGAAACAGTTTTTTAAGTTAGTATGTACCTACTTAGTGATTATGCAACGTGAAAATTTTAAAATTGTGTTTTTCATGTTTGCATCTTTATTGCTTCATGTTGAAATCAACCTTCTTCTATGAGGATTCTTCATAAAAAAAAGAAATTATCGCAGTAACAATGCTAAGAAGTGACAACTTAAAAAATAAAACAATTACATGCGTACTAATATTTATAATTGTGGGCGGACAAATCCCAACTTTTAGCGAAGTATATCGATCTTTGCCGAAGAGGTGTCAGTTACGTGACAGTGACGCGGTAACGGTGACGCGATCTCATTTTATCCCCTACTCAAAAAATGCTCAAGTCGACAGAAGTTTTCAAAAAGCAGCCAAGTGCGAGTCGGACTCGCCCACGAAGGGCTCCGTAGCATCAAATAACATAATATAAAAGTTTTTGTAGTTCGTCGAAAGGTAAATTGCGGTTTACTATTTATGACGTATAAAAAAAAACTACTGACTAGATCTCGTTCAAACCAAATATCGTTGGAAGTTTGCATAGTAATGTACAACATATATTTTTTTTAGTTTTATCATTCTCTTATTTTAGAAGTTAGAGGGGGGGGGACCAACTTTTTTCCACTTTGGAAGTGTCTCTCGCGCAAACTATTAAGTTTAGAAAAAAACGATGTTAGAAACCTCAACATTATTTTTGAAGACCTATTCACACGTATGGGTTCGATGAAAAAAAAATTTTTGAGTTTCAGTTTCAAGTATGGGACCCCCAAAATTTATAGTTTTAGAAAAAAACAATATTAGAAACCTCAACATAATTTTTGAAGACCTATTCATAGATACCCCACACGTATGGGTTTGATGAAAAAAAAAATTTTGAGTTTCAGTTTCAAGTATGGGGTATTTTTGTGTAAAAACCTTAATGCGGTTCACAGAATACATCTACTCACCAAGTTTCATCAGTCTAGCTCTTATGGTTTCGGAGAAAAATGGCTGTGACACGGCCGGTCAGACAGACAGACAGACAGACATGACGAATCTATAAGGGTTCCGTTTTTGCCATTTGGCTACGGAACCCTAAAAACGATTTTTCAATCAGTCAAAAAACTGAACGAGCTTAAATTATCCTGACATTATAAAATACCAGTGTAGGTTTTAAAAGATAATCAAGTTATCATTAGAATCGCTTTCGGAGCGAGAATTTGTCTGACGATAATTGGAATCGACAAGTGATCGGAGAGATGGTACTTGTCTAATCGATTATTTCGAAGCTTTGCTAATGAAAGGGAATGTTTCTCTCGTAATAGCTCTGTCTGCTGGAACTTAAAATAATTATTTAAGAGCCGGGCTTCTGTTCTAAATGATGTTTTTTACTACTTTGCAAAGACTGATGTTACCCTGGTTGGGGTCGGTGACCTTTTGAATCTTGTTCAGAAGTTAAAATACATTGTTCGGGAAAAACTGTCGTTTACAGACACTACGTGTTTTATGTCGTCCAAGTACTTTTTTCAACAATAACTGACAATTTGGATAGGTAGAAATTTGTTTGTCTAAAAATAAACACACACAGAAGAAAAAACAGATGTTGGTAAAAACAAAATAAAACTACCAACTAAATAAAGATTATGTGTGCTGTACTGCAACCAGACAAAAAAGGTTTTTCTTGACGAGAAGACAAGTTGAGATGCCAAACGATAGAACTACAAATACTTAATAATATGTATGTTTGTGATTGACAGTGAATTTGAGCATTACTGAGAGCTTTCTTAAAAAACACTTTTTCTTGGCTACTACTACTCTTACTGCTTCTACACTTTTCTACTAAAGGCATGTATGGCTGTAAATGTTTGTGTGAGTATTCACTCGTCACAAAATAGGTCTTAAGCGTGTGTACCGACGTTGTTCTCATAGATATCTCGTTTTTGAGCTCGGCACTAGTTCTGAAGTTACACATGACTACACCCGTCTCAAACAGAAGTTGCAAGTCTGCGGCGGCCTAACTTAGGCGCTGCGCAAACGTAGACACTTTTTGTTGCCGACACGGCACACCATCACAGGGAACCGTAGTTGCTGTGTCCTGTTGCGGTAATCGGGCAGTTTTTCGTATGCGCAGGGAGTTAATGATTTCATACTATGGTTCTATAGAATTAAAAGGAGCACTGGTGGTCTAGCGGTAGCAGCCCCGCCTTCCAATCCTAAGGTCGTGGGTTCAAATCTAGTCGTGTACCAATGAGTTTTTCTGACCGCCTCTCAAACGGTGAAGGAATGTTTTCCTTCACCGTTTGAGAGGCGGTCAGAAAAACTCATTGGTCGTGTCGTAGAACCTACAACTGTTCGGGCAGCACGTGTCAAACGTCACGCCAAAAGAACTACTTGCGGAAACCAGTACGCAAACCAAGTGCGGATGATGCTGGTTTTGAGTCTGTGTGGGTGTTGACTAAATAAATCCTACGTCAAGACGTCACACACACAGTATAATGCACTGGTGAGCCTGAGCACTCACACAGACTCAAAACCAAAGCCAGAGACAGAGCCAGACAAAGCTTGTGGTAGGCCTAGTGAATCAAAAGTGTCCACGTTTGCACCCTGCCTTAAAGAACAGCCAAGTCTCTAGAGTTTCAGAAGCGGGTAATTATAACGTAGTATATAGTGTCATTTGACTTCGGTTGGTATACTAGTCACAGAATAGGTAGTCTTTAGAGAGCACTTGTGGTCTAGTGGTAGCGGCCCCGCCTTCCGGACCTTAGGTCGCGAGTTCAAATCCCGCTCGACTCTACTTTTTGGGTTATTATAAAAATCTTTGTGTACCAACGAGTTCTTCCATCCAAAAATGTATGCCAGTACTCTTAAACGGTGAAAAAAAAAACATCTTGAGGAAACCGGCCTGTCACAACGGCAATTGCACGAAAGGAGCCTCTTTGAAGCACACGTAAAATCATTTCAGCACACTTGGTTCGAAAGAACCAGTGACGTTTCTTCTCATCGTAGAAAAAAAAGGTAGTCTTGATGTTATCCGGGTTAGGTTAGTAAAAGATATAGTAGGTTTTTCTATGGCCAAGAAACAAAGAAACAACAAAGGATAGTGAAGCATAGTCTTTTACAAATATTAGCCCTTAGTCGAAAAGCCTCAGAGATTGAAAAGCTACTACTTAATGCTACTTCTACTGAATGAAAAGGACTGAGAACATTGTTAAGATCTCGGAAAGTCAGTGGATGGAGAGGACTCAGAATCGTTCTTCCTGGAAATTTACAGAAGAGACCTATTTCATTTTGATGATGAGTTTTTTACAATCTCAAGTCAAGGAAGAATATTTCCTAGGGATATTTTCTTTACCATATCACTTATGCAGAACACTCTCTTCTCTTTATCTTGTTAGGTACATTTTTTTACGAACCAGTGTGATGAAAGAATAAAATAGATAGATAGATAGATAACTCTTTATTAATTACTATGACACATAAAGGAATACAGTATCTTCTATATATATATCTATATTTATAAAAGAAAGTCGTGTTAGTTACACTATTTATAACTCAAGAACGGCTGAACCGATTTGGCAGAAAAATTAGTGGGGAGGTAGCTTAGAACCGGGAGAAGGACATAGGATACTTTTTGTCCCGAAAAAACAACGGGAACGGGGTGTTACGGGAACGGGCGAGCCGCGGGCGGCCACTAGTTTCGAATAAAAATAAAAATTTACAGCAAAACAATGGCCGGCCTTATCGCTAACAGCGATCTTTACCAGGCAACCTTGGGATGGACAAAATCGAACATAAACATGAGAATTGATGAGAATTGGGAGTTTGAATTGATGAGATTTAATAAATAATAACTAATATTCTATTTTCAAAATATAATACTCAGATACCCTATTTTCAAAATTAGAATAAGTGCGTGTAACGAGCTGAAAGGTATTCAGATAGCGTAATGGCGATATCCAGGTCAGTCCTCAACTCGGGAGAGAAACGGATATCAAAATGGTATACGTAACGTCCAATTTGGTCTTCAACGACCTACACTTTTACTTTAGTGGATACTCAAGAGAATCTCCATCTCTAGAATAATAAAATAAACCCTATACTTATCCCTTTTATTTTATTCTATTCAATGACGCTATGGACGCCTAAGATTTTTTTTTAATCAAAAGGTTCACAAATTGAAACATGCGCATCACTTACATCTAAAATATTTCACTAACAATAATTAAATTCGGCGCAGTTTTTAAAAGCAATGAATACAACATGCAGCATGTCATAATCATCATCAGCCTGAAGAAGTCCAGAAAAGGCTCAGAATCGTTCTTTCTGAACATAAGCTTCCCCTATACATTTTCAGAAAGAACGATTCTCAGCCTTTTCCATTCATCGAATGTTATCGGTCCATCGGATGGTAATGCAAAAATCACGGGAAGTCCAAGCTTTATAGGTAGAAGTGAAAGTAGTAGAGCTTCTACTGGTAGTACTAATACTAGTAAAGGAGAGAGGAAAGTAATAGTAGAAGTAGAATAAAATACCTAATATATGATTTTGATACTAGGTAGACTTTTCTGCGAGTCCAAATGTTATTTTCCCTGTTAAAAAAGAAAGAATTTCTCATTTGTTTCCATATAGGTATTATGTTTATAAAAATGTAGTCTAAATTCGCAGCACAATGTTTCACCAGCTATTCGTCCAGCTCAATTCATGATGAAATTCCTGTACTATTATTCAAAGGCCAGACAGCACGAGGACATTAAACTACGTGTTTTATTGTGAGTACCGGGACGGTAAAACGCCCAAAGTCACGTACAATTTGTTTTGATGGCCCGTGAGAAGTGTCATTCATTATTTAGATGGATTAAATTCAATACGGCGTTTTATTTCGACAGTTGAATGATGTATTTGTAATAATAAATGAACAAATAAGATAATCCTCACATTATTTTAATTGATTGATTATGATTGATTGTTTTGCTACTTATTTAGGATTTCGAATGAAAAAAGTAAAATTAAACTATCTGCAGGGCTACCACGACTTCCATATGGTTATGGTATAGGCTGACCCACACATTCATTTTCTTCTTGGGTTTGAATGTTGACACTGTTGACACAATTTTGACAGCCATAACCATAACCATATGAATCTCATGGTAGGCCAGCTGGCCCCAAACTAAGCCCCTAATACTTAATTTTTTTTATAAATATTCATGCTTAGATTACAATATAACATCCAGACAGAGAACAAACATCTATGTTCACCACACAAATATTTGTTCTCGGTGGGGATCGAACCCACGACCTACGGCGCAGAAGGCAGAGCTACTACCAACTGTGCTGAGAGGCCAGTCATACTCGAAGTATTAAACTTAATTGTTATTGAAAATGTATTTGGATTAAATTATCCTCAAGATTATTATTATAATTTAGGGAACCATAACCCAAAACCAAACGCTCATACCGAATAAATAAATGTATCCAATATTGTCCGATTTTTTTGATATAATCATATCAATATATCATTTCGGACGAACAAGCTCCTTTCATGAATATCGCGAGAATCCGGGGCTAGTAATGTATTCTTTCCAATCTCGAGCTAAAGCCTTTTCGTTATTTTCTGTCCCCAATCCAGACGTCTTCGAACGAGCAAACCTCCAAAATTGCAATCACGCAAATTGAAAATTAATGGACCGCGAAATCCAATTTTGCATTAAAGCTTTCTGGTAGGTAAGTAGGTCCTTGATTCTGCCTTTCTGGCACAGCTGATATTAACAAAGACTGGCTGATGTAAGCTGTTTTTTGCGAACTTTTCGTTGTTTCTGGATTTATGGTATTGGGGATGAAGGATACTTACTGGTTGAATGTCGTAAATTCTTATAGACTTGGAACTAACTGAGAATGATCTAAGCGTCGTCTTAAATCGGAAATAATGTTTTCCTTCTTAAAGCCCGTCACAAACGTAGATAAAATATATAATAATATAAATTACTAGTGGAAAACCGCGCGACTTCGTTCGCTTTATTCTTGCAAACTTCAACCCTCGCTGCACCTCACTCAGGGTTGAGTTTCTAGAATCTCTTTCTTAGTGCACCCCTACACTACATTAGGAATCTACTCTCTAAATGTCATACCTCAAAGTCAAACTATTACTTTAGGCTGTGCGTTGATTGTCAGTCAGTCAGTAACGTAAGAGTTTTATATATTTAGATAGCAAGGCATATAATACGATGTCTTTTTTATGCAAATATTCAAGTGACCCACACACGCAGCTATAATATATATTTCTATAACGTCACCAATTTATCCCGTAATATGTATTATAGCACGGCATATTAATATATAGGTATTATAGGTACCTACGTGTGTGACGGGCTTAAAACCTTTCATGAAATAATGCACTTAATTTACATTAAAATATTAATATAAAATGTGATTTAAACTTATTGAAATTTGAGAAACGGTGTCTGCTAAGTTTTCAGACAATGTTTACAAAGTTAAATGTAATAATATCTAAGGTATCTTGCATATTTGAATAAATCGTGCTAGCCACACTATATTAAGGTCCCAAAGTTGCAAGTTTCATTACATTTAAAACTTCTAATGGAATGCTGTCGAAACAATTTTAGATTAAAGTTTTAGTAAATGCTTTCGGCTACATTTCAGTACTATTGACTCCTAGGATTAAAGGTCAAAGAACACAAGAGACATTTTGAGACAAGTGTAACTTTTATTTTAATAAAGCCTTGCACACATAAAGACCGCTTGCGATGGCTATCAGTGCATCACTGTCAATTTTTGCAATATCGGCAATTCGCGGCAGTGTGTGCGGATGTATGCAAAACTCTATGCTGCAACTGATCGCGACCGCCATCGTAGATCGCCTAGAACGCTAAAGGGGTAACAAATGCAGACACAGTTTTTATAGTACCTACCTAATAAAGAGGTTGTCATTTAGATTTACAATCTAGAGCAACTCAGTAAACGTTACATTCGCATGGTAGGTTCGATTCCCACCGAGGGCAAACATGTCATGTGTGAAAAATAAAAATATATGCTTGCCGGTATATGTGTAATAAATGTGGAGTAAATATATGAGAAAAAAATAAGGGAGGCCTATACCCAGCAGTGGGTGAAGTCGGGCTGTGGATGATGATGATGATGAAATATATGAGAAAATATAAAATGTCTGTGACTATAAAAATCAGTGATTAGAGTCGCAAAGTTGAAATCATTTCCAAATCTGCCATTTCTCATCACCGCAACTTAGTTTTTCCTCAGATCTTTAATTACTTTAGATTATTTTTTACATCTTTTTTTATTTTAGACTGACCTCTCAGCTCAGTTGATTGTAACTCTTCCTTCTACGCTGTAGGTCTTGGGTTCGATTCCCACTGAGAACAAATATTTGGGTAGAGAACGCAGATGTTGTTTCTCTGTCTGAGTGCTCTATAGTATTCTAAGTATGTATTTAAAAAAAATATATCCAAGTATTATATTAGTTATCTGTTCCCATTACAAGCTCTGCTTGATTTGGTACTAAATAGTGTTGTGTGGATCGTTTACACTTAATATATTATTTATTTTATTTTGCATATTTTAAAAATTCACTTACTTTCTAGTGCTTACAACAATTGTCGTAGTTGTATGGACTAAAAAGTTCCAACACATTATCCGCGCTGCGCGTTAAAATGTATGAGTATTCTTTATTTTTATTTGTCGTATTAGGTACCCGGCCGTGTCGATGTAGTTGTGTTCCGAGCCATTTGTTGGAGGGACGTTTAAACGACGGAAAAAACGTGACAAGAAAACAGAACTGTCACATTAAGCCTCTCTTTATTGCGCCTGAAACGCTTCGTTTTGTTCTGTGTGCAGATTAAAACGTGATATTTATGAACAACCAGAAAATGATTGCGTTCATGAGGAGATGAGGAGATTGGGAAGAATTTTTGATTACAGAGAAGTAGGATCATTCTATCGTCTAATTTTATTTTTAGAGGAAATAAAAATATTTGTTATGTGAATGACCAAGCAACTGATAAAACATTTATTTTATTTTTATTTATTTTCCAAGCAAAACGTTATACAATTGTCAAAAATGTGTTAAGCATATTAGTCGTAATCTGTAATCGGCCTTAAAAGTTTGCGTATATCTAAGCGTTCTGCAGTAGCGATCAGTGAAACGCTGCTAAATCTCATGTCAAAATCATGGCATTTTGGCGAAAGTTCCAGCTCCAGCAATACAGAGTTGCACAGCTGTTTAGGCTAGGGTTTTCTTTCTAAGAAAATATTCAAATGCTAAATATCAATAATAAATAAATAAATAATGTGGGCGATCCACACAACACTATTTAGCCCTCAATTAAGCAGAGCTTGTACTATGGGCTCCAGATAGCGGATATAATACTTCTTAAATATTTTTTTGTAACTACATACCTACTTAAATAATAAACAATAAAACACTCAAACAGAGAACACACATCCATGTTCACCACACAAATAGTTGGTCTCGGTGAGGATTGAACCTACGACCTACAGCGTAGTAGGCAGAGCTACTACCAACTGAGCTGAGAGGCCAGTCAAAATCTTGGTATCAAATGAAAGGGTGTGCGCTAAAAAATATTTAAAATGCAACAAGTCTATAAACAAACTGAATTTACAATCAAAAGGAACAGGGGTGCAGTACACGCCTGAACGCCGCGTCACAGCTCATTAATATTAATAGACGAGGCCACCAACGCCAATGCTCTCTCTCTATGCATAATTTCAACTCAAAGCCCCTACAAATTTTAATTGCTGGAGCTGTAACAAAGTTCCAGAACACAGAGACCAACGTTACTCATTCGTTGTTTAAACGTAAAAAGTTGAAATTCTGTTTGGAGAATACTTCAGATGCTCCGAATTCGAATTTTTTGTAGTGTTGGCATTCGCGGTGCGCTCGCTCCGATGTCACTAGTGGGTTTTTTTTACACACACGGTAAATTCAGAGTAGCAAACTAAAAGTAAATTAAAAATTGTTTGCACAGCCGGCTACTATGAAAAAAGATGAAATATTTGACGTTGAATATTTAAACGACGACACAGTGCGGTGAAGTTACGCAATATTTTTGACAAACTTGCTTAGCCCCGTTTAGCATACTATGAATTTCAATGTGTACGCCGACAGACGCACCACAGAAATTGCTGCATCGGTGGAAGCCAATTTTACAGCTATCAGTTTTGTTTGTCGGTAGTAACAGTTCTTCGTTACCTCAATCAGAAGACTGACGTTAGACTTGGGACATGTTGGTCTACTGATTGTTGAACACTTTAGTTTCAAACTCCTTATATTCTGTTCTAGTATACACAAACATAGATTCTTTCGTAGACAGATAATAAACCTGTCTACGGATTCTTTATTAAAGTTCATTGACATTGAACATTGGGACTTGAATAAACGCATGATCTGTCTTCTCATCTATTTCTTTTTTTTCATGACATCTGTCAATTCGAACAATTTTGTCAAGTGATAATTACATAAATAAAACAGTTTTTAGTCGTTCTGCAGTGGCGATTAGTGAAACGCTGTCAAATATGACAGCGCTAATTGAAAGCGTTTCACTGATCGCTACCACAAAACGCTTAAAGTGCGCAAGGCTTTGCCAAAAAACACACAAATCAAAGCTATTCTTTGACAATTCTTATTCAAACAATGATGTACCCTCAAAACAAAGAACTTGAAATCCTAAGCCATAATATAAAAGCCCAATTACGAATTTCTGAGTGTATTTATGGGGGATCAGGCGAAGTTATGTTTTCTGGGATGACGTGCGCCGCAAAAGCCCAAAGCTTATTAAAAGCTGTCGCAAAAAGCAACTTGCTGCTCCCCACTGGCTCGGCCCTACAGCTGATAATATAATTAAAGCCTGAGCTCTGCAGGGTGACGCAATTTTGGGGTCAAAGTGCCAATAAATGAATAAATACTGTCGGACATTCTACACAACACTATACAGGGTTATTCATTATTAACTGCAAATACTCAGGAATTAGGTTCAACAAATAGAATAAAAAATATTTATGAAATATTTTTTTTTAAATTTGATCAAATTTTTTTTCAAGTTTTTGTATCAAAATTTTATTTTTATTAATTTCTTTACGGCTATTGCATAATGATTGCCACGGAGAACAGGACGATGACCCACCCAGGCGGTGACTGAACGCAGAGTGTCACTCACGGCACGCGGGCGCGGATCAAAGGTCAAAATAGGTCAGGCGCCAATGATTCCTTTATCGATTTTCTCGGGATTTTCATAACAAAACTTAAAAAAAATCATTTCATAAATATTTTTTATTTTATTTGTTGAACCTAATTCCTGAGTATTTGCAGCTAATAATGAATAACCCTGTATAGCTCCAAACTGAGCAAATCTTGTGCCTGAGACTACCTAGACTGACTAAGGTCCAATTTCACCGTTAAACGCGTTTAACTAAACTCGTTTATATGTACGTACACAAAAGAAATGCAACGACATTGACAGGTCTTTAAGCGCGTTTAGATAAAAATGTACCAACTGAATGCTTAAACGAGTTTAAACGTCAGTAGAACGCGTTCAATTTCAACGGTGAAATTGGACCTAAAGAGACTACTGAGAACCAGATAGCGTGTAAATATAGTATTTTTCTATCTAAAGAAAGAAAGGAAAATCGTTTATTCAAATCCATACAATTAAAAATAGAAAAATAATACAGTAGGTACATACCTACTATAAATAATAGAACATAGATTATAGAAAATAAAAGATACAAGAAGTGTTGTTGGTGATACAAGAGGTGTTCTGATAGGTACCCTTTATAGCATATTTTTTGTAAATACGTAGAAAGCTATTTTTGTTGGTGTCACCTATAAAGTGTTTAATGTATTGTGTGAACTACGTTATCAAAAAAATGAGAAGAGTTTTTTATTTGAAATCGGTTAAAACGGAAACGCAAGCCATCAGAAGTTATGAGAAAAAGATGAGGACTGACAAAGAAAGAAATTAAATTTTAAGTCCAATTTTTTAGGCTGACAGTGACAACCGTCTGACAACTTCTCAATAATTTGTGAAGGAAATTTTATGAAAAATTCCAAACATGAATTTCTGGGATCAACAAAACAATAAAGAGAATTCCTAAAACAAAATAATGTAGAAACAAAACCAAACTAATACTAATAGTTTTAGTAATAAATAAACTTTGGTACGAAAACTTGGATCAAACTATTTTTATTTACATTTACAGTTGTCTTCGCCTTATATTTGCGTGGGTATAATGTTTACCGTCTGCTCGGTAGTCAAAGTGGCATTGTATTTCATTTTCTTCTTCAGGTTCGTCATTTCAACTAGCAGGCCTCAGGGCTTTTTCATTTTCCAACTTTGGGCGCAATTACCCAAGTAGTTGGGAAGTTTTACAACGGGCTTGTAAGTCTGAAGTTCACCAACACGTTAACCAGCCGTTTATAAAATTAAAAATTAAGAGGCCGGCGGAGGGCGTTAAATGTTTATTTCTACATTTTTAAGGGGACCCTTGAACATCTTAAAGGTTCTTGAATATCTTAAACCAGAAGGTTCTTGAATACGATAAGCTAACAGATGTTTGTGGAAAATACTGTCATTATTTTTAAATACTAATTTTTACTTATTGATAGGCTTTTTGTATGATATCTACATAGGTCAAAAGAAAATACGTCGATAATATATTGGCAGATAGGTAGCACATTTTCACATACATACTTACCCCCCACGCCCTGCCCGCCTGCCCGCCCGCCTGGGGAGTCCGCGACCACGGCTATTGCAACATAGCCGAAACGTCGAGAAAATAAATAAAATAAGGTAATTAACGCGATAAATACCCGTAATAGTTTCAGTATGTGTAAGTATCTTTCGCGATTTATGATCGCGAAAGATTAAAAAGTACTATACTTAGGAGACATTCTTGATAAAAAAAAAAATTACATTTACATATTATTTACTCTCCAACCACCGGCTTCTGACGTTCCCAACAATGTCGTCAGTCCATCAGGTGGATGGGCGTCCTACGTTTATTAGCCAGTGGTTATATTAACCAGTAGTTTATTTCTATGAACAATGTATTAAGAGTTTGATCGAGAACGAATGTTTAAATTGTTAATGTTGGTACACGTTTACTTTTCGTTTATGAATATTTAAGTTTCGTTTTTGTAATTACGTTTTTGTTCCCTTAGCAGCAGTTTTTACCAACCTCTAATTTTATTTTATTTTTTCTCTCCCAAAAATGTATTTAAAGGCTTCATTTATTTGTAACTTTATTTTGATTTGTTATTGACTTTATAGTGTTGGCTTGAGTTTGTACTTAAGGAAATCACAAAGATTTTTATAATGTCGCAGAAGCTGATGAAGACTTTACCGATGTAAAGCGGTATCCATAGCAAAGTATTGCCCAGACCATGCACATATGCGACGGACTCATTGAAGACTCGATAGACTCAGAAACTGGTGCTCTCTCGGGTACTACGCGGATCAAAGTTTCAGTCAAATTCTGAGGAAATGAACGCTACACAAGGCCTACATTATTTCGTATTACCTAATATGTTTTCAAACAAAAAGTAAGTTGTAAGTAAGAGTTTAATTATTCATGCAAAGGCCGGGGTATTATTATCGAACATTTTCAGTAGAAAGTCCTCTTTTAGGCGCACTTAAAATCCATTCTGAATCTAATTGAAAAACAATTGAAAGAATCACACACTCGTCGTTGGAGACACGATAAGAAGAAGAAATTTAAGTTACTTTATGAAAAGTCAATGATAAGCAGGTATAGTCCATGTTTGCTGTCAAAAATTAGTTTTTTACAAAAAGGTTTGGGCTCGAATGATATTTTCATTGGATTCAATAGATAATTTTCAATAATAGAGGCAAGTGGTGTAATTTTTACAAGCAAAAAAGTATTTTTAGCTGAAGGACACAGAAGTGATAGAACCAGGCCTCAAAATTTAATTTCCACAACAATAAAATGTATTTATTTTATTATTTTAATCATTTAATGTTTTATAATAATAGTTTTAGTAAATAATGTATATTCTGTTGTAAATAATAAAAAACCTGCATAATTAAATAATTCCAAACAAAAATATAAATATAATGGACATTCTATAATCCAAGTTTGTACTATGGGCACCTTCTTCATTTCATCTCACCAGCTCGCAAAGTATGTTTTACTCTTCGATATCTGTGTGCAAAAGCCGTTTTTATTCGCTAGATGATAAAGTAAAATTGAATTTAGAATATCATTTGCACTGAGTTTGTGAATTGAAACCTACCGCCATGGTGCCGAATCTATCATACAACCTTTTTTAATATATTAAAAACTCTGACTGAACCTTCTTGGTGTGTTACTTTTATTTTAATTCGGCGCTCTTTTTGCCATGAAATGTGTTTCCACTATTTTTTATTGTGTTTCCACAAAAGGCAGAGTTACTATAGCCAGTTATATGGCCACTCATAATTTCCTAGTCATTTCGGGAGGTGTCACTTACGATTAGATACCAATGGGGGCGGACTTTTCCTAATATTGTATTGGAACAAGCTCATTTTATTTCCTTATGGCTGTGACATGTAATTGACCTTTATGTTATAAAGCTCTTTGTGTATGAAATGGTATGACAGTTGGAGATTGAGGAAAATACAAAGAAGTTCGTGAAATTGTATTTTGTTAACCGACTTCTAAGAAAAAAGAAAAAGGTTTGCAATGCGGCTGTAATTTTTTTAACGTTTGTTATCGTATAACTTTGTCATTTATGGGCCGATTTAAACTATTTTTAAAAAACTATTTTTTATTTAAAGGTAATATACTACTACTATTTCCAGATTGGTGCCATAAAAATGTAATTAAAATTGGTTAAGACATGTTTTATTACTTTTTATTATGTTTGCTACTGCATACCTCCATCATTAATTTTATGAAACGATTTAGTAAATTATTTTTCTTATCTGGAAGATTATACTTCCAGATTGGTCTCATGCAAATTTCATCAAAATCGGTTCAGCAGTTTGGACTTGAAGTCGGTTTCTCAAGTTTATTAATTTGATATTAATTGCCATGCGCCAATTGTCCTAATAAGTGACAAAAGACTGGTTTCACATATTACTAATTGACCAATTAAATATTTGACAGTTGTTTTTTTCAGAATTTGTAATAGCCCCTTCCCACGGTCTGTGATATCGCGCACGGAGCGGCGGATCAGCTCGCACGACTTACCATGGGAACGGTCTCGTGCGCCGAGGTGCGCGGTAGCACAGGAGCCCTGTCTGTGTGCGTTGCCGTGCGTCGTCTTGGGCTGTGCGTGATGATCTGCAGAACCATGCACGCACCGTAGGAAGGCAGCATTATACAGATGTTAATTGACCATAAAGATATGTTAGATTACTATTGATCCACCACAGGCCGATGTAATAATCTTCTCAAATAAAATTGTAACTAAATCTGGTATAAAATGAAAAATAAAATGAAACACAATGACGTTATTGAAATCCTGCTTCATTCCGCCCTGGGTTTATAGGCAGTAAAAACGATACTTTCATCTTTCGTGGACGTATCTCAGTAATAAAGTTGCGGTTTGCTTCAAAGCGATAGACGTAATATGACGGTGATACTTCGAAACTTAAAAAAAAAACTGTTTTTAACAGTGTTACAATGTTACCTCGCAGAGCCTCCACGAGGATGTGCCCTATATCTTATATGCATCTAATGCCCGATGCATTTTACTATTGCTCTGCCTGCTGTGCTAGAGAGGCCGTGGGTTTGATCCCCACCGAGAACAAAATATTTGTGTGGTGAACGCAGATGTTTGTTCTCTGTCTGAGTTTTATATTGTCTTTTAAATGTAGATTAATATCATATTAGCCATCTGGTTTTCATAGCACAAGCTCTGCTAAATTTGGGACTTGACAGTATTGTATGAATTGTCCGCAGTATTTATATTTAACTAGTGGCTGCCCGCGGCTTCGCTCGCCCAGTTTCCGTTACTTATAACGTTTTTTTCTAAAATAAAAGTAGCCTAAGTTACTCGTTATTACATTAGCTACCTGTAAATAAAAGTCCTGTCAAAATCGGTTCAGTCATTTCAGAGATTAGATGGACGGAACAAACATACAAACAGCCAAAAATTGTAAAAAATGTTATTTTAGTGTTATGTACCGTGTATATTTATATATGCATGTACTAAAACGTGTTTTTTTCAATATTACAAACAGACACTTTAATTTTATTTATATATATATAAAGCCTTTCAAATTACGTCTGAATATTCTATTATTAAAAAAGTCAAAAGTATTTTTTTCTGTAGAATTGGAAGGATCAGAGTACAGTAATTTCTAAAGCCATCGAACAAAAGTTGTTCGCCTCTCGGGCTTATACGTATATTATGTTACACCCTGTATATGACGTGCGCCAGATTTATGAGAAATCCAAGCTCTGAGCCGATGTTATCCTGCTCAGATTATATTGGGAGCATATAAGGTTGTGAGCAGCTTGTTTATTTTCTTTCTTGAAGGTCTTGCACACGACTGTTCTGTGCCGCTTGGGAGTTAACTTACGACATTGACTTATGCTTCGTAGTTTGTTTTTTTTTTACTTAGTATATGCCGTTTTTTATGTGAACGTTGAAAGGATTAATTTGAAGTCGTTTTAAAAATAAATAAATTTGGATTAATATTCACATATTTGATTGCCCTCGTCATGAGACTCTTTTTGTTAATTCGTAAAAACAATTAAAAAAAAAACAATTTAGCTTCTTATGTTTCTAACAATACATCTCCACGAATTCCCGAAGTTCTAAGCTCAAAGTTGGAATTGATCACGTTGGCAATGAAGTAACTTGTTCAATGCCTACGGCGTAGCAATGTTACGCGTCGTACGGAGCGTAGCTACGACTCGTGTCACTTGCATTGTGTGGCTGCTACGAGTATTAAGCTTGTTGAACAATATCACCTACTCCCGTATCTTGCAAACGGTAAATCAGTTGTAGTAGGTAATTTTACTTGCCAGGATGAAGCTTGGATTGTATACTAGTAAGCCTGAATTGTAAGCTATACCAAAACCACTGTTTACTCCAAAAAACCATAATCAACACCAAAAAATATTATATCTTTATTGTCATTTCACAGTTCAAAAGATCTAACATAATGTGCACCATAGTACTCACTTTTATTACGACTGACACTACATAAGGTCTAAGGAAAACGAAGAAAAAAAAGTTGGTTTCCACTTATCGGCACTGAAAAACGTGCCTATAATGAACTGCGTCCATAAACTTGAAGCATACAGGTAGCAGGGGTATAACTACGAATCATTGCAACATACGAGTACATGTGACATGACGCGCAGCTTGTGTCAACGTATGCAACCCCAGCTCTGTGTACCAAATGGTTTCGGCTTATCGCCAGCGGGCAGCCGTGGCCACCTCACGCCCGTTCGGGAATTAATCATGGGGAACACATTTCTTTTAGAAAAGTGTGCGCCTAATCTCATGTTGTTGTACTTTGTTATCGAAAAAGCTAGTGTTGATTTATTTTATTTTTAGCACAAATAGACGTTCATTTATTTACTACATAAGCGTGCCACAGTAGCTGAAGCTATGTGCTGGTATTCTGTCAAGACCGTGTAAGCCAATAGACATTTTTAAACATATTGTTGTAGGTAGGTAAATGTGTGGGTGTATTTACTTATATTTTTGTAAGTATTCATGAGGACACTAGCCTCTCTACAGTCCGGGCAATAGGTAGGTAATTTTTCAATTATATGAGAAGTAAACGTAATTGGCAAGTAATAATCAATTTATTGATGGAGAAAAGGTTCTTTTGCCGCGCACGAGTAAGTTCTGGAATGAACAGCCTTCTGCGGTTTTCCCTCAAAGCTCCCACCTTCAAAAGACGGGCCTATAGAAGGCCTCCTTTGGTATTGCAGGGGCGGTAACTGCTCTCCATCAGGTGGCACGTCTGCTCGTCTGCCAACTATGGCTTAAAAAAAGGTTTCAGTACCTATTTCAATTTTCAAATACTCAAACTCTACGAGTTCATACAGACTCAAACTCATACATTATAAATCGTAAATAAATTGGGATTCAATAAAGAGAAATAATAAGTGATTATTAGACGGAATCCAAAGATTTACAACGGTCGGGAGTGTCTATGGTAAGCGATGAGAGTACTCCCAACAAATTGAAAATCAATGAAGCGCGGAATTCAATTTCATATTGAAAGCCATCTCTTACGCCACTCCGCCGAGCGTATCACTTGGTAAGCTCTTGTAGCGTAGCTTGCCTGGTTACACCTTACTTTGCACAGATCTTTATTAGAAATAATTGAAAAATAAATAAAATGGGTAGGCTGTTGCAACAAAATTACTCTTAAGATTTTTTTTACACAGTTTTACAATAAATGATTCTTATTCTTTATTCTTGAAATCACAGAGACTTTATCTAAGGTTATTTTTTTCTAGCTGTTTTTTTGAGTTCACTAGCAAAACTAGCCATTAAGCCCCGGTTTCACGAAAGACTAAACGCCAATAAAAATTTTGACAGTTTTTTTCACAAATTCCTGAAAAAAATCACTTGGGTTCCTGCAAATGTTTTCTAGAGCTCTTCACTGACTGGACTCGCCTGGTTTCACGGCTGGTAAACCACGTGTTAAGAGTGCTTAGTAAATAAAGATATTAAGTGTCACGTCTACGTCTAGGAGCCGGAGTAGCACAAGGAGCAAAGTGCTCAATTTTGGGAATATTTTCTCAAAAACGGTTTTTAATATCGTGTCATTCGTTCTTTCAAAACAGGGTGGTGAAAGGATTAAAGTGCACTTCAAAGAAGCTACGTTTTGTTACGTAGAGGTTCTAAAAACCTTTAGTGCTTGTACGTAACCGGGTTTCGTAACCAGCTACATAAATCTTAGTTACTGGGTTACCAACTAATAAAAAATATCAAATGGTCAGATCGGATTCGCAACACCGATGTACTGCGACGAGCTAATGTCAGCGGGATAGAGGCATATCTGATGCTGCGTCAGCTGCGTTGGTGCGGGCATCTGTCTCGGATGTCTGATGAGAGGAAGGCGAAGCGCATCTTCTATTCTGCACTAGAACATGGTAAGCGAAAACGCGGTGGCCAGTTCCTTCGGTTCAAAGATGTACAAAAAAGACACATGAAAAGCTCAAAAAATTACGTAAAAATTACGATTCGTGGTCGCCATTCGAGAACTTTTATTCCCCAACGGTTGTCTAACAAACTTATGGATGGATTAATGTCTGAAATGAATACTATTTGATTTGATATATTAGATTTATCCAGAAGGCAGGATGTGTCATCGGAGTGATAATTTTATAGGCAGTAGTAGCATGTATTCTGTGTGCGAACCTCGCAAACGGCGTCACTGAACACTCTCGATATCTCTCTCTTTGACTCCGCTTCACATGATACCGCACATTCAAAGGATGAATTTATTCGGCACTTAGATCATAGACTGTGGTAGATTGGTCTGGTGGACTTAATACTATAGGGTTATTCATTATTTACTGCAAATACTCAGGAATTAGGTTCAACAAATAGAATAAAAAATATTTATGAAATTATTTTTTTTAAATTTGATCAAAAATTTTTTCAAGTTTTTGTATCAAAATTTTATTTTTATTAATTTCTTTACGGCTATTGCATAATCATTGCCACGGAGAACAGGACGATGACCCACCCAGGCGGTGACTGAACGCAGAGTGTCACTCACGGCACGCGGGCGCGGATCAAAGGTCAAAATAGGTCAGGCGCCAATGATTTCTTTATCGATTTTCTCGGGATTTTTATAACAAAACTTAAAAAAAATCATTTCATAAATATTTTTTATTTTATTTGTTGAACCTAATTCCTGAGTATTTGCAGCTAATAATGAATAACCCTGTATAACCTTATGCTCTCAGTCTGTAGCATCGATAGTCACAAGGGGAATTTGGTTCGCAAATGGTGACCATGAAACAAAATACTAAGCAGAGTCTATGTCTATGTGTAAGAAAACGGGAAATCAGTAGATGGTTATGGCTCAATATTGTTCTACCTAAAATGAGTAAGTATAGCTATGTCCAGCAGAATTATAGGCTTCTATGGAATGATTCTGATGTCCATTACATAAAGGAAAGTGAAAGAAAATTCGAGATTAACTGATTAAATCTTAATAGTAGTAGAGCTCTATGTGGAAGGGAAGGGCTCGTCTGGGGAAGTACTACCACCATGCCTATTTCTGCCATAAAGCATTGCTGTGTTTTGGTTTGAAGGGTGTGGGTGCCGGTGAAATTACTGACACGTGAGGCTGAACATCTGTATGCCTCAAGTTGATGGACGCAAGGTAGTGCATCATAGGGCACGTTCCTGACATGCGTGACCTACGAGGCAAGGTTTTGTTATAGGCGATGAAACACTTGACATAAAGTAGGCCATATGCTTGTTCCATCAACAAGTTGTATATAAAAAGGGAGCGTATGTTTTTATGCATTAAATCATTTTCTATTAGAAAAGTTTGTCTGGGAAAGTTCTGCCACCGTATTTCTGCCGCCGAGCAGTGATGCTCAAATCGATTTGTTCTGTTTGAAAGGCTTAATACTTTTTGAAAGGTTTAATGTTTTAATAGTCACGCATGCACTGCCTTGTGGCTTCCATTGACTTGAGGCATACAGATGTCCAGCCTCACGTGCCAGTAATTTCACCGGCACCCACACCCTCAATCCGACACAGCGATGCTGCTTCACGGTAGAAATAGACATGGTGGTAATGGGTACTTCCCCGGACACGCCCTTCACAAAGAGCTCTACTACTACGCAGTAGTATTATTTGGTAGTTTTGTAACTTTTCAATAAAAACTTTGCGCATTTCAAGGGTTATTGTGTACTTTTCAATCATTTTGATTGGATCATTGTCGAGCATAGTTCCAACACAAATGACCATAGACCGAAAAGTTTCGAAGTAATTTTGTAAATTACGCTCACGAAGCAAATATGGTGTAAATGGACAACTACTGAAAAGTAAAATCAAGGGTGTTTTTGGGTACATTTAAATAATACATTAAGAAATGTTATTTCATGTAGGTTTAGAATAGTAGTAGGTATGATAGTTGTAGATAAGTAATTTGTAGCCAACTTCAAATAAAAGAAGGAGGTTCCTAATTCGGTTGTTTGTTTTAAACATGGATTTGTTAGAAATATTTGTTATTGCATAACTTCACCATTTAAAAGCGACTTTGTTAAAAATATTGTACGATTTTATATTAAAGTTCCAAATTAGTTCCATTAAAATTTCATTAAAATCGGTTCAGCAGTTTGGCCATGGAGTCGTTTTCTCAAGTTTTTAAACTTACATTAGTACACAACGCTTACTAGCCCCAAACTAAGCATAGCTCGTACACTTATAACAATATTCACAGTCTACGCAGTGTTTTGTTCATGTAAGTAGAAAACTTTGCATGTTGTTTGAAACGTGGTCGAAACCATATTATTGAGATCCCCAAAGGCTTTATTTGTTCTTAGTTTGAACAAAGCCCATTGTTTCTTCAATAGTACGAAACCTTACGTACTTATTGATGGTAAGTTTTGGTTTCCTCAGAAGTAGCGACAGGATTTTGCGACACGTAATACCTACATTGCGCGAGCGAAGCGAGTCGGACAAAATCAAAAAACTTGAACCATGGATGGATCGGTATTGTAATTGACAGATTTTATCACAAATGGCTATTGTGTGCTTTTTTCGAACAAGGTAAAGAGTGGAATTTTTATGAATAAGCTTGTGACAGTTAGTTCTAAGTATGGAAACCCCCAAAATCTATTGTTTTTTTTTCAATGTTTGTGAAAAAATCTTAATGCGGTTCACAGAATACATCTACTTACCAAGTTTCATCAGTGTAGCTCCTATACTTTCGGAGAAAAGGGGCTGTGACATACGGACGGACAGACAGACAGACAGACAGACATGACGAATCTATAAGGGTTCCGTTTTTGCCATTTGGCTACGGAACCCTAAAAAGGCATTTTGATATAGTACGACAACTGATTGACTACAAGACAAGCTATAGTGGTCTTTGTTTAATCTGAGACTCATATTACTGCTACTATTATCGCTGTTGCTTGATCCTAGGTAGTGGTACTTTACGGTCGTAATAAAAAGGCTACAAATTCATAGGAGCTCAGAGCTATAAGTTTCTGTGGCAAGGGGTTCTATAGAAATTGTTATTTGCTTATTTGCGGGGCTATTGAGGGAGTTTAGTTTCGTTATGGGTAAGTTGTCAGTAACTCACCACTGGAACATTAATTATGGACAATGATTGGAAATGTTTTTGTGTACTTGCTGGAAGTAATAATATATGATCAAACGAACTTGCAAAGTGAAGTTCGATCGATATTATATGAGTACGCTTCATTCGAAGTTATAAAACGAGGTAGTATTATTTTATGCTACTGGCACCTTTGCACATTTTTTAAAGTATAAAAAAAACAAAGTTTGGTTTGACATTTCCCTCAGCAGATCGTCATTCATTTTAGAGAAGAACCACAAAAATTTAACTTTGGGTATTGGGTGGGAGGGTGATTATAACTTCGAATGAAGCGTACTCATATAATATCGATCGAACTTCACTTTGCAAGTTCGTTTGATCATATATTATAATTCGTCGCTTC
Organism: Thera obeliscata; assembly: GCA_947578465.1. Taxonomy (NCBI): domain Eukaryota; kingdom Metazoa; phylum Arthropoda; class Insecta; order Lepidoptera; family Geometridae; genus Thera; species Thera obeliscata. The sequence continues at coordinate 2,390,554 of OX387927.1, forward strand.
ATTCTTCAGTTATAAAACGAGGTAGACGTTTAGAGACGAAATTTTTGTGAAAATAAATGCAGGGAAATTAGAATTGGAATGATTTACTTCCAGATTTTTTAACGTAATCTTAAGTATTTATATTATATAAACCGATCATCAATAAATACTATGATGAACTATTTTACATAATTTACTTATTATGTTACTTATTACAATCAATCACTGAATGATTAGGTCATAATACATAATACCGATCTTGCAAAATTACCCTCATATAATATTGGTCGAGGGTACAATTTTGCGAACGACTAGAAGACTAGTCCAACCAGCCGCTTTCATAATCGTATCACCAAGATAACAGAAGCGCGCGCTGCGGACGAAGCGACGTGCCACGTGCTGTGCGCGTTGAACGTCAACTGTGACGTTGTTTTTGTGAGATGTGTATGTAATCTTCAACTATAGTAGTATAGTAGTAGCAGGACATATTGCTCTATTTTCATGAAAATAGGTTAAATCAGTACCGGTTGTTCATGACCGGCACCAGATGTTTTGATTACATCAGAAATACCTATCTTAACGCCGGTAGAATTAACTAAAATGTTTTCTTATTTTATCAGGGAGAGTGTTTACACTATAATTATATCCTGTGCCTAATGCCAAAAGAACAACCAACTTTATGGTGATTTTTCCTAGAAGTAGGTTTCTACTGGGTATATACCCAATCCGCGATGTAGTTTCAAACTACCTTCCCGGTTGGATCGGGTCCCCGGTGAACGTAACTATATTTCAGCAAAACTGGTCTAAGCTTGTGAGCCCCTGTGAGGAGGCGTTTTACATGGTCATCGGAAGCTATGTTACGGCCTAGCAAAAAGAGCTGAGCGAAGACTGTTCAAAGATTCGTAAGGGTCCCATTATAATAATATATTATTACTGTTGAGTAAGGAATAACTTTATGTTTGAAAGTGAACATCCATAAGGGTTTTAATTAAGAGTTCAACAGAACTGTCACTACTGTTTGTAGGTTTCATTTCATTGTACTGAAGCAGAGTGATTTTGAAAAAATAAACCATAATTAGATCGAGTGATAGGCTTGGTGATCCTTTTGCTCCAAAGGTATCCTGGAGAGCATTGCTGCAGCCAGGATAAACTGTCTTGGCGGTGAAACAGAACAAAAAATTAAGAGTGAAATATATAATAGCCGAGTGAATCAGTTTTTTAAGCAGAGGAGAGAAACCAGGGCTGAGACGGCCAGTAAGGAAATATTAGGATATTTTCAGGCCTCATCCATGTTTATTTTCTATAAGCATTTCAAGACAAGTGAAAAGCCGGGAAAGCACATAATTACATTATTTTTCCAGCTTATAGTGAATGCGTCAACTGTTATGACACCTAGATCTGGCCTCTACAAACTATTAGTTCTGGTTCGATTTCTGGTTCTCCAAAAAGCTGTTACTACTCTATGGTATATTCCGTGACCGAAAGATACCATTCAATATCCGTATTAATTTTTCTAAACTCCTGATGTGATCCTGGACTATCTTTTGTATAAATTTAAGAAGCTAACAGACAGATATTTCATATTTTGCACCATTGCTAAATAGTTTTTTTTTTAGGTAGGGTAGGTGAGGGAATTAGATCACTCCCATCCTTTTGATGTACTACGATAACATAAAAACATTTGTGAGCAAAACATTTGAAACCAAAAATCAATAAACATTAATTTATTATTGTTATTATAAAACAACAATCTCTCCATGCTTCTGATATCTCTATATGGTTGTTATGGAAATCTAGTTCAGTATTTTTCCATCCACCGTTTACGCGCTGTAATTGCAATATACGCCCCATCCTGTTCAAGGCGCTAAAACTAATAAACAAGGGGTTTCCAGAGAGAGTTTTGTCTAATATTTTGAAAGCTAAATATTTTTGTCTCTCAAACTCTTTAGTATAGAGCCAACCATACTTCACAGCTGGATACGCTGATTGATGTAAGAATCCCGAACAAGTGGGCAAATTCCTGAATAGTACCTACTAACTGGCATTCGCAAAAAACATTTTGTGCCGCTTAGTTAACGGCAGTGATATTGACAATATAATATACCCTTAATGATGTATAGGTCCAAATAAAATTGCAACATTTACGAGGATGAACATCTTTTATCGAAATTGACCACGAAACCTATATAAGCAGTAAAGTAACTTTAGAGTTTCAGTAACATGTATCCGTCACTCCTCGAAACTGTCACCTAGACAGAGCCAATCGTCAAGATAAACATATTACAGATCTAAATCTGCGATGTCTCTTAATAAAGCCTGCAACTTCTTTCATTATCTTTGTAAAAGTTCGAGAAATCGAACAAAGGCTATAGCATGGCACTAAACTGATTAAATGTAGTTTTGTAAAATTGAAATCTTAAATTCTTACGATCGGACTTAGCTACAGGAACAAGTATGATTCTGTAAGATCAATGATCGCCATGAATCCACAGGTAAGTATCATTTTCGACGCAGCCCCATGGTCTCCCATGTTGAAATTGATAATAGAAATGAATTTATTTAGCAGATTAAGGCTTAGAATCGGTGACCACCATTAGGCGTTGGTGCTAAAAAATAATAATAATATTTGATACAAATTGAAATTTTTGAGGATAACATTATAGAAATGGCACCTAAGTTAGTTAGGTTCTGGATGGCTGACCTCATTTCATTATTTTCTTTGATTGAATGAAAATTATTGTTATAAGTTATTAGGAGAACCTTGTTCTACTCTACGATTAAAAGGTTACCGTTACGAATCAGTTCCAAAATAACTTGATTATTAGTTACACCAATCCAGCAATTATAATAAAATTGTAATCTTCCAGCATGTCCACCTACGTTATTGTTTCGTAGGAGCATATTTGTTATAGCTTGACAAGTTCGTCGAAGGACGCGTGAACTGCGCCGAGACGTAGACGTGTAGTTGGTTGCGCTCATCGATACGGTTGTTGCGCTGTCGTCCTGTATGCTGACTGCCCCCCCCCCCTTTCTCGATGGTAACGAGGGGTAACGAGAGGGCCCGATCAGTTTCCCTGACGACTGAATATCCGAAGAAGGCTTCGACGACGTTTAAAAGTGATTCTTGCAATCAAACTGAATAAATACACTTATTTGTAACCCTTGTTTTAAATTGCCTTTGAAACCTTAATGTTTTCAGGCAACTCACTCTCAAAGAGAGTTTCATATCTCTTTCTTGGTTCTTTTTGAATGTAAGGAACGCTTTCTATAATCCTAGAGCGAGCTAAAGCTTGGTTCTCACTTGAGATTCGGCATAGTGGAAGTCCGTTAGTATACGGCAACCATGAGATAATATTCATACAGCTTGTACCTTATCATCGCTGGTCAAAAGCAAACTCACGCTTTGTTGAGTACTGATATGCCTATATAGGCCCAGCAACTTTTAATTTTATTTATTTATTTATTTAATTTGTAGAAATACAAGAAACGACCCGATACTACAGAGTAAATAATCATCATCATCATCAGAGACGATCCAACGTGGCATAATTTTATAATAATAATAATTTTCTAGTTCTCACTATATCAGACACGGCAGCGGATATTTCCGCGCTTAATGTGTTTGCTTTCAACAGTTTGCAGTTACTGGAAATAAAATAGTCTTTCTAATAAATAAAAAGCTTTTCTTTTACCTCCTTCTGCATCTCCTTCTTGAGGATTGGTAGCCAAAGTTGGCCCAGCTTGTCATGAATATCAAGACCATAAACTGGTATTAAGGGCATCAGAAGCATTACCCAAAGCCTGTAATGACTCTGTATCGAGTTCAGACACAGGTTCAGTAGCCTCATGCGGGGCGTTGAGGCCTCGTCTGGTGTGGTGAGGAGAGCCGGCACAGGTGGTGCTTTGTAAAGATTTAAACCTTCGTGTTGACCCGCAGTCGAACCTCCAGGCAATTTTTAAGCATCATGCTAACCCTTCGTGATAACCCGCAGTTAATCCTCCAGGGCGCTTAATAGATGCTGATATTTAAATCGGCTTGTGACATTTTTCACTTCACTCAGGTATCAGGAATGCAAAAATGCAAGACTTACTTACCTGGATTTTCATCAGAATTAGATCATGACGAAATCACAATCACGCAACGCTTTTTAGCCGTATTTTGCTTACGAAGTTTTTCGGAATAATATCCAAATTTGTATTGCCGGCAATACATTTCAGCATTTTTTCCAATTTTTCACTGCAGAATGTGTGCTTGATGCCGTGCACAAAAAAAGAATGACGATCTGCTGAGGGAAATGTCAAACCAAACTTTGTTTTTTTTATACTTTAAAAAATGTGCAAAGGTGCCAGTAGCATAAAATAATACTACCTCGTTTTATAACTGAAGAATGAAGCGACGAATTATAATGTGCCTTTTCGTCGAAGATGGTCAATTTACAACTTATAATAAGGTTGAGTTATATCCTTTGAGTAGTGCTCTAGTAGTTCATTAATTCATATTTTTATAGAAAAAAATATATTTATTTTTACAATTATTATTGAGGCGCACTTGAAATCCTTTCTACACACTAGTTTGACAGTATCAGTGACACGATAAAAAGATCATTGGCAAATAGTTATGGTTCATAAAAAAAATATGCATCAAAGTGATCGAAATTATTTTCAAATATCTAAATCTTCACTCTGTGAAATACATTAAATAAGTAAGTTTTAAGGTTTTTACCACGTTTACATTTTTTACAAGACACTCTCTTCTTACTTATGATCAATGCTCTTGTCGGCGTAATGTATGAATTTTCTCCAGATATTTTAGATCAAAAAAATCACCTATCAATAATTATTGGTTTGAAGTCAACGCACACTGTCAAATTACTTATTGCTTTACTTGTTGTGACATGTAGCTGCTGAACCGATTTTAATGAAATTTCTTTGAGACTAATCTAAAAAAAAAAAAAACAAATCGGCTCATAAATGAAGAATTTGTGGGACAGAAAACATTGTAAAAACAACCGAATGCACCACAAACCTTTTTTGTTGAAATCGGTTAAAAGCACGGGAGTTTCACAAGTTAAATGCAGAGGCTTGCAATTTCACAACTAAACGCAGCTTTTAATCATATCAACGTAAATATCACCTGTAACCGTTTTCACAGAAATTGTTAAAACGTCGAAGCTGGTTGTCGTTAAAGCGTAACCTTTGCGGAATCGTTCTCAGAGTAATAACTAATTTGTATGGAGAAAAATTCTGCATTAACCCAAAAAAATTGTGGGTATGAACGTTTTGCTGCTTACCGTTTCCTGACTGATTGGAGAAAGAAAATCTTGAACAAAAAATGTGATTCATCATCAAAGGATCTGGGGCAAACGTTAATACAGCCCAAGTCCCGATGTTTTTAGCACGGCGTAAATGCGTACCTGCTCTCCCCAAATCCTTTTACTTATTTAGTAAAATAGCTATGTTCTTCTTATCGTGTCACTGATTTTTACGAACCAAGTGTGGTGAAAGGATTTTAAGTGCGCCATTATAGAAGCTCTTTTCGTGCACTTGACACATATTTTCGAACATTTTAGGTTCTACGAAATAATAGCCCGGTAATCATATTTTTAATCGTTTCAATGATCGCCACCGCAGAATGTTTAATACCTGCGCACATCTAGCGCAATGGCAATGGAAATTTCAAAATAAAACAGATCGCCTTCGCAAAAAATCTACATCGTGCATTTTGTTCTTTTACTTAAGATTTATGAAAATCTACGGTTTGCTATTACTATGTGGTTCACATTCACCGATAAGTCACTAGAACTTTCAGTTACTGTGCAATTAAACGTAATACACTACAGTGTGTTTACAGCGGTTGGGCACGCCACCGGAACACAAAACAAAGAAACTTGTTACTTTAAACCTTGAAGGGACAAAATTTACTTATGTAGTTGTAAATTTTTGTTTTCAACGCGTGATACAGCAAATAAAAAAATCTTCTCTTTCCTGCCCTTATCCCCCTTTATGTGGGGTCAGCAAAACATGTTCTCTTCTTCCATTCTTCTCTATCAGCCGTCATCTTTGTATCCACTTATTTCTAATCCATGTCGGCCATAACGTATTTTTTTATACAAATGGATGATGGAACAAGCATATGGCCCACTAATGATAAGTGGTAACCATCGCGAATAATAAAGCATTGGCCTGTAGGGCACGTTTCTGACGTTCGTGACCTACGAGGCAAAGCTCTGGCGTCTCAACTTAAGTTTCTTACGAATGGGATGAAAAAAAGTGACAAAGATTTGTAATTATCTTTTATAAGTATTTCACTATGTAACGTCGGAGAATGTAGGTAAAATAGTGTGCTCAAATGGCGGGGTTAATTGATTGAGTAGTCATGGTCCCTAAAGTTTCAAATTTGCCGGATTTCGATTGATCTAAAACTGGTTCTAATTGAATTTATCTAAGCCTCTTAATCTATCTGAAAGACTTTGGGAGTGATTTGAAATTAAGTAAATTGGTTTCATATTATGTTCATTTTTTTAAATACAAAATATTTGTGACCATAACCAAAAATATTTATTTATTTATTTTAAGCCTTAATTACAGATGTATATGACCAAAAATATAGCATTTATTAAAATTATCATTACAAATCTAGGTATTTTACTTCTATCATCATTATCACTTTAAGAAATTCACCGCTGGACATAGGCCTCCCCAATGCATCGAGGAAGAAAGATTCTATTTCATTCTTCTTCTACGATATAGAAAAGAATAGAATAGAATATAACTTTATTGTACACCAAAAATTATAAGGTAAACAGGTATAAAAGAATACTTAAAAACTAGAGGTACAATGGGTGGTCTTATCGCCAAATTAAATGCCAAGTAATGTCAAATAAATATAAAGTCTGTTCAGGGGGCTAATTCTCGGGCCGATCTCGATCATTTTGCAATTTTATATTATTGCTTCTTTTTGAAGAGAAAATGGATGATTTCCTTGAGTAATTCATCAACGACCTCTTCGTAAAAGCCTCGACAGCAACGATATACGGAAAACGTAGAAAAAGTGCGGGGTTGTGAAAAGAAGCAATAAAATAAAATTGCAAAATGATCGAGATCGGCCCGAGAATTAGCCCCCAGAAAGAGAGCCGTCGTGGCCAAATTGAGAACTAACGTTTCGATTTTTATATGGCAGCTCATCCCTTTCTTTCTGTCAGCATTTTGCATCATAAAAATTAAATAAAGAAATAGTACACTAGGTTGTGATAGGATCAAAACGCAACAGACGCGCTTATGTATTGCCCACTAAACAAAAAAGGCAGCAGCGCCTTTCAATCCCACGACGGGTCTCTTTCTGAAAAGACTCTACAGTCTTTTTAATATGCCTATATTTTTGGAGGCACACTAAAAATCCTTTCATCACTCTTGTTCGAAAGAACCACAGTGACACAATAAAAAGAAGAATATGCCAAAATTAGTAACAAGCTACTTTTTTACGATGTGGAGCGACTGATAAAGATACCTCACTTATCATTATGACAACCACGTTATTGAATGCCTCTGAAAAATGTTCGAACGAAGTAGGTTCCACTACTCTAGTACACCTATTGAACGGTTTCGGTTGTATTGAAATATTGTGGCTATTCTTCACGAGCGGTTAGCTGACTCCGACATGACTTATGATCGATGTATTGAAAAGGGTGCGTTATTTTGTGATGTATTTGTTATGTAGAGTTTTGTGCGTGTCTATGTCCAGCATTGTAATTCTTCGGACTGATGATGACGCGAAGTCAAACGGATCACATATCCATTTGTATAAAATACCCGTTTTGAACTTGAAATAATTGTTTCATCCCATCTCTGAAAGAGTACTTTTGCTCGTCGATATCTGAGTGAAAAAGAAGTGAAAACTTCTACCTCCATAACTCATTGTATTTTATTTGCTTTACGCGTGCCATTTACTTTTTTAGTAATTTCCTCGCTGAGGTTGTGATGAAAAGTTACATGTTGCACTCGAGTGCAAAGATTTTTCACCTCGTTCTCTTTTGATCTGACGGACAGGATTCTAATTTTTGAATCCTCCGCTTGCTTGGTCATCAAAATTGAGCACGCGGTTAAAAAGCAACTTTGCACTTTTGTATTACAAATACTATTATAATATAGTAAGTACCTATAGTTAATTATAATAACGTACCTGTGAATTTGCTTGTAGTTCATTATGTTTCTAAAACATACACCTACGCATGTTTTGTGAAGCATCCACCTACTCCGCTAATGTTTTAATCAAACAACCGAAGTAGGCAACGTAGCATAATTTAAGCAAACGTAAACACGCAAAATTATTTAGCTATCACAGTATCCTGAAATTTTCTCTGATCTCAAATATTTAGATAGGACCGTACCTACGTACAACTTGCAGTGCCGAAGGCTCTTTATCAGAATGATCCTAATTCTTAGGATTTGGATAAAGTTGTCACAACATTAATTATGCTGAATCATGATCTTTGTGAGTTGAAATAGGATTTTTCACTGTCGATTTAACAAATATCTCTGGTGATGTTTACCGTGTATGTGGATTATATAGCCATTAACCTATTTACAAAACGGTAGGAAGCAAGAAGTTGTTTGTATAAGTTGTAATAATTGTAAAACCATTAGGGTGTTATTAATAATCCTGGCGTAGCGTTGGACTAGTTAATCCGTGTTTTGTCACATTTGCTCGAGTTGACAATTGCATGTCAATGCAAGAGACAAAACACGGATTAACTAGTCCAGCGCTACGCCAGGATTATTAATAAGGCCCTTAATGTATATAAAAGAAAGTCATGTTAGTTACACTAGTTATAACTCAAGAACGATTAAATAATTATTAACGGTTTGGTTAAAAATAATTGTTGAGAATTCAGCTTCAAATTAGAAGAAGGGCATAGTATCCTTTGACCATCTTCAAGTTCGAAGCTAAAGCATCTCTCTTTATCTGGAAAAAGTAATGGGAACGGGGCGAGTGAAGCCACGGGCAGCCGCTATTAATAAATATAATTCATGTTTAACTTATAATTAAGTCCGCGTAATGAGAAGCGACGTTCGATTCCGCTAATTGAAAGTCGGAGTCGTGTTCGACATTGATTGCTTATTTAAACTCACCACATCAGTCATTGGCTACTATGTGGTAGTTCTAGGAACGACGAAGACCACCGTCAATTATCTAAAATCACGAAAATATCTATGGGACCTTTCAGATAAAAAAAAAAATTCAATTATGTAAGTAGGTAAATTCGGTACCTCGGTTCAGTAATACAGAATGATTGTGAGATTGACAGGGATGTAAAGAGCAGGATAAACGCAGGATGGATGAAATGGCGACAGGTCACAGGAACAACGTGCGATCCGCGAATGCCCCTTAAACTAAAGGGGAAGATTTACAAGACGGTTATAAGACCTGTCGTTTTTTATGGGTCTGAGTGTTGGGCCACCAAAGGGACTGATGAAAAAAGAGTACATGCAGCGGAAATGCGAATGTTGAGATGGATATGTGGAGTGACTAGAACGGATGAGATAAGGAATGAGTATATTAGGGGAAGTTTGAAAGTGGTACCAGTGACTGAAAAGATGAGAAGCAATAGGTTAGCATGGTACGGGCATGTCATGCGAAGGGAAGAATGTCATGTAACGAGAAGAGTGCTAAATATGGATGAGATGAGTGAATGTGGATGGTTATAGAAGTAGAGGTTGGCCAAAGAAAAGATGGATGGATTGTGTGAAGGATGACATGAGTAAGAAAGGAGTGACTGTTGAAATGACGGCTAATAGAGGAGAGTGGAGAATCATAAGACCTGTCGTAATGTATGGATCCAAGTGTTGGGCAACGAAAGGGACGGACGAAAGAAGGGTACATGCGGCAGAGATGCGAATGTTGAGATGGATGTGTGGAGTGACAAGAATGGACAAGATAAGGAATGAGTATATCAGGGGAAGTCTGAAAGTAGCACCAGTGACAGAAAAATTGAGGAGCAACAGGCTGGCGTGGTATGGGCATGTCATGAGGAGGGATGAAAGTCATGTGACTAGGCGAGTGATGAGTATGAATGTGGATGGATGTTTGGGTAGAGGTAGGCCAAAGAAAAGATGGATGGACAGTGTGAAGGATGATATGGATAAGAAGGAAGTGAATACAGAGATGACGGCTGATAGAGGAGAATGGAAGAGAAGAACATGTTGTGCCGACCCCGCATAAAGTGGGATAAGGGCAGGAAGAAGAAGAAGAGAGGAGAGTGGAGAATGAAAACCTGTTGTGCCGACCCTACATAAAGTGGGACAAGGACAACAGAATGATGATGTAGGCCTAATAGTGCCTTCCAATATGATTGTCTTATTTGACAGCGTTTCACTGATCATCACCGCAGAACGCTTAGATGTGCGCAAGGTTTTATTCATGCGAAATATGTATTTAGCAATACCAAATTAATTAATATACATATTATGTCTTACAGTAAATTCATAAACCTTTACCTGCTTCTCATTAGTTTGTTATTAAACGAATGAGAAGCTTTCAGCACCCTTCAGCCTCGTTCCGTAATATTAACCAAATAATAGTTCGCTAATAGGTATTCATGTCAATATAATGACGTCATCATTTATTAATTTGATAACCAGCACAAATACCGGCGCCATTTTCTCGGGGATGAGGTAAATTGGATTATGTGATTGGCTGGTTTATTACCTTAATAAAAGCTACAGCAATATCAGTAGCAATGAAAACGGCGTTGCTTGTTTATAGACGAATGGTCTGCCGTGCCTTTTCTTCCTGCCCTTATCCCACTTGATGTGGGGTTGGCACGACATGTTCTCCTCTTCCATTCTGTTTTATCAGCTGTCATCTCTGAATTCACTTCTTATCCATGTCATCTTTCACACTGTTCATCCATCTTTTCTTTGGTGTACTAATAACTACACATATCCATTCATATTCATACTCATCGCTCTCCTAGCCACATGACTTTTATTCCTCTTCATGACATGCCCTTATCACGCTAGTCTGTTCCTCAACTTTTCTGTCTGCCGTGAAAAACTTTTTATAATCCATCGATCTACTGACAGACGACTAATCATGAATCGAAAGACACAATGGCTGTTGCTGTCGTGGTTGCTTGTTTTTATGTGATCAGCCCGCGAGTTTAAATCCAATATGTATAGCTCTTAATAATATGTTGTCTTCTTTGATTATTGACGTTATCTTGGCATTCGTCGGTACCATAAGTGCTTATTGAAAATTTAGGGTATATGCTTCTCTTTTGAGACAAATCTCAGTATTAAAATAAGTCTTTTTTGCTGTGCACGAGCAAGTTGTGAAATGAACTGCTTTCTGCAGTTTCCCCCACCCCCTTTACACTTTGGTTTTCAAAATTGTCTTATTCGTGACCCAATTTTATAATCTTTATTTTTGTCTGTATATTGTAGCCTTTTTTTCATATTACATTATTTCGACGACACCTATTGTAAGTCGAGCTTTACAGCTCTCTGTTGGCACATTTTCCGCATTCGTAGTCCCCTGAGAATGCGCTTACCAAAATAAGTTGGTCCACAAGTTTTTATTTATTTACAAGCTCAATTCTCGGGTCACATTAGACCCCTAAACAAGCCCGACCCAGGGACAACTAAACATTCTCCCTTTTAGGATCAATATTTACCGTCAAAAATTCATTGGAAAGCTTTTGCCAAAGGAAACTAGCCTTATTGTTAACTATTTACTGGTAAAATATTTACTTAGGCACGTCTTTCATCTTACTTAGGAAAATCTTTTTAAATTCATTAGCTTTTTGAATGAAATACAGAATAAATTTGCTCGAATATCATATTAATTTATTTTTACCATTTAGAGGCAGTATAATTTTACAGTGGTTGGCCTATTATTCGACTTTATCTGCGGTAACATAAAATATTATATTTGGTTGCAGAAACCTGTTGATACTCAGTAATAATATTAAAAAAATAAATATTATTCATAGTACGTTTATTTATTAACAGTTTTAAAACTAAAGTAAAAAAAAATGTGGGCATTTTTTTAAGATCACTGCAAAATCCAAAATTTTAAAACATCCAATCTAAATGTTTCTACAAGAAACAATGAAACTGAAAAAAAAATCTATGACTGAATCAATCACTGGAAAAAAAGTTGGTCCTCGGTGTACGAGTATGTGCTCTTTGCGACGATCCTTCGCTCAGCATAACAACGTATTCTTAAGTCACTTTATCTCATCATTTATTATCCTGAGTTTGGTATTTAAATAATAATGATAAAAAAAAAAGAAAAGCTTTAAATAATTTCTCAAAACGTTGTTCGCTCATGTTTCTAGTGGTCTCGGTAAAAGTATCAAAACTGTATACACGGGAGCTAATTTACGTTTTTAATGACTTTATTCGCATAAGCTACGGATTTGCGCAAAATTTTAAACTCCAATAAACTCATTGAGTTAGTCGAGGGCGCTCCAGTCGTCGAGGGCCATTGAAGTAAGCCCAACTGGATGAAGGATCTAATGATATTCGTGAGGGCAAGTGGAGCATCTTCTAACAGGTATTTTGAAATTGGTTTCTCAGAGTAAAATAACCAATAAACATGAATATTGGTGGACATTTTTCCAAACAGTAGGAATTTATTTACAACAGAATACACATTATTTACAAAAACTATTTATAAAAAACATGAAATGATTAAAAAAAAAAAAAACATTTTATAAGAAACTAGAAAATTTTATAATGAACTCTGTTTTCCACCTGTAGGTATTACAGGTAGAAAACAGAGAAATTAAAATGAAATGAAATCATTTGTCTTACTCGTGCGCGGCAAAAAAGACTTATTTTAATACTGAGATTTGTTTCAAAAGAGAAGCATATACCCTATATTTTCAAACTATCTAGCATTAAACTTAACAAGACTATTAGGTCTACAAAGCTGATCTAGTCGTCACAAGACAAAGAAGTTACCAATAAATAACAAACTTTTTTTAGATCTTATTTTTTTTCATTATTGCACAGCTGTATGCACTTAATAAAACCTCTTTTATGAATATCATAAATGTAGACAAAGGTCAGTTGGTAGATGTGGTAGCTCTGCCTTCTGCGCTGGAAGGCATGGGTTCGATTACCGCCCGGAACATTTGATATTTGTATTGTATGTATGGTAAACATCTCTCTGTACACATGTTTGTATTCTTAACTTTATATTATATGTCTCTAACGAAGCAATTGAGCACTGCATTGTGGTTTCAGCACCGGGCCTAAGTTTCAGCCAAAGTAGATACCACCAGCTTTTATGTCTACCGCAACCGCTCGCGTTTCCACTCTAAATTGCTATTCTGTGGTGAATAACGACCCTTACTTAGGTGATAAATACATAAATACTGTTATTTCTCTTAACCCTTGGCTGGCCACGATACAATGAACAAATACTCAGAGACAGATATAATAAACAATAAATATTTTGGACAATCCACACAACACTATCTAGAGCTTGTAATATGGGAACCAGATAGCTGATATAATACTTGTTTTTTTTTTATATAAATACATTCTTAGAATACAATATACCTAACACCCAAACAGAGAATAAACATCGATGTTCACAACACAAATATTTGTTCTCGGTGGGAATCGAACCCACGACCTACGGCGCAAAAGGCAGAGATACTACCAACTAAGCTGAGTAGCCAGTCAAGTCAGATAGATAGATAGAAGATAGAAAATACTTTATTGCACACAACAAATAAAGAACAGGTACATAAAATATTTAAAATTATTTGCCTCATACAATGGGTGGCCTTATCGCTAAATAGCGATCTCTACCAGACAACCTTTCCTCAGATAGGCGAGCAACGATGCTTGGCGGAAGGAATTGTACAGTAAAAGTAATAAAAAGAAAAAAGGATTTATTTTCTATCACAATGAACAAAGTTAATGCGTAATATCTATAACAAGATAGTACTTTTTATTTGTATACTATTAGCTGATGGAACAAGCATATGGCCCACCCGATGTTAAGTGGTAAGCATCGCCTATAACAAAGCATTGCCTCGTAGGTCACGCACGTCAGGAACGTGCCTTACGATGCTCTTCCCTGCGTCCAACGTCAAATAGGTATGGCAACATTGTAAAAGAAAAACCTGAAAGTTCCCTGAAAGCCTGAAAATTCGTTAGAATCTGTATTACAGGTCACCACGAAGATGATTATTATTTGATTCAGGAGCCTTAAAATCCTTTCACCACACTTGGTTCGAAAAAATCAGTGACACGATAAGAAGAAGAAGGTCACCACAATGATAGATAGATAGATAGATAGCTATCTCTAGATCGTTTGTAAGGGTCTGCAGATAGCTCAACTGTTTCTTGTGTATTTTGTAGATACTTGTATTATCGGTAAGCTTTTTGTATAAATAAATGTTTACTCTTCTATTAAATTCGACTTTTCATAATTAGTTCTCTTACTATTTGATAAAAGCAGCAAACAGATAACTATAGGACTGTTTTTATGAAATACTAGCAGCCCGTCCCGGCTTCGCACGGGGTAGACAATATTGTTGTACATTATTTTGTTCTATCGCTAATAGTTTCGGCAGCGCATTCGACGAAAGACATTTTAAGACTCATTTTTCTACACCTTCGGTTACATTGTTCAAATTTTATAAAGGATTTTTTTAAATGAAATGTAGCCTATGTCAAATTGGAAAAATGTAGCATTCTATTGGTGAAAGAATTTTTTAAATCGGCCCAGTACTTTTTGAGCCTATTCATTACAAACATACATATTTATAAGTTTAAAAAACTTGAGAAACCGACTTCATTGTCAAACGGTTAAACCGATTTTAATCAAATTTGTTTGGGACAATCTGGACGTAAGAATAACCTTCCAAATAAAAAAATAACTTTCTAAATCGGTTCATAAATGACGGAGGCATGCAGTTACAAACATTAAAAAAATTATTTAAAAAAAAATGGCAACACCGATTTTAATAAAATTAAAATGGGACCAATCTGGAAGCAGTACCTTTCAGATAAAAAAATATTTTTTCAAATCGGCTCACAAATGACGAAGTTATGCGGTAACAAACATTAAAAAAAAAAATAAAAAAAAAAAAAAAAAACATACAACCGAATTGAGAACCTCCTCCTTTTTGATTGGAAGTCGGTTAAAAAATAGGTACAAATCTTTCCTCTTTATAATAATATTAGTATAGACTATAAGGTATCTTTTTACATAGGTTGGAGACTATGTTGCCACTCAAATATGCACAGCGTTCCTTTACATCCAAGGATTATTGGCCTTAAATTTATACGCTTTTTAAGTACCCATTCATTGAAATTGCGCTAGTAGAGTAGTAAAACTGTTGCCTGAAAGATTAAATACTTTGTAACGAGTTCAAGTTGTTTTAAGTATTTTGTATTCTTTATTAGTCCATAAACAATAGAAAGAAATCAATTAGGAAGTGGTGATGGGCGGTCGTAAAGCGTGAAGAAATGACTGACGTTTGGGAATTATGATTCTCGAATGGCGACCACGCACCGGAAGACGAATCATCGGTAGCCCACCCTATAAATCGACGACATATTGAAAAATGTGGAAAGTCGGTGGATGCAGAGGACTGTAGAAAGAAATCAATGTTTAAATGGTGATGGGCAGGTCATAATTAGCGTGAAGGACTGACAGCTGTTGGGGAAATACGAGTCTGATTTTCGAATGGCGACCAAGCACTGGAAGATGAATCATCAGTAGCCCACCGCATAAATCAACGATATTGTGAAGAATGTGGGAATTCAGTGGATGGAGAGGACTGTAGAAAGAAATCAATGTTGAAGTGGTGGTGGGCAGGTCATGAGTAGCGTGAAAAACTGACAGGCGTTGAGAAATTATGATTCTCGAATGGTGACTACGCACCGGAAGACAAAGCATAGGTCACCCACCCGATAAATCGCGGGAATGCAAAGGTTCGAAAGTCCCAAAAATGCAAAGGACCCGGAATCATTCTCCCTGGAAATGTATCGAGGAAGCGCCTAGCAGTGGACTTTTGATGATGCACGAGATAAAATTAGGGCAAGGCGCCCATGCATTGTTTGCATACCTTGTAACTAATTGAATTAGTGTCACGGCTCTGAGAGTTACTCGGGCAGTTTAAATTAACTTGTACCAGACGAGGTCGACTTTGGCCCTAAAGTTCCCTAATTTTGCGAGCGCAACATCAAACTGAGCTTCGCCCATATTACACTGGTGGTCCCACGTGAATTTTCTACACTAATTAGTTTGTACGATGTTTATTTTGCTTAAGTTTGTGTGCCTCAATGATTTATGAGGGCGACGAGTTGTTGTAAAGGGTATTGTTTGCTCCCTTTGTACCAAACACACAATGTGCTTGTGTACCTCGGATACTAAATAAGCTTTGTATATTTTAATTTTCCTCTGAAGTATTTGTTAGTAATCGTTGACCGTGGAGGCGGGTGCGGGCGTCGGGATAGTAGAAAATAATAAAATATGTGTAGCTACCCCGGTGCCTACAAATTATTCTAAATTATTATAATACGAAAGCTGTCAAAAAAAGTTTGAAACGCAAAAACTATGATACCATGGCGCTCATGTCCACCGCGAAGTTAAAATGTTAATTATTTCCTGATCATTTTACAATATATCAATTTTCTGATGATTACTTGTGCACATCTAGGTAATCTGCGATGACGATCAGTTTTGGCATAGTGTTTAGCGTATATTCGCATGCACTGCCGCAAAAATTGACAGTGCGATATTGAACAGTAATACACGATCAGCAGGCGATCTAGATACGCGCAATGCTCGGGAGTAAAAACTGTAAAAAATGACTAGAAAAGACTTATTTCTCTGTTTCATCATGCCGTTTAAAAAGATCCAAGCCCGTATTATTACGGACGTCGTTTTGTTGAAACCCCGAGCTTCACCAATGTTATCTTTGAACCCATCTACGCATGTGTCATTAATTTATTTAAGGTCGCGCAAAAGACTTGGGACGATGATATAAATTATATTAAAATATAAATATACCGATATATTTTTTAGTAAAATACCAAACCATCTTTTTTCAAAGCCAATAAAGCCCACTTGTCTATTGACTGACTTGACTTGACTAGAAATTATTTAAGTAGAATATATCCTCACTTGACACTGGCAAAATTGATTCAAAATAGACAGATGCCAATAGTTAAAGAAGAAGAGAAATACCAGCTTATACCATTTTCATACTTTGTCTTTTGACTGACTTGACTCGACTATAAACTATTCCATTATTATTCTCACTTGACACTGGCAAAATTGATTCAAAATAGACAGATGCCAATAGTTAAAGAAGAAGGAAATACCAGCTTATACCATTTCATACTTTGTTTATTGACTGACTTGACTAAAAACTTTTTCATTATTATTCTCACTTGACACTGGCAAAATTGATTCAAAATAGACAGATGCCAATAGTTAAAGAAGAAGAGAAATACCAGCTTATACCATTTTCATACTTTGTCTTTTGACTGACTGACTTGACTAAAAACTATTTCATTATTATTCTCACTTGACACGGGCAAAATTGATTCAAAAGAGACAGATGCCAATAATTAAAGAAGAAGGAAATACCAGCTTATACCATTTTCATACTTTGTCTTTTGACTGACTTGACTTGACTAAAAACTATTCCATTATTATTCTCACTTGACACTGGCAAAATTGATTCAAAATAGACAGATGCCAATAATTAAAGAAGAAGGAAATACCAGCTTATACCATCTCATACTTTGTTTATTGACTGACTCGACTAAAAACTATTTCATTATTATTCTCACTTGACACTGGCAAAATTGATTCAAAATAGACAGATGCCAATAGTTAAATAAGAAGGAAATACCAGCTTATACCATCTCATACTTTGTTTATTGACTGACTTGACTAAAAACTACTCATTATTATTCTCACTTGACACTGGCAACTGATCCAAAATGAACAAATGTCATTAATTCAAGAAGAAGAAGAAATACCAGCTTATACCATATTCCAAGATAGAACGATACTTAGTTGAACAAACAGATTCGGTCACTTTACAATTCAAATAGCTAACGGGCTATTGAGAGTTCGATCGGTAAAATCAATTACGTAGCATTAACCAGTATAGTTACGGTGGACGGCTGTGTTCTCTGCAGATTAAAGGCTTATGCTACCAGCAGACGGCGTATGGTTGATATCGCTCACGTCCAAGCATATAAATAAAACTTGCAAATTAATTTTAACACCCGTTTATACTACCCTATATAATTCTACTTTGCCGTCGTAGTGGTACATAGTTTAGGGTTAAAACAAGTTGTTCATACCCCTATGAAGCGCTATAGGCACCCAAGAGCACTGGTGGTCTAGTGGTAGCAGCCCCGCCTTCCGATCCTAAAGTGGGTTCAAATCCGGTCCCGTATCTAATGAGTTTTTTTGCCCCAAAATGTATGTACACTATGCCAGTGCTCTCAAACGGTATAAGAAAATATTATGAGGCTTGTCGTAAAACCTAAAAAGTTCGTAGGTAAATATGTCATGTGGCAAGTACACGAAAGGAGCCTCTTTGAGGCGCACTTAAAATCCTTTCACCACACTTGGTTCAAAAGAACCAGTGACACGATAGGAAGGAAGCAACCCAAAGTTTAAAGGAAGAGTTTTATACACCCTGTATTGCATCATGGCCTCATGAAAGGAATAAATATTATCTCAAAAATGTAGCGAGAGGTTATAAAAACAATACATTTAGTTCGCTTTGTTATATAGGCTTTGTTATGACTGTAATGTTTTAAGTGTAAATATCAAAATTCTTCATGTTGGTAGATTATTTTGAAGATTTTTTTTAGTTATTGTAAAAACCAAGAGTAGGTATTCTCAAGAAGATGCGTAGAGTTTAAGGCACTTTTAAAATCCTTTCACCACACTGGATTGCAAGAACTAGTGACACGACGAAGAAGAAGTTATAGGCAACGGTTAGGTAGGCTATAATACTTAGTCCATTAGCCATTAGAATAAAAAAACACAAAATCACGGGCTTTTCAGTAGTCTGAAATTAAATTCATGAATTCATTTATCTATGTAGCCGGCTGAAGTGCTCATCAATTTAAGGCGCTATTCAGCTCTTATCAGCACCTTTTGTGCACTTAATCGATGGACCGAATTTCCCGTAACAAAACACCACTTTCAATACGTATTGAAAAACATCTTTTCATATAATTTTCAATTCTCACGTTCCTTTCCTTTTCGTTTTGTTTTTCTGAGAAACAGTGTCCACCATAAAGCAGTCGTAAAATAGAATAGAATATTGAACAAAAATGCTCAAAAAGCTAGACGTGCAATGGGCGGTCTTATCGTCTGGGCGAGCGATCTCGCCCAGACAGACAACCTTTGGATGGAAATAACGTATTTCACGAGTATATGATATATAAAATATAATATCAATGCCAATTATATAAGTGTTTTTAAACTAAGGGAGGCCTATACCCAGCAGTGTGTAAATTCGGGCTGTGGATGATGAAATAAGTGTTATTATTGAGATGCAACTAACATTCATTAATTTGATCTAAGTGTATACGAGGAAAAGTTAAAACCAAAAAAAGCTTTAAGCTGTGACTGGCATAGAACTATAAGAAAAGCACAAGCCCAACAGTAAATCAAGCTTCTTAATGGTATTATAGGTTGCCTAGAAATGATCACTCACAGCACAGCCTGTTTTGCTAATAATCTTCATAAATCCTTTAGTACGCTTCTGTGCGGTGAACCATAGAGAGTTATCTATCTATCTCATACAGGATAAATACGTATTAAGAAAAAAAATGCAAAGCTATTTAACGGCCGTCACTGCCGTTCACAGCTTTACAAAACTCCAAGGTTCCCTGAAAGAATCTTTGGAAGGTTTTAATTGAATTTCATTTCAGTTTGACAGGTATTGATCGTTTACTCCTTCACTTCGTGTACTGTTTCATTTTCCAAAATAAATAGGGAGCTTTAATAAATCACTAAGCGTAAAAGCTGTTAATATCGCTGTTGGCTGTCAAATCATAATGAATGAAGTGCCTATGAAAACCATTAGAGAGAAAAAAATGCTAATTCAAACGTCAATACTTATAAACGCATACACTTAGTAAACATACACACGTAGCTCAGAAGCTTCTAAAAATCGGTTGTCTGTAAAGTCGGTTTACTGACGATAGTTGAACGTGACAACGTCATACAGCTGTCCACGCGACGCATCGCTCACTCAAGTAGGAGAGACAGATGTCGAACGCTACCGAACGCGGAGGCCGTGCGTGCCTCTTTGTCGCTCGTTCCGTGCTCTCGCTTGCACTTCAAGCCTTAAATGGAACGCCTCTGAGCGAGGTAACGCCGTATGAGTCATATTTTTGCGCGCGTGCAGCCAGCTCTTTTTTGTTTTTTTTACAATTTATAGGGTAACGCTTGACCGCAATCTCACCTGATGTTAAGTGATGATGCGTTCGACGGTGTAGCGCGCTCACCTAGAAGATACCTATTCACTCTTTTTTTGAAAACTCCCGTCAAAAAAAATTATGTCTATGCTGCAATTTTATTGGTTAGGTATGCTTCTTTATAATAAGATAGGGCTCAGGGATTTGATTAAGTCTTGTACCGGCTCATCAAAATCAAAATAAACAGTGTATTTATTCAGTAGAATCGCAAGGATCACTTTGAAACGTCCTAAAGCTAAGTGAGTCTAGGTGCCAGTTCTACGCAACCAAGCCTAAAAGAACAGACAACATACTACATTTTTTAACGATACACTTCTAAGAATACCGTATCTAGGAAGTTGTTACAATTCTACGAGAAACAACCGCATCTAACTTTTATGAAATTCTGTTTCAAAACACAATTTTATCTCATACCATATTATCGTAAAGTAGTTTGTGCGAGCCTTCATGTTGCTCATACAGCCAGAAAGCTTCAGACTTAAAGGGCACGTTCACACGAGCGCGATTCTAACGCGAATATAAATGGCGCGACAGCGCGCGAGTCGCGTAAGTGCCACTTGCTCCTCAGAACTTTTGAAATTACAGTTTACGTCATTCACATAAATTACATATTTTATCGATTTTAATGTACGAGCGGCCGCTAAGCACCCAAATAGAAACCGCTTCGCACATGAGTTGCACAAGCACAGCGCACGCACGCTGCCTTTTTAACCGACTTCAATTAAAAAAGGAGGCAACGACTGGTGTTGTTGGTGTCTATGGGCGATGGTAATCGCTTACCATCAGGTGGCCCGTAAGCTCGTTTGCTTATCTTTTACATAAAAAAAGTTGTATTTTTTTATGTTTGTTATTGCATAACTTTGTCATTTATCTAAATATATAAAACTCTTACGTTACTGACTGACTGACTGACAATCAACGCGCAGCCTAAACTAATGGTCTTAGGAGTATGAAATTTGGAGGGTAGATTCCTGGTGTAAGGTAGGGGTGTACTAAGAAAGGAATTCCCGAAACTCAACCCCTAAAGGTCTGCAGCGGGGGTTGAAGTTTGTATGGAAAACCCTTAACGCGAACGAAGTCGCGCGGGATTCTACTAGTGAACCGATAAGATTTTTTTTTAATCTGTAAGGTTGAATTTACAGATTGGTCCCATAGAGCTTTTATCGAAATCGGTTCAGTTTGGCCATGAAGTCGGTTTCTCAAGTTTTTAAACTTCACTTGTCCGAGGAACAAACGGCGCTTACGTAACTCGCGAGTTGTCGCGCCGATAAATCACGCTCGTGTGAACGGGAGCTGAAGCGCGCTAGTTCATTAAATTATGAAGGCTGAATTGCACTGTAGCGTCCGAATGTTGGAATATATTCCGACGAATTTTATTTTAATCTGTAAGGTTGAATTTACAGATTGGTCCCATAGAGCTTTTATCGAAATCGGTTCAGTTTGGCCATGAAGTCGGTTTCTCAAGTTTTTAAACTTCACTTGTCCGAGGAACAAACGGCGCTTACGTAACTCGCGAGTTGTCGCGCCGATAAATCACGCTCGTGTGAACGGGAGCTGAAGCGCGCTAGTTCATTAAATTATGAAGGCTGAATTG
This sequence comes from Thera obeliscata, assembly GCA_947578465.1. Lineage (NCBI taxonomy): Eukaryota > Metazoa > Arthropoda > Insecta > Lepidoptera > Geometridae > Thera > Thera obeliscata. Next base: position 2,412,617 of record OX387927.1, read on the forward strand.
CACTGTAGCGTCCGAATGTTGGAATATATTCCGACGAATTTTATTTTAATCTGTAAGGTTGAATTTACAGATTGGTCCCATAGAGCTTTTATCGAAATCGGTTCAGTTTGGCCATGAAGTCGGTTTCTCAAGTTTTTAAACTTCACTTGTCCGAGGAACAAACGGCGCTTACGCAACTCGCGAGTTGTCGCGCCGATAAATCACGCTCGTGTGAACGGGAGCTGAAGCGCGCTAGTTCATTAAATTATGAAGGCTGAATTGCACTGTAGCGTCCGAATGTTGGAATATATTCCGACGAATTTTAAATTGTTACAGAGCTTGGTGAACTGACATGAGAGATTTTCAAACTACAGATTAAAAATATTCTAGTTTTGTTGATGGAAATGAAAAAAGTTCGACAACGTTTGGGATATTTATTATTATAACTCTGCGAAGTTAACGTGTTAGGTTTTTTTGTAGGTCAGATTAATTGTTGCTTGAAATTTTGTAATAGACATTTGCAATGGTATTATATCATTTAACTACCACAAGATTTTATAAAAACATGAGAAATAAATGAACTTCAATAATTTTCATTGATTTATTTTTATTTTTAGTAGTAGTTCATGTTTATTTATTTTTATTATTTATGTATAGATTTTTATACTCTTTCACCCCAGCTTCGTAAGGGTGCGGGTAGCGTGTGCTAATATAGCGCTTTCTATACATTTTGCATCTTAGAGTAACAATAATAATAGTTTTCTTAGTAGCATAAACTAATACCCACCTGTCAGTTTGTACAGATACCAAAACTACAACATCCCATCTCTGGTTCTCAGTGACTTGTCACAGCTGGCCGGAACCACTCCAAATAATTGCAATCTCACAAAAATAGCAAAAACATCGCTTAACAGCAAAATGAGCGGAAATAAAACATTGCTTTTCGAAAAAGCCGTGACGGACAATGACGGGCCTGACGTGCTTGATAAATGAACATTAGATTGAAGATAGACATGAGTGTTTTTACAGTGCCCACCAATTTATTTATTCAGGCGATGGGGGGCACCACCATTCCAAAATTGATAAACAAAATAAACGGTAGTCTCGGTCTACATAACCTTAGCGTTCCTAGGACGCAGGTATTGTTAAATATTTAAATTAAAAACCTAAACCTAAATTATGAATGAGGTGGTTAATCTACCTCCAAAAATAAAATATTTGCAAACCTATACTTAAACAATAAATATAAATAAACAAATTAAAGAAAGAATTATTTTATTTTATTCATGTAGTTGTGGTCGAAAAATAAATAAAACAAACGCCTATTTTAACTATAGAACACGCAAAGAATAAATAAAAGAAGTGTTATTGAATTGGAGATCTGCTTGTGGTGGCGAATGGGCTAACAACTCAGCATAAATGCCATCTTATTATTATGTTTCCATACAATAGCGCTGGTCAAATTGTGTGTATTGCGTTGCGGGAATCAAACCTGCACCTTTTGCATTTTATTCATTAAAGCCACAAACGTTGAATTAAGATCAAAGTCGAAACATGTATGTACATTCAGTTGTCTCAACATGCCTTGTCTCCGCTTGTATTATAGCGGCCGTTATACCGGGCGTTGTTTTTTAAGAAACTGAGGCTAAAGTGATGAAACCATTCGCGGATGCTTTTGATTGATGGGACACAGTTAATGTAATGACACAAAAATTTGTAACGAGAATGTTGACAGAATACTTTGTCAACATAAAATGTTACAATAAAATTGGCAAACTCAAGTACAATATTGAATAAATATTTTATCATATCACAAAAGTTATAAGCGGGATTCGAACTCATGACCCTTTCTCAGTGGTATTTGAACTCACGACGTTCACGGATGATAAGTTTTTTCGTAAAGTAATTATAGCACCCATAGGCAACAAATATTGCACATCGCCGGCTTTTCTGCTTTCGTAGAGTGCTCTCTCTCTTTCTGACGCACACTACGCTCTATGAAGCCGAAATTAGCCGATCTGCAATATTTGTTGCCTACTACTTTACATACCTAGTCAAATATAGAATCACCTCAATTTTTGAAGCCGATTTAAATAAGAATAAATGCTAAATAAAATGCATGATTTAGTTCTGACACTATGAAAGCTGATGCCTCTACGTAAAGTTTCGGTGAATCGAAACCTACGCTCAGACTTCGATGTAAGAATCCAAACATTGTGCCGGCGAAATCGCTCGTGAACCAGTGGATTTGTAACTTGCAGGAGCTGGCAAAGTTTGGACCAGCCAAAGTTTGAGTTCACTTTATTGTAAGTTGGCGAAACTTCGGTAGCGGGTGTTGGTGCCATATGTCACGTACGCGCCAATTATTTTGTCTGTCATTTGCCAAATGTGGCCGCTCACCACTGTGGTGAGTTTGGGAAAGTCAAAAAGGTTTTACATGCTTGTGGCTAGTAGCCCACTAAAGTCCACCGAACTAATCCAACTGGAATCAATCTTACGTTCTTTTCGAGTTTCATCTTCATAAAATTTTAGGCCGTGAAAATTGACACACTTTCGTATTTACAAGTTTTGCATCGAGGATGCATGTCATTGCATGTCAAAACTGACAAATGTGACTAGGTTTTAATTGCAACAAAAGATACGCAACCACCCCACAGATCAAACTTGACACCGCGATGGCCAATCTATTTCCTCGATGCAAAACTTGTAAATAAGAAAGTGTGTCAATTTCCACGGCTTAACCTATCAAGACGAAATTTCTCAAAAATAACGTAAGATGGATTTATGCTACTTTTAACACAGGCTGTTAAACGCCGTCTATGGTTTAACAGCTGAAACACTTCTCACAGTAAAACACAGTACCTAATTGCATCCGCTAATTACTGTCGGGTAATTAGTTCCTTTAATACACGTGTGCGATATCAGCGCACACGCCATAAAAAGGTTGTAGGATTGCTTCCGCCATCTTTCGCTCGGCACCATACCGAACGCATACTGTCACTTACCCATCTACCTAATTAATAAAACCTCACTTATATTCCCAGATTGTCTCATCTAAAGGCTTATATGTAGTAGTTTTGCCATAAACTTCCAAAAACTGAATAGATATATAGATAAATAGATAGATAGACAATTCTTTATTGCACGAATTAAAAGTACTGTACAGAGGCGAACTTAATGCTAGATAGCATTATCTACCAGCTGACCCTAAAATAATGAACCTTAAAACTGCATACTCTATTGCTACAAACGTACCGGTAAAACTATATTTTGGAAGATATCCATTCTGACACAGACAGTTATCCTTTGCTTACCCGGAGACACGCCCACATTGTAATTAAGAGGTAACTTATGTAGGTTAAACCTTTTAAATTATGTACCAAAAATAAATCGTCTATTTTTATGAATAAAGATAAAAATTAACGCAAGTCGCCTTCAACTAACTATGCAAAAACGAATGAATATTTATGAAAAAGCACCAGTTGTTTATGTTTACGGTTTCAATTATATTTGAGCTAGATAATTAAATAAATAACTATTGTGGATAAACCACGTAACACTATCTAGCCCCAAATTAAGTAGAGCTTGTATTATGGGAACCAGATAGCTGATATAATACTAATGATATTTTTTTTACATAATCCAACTACGTCGTTCTTAGGAAACCTAAGCTTTACCCCAACAACGTGACCTCACCCTAGAGTGACAGTGTGATCGATTCGATAGAACAATGTTGTACAAACATGTACAAAGTCGTAATATGTACCTTCTTTAATCTATATTTTCTGATCTACTATTATTATTTTTTATTATACTATCTTTGGCAAAGGCCTGTCACGTCTGGAATACTAACTACTTACTGCATTGGAAAAAACCAACTTAAGTATGTAATTTTTGAAAATTCCTATGCTATGCCACAAACTCCTTTAGTTATACATGTAACACTATCCCTTATTTTTTTTTTATTTTGAACCTTTAATAAAGTTTGTCCAGTAGGTGTTACTAATATTTTATATTACCGAAATATTTTGCAATGCTTTTAATTTTTTTACCATAATTATATCCTTTTTATGTTTCTTATTTCCTCGGAAGGAAGACCTTCCTATAAATATCTTAGGTACCTCATAAAAGTTTTTTAATCCTTGAATTCCTCTAGGGGAGCAAACTTTGTAAATGATTCTGATAAACAATAATTACGCCTGTTTCAAATTAGGAAGTTAGAAGAAGTTACGGTGTTGGAGCAAACGTGAAACTCCGCTGGCCCGTCTAATTAACCAAGTTTGTAAATTTGTTACCTATTTGGTATGCTAAGTGCCCGAAGAGCTGTAGAGGGCGATTTTATGACCACTAAAACTAACTTTTTCATATTACACCGAGATTATTTAACGCAGGTGCTTGTTTGAGAACGTTCTGTCTTTTACGACGGGTTTTAAATGCATCTGGGAAATTTGTTTTTTTATTATTTCCTTTACAACTAAAGTTTTTAAACTATTTGGTAAATAGTGGCTATCTTATTCTTATTACAGCGCAGAAAGCATTTGTGGTCTAGTAGTAGTAGGTAGTAGCCCCGCCTTCCGATCCTACAGTCGCGGGCTCGAATCCAGTCATGTACCTATGGATTTTTAAATATCGATATTTGACAGTGTTTTACTGATCGCCACCGCAGAGTGCTTAGATTTGTGCAAGGCTTTACGGTCGTAGTTTTCTAACTTTGAGTACCTAATAATCTTAGTGACCAATAGTAATGGATCACATTTCAGTTTGGCAAGTTAGGCGTTGGAGCTTCGCAGCTTAGTACCCTATTTTTACACAACTGCCTACAAAGAGAGTAATTTGTTTTTGGTTGATTCTCTTCGCTTTGTATCTATAAACAAAAACACAAAGCCCAGAGATATAAATTATGACATCCTTTTTTAATCAGTGCGGGGCTAAGCTAAGATTTATTAAATGTGATATAGATACAGACACTGACAACTAAAGGCTCGAACACACCTAGTTCGCTGGCGGGCGCGATGGCGAACCGTTCAGTTTCAACATAGGGAATTGTATACATCCGCACACACTGCCGCGTCTTTTGACAGTTGCACGCTGCGATCACTACTAATAAAAACGAAAGTTCCCAGATCGTGACAGACAAAGCATCCCCTATTTAATGTTTTACTACCCCCTACTTAATTTTTCTTAATTTTGTGTATTAAACAATCGTCAAATATTTGATCTACTGATTAGTCATCGGTGAAAACGACCCGTAGAGTCTAAAATTTGGAAAAAGAGAACTATTGAGGATTCGTTCTAATATTATTGAACTCTGGAAATTGTTTTTCCTATTAGTTTTAATAGAAAAAAAATATATTACTTCTAAAAATATTTGTTTAACTACGTTAAAAGAAAAAAAAGATGTTGTGTAAGATAATAATAGGATAGAATCTTATTTGAAACTATTTAAAAATATAGTAATGCATAATGGGCGGTTATATCGCTGCAAATCAGTATTTTCCAATCAAATTTTGGATGGAGAGAAGCTTAGAATAAGATCAAATATCAATAAAAAATAAAATAAGGGCATTTACATACCTAGAATGAACCGTCATAATCAAAGTAAATCAATAAATACAAAAACAAATACAATCATAAGGCTAAGTTTATGGTATTCGATATGAATGTTTAACAGCGTGTAATATTTTGATTGATGGAGAAAAAACAGAACAAGTGAATGTATTTATAATATTTGGGGACTTTTTTATAAGAGATGGAATGCATAAATATAATATCGAAACAAGGAAGTGTATAATCACCACCCGTGGAGACAGTCGATGAAGTCGCGGGCATCAATTAGTTCAGCCACCCATCAGTTTCCTATCTGACATTACGTCCTGACTAGGGCGTGCAAACCCGGTTTTCCGGTTTTGCGAAAAGCCGGACAGCTAAGCAAAATTTATCAATAGTACTTTTTTAAACTTTTGCGATCATAACACACATTAAACTGTTACACGGGTATTTTTACCGCGTTTAGGTAAGCGTAGTGTAGGACGCCCTCCGGCAAGGTGGGGCGACGATCTGCGAAATGTAGCTGGCAAGCACTGGAGAAAAAGAGCCGAAGACCGGGCTCAGTGGCGCGTCTTGCGAGAGACCTACGTCCAGCAGTGGACTAATATAGGTTGATGATGATGATAATGATGATGATGGGTGTTTACCGCGTATAATTTTCCCCGACGCTTCGGCTATGTTGTAATAACTGTGGTCGTGGGCAGACTGGAGCATTGACATGAGTGCTATCGTCGTTGAGAGGTGGAGGTATAATAACTACCCTCACTTCAGGACGCAATGATAGATAGGCGTATGCCTATACAGTGAGGGAAGTTTTACGTATTCCGATTTTCCTTAGTATCAGAAACATAAATCTTACTGATTGAGCCTCAAAAATATTGTTTTGTTTTTAATCCCCGTGAACAAAAACTACCTAGGTACCCCGGACTAGCGGGTGAATGAATTAAGCTTAGAAAAGATTGCGGCGAACAGTTTCGAACTGCGATGGCGATGGCGATCAGTTTCAAGCGTAGGGTTTTGCATTCATCCCCACACAGCGCCGCGAACTGTCATTGTACGCAGCGAGCTAGTATTAGTGTTAGATACTGTCTTGAAACTGCGCTAAATCTTGTTCCTCAAAAGTCATAACAGTGGCAATAATATATGGAGGCAATGGTGTGGGTGTTGTTTGCACAAGGTTCGCGCGTTCAGTTCACCATCACTTTATTCTTAGCCCTAATATGTCCAGGTAATTGAAACATTACTAAAAAGATGCATTATTTTTATAAATGGATTTTTTTTGTCTAAAAGCATACATAGCTAAAAACCGATAAAACATAATAAAACCAATACTTTGTTTTTCTATTATTGCACTGCGTCTTTTTTTTTAATACATCTAGCTGATGGAACAAGTATATGGTCCACCTGATGTTAAGTGGTAACTATAAAAAAAAAAAAAAGCCCATTCATTCCATAACTACATTAAGTTACATTTCATGCATATTATTACTTATTATTTCGATTATTATTATATCATCATTATTATTTACATTAGATAGATAGATAGATAGATAACTCTTTATTGTTCACCACACAGAAACATAATACAGGATTCATGAAGATTTTTGGCAAAACAATGGGCGACCTTATCGCTTTGAGCGATCTCTTCCAGGCAACCTTTGCATGGAAAAGAAAACAAAACATCAATTGACGGCAGTGTAGTACATTCATACATTATAGTCATTATTTTGTTTAAATTTAATTTTAAACTTTATTTTTAATACATATATTTTGATGTTAGATTTATTTTTATTAGTTTTTTTTTCAGTTTTACTTTTTGTTCATTTGTGTTCTTATTTTTCTTTAGCTAGGATCCCACTCGGGTATAGGCCTGTAAGTGGTAACAGTGGTACCTATAGCCTGTAACAAAGCATTGCCTCGTAAGTCACACACGCCAGGAATTTGCCCTACGATGCACTGCCCTGCGTCCATCAGCTTCACGCGTACAGATGTTCAGCCTCAAGTGCCAGTAATTTCACCGGCACCCACACCCTTCAAACAGAAACACAGCAATGCTGCTTCACGGCAGAAACAGGTATGGTGGTAGTACTTCCCTGGATGAGCACTTCACAAAAAGCTCCACTACTACTACTAATCTACTCAACAATAAACTACTCAATAATAAAGTAAGTAATATTAAACTTCACTAGATACTAATTCCTATTTCGTACAATTTTTTAATAGTTGATTTTGTAGGTATCTTAGAATATTGTTTTCTTGTTAAAATTCTACTATATGAAAAAATATTACGTTGACCAAACCTGGAAACGGTTTTTGGCCGGAAGCCGGAGATAATCCGGTTTTTAATACTTTCCTGTTTTGCAAGCGCTATAGTTTTGACGTTTTTTCAAATTGACAATTGATTTCGAGCAATTCAAAGAGTTATCAAATGGAGATTACAATAGAGTAGCAGTATTCAAAGTGAAAGTCAAAGTAAAGTAAAAATGTTTAATTTTATTCATTGTACCTTTAAAATAACATAATATCAATGATCACTTTGAGAAGTCTTAGAGCTAGGTTTATCTTTTCGATAAACCTACAGCTACAGTATATCTATTTATATAATAAGAGAGGTGATGAACTGACAGAATAGTATACATTGGTGGTGCACGACCAAATTTTAACCCACGATCTTTATAAAATAAATTAATAATGTAGACAATCCACAAAACACTGTCTATCCCCGAGCTTGTCTTGTACTATAGGAATCAGATAGTTGATGTATTACAATCAACTATCTCATTCCTATAGTACATACATTTTACTGCACATCATTTTGTTAACACATAGTTAGAATACAATATAACACTCAGACAGAGAACAAACATCTGCATTCACCAAAGAAATATTTGTTCTCGGTGGGAATTGAACCCACGACCTAAATACTTTTCAGTCCTAGATAGAATCGCTTTCAACTGACAGCTGTCATATAATTAAAATAAACTAGTTCTATTTTTATATTTATTTGATATAGGGGAACAGATGAGCAATCATAAAATACTTTACACACATAGTGGTCAATATCATAACATTCCTGTTTGCATCAGCATGTTGGGTAAAAGCAATACCTACGAAGCCGTTTGACTTTGTCAAAAACAATGCTGCTGCTCTATGGGTTTAACAAGTTTTATATTTCCTACTTCTTTGGTCGTGGCGGCGGCGTAGCCACGCCCACCTCTTGTGTCAAAGTTTGGTAAAGTGATATGGTCGAAGACAGAAGGAGTCATTATTATCTACGTTTTGTGCAGCTCAGTGTAGCTCACACCAAAATTGAATCAAACCAAAACTTTTTATTTCAGCTCTCACTTAGAAAGCATTGCAGCCTTAACATACTTAATACTATGGTGACAAAAGTTTATTCAAAAGTAATGTGGTGAAAGAATTATAAACGCACCTCAATGAGGCTCTTTTCGTGCACTTGACAATGTTTTACGGTTTATGTAGGTTCTACGACATGCCATTTCTCTCACTATGTATTCCATGTACATAACTAGCCAATCGCCTTAGCTTTGCACAGGTGTGTAGAAAAAAGGAGGGCAAAATGTGCTTTTGTATTTTTCACCCATGCAAAGCCTTAAATTTAAATCTGCAAATTATGAGTTGAAAAACGAGCCTTGTGGTCGGCTGGCAACCGTTGTCAACAACGATATGAAGGCCTGTGTACACCTAGGTCACTGGCAATGGCTATCAATGAAACGATGTCAAATATCGCTTTCAAATTTGACAGCGTTTCACTGATCGCCATGGCCAGCGACATATATAGGTATAGGTATTTTTTTTTATTGTTGATAGCTAAACGTTTGACTGCCATCAAACCTGATGGAAAGTGAAAATGCAGCCTAAGGTGGAGCACGCTTAGCTATTATTCACTTGTTCACTCTTGACTTGAAAATTCCAAGGTTGTAATGCTTCGAAAATACTGACGACGGTAAAGAGCACATAGGTGTGCGCAGGCCTTGAATTGAAGACGATAGTAGAAGTGGTGAAAAAGTTGGACCGAAGAATTGGAACCCCGCGGCAAGCTTAGCCGTGATGGAGTTAGACCAACTAATTATACGGCTGAGCTTGCTGTGGGGTTTGGAGCCTTACGCCTATCTAATTTAAATGGCATAAAAAATATTCAAATGTACAATTTCATAGGTAAAGACCTAGATTAAGACGAGCTATGGAGCCTGGCGTTGCTCGCCCTGATCAAATTGGAAGTCGTTCTGGAAGAAGCACAAAGAGATATAAGGTTTACGGTATGCATAGCCAATAATAGAAACTATGTTGAAAATTTGCTTCTGCAATAAATACGTAAGGGCCAAAACCGCACATCATAGCATTTTATACTTTAGCATAGCTAGCAGTTTAATTTTAATAAATAACGGCTCAAAACAAACAGTGGCGATAATAGTTTAAACAGACTTTATTTATTCAGTTTATTTGCTGCTTGCTACTTTGGTAGGTAGGTTAGGTATTTCAGTGAAAAAAATTAAAGTAGGTAACTATATTAACTGAATGATTCCGAAGTGAAGCCAGAAGGTCTGTAAGCGGCTTAACTTCTGCACTCGCACTTCCACACTTCTACAACAACTACATGATGTTTGAGCCGCTGAGTTGTTTGAGCTGAACAAGCTCAAGGTTGTAAATGAGCCGATTAACTGCAGGTAATTATTTCCCATGCCTAGCAGTAGTTAAGTGTTTTGATTGGGCTAAATATCTTTCATATCTTGACAGTCTAAATTGCGGCCAGTGCTGCCAGGTCCATTCCAGGGTTTGGCTATTTTTACTAATGTATTTTTATTTTTTTTAAATTAAGCATTGTAGTCATAAACCTAGACACTTTAAATGCTTCTAGATACTTTGAATAGACACAAGTTGTCCGATAAAATAGGTGCGCATGTCACAGTGCTCAATAAATATCTTTTTTTTTTGAAAACTCAATAGAAATGTAATTTTTTTTTAACTTGGCAATTTATATGAACTACAAACTGCGACACGTATTTAAAATCCAAGGTTAATCCAAGATTAGCCTACAAAATAATAGCAGTTAAATGCTTTGAAATTGCGCTAGACCTAGCGCCAAAAGCGCCATTGTGATGGCAATGTACATTTCGGAGACTTCAAATTATTTGGGGGCTAGTTCGCCATCGCTAGCGAACTAGTTCGCTGGCGGTGTGTTCAAGCCTTAAATTGATAAGGGTCACATTTGTAATTGATTGACACGACCCGGCCAATAATAACACTGGGCTTATCTTTTCTTTTTTTAATTTTGGTAAAACAAAAGCTAAAGTTACTGGAGGTTTCTATTTCAAGCGAATAAAGAGTCACTTTGAAACGTTAACTTGGTGGTTCCATGTGAGTATATTCTAATATAAGTACATATCAATATCAGCTAGCTGGTTTCCGCTGTACAAGCTCTGCTTAGTTTGGGGCTAGTTAGTGTAATGTGGGTTGTCTACATTTATTATTATTTTTTTACTTAGGAGATAAGTACAGAACCCACAACGTATAAAGAAAACATAGAACTATTCCAACTAGGCTGAGACCAGTGAAGTTTCTGTTTCTCCCTAGACAAATCATTTCAAATTCTTAGAAAATTATCTCCGTATAAATTAATATCGAGAGTTATAGTTTTGTAAGTGAAGTTAAAGCAATCAAACTAAAACTGAATGACTTGCTTCCCTTTGATTGGCCAAGAGGGAAGCAACGAGCTTCGATCCACATAAACTTTGTAAATTGTATGTTTATTCAACATATAGGTTAAGTTATCTACACAGTTTATAACTATTTTACATCGAACGTGAATGGGCCAAAACAAAATAATTATGTAGTCAAAAAGCCGAATACCTAAATAAAATTAAACTTCTTTTATACCCTTCCCCACTGAAAACAGCCAGTCATTTATTGTTTATCAGTATTTTGGTGTTTGAATTTAGAACACACCAATATATTATTCGAACTCCATCTCAATACTAGTATATACAAAACTCCTTGCGAAAAAAATACGCAATACAAACTCCTTGTTCGAGAATACTCGACACAAAAACTTCTTGTGCAAATAACTTCTCGAGATTTGATTGATCGACATTTTCGACAAGGAGTTTAGCATTAGAATAAAAACTGCTTTGTCTTTTTTTTCTCGTCATCATGGTATAAAGTATAGTCTGTTACTCTACTCTTGAATAAAACTTATTTATATCGAGGCTATTGAACCACTCTTGTGCTCAGGATTCTGACACTACATTAAAGTGATGATTAAAGGCCTGCGCACACCTAGGCCACTGGCGAACGCGATCAGTGAAACGCTGTCAAATTTGACAGCGATATTTGACAGCGTTTCATTGATCGCGGCCGCTAGCGGCCTAAGGTGTGCGCAGGCCTTAAATCATCCTGCCAAAGATGGCGTGGACGTCACTGGCCATCCCTTCAAAACGTGTGAAAGAGCGCGTGAACAGTGTCACTGGCCACTTGCAGAAGGTGGGTTATTTGCGCCAAGCGAAAAAAAGCAGCGTGCCGTCTAAAGGCACCTTCATACCAAAACAAAACATCCAGTATCTCATCCGGCTAGATATTAACCTGTCAATGAGCGGGAGATATTCACAGGCGCGCCGACTCGGCGTATCGACTAGTAAGGAGTAGTCACGTAGTGCGTGTCAATTTATCACCCATCAGGTGTGCGGTCCCAGTGCGAACGCTACACGAATATTCAAGCCCATTTCTTGAGAACTGCTACCGTTTTATAGCGGATGCTAAGAGATATCTTCAAAAAATCTTATGTACGTCAAAATACTCGGTACTGAGAGTTTTGAGTAGACAAATCTGTGTTGGTAAAAACGGTAAGAACCAAAACGTAGTTTCTTGTCTGTTCTTCTAGGCTCGGTCTATTATACGGCACGGTCAATTCGGCATTGCAGCGTTTGGTGAGCTGTATTCAAAGGTTTTTTTTTAACCTATCTCAGGCACCAGTCTGTCGCAAAACAGGTATAAACCTCACCTCAACCCACTTTCATTCTATTTACCATTATGTACCTATAAGGTTTCTGTAATTTGTTTGGGAGAAATAAACAATCTATTATTAATATAACTGGTTAGATTAGGAGACCTAAACCAAAAGTTACATTTAGTCTGCTTCTTCTTCTTCTTAAATTTAAGAGCTTAGCTCTTGTCGGGGTTTTGATGCAGTTTTCTCCAATTAAGTCTTTCGAATGCGGCCTCCTTGATTTAGTCTGCTATTTTGTCATATTTCAGAAATGGCGGTGGATGTTGTTAGCGGCACAGCTGAGCTTCACAGGATTACAGACGTCAAGGTGCTAATCTTTTATACACCAGCCACCATGATATTACATAGGTGTACCGTGTCTCCATAACTGTACTCTTTGCTCAGTACACTTCAACTGGTACAAACTGGCGGGTATATTCATAATGGTCCTATAGCAGTCATTTAGCTTCTTCTTCTTAGTCGTTTCGACTATTTGTTGACATAAAAGTGACAGTGTCTTATCACTGTCACTTTCATGCCTGACTTCTAATAGGCCGTTAAGGCCTGCGCACACCTAGGTCGCTGGCAATGGCGATCAGTGAAACGCTGTCAAATTTGACAGTGTTTCATTGATCGCTATCACCAGCAACCTAGGTGTGCGCACGCCTAATGTCTAGAAGACCCCTATTCACTCTCCATCCATTAATTCCCATATCCATTTGTATCAAAATTCAAAATTCAAATATTTGTTAGCTGTAGGTAATTTTGATCTTTATTGTGTGTTATGTTTAATTATTTTGATTTGATTTTGACATTTTTTGTATTCTATTTTAATCGTAGTTTTAGTATTAATTAGTGTAAGTGGTCGAAATGTAGACCATATTAGTTAATTAATTCAATAAATAATAGTATGTCTATTTATTTGTTTACCATTAATTTTTCAGCTCAAAACTTTGAAAATACAGCAAGCTCCACGGAAAAACTCTGGACACCAGTCCCGGTCGGAAGTTCCCCGGGGAAACGGAAACTGTTTCCACACGGACCCGCGGGCGGCAGCAGGTTCAACTTAAATAAAAATGATACAACTTTTCAAATCCAATTTAACTGTAATAAAAGTCGGGGAAACTTCAATTACAGTTACCAGAATGATGCTTGTTAAGGGGCCTTGATAAAGCTTTCCATCCCCTCGTGTGGTTCTTTGAAGAGTTCTGTAAGGACGCGAATAGAATGAAGCACTCGGAGCGTAGCTTTCTCTTGATTAATAAAAAATAACCAGTTAAAAAAAAAAAGCAGCCATGTGCGAGTCGGACTCGCCCATGAAGGGTTCCGTAGCATCAAGTAACATAATATAAAAGTTCTTGTAGTTCGTCGAAAGGTAAATTGGGGTTTACGATTTATGACGTATTAAAAAAAACTACTGGCTAGATCTCGTTCAAACCAAATATCGTTGAAAGTTTGCATAGTAATGTACAACATATATTTTTTTTAGTTTTATCATTCTCTTATTTTAGAAGTTAGAGGGGGGGGGACCAACTTTTTTCCACTTTGGAAGTGTCTCTCGCGCAAACTATTCAGTTTAGAAAAAAACGATATTAGAAACCTCATCATCATTTTTGAAGACCTATTCATAGATACACACGTATGGGTTCAATGAAAATATGTTTATTGAGTTTCAGTTTCAAGTATGGGGACCCCCAAAATTTATTGTTTTTTTATTTTTGTGTAAAAATCTTAATGCGGTTTACAGAATACATCTTCTCGCCAAGTTTCATCAGTCTAGCTCTTACGGTTTCGGAGTAAAATGGCTGTGACACGGACGGACAGACAGACAGACAGACATGACGAATCTATAAGGGTTCCGTTTTTGCCATTTGGCTACGGAACCCCTTAAAAAACGGAGACAGACCTACAAACAAAACAAACCTTGTAATATGTTATGGGAGGTAAATAGTCAGGGTAATGAGATTATATTTTATTGTTTCGACAATAAAGGGGGTGTTGTGCGTCCCTGGTTGTGAACCGACACCATTAATCAGTTGCCCCTGGACGCGACAAAACATTCGAATAATTGCGATATTTCAGAATGATTGCATTTCCATTGTGATGCGACTGATGTGGTAATCGGCTCTGATTTAACGATGATTTTGTATAATTAATAGCCATGGTAGGTACAAAGAATTATTTGAAACATGGAATCTTCATAGAACTATGGACACCAATAAAATTTGTGGATACTATCTAAATGTTTGACTGCCATCAGTAGTAGGTATTCGACGACTTTGGCTCATTGGTTGCCTCGCGCAGCGAGATTTTTTTCCTGATATTTAAACGGTAGTAGTAGAAATTCGCCGGTAAAGGCTCAAATGATCGGTTTGGCTCGGCTTGGTTCGGATTTTGCTCGGCCCGGCCGGTAAACGCTCAAATGATCGGTTCGATTCGGCGTGACTCGGCTCAGCTCGGCTCGGCTGGTAAACGTTCAGATAATCGGCTTGACTCGACTCGGTTCGGCTCTACTTTCTTTACTTAGTTTTAACGGGCGAGCTTAAAATTAACCTATTTTTGGGTGTAGTAGGATGGGTTGTTCAAAAAGATTTTTCAGATTGTGATACAATTATTATTTTTCTTTAAAACACATACCAAATAGTTTATACACAAAGACATCGTTATTCAACTTACTGCTACCAAATAATTTTACGAAATCCGACATACTATTTCCGTTAAACTTGTAATATAAATATGTTAAACAATACTCTCCACAAACTGAAGTCAAGTCATGTTGCAGTCTGTACCTATTGAAATTCCACTGTTTTGTTGTCCTGTTCAAGAAACTTCTATGATTTCCTATAGGTGGTCGTCCATAAGAATCAAAATACTGTCCAACTGCATTTGTCTCTATGTGAATGGCTATCCAATGGGAGCCTGGCTCACTATCTGGATCCAAATTACTTATTATGAATGCAGGAGTATTAATATGTAATGGTAACCTGTTTGCTGGATAAACATGCTTTTGCAACGAGGGATGTATGAAATGCAAATGTTTTTGAACTTCTAATGTGTTCATCGTTGTGGTATCTTCTATTTACAAATTAAGAATGTGAAACTAAATAAGCTGAACTTCTTTATAAAGGTAGAAATAAATAAAAGGATTGGATTATGTTTTGATGATTTTTTATTTCATATTTATAACTAGGTTTATACAAAGTCAACTTAACTACTATAGTCTACGGTTACATTACGATTCCTATCTATTTCAATAACATTGTCAAATTCTGCATAAACAATACAATTTATTGTTTGAGTAAGTGTAGATTCAAATCGAACCTCTAATCTAACACTACCATGTTTTATAAGGTTCCAATGGGTATTTGAATTTGAGCTGAGATCAGCTGTTAGATCAAATGCTAACAAACAGTATCCTTTTGCATATTGTTCCCTAGATATCCCATTACCTTCATTGAGAAAATGTATACCTGTCCCCGAAAATAGTGTATGATAGGCTGCAGTAAAAATATTACTATCAAACGATGGCTGTAAAGCTTTTGAAGGTATTTGCTGCCCATCAATGTACAAACAAAATGTATTCAAATCATAGTTTTCAAAATTAAATGGATTTTTAGTCAAACTTCCATTAAATGCGGCATTGTTTACAAAACCAATTATACATCTTTTAGGGACTTGTCCCAGAAAAATATTATCGAGAGTTTTGCCCTGAATACCTGAAGGTATGGTTAACACTTTGACTTCTGCTCGAGTAATAGGATATTTTGCAGTTGTAGAGGCTAACACTTTTTGATGGGCCAGTAAAACAGTTGGATTGATTCGTGCTCTACGAACAATAAGAGTTGCATCTGTAATGCATACTTTAAATTTTAAATCTGTTGAAGAAGCCATAAGACTAAATGTGTCTCTGGAGCGAACTAGTTTAACACTCATTTCAACCCCGTTAATTAAAAACTTTTCCTGGTTAAATATATCACCATGAAGATGACCAATCATTTCTATTTCTTTGCTTTCACATGCTAGTTGTTGCCTTTTAGTAAATCCTTCGTTTTTTTCATCGGTTGAATTCATTTTTTCAGCTGTATCTTGATACCAAAGAGCACAAGTCAAATGAGAATCTTTGGCTGCAGGAGCATAGTTCAACAAAGTTTCTATGTAAGCACGATAGGCATATGTATTGTTTGGTGGTGATACAAGCTTCTGATTCAAATAAACATCTAGTTGACTGAAGAGTGAATGAAACCAATTATTAACTGGGGCTACAATACTTGATGCAGCTATTTTGGTTGAATCCTGATTGAATATTTTAGCTTTTATATGTATCAAAGTGTGGGATAAATCTATATAATCATCCCCTGTTCCCGGTATTTGAAACTCTATGGGGCCATCGTCAGCAAGTGATGAAATGGGTTTGTAGTGTATCCATAACCCACTTTCTATGCTGGTTTGTGTGGATGGTAAAGCGAATAAATCCAACTCTGATTTTATACACTCACAAGAATGACTATGTAAAAATGACATGTTTATTTTATTTTATTTTATGAAAATATATCTTTTAAATTGTTAGCTTTTGATTTTTTTGTAGCTTTCACTTTGGCGGTCGGTGGTAGACTGTTGGAAGATAGCCGTTTCCTTTTTGTTTTATATCCTGAGCCAGACATATTTAATCTATCTATTTTACTATCTGCTTTCCTCTTCAGATTTGAACTTGCTTCTTTAAGTCTAGATTTAATTGAATCCTCCATGGGTCGAGCACTAACCATGTCTGATAGAAGACCAACACCAGCGTTTAAAGCTTCTTTACCTATAACTTTAGCACCACTAGAGAGTAATGGTAGAACAGATCTAAACAGTCCACCTAAGAAACTGCCAATGCCATGACCACGCTGATACGGTGCTCCTTTATAAATCACTCCAATTCCCGAACCAGCTTGATGTGAGTAATAATGTTCATATGGACAAGTTATATTACGAGAGTACATTATTATGTTTTTCTAAAATGAAGCTTTACACACAGTGTTCCAAACTGGAATGGTATTTTTTGACCCGTACCGGATCTTATATCTACTTCAATAGTATCAAACTCTCTACGCATAACAGGTAAATAGTGTGGAGGTGAAAAAACATGCATTTTATTTGCTCCGTAAATATACTTTGCGGGGTCCAATGGTATAATTCTTAGTAAAGGTGTCATCACATCTCCCACTATCTGAGGTTCGATAATATCACAATAAACAAATAATTGATACGGTAGCCCTAAATGTAAATTGGCTGGACATTTACCTAAACCATTCATCACAAGATTTATGTTCGGTTCAAAGCCGAGTTGTATACCTAACTTAGGTGACAATGTCAATGATTTAATAGATTCATCCATAATAGCAGCAGACACAAACTTTGATATTTCATCATATCGAAATTTAACTTTCTCCTTTATATTATTCACTGCTGTTAAAATATGATTAATATTATCATAATTTGTTGCCGGGATATGTGTTTTATAATACACCAGTGAAGGTTTTTCTTCGTTTGGCATTAACATCAATTTCGATATGTAAATTATATTTTCATGCTCTTGTACAGTATACATTGTGCAAGGGTATTGAAATTCAACAACTCCAACTGACCATTCTCCTTCAAGTTTTATAGATTTTGGTAATTTTGTTGAAAATCGTGTAGTCATATTATCTGGAAAGTATTCCATGGAACTATTACTAAGTAATGTTAAATAAAAACTTTCTTTTATCATATTTCTTTCAATTCAGAAACTGAAATCCAACTATTAAATTTATCTGGATAACCTTTCCACTTCACTAACACTTGCTTTCTGCTACCAGAATAACGTGAACTAATTATTTTATCTATTTTATACTTGGAGGTGGGGTCATAAGACACTTTCTGTAATTCCTTTTCATAAAACGTTCCAACTATAGCTTCGTGTTTTAAATCTTCTAGCGAGTACACAACCAATGGAGATCGTTCTATAATTGAAGTTATCATAAATATTTCATCACTCCAGTTGGATTCATAACCTTTTTGAAATACATGCTTATACTTCGTTATTCTTACATAGTCACCAATGCGAAGTTTTGGCAAAGCTGTACGTGTGATACTTTGACCATTTTTTCTATCATACAAGTTATTCCATACAGTCATTATATTATTCGTGTTTACATCACAAGGGCACATCTTGATGCTTGAATGATAGCTATGATTATACGCATATATTAGGTCTTGTAAAATATCAATGTATTTATACGTATTTTTATGGGTAAAATAGCGCCACATTCTCATTTTGAGTGTCCTTTGAAATCTTTCAACAATGCTGGCTTTAATATCAGGGTTATTTGTTGTATAGTAATTAACATTTTTTGACTTAAATAATCTTTGAACATCTTTTGAAACAAACTCAGTTCCTTTATCAGATTGTATATGAGTTGGTGTTGTATTAGCTTCATTAAATATGCTGTTAAAACATGTTTTAATAGTTTCAGAATTTTTACTTTTCATGGGTCGGGCGTATGCATACTTGGTAAAGACATCAATAACACAAAGAATGTAATTAAAACCATTGTTATATTTTGAGTAAGTTCTCATATCACTTAAGTCAGCTTGCCAAAGTTCATTAAGATTTGACAAGACATATTTGTTTCGTGGAAATTTTCTGTGAACCGGTTTATGTAGTGTATAGGTTTCTTGGGATTGTAACCATTTTTTCACATCTTCTTTATTCATTTTACCTTTCATAGCTTTAGCTAGTTTATCAATACTAGCATACCCAGCGGGGTGTGATGGGTTATAGTAGATATTGTTGATTTCTAGTAAGGACTCCATTTTTCCCAATCAATTTTCTGTCGGACTCTTCTAGAAACTGGTGTTGAAAACACCTCCTCCACCTCCTTCGGTGGCGTGTATTCTTTATATTCGCTGACCTGAAGCTGATTCATATAATCGAGTATTTTTGGATTTCCAATATAAATAAGTGGTGTTTTAATATGTTTCAATGCTTGTGCAAATTTTTGCCATCCTATTGGATCATTTCTTTTGAGTGGCCTCAAAGAATCATTTACTAAGTCTACAATATTACTTCCAAGAATTTTTTCATTGACTACAGTGATTGTACCATCATCATCCCAGTCAATTATATTTTTATTCGAAGATATCAAGTATAATAATCGCTCACCCTTCTTTATATATGTTTTAGGTATCAAGCTAAGTATATGCTTAGGAGAGTAAATCGATTTTCTTTTCGAACCAGAAATTGCTCCCTGTTCATCGTTTTCAATGGGTGTCTGATCAGCAACTACTTCTTTTTCATCAATATTTTTGCTTTTAATATCCACCATACCATTATCTGCTACTTCATCCCCTCTTTCTGTTTTCAGAATATTATTAACTAAAGATATTTCAAGAGGTTTACGTTCTTCTTCGGAAAAATGTAAGTATCGTTGCAATATTTGTAAATATAGCATACATTTTTTTCTATCTTCCATGTCACTTTTCAAAATGTTTTGCATTTCAGCGTCTAATCGTGACATAGGGCTATGAACAGAATCATTTTGTTTCAGTTTTTCAATAGAACTTGGATCAATCAATAACATTTTTTTAGCATGTTCCATTTTTTCAAACAATAGTACCAACCAATCCACTTAAAATTGATCCCAATATTAAAGGTAAAAAAGATCCACCAGTTTGAACTATCAAACGTTTCCGAACTTGCTTAGTACTTTTTCGCACTAGTTTACGAAGTAGATCTTTGTATTTTTTTAACTTTTTCTTTGCTTTTTCTTCAAGAGGTACTTTACCCTTTAAAACGTTATGAATGCATTCACAAATGCAATTAATTTCTTCTTCATTACATGATTTTAAAAGTGCTTTCTGATATTTTGGTTTAAGTGTATGTAAAGCACTAAGTAAATCTTTATGCGTCTGTAGACTTTGATGCATTATTTATGAATGACAGGAATTTGATGATTCTTGGCATATTTAAATAATTTCGTTGGAATATAAACAATGCAATATCCATCTGAAGGAAATACATTAGTTTTAAAACGACACAAATCGCTAGTGTCTTGTTTTAAATCTATCATCAAATATCCATGAGCCTCTTTAGTTGCATCCTTGTATGAGTCTTCCATAAACTTAGTATTTTCTGGAGAAACTTGTCGTGCTAAATATTTAATTTGAGTTTTATCACGAGGATTCTTAAAATAAATTATATAACCAGAGTTCAAAGATATATCTCTTTGACCCTTACCTTGATGAAATAAGTTTTGTGTTATATAAAAAACACTCAAGTTTCTATGATGACTACCTTTTGTAAATATATCAACAATGCGTCCATCGGATTCTCTCATGAGATCATCAATGATTACTAGCTGAGGTTCCTTTCCATCGAACATACTGAGATCTGGTATTCCTTGGCAATAGTTTATATTTTTCAAGTTATACAATGGTTGCATTTCATCAAAACACCAGGTTATTTGAGTAAATTCAACACTACAAACTTCTTTCACAAACTTTGTAAAATTTGTTACGAAATTAGATTTCCCACAACCGCTTGGACCAGCCACTATTGCCGTAAATGGATGAATAAAATGAAACATTATTAATGTTTGTGTTGATTGTGAGAGGATCGGAAAAATAATGAAACAAATGTTCAAATATCAAGTATTTATATTTATTTTAATATAAGATGGCATATTATGTACACATTACAAAAATCATTAATAAAGCTATCATCGTCTAGTTAACATGACAACATTACAAATGTATTACATTACAATTTTTCTTCTTAATAATACACACACTTAAAACAATAAACTTAATAATAACATCGAATCCTTAATGATTTAGTTTAAACAAGTTTGTCTAAAATACAATAGATACCTTATCCTAATTTGTAATGACCCCAAGCTAATGTGTCTACATTATTTGGTAAAATAAACCTTTTGCTATCATTGTAGGATAGACATATTTTGTTAACTTGTTGAGTAAATATTTTATGTTTCAGTGATTTGAATAAAACCATAGTACCATATTGTATATTTTTTTCGAATAGACATGACCTATAATTTTCCATTTTCATATTTTTTGTAACACATTTTTTTACACCTTTAGCTTTTGATACAAATTTACTTTCGACATCCAACGCATACATTTTAGACCTTAATCCAACAAATTCACGAAATATTTTTCCATTATTTTCATCTTTAAAAAACCCCAGCTTTTTTTTGTTTAATTTTGGATACCCAAAAATGTTGTCATCCGGGTAATCAGATGTATCAAACTTTGAAGAGAGATCTGGTTTGATGTCTTCGTAAAAGTTATTTGTGAAAACATGATATATCAAACTATCAGTATCAGTGTAAAGTAGCTTAATGTTATTGTCAAACTTCTTAAGCATAAAGTTGTAGTGAAAGTCATACATTAAAGTTTTTGAAATATCTAAGATGCAAAAACCTAAGTAAATTGGCTTGTTATGAAACAATTTAACTTTTTTTAACTGAACTGCAACTAGATTCTCTCCAAATGTGGATGAACTATGAAATTCTGGTTTTGCCACTAGATCTTGTGCACCAAGAACTTTACCTCTATTTTCCCAGTGCGTTAATAGTTTAACGTTGACCCTTTTTTCAATATTTTCCATTGTCTTTCCAAATACGGAATTATTCATTAACTTGTAAAAATCTTTTTCGAATTCAGATTTTGCCGATGTTCTCAAAGTTGTGTTTAAATCTATGTAATGCTTTAACCAAGGACGTTGTTTGAATTTTAAAATCCTATGAACTTTTGTTAACTTCATACCCATCGCAATGCATTGTTTCAAATTTCTATAATGAATTTTGTATTTAGTTTTATTGTTCAGGTTTGGCACCAATTTGATATCTTTGGAATCTCCAATTTGGATATTTTCAGGGCACAAAGGTAAATCAGAATGCAAATCATGAAGTTCGACAGGGTACTCTAAATCTACCTCTAAAATAAAACCGTATTCTGCGTTTTCAGACACATCAAAACTAGTATCAACATTTACCCATTCAAAACCACCAACTGGAAGACATTGAGACATTGCCCAACCGTAAAGATTATTTGCATCTAAATAAGTTAAGTATGATTTTAATTTAGCTTTATCATAATCTTCCATGAATTCATTATTAGCTTTTGCATAGCGGTTACTACACTGTGATACACCACCCCGTATACCGGCCCTAATAAAAGAAACCTTCTCAATATCAGTTAATAGTTCTAACTCTATTTGAGTGTATTTTAACATAGCATCCCAACTTAACCCAGGAGCTGTGTAGTAATGTGCAGGATCCAAGTGATATGTTTGTAAACATAAAGTTCTAAAGCTTTCGAAAACATCCGTCAACAGTAAAACATCAGTTTTGAGATATAGATCAGAGTAATCTAGCATAGTACGACAATGGAAGTGCTGCCAAATATCTTTGGCATGATTATAATCAACATCTGATACATGAGAATCAGATAATGTGCTATAAAATTCATCTTGGCTAGGTAGCGTTGTTTTTTTCAAACTATCTTCAGATGTCATAAATTCATATGGGTAAATACCTTTCCTTCGAAGACGATTAAAATCTTCATTGCGCGGAAAATTAAGTTTTAAAGCTTTAAATTGATCATTGCATAAGTTTTTTGCAAGCTGATCGAGACTACAAGACATAAATTTTAAGGAATCTACAAATCGCAAACTAACTTTATGATTATTAATATTGATAGTTTTTGAAAATGAAATATATTTTTCTTTAGTCTGAGGGATAACATCAATTTCACCTTCAACAAAATTTAAAGCGTGAACAATAAAATGAGCATCATAATTGCTCAGGTTATGAAAGAAAACAGGAATATGACGTAATGATCGAAACTTGGCTGCGCATACTTCATGTGCAACACCTCGAAATTGACCAGTTTGCCAATCATGATCAATTTTGTTATCACCATCTAAATTACTTTCACAAATGTGACATATCACCGCATTTAAAATTTCATTTTCCTCATAAACCGTCAGTGGCTTAGGAGGAACTTGAAAGCTATTTTTTCTACATATTTTTTTTAAATCTTCATGCAAACGATTCATGAATTCTTGAGCACAATTTTTTCCGCTATAAGTCTCATATTTTGATAAGTTATCATCATATGAACATTTGATATAATAGCCAAAACTATATGGTTCGTGTACATGAGTATTGCTTGTATAAGGCTTAGATGGATTGTTAAAACATGATTTAATCGGACTTAGAAAAGCTTCAAAATCAGCATATATGACAAAAGGTATTTTTAACTTCCTGTTGTATTTATCAAACTTTAATTTATCATTGGATGTTGGTCGACCATACCAATCCTTTGACGTTTTGTCACCATTTGGTAATTCTGTGACAATGTGAGCACAGTCATGTTGTTGATGATCAATTAATCTTTGTTGTGTAGGAAAGTGTAATAAACATCCATCACAAATATGAACTGCGTGATCATGATTGGAAATTTGTTTGCTTACGAGACGTGACATGTTTTTAATGTAACAATAATGATTGTTTGCCCCGTTTGAGATCAGTAATAAATTAACGTGTACATCTTTGCGAGATTTTGTTAAAAATAACGGTCCAACCACACTATGACACTTTTTGTCTCTGTTAAACTCTAAACCAAACACGTTGATGCTAATATTATTCAGTTCTTCTACTTTTGGTACATCAGATAACTTTACAGGAAAACGTACTCCATCAAATTTTAATTTGTTTGAATTCACAGTGTAAGATGTTACTCGATCCGCATTTTTGTTTACTGGGTACAAAGCAGAGAGCAATGCCCACTTAAAACATAAATTGTCAGCATTTTTAACGTTAACTATTGCTCTTTTTGTTCGAATGTCCTTTGGTAACTCAATGTATGAAGTACCACGTAGTGGATTAAACTTATTTACGTTCATATCAATTGCTTTTATTTCTTTAAGGCTCCAACCACTGTCTTTTTTCTCAAAAGTACTGATTTTACTTGCCAGAGTGTTACACAAAGATGAAAACAAAATATTTAGATCATCCCCTCGAAAAACTATGTAATTATACGTTTGGAAATCAAATGTTTGAAATGAATCGTCTTTAGTTTGTTGGATGAAATCAGCGTGCAGAACAAAGTTGACTTTGAAAATAGTATGCTGTTGTATTGATTCTTCGATTAATAAGAAAATATCATTTCTTATAGAATTCATGAATAATTCTGGTGTTTGAAAGTTTTTTGATGTATGATCATTCTTACTGTGAATTTTATAAGAAATTATTCTTTGACCAAAAGCTGATTCTACGATTGATACATTTTTTAAAGAGTTGTGAACTTTTTCAAGTTTTATTTTATGGAGATTACTTTTTAAATGATTAGAAAAATACCTTTTTTTAACTAAAACATGACATGTACTACATGTCATCATAACAGCATCACCTTCCATGGAACTAGGATATTCACCTTCATTGTCATTGATATATTCATTGCTGGGTTCTGCCAAACTAGAAGAGGATCCATCTTCATATCGTGCTCGTTTCACTTTGATGTTAGCACTTTCAGTATTATGCTTTCTCTTTTGTGCTCCTCCAACTTGTTTTCTAAAACAATAAGAAAGCGTTATGAGACACAATCCTGAATGAAATTAAATATACATTATAAGCGATGGGATCACTACGAGTATTACTTACATCAAATTGTTTTCAACGACGGTACATTCATTATACAATTCTTCATCGTATTGATCTTCTAATAACATACAATTTTCTTCATAAGCGCAGAGATTGTATAGATCCTCGTTGTATTCATCTTCAAACACCATACAGTTATCTAGCTTTTCGCATAACTCTTCTTCAGAATTCGTATTGAAAAATACACTATCACGTTCCACAATTTTATTTGCCATTTTGTTCAAGAGATACTACGGTTAAAGGTTTAAAACTGAACTGATGCTACAGGGATGTCTGTATGAACTATATAAGGGAACAACAGTTACAAACTTAAAAAATCACCAGTGATTGCTTTATGAGGGGCCATTGTTTAACTTAATTATATAATGAGTACTACTACACTGTTGTAAATGACCTAAATTACATACGCGCTAATTGTTAAAATGATATTTTTTACATGTTGGCACTGTTACAATTTCTTTAGTCACATTAAAAATTATTTTTTTTGCACTCTCGTAGTTCTGATTGCCTTCATTAGCAAAATACTTAATTCGATAGCTTGCATGCTTCCATTGTTCATTTGATGCAACTTTACTAATTTTTTTCATATTGAAAACTTCAATTTTTATCATGTAATCTGAGCGAGGACCATCATCTTCATTTGTAGATAAAAAAACATTTCCACCTTCTCGGTGAGCATGAGAAACTGTGGATGACAACTTTTTCTTCTTTGTTTTTGAGACTTCAAACAATGCGTCTAAGCTTTCACTTGATGGTTTTCTTTTCAATAAATTTTGAGGCAATCGATCTTTTACAATTTTAAGCTCCTGTGTATCATCATCTGAACAAGCATAATAATATTGTTTGAATGTATTTTCTTCCTCGATATTGAATGAGTTCTGCAAATAATAATTTAAAATATTTAAGTGTTTGAATCTATAAATGTGATATATTTTTATATCATACCAACTATAATAATACATTGAAAATAACTTACCTCCATTGTCTCTGTAGATCACTTTAAACACACAACTCACTGGATTAAATCGGAAGCCTTACGATGCACAAGCTAGGGAATATTAATAATTTTTAAAAATGTACAGCTTATATACCCAACATTTCAATACAATCAAGACCATTAGTAATCACTTCCAGCAAAGTCCAAATGAGATTGAACTTGTTATCACTTTCACATTCCTTACCTAAATTGATAAAATAATTAATTAATGTAATGCGGTTATACCCATTAATAATCACTTCAAACGAAGTCCAAATGAGATAGTACTAGTTATCTTTTAACATTCCTTACCTAAATCGATAAAATAATGAATGTGGTTGTGTAACCAATTCTAGAGAACTAGATGTTTATTTGAATCAGAAGCTTGTATCACCACCAAACAATACATATGCCTATCGTGCTTACATAGAAACTTTGTTGAACTATGCTCCTGCAGCCAAAGATTCTCATTTGACTTGTGCTCTTTGGTATCAAGATACAGCTGAAAAAATGAATTCAACCGATGAAAAAAACGAAGGATTTACTAAAAGGCAACAACTAGCATGTGAAAGCAAAGAAATAGAAATGATTGGTCATCTTCATGGTGATATATTTAACCAGGAAAAGTTTTTAATTAACGGGGTTGAAATGAGTGTTAAACTAGTTCGCTCCAGAGACACATTTAGTCTTATGGCTTCTTCAACAGATTTAAAATTTAAAGTATGCATTACAGATGCAACTCTTATTGTTCGTAGAGCACGAATCAATCCAACTGTTTTACTGGCCCATCAAAAAGTGTTAGCCTCTACAACTGCAAAATATCCTATTACTCGAGCAGAAGTCAAAGTGTTAACCATACCTTCAGGTATTCAGGGCAAAACTCTCGATAATATTTTTCTGGGACAAGTCCCTAAAAGATGTATAATTGGTTTTGTAAACAATGCCGCATTTAATGGAAGTTTGACTAAAAATCCATTTAATTTTGAAAACTATGATTTGAATACATTTTGTTTGTACATTGATGGGCAGCAAATACCTTCAAAAGCTTTACAGCCATCGTTTGATAGTAATATTTTTACTGCAGCCTATCATACACTATTTTCGGGGACAGGTATACATTTTCTCAATGAAGGTAATGGGATATCTAGGGAACAATATGCAAAAGGATACTGTTTGTTAGCATTTGATCTAACAGCTGATCTCAGCTCAAATTCAAATACCCATTGGAACCTTATAAAACATGGTAGTGTTAGATTAGAGGTTCGATTTGAATCTACACTTACTCAAACAATAAATTGTATTGTTTATGCAGAATTTGACAATGTTATTGAAATAGATAGGAATCGTAATGTAACCGTAGACTATAGTAGTTAAGTTGACTTTGTATAAACCTAGTTATAAATATGAAATAAAAAATCATCAAAACATAATCCAATCCTTTTATTTATTTCTACCTTTATAAAGAAGTTCAGCTTATTTAGTTTCACATTCTTAATTTGTAAATAGAAGATACCACAACGATGAACACATTAGAAGTTCAAAAACATTTGCATTTCATACATCCCTCGTTGCAAAAGCATGTTTATCCAGCAAACAGGTTACCATTACATATTAATACTCCTGCATTCATAATAAGTAATTTGGATCCAGATAGTGAGCCAGGCTCCCATTGGATAGCCATTCACATAGAGACAAATGCAGTTGGACAGTATTTTGATTCTTATGGACGACCACCTATAGGAAATCATAGAAGTTTCTTGAACAGGACAACAAAACAGTGGAATTTCAATAGGTACAGACTGCAACATGACTTGACTTCAGTTTGTGGAGAGTATTGTTTAACATATTTATATTACAAGTTTAACGGAAATAGTATGTCGGATTTCGTAAAATTATTTGGTAGCAGTAAGTTGAATAACGATGTCTTTGTGTATAAACTATTTGGTATGTGTTTTAAAGAAAAATAATAATTGTATCACAATCTGAAAAATCTTTTTGAACAACCCATCCTACTACACCCAAAAATAGGTTAATTTTAAGCTCGCCCGTTAAAACTAAGTAAAGAAAGTAGAGCCGAACCGAGTCGAGTCAAGCCGATTATCTGAACGTTTACCAGCCGAGCCGAGCTGAGCCGAGTCACGCCGAATCGAACCGATCATTTGAGCGTTTACCGGCCGGGCCGAGCAAAATCCGAACCAAGCCGAGCCAAACCGATCATTTGAGCCTTTACCGGCGAATTTCTACTACTACCGTTTAAATATCAGGAAAAAAATCTCGCTGCGCGAGGCAACCAATGAGCCAAAGTCGTCGAATACCTACTACTGCCATCACCTGGTGACCTGCTAATGGTAGATGATGATGATGATGCTAGTCTAATTTCTTGGACAAAGCAGACTGCTATGTATCACTTCAAATACTTTCAAATACTTAAATAAAATAAAAAATAAAAAGAGCCTTTATTTGTACTACTCTTTACACAATTTTTTTTAACAATAGGTACTTACTACATGCTAAAATTTTAAACTTATATTTATATTGAAACAGTTTTTAATTTTAAATTCTTATTTCTTATATAGGTTTGTTTTCTTGTTTATTTACTTCAGATTTTCAGGGTAGGCAACGCAACAACAGCACCCTTGGTGTTGTTGGCGACGGTGACCGCTTACCATCAGGTGGGCCGTAAGCTCGTTTGTCTATCTTTTACATAAAAAAAAAAAACTTAAAAGTAGTAGTCGCCATTTGGCGTTGTCCTCCCCCATTTCTTTCCACAGTTCTCTGTTTCTGGCCTTTGACATCCAGTTTGATCCCGCCTTCTCCTTGAAGATGTCTTCCCATCTTTTTTCCGGTCGACCTCTTGTTTCATCTCTCGGTATCCACTCAGTTACTCGCTTTGTCCATCGGTTGTTCTCCATCCTACATACATGTCCTGCCCATTTACATTTACGGATCTGATCTTCTCTACTACGTCTTTTAATTTAGTTTTTTTCCTGTGTGTTTCAAGTACTTATTATATTTTATGTCAAGTACTTATTACTATCGACTTTGACTCTCTAGTAGCCCCCCACAAACCTTAGTGGTTTCTTTAGTGCTATTCATAATAATTAGATTATATATTTATTAGAAGATAAATAAAAAAATAAAATAAATGTTCGATAATGAAGCAATACTGGATAAATCGTTAAAGTTACGGCCACATCTAGGATTAATTATAGTTGTCGAATATCGCAGCTTAGTTAGGGGCTAGATAGTATTGTGTGGATTGTCGAAAATATTTATTATTTATTATGGCTTAGATGGGCAGTACCGAAATAAAAAAAAGAAAGGTAGAAAAAAAGAAAATATTTTTAGGAATCAAAAGCGGATAACTTTAAAAAAAAACAATTTAATTAACCTAAAAATTAACCAAATCAAAACAGAAAATAATTATTAACAACAAAAATCGTAACAGCAAGAAAACTACGTTATACAAGAAAAGAGAGACACAACTAGGTGGTTTAGGCAATACTTAGACGTCCGTTCAGCACGGTGGCTCGCAGAGAAAGAAGGCCGGTTCCATGTTGCGCCTGGTTTTATACTGTTTTTAGTTGGTACTCCGAAGTATTTCCAACAATATATATATATTGACCACAAAAACAAATAAACTAAAAATGGGTAGGTAGAAGCACAGTTTATTCATTTTAGTACAGGAATGTAGTTTAGTATAAAATGACCTTTATTGAAATTAATTATCTTTATGACTACAGAATATAATTATCAGAGGAGCATTGTAATATCATTTCGAGTCAGTGTTGGTAAAATGAAATTCAATCACACGTGATTGCATTTAAGCAATTTCGAATATTATTTGATAGTTTAATTTCTTCAGTAAAATCTCAGTTAAGATCTTAGTGTCTCAAACCTCGAGAAATGATCAAGTCTGCCTATAGAAGTTTTTACTTCATAAAAACAAAATAGGTCCGATGTTTAGCAAAAATCAAATGATTGATGGGATTGGCCAACTAGCGAGAACCAGCTTCAACGGTAATTAGATAACCCCAACTTAAGCTTTAACTTGAGCTTCTTAGCCGTCTCAGTGGCAAGTTTTGTTTGTTAGAACTTTGTTTTCTAGTTAAATGATTCAGTCAGCGCTAGTCTTCTCAAATTAAAGGCGAAAATAGTAGCATGCGAAAATAGTTGCATTTTTAGTAATACATTTTGATGGACATTAAAAGTTATCACATTACAAAATATAATTAATACATCTATTTATGAAATTAACAATAAAGCTATCTGCAGACATATAAACGATCTACAGATAGTTTATAGATGCTTTCAAATTAGCCAACGTCGCTCGACGTCAATCGGAAGCCGGGCCAAATGCATAATATAAAAATGAATAATATAGAAAACAGGCGCTCGCTGCTTCACTCGCCTCATTCCCGTTACTTTTTCAGGATAAAAAGTATCCTATATCCATTTCTTGCGGTTCTATCCTGTCTCTCTGGCTACCTCCCCACCAATTTTAAGTCAAATCGGTTCAGCCGTTCTTAAGTTTTAAATAGTGTAACTCACACGACTTTCTTTTATATCTAAAGAAAATAAAATAGTAGGCACTATGTAATACCTAAAATCAAAACCTACAGTGAAAATATGAGTCAGAAACACTGTCGTGATACCGTTTTAGAAATCCAAACTAGTCCCAAACTGTTAACCCGTGAGTAAACTCTGATGAAAAATTCATTTCCTGAAGTTTCCAGACGGATACGTTAAATAATATCGGGTTATCCCAGGTTTGCACTAGCAAAATAAAGCAGCCCAGACACCAAGGCGTTCAAACGTTAGTAGTTAGTGGGGCTCATCAGATGAGCCAGTTACTGCTGTTATTGTCATTGTTGATGCTTTTTGAAGTACCTATCTTTAAAAAGTATGATGGGTGATAGTGAAAGGTCGAAAACAGTCTATTAGTACTTGGTGTGCGGACTGGTTTCCGCAATTAGGCCGCTTTTGGGTGACGCTTGACGCGTTTTGTTCGAATTTTTTTAGGTTCTATATTATACGACACGCCGGTGTTCATTCGCTGTTTGAGAGTACTGACGCATTGCACATACATTTATCGACAGAAAAACTCAGTGGTAAATGACTGGATTTGAATCTACGACCTTAGGGTCGGAAGCCAGGGGGCTGCTACCACTAGACCATCAGTGCTCCAATAGTCTAACCTTTAATTGCAAACGGTGACGGAACATCGTAAGAAACCCCATGGCTTAGTGAGCTCTGCACGTTGACCATGTCTTTCCTGTGGATTAGGCCCACTAAGCTGTCAGGATGGTATAGGTGCTGGGCAACCCTATTTCATCAAAAATCTTGTTCCAGGCACTATAGCGTCCCGCAAGTTGGGCTTGAGTAAATCATCTACAATAGATGCAAAAGCCTGTTTATTTTTTTTACCTACAATTGTATTTTTTAAAAACGTGCTCGGTTTAATTGAATCGAAAATAAAATTGAGAAAAAATATGGCAGCCCATGAAAATAAGTGAAAAGCTGACGTCTTGTAAAAATAAATTTGTCCACAAGACTCGATACCGTTTCAGCACTCCGTGCGATTGGAGATTGCAACCTCGTACCTCCTAATTGGACACGATGACGTTTCATTGGAGGTTATGTTTTTTATTACTCGAATAAATTTACCTGGAACTTATGTAGGAGAAAAACGATAAATTAGTGAAGTAAGAAATACGTCACCATTTTGTTCAATAACTTTATTTTCTGTATTCTGTGGGTTTTGAATGCAATAAGCGCCTCTAATGAGGCGTTCTTAGAACTATAAATGATCGCAGTAGTTGCGTTAAGAAAACTCAAACCGAAAAATACTCGGACTTGATTTACGGAGCTTTGTAAAAGTGGCACACTTTTCACAGTTTGTACATTTCTATGTAAAGTCGTAATATAGCTCCCTCCAGGGAAATTCCTTCTATTGCCCGTTTGTTTTGTGCGTCTGACGGCCCACTGGAGTACCTGAATAACTTCTGTGGGTATTGTTTATTAATTTATAAAAAACTTTATTGGGGCGTAAGTGCTATATTTAAGCCCGTATCGAACATTGAAAGTGTACTGTTTTTAAGAAATTGGTACTTACAAGGTAATTGAAATCATATTTAATGAATAAAATTGAAACAAAGACTCAAAAAATGAGCATTAAGAAAAGAAAGCAGACTTTTTAGTCAAGCATCCATACTTGTTTCCAAATAATTAACTAGGGACACGATGAGATGAAAAAGTTAAGCATCTAAACAAATGACAAGGACTTTTTGTTTAGTGCTTTTCAATTATCTGATGAAAATGAAGCTTATTTTCATTTTTAAGTAGGGCTTTTACTTAATAAAAATGATGTTTTTTTATTTTTTTTTAATAAATCACGATTCCCTTGGCTATCAGAGTTGAATCAACGTAGCGACCACGTACAAAAACACTCTCTCTCTCTATCACAGGGCGTACACTCGGCTGGACGTCAGCGGGGCCAGTTTGCTTTGCTATAAAATTTATGTGACGTGGCTCGCTGGCCTTTTGTCAACACTGTGTTCCAGAATAACGAAAGCGCACGCATTTATCAAAATAAAAATAAATTAGTAAAGCACGTGTTGTACCACACACGTGGTTCTGAAAATTGTTATCACCGTCATCACCATCATCAACCTGTTCCAGTCTACCATTGGACATTAGGCCACTCCCATGGCGCGCCACTGAGGCCGGTCTTCTGGAACATGGCACCTAGACTCACCAAGCTTTAAGACGTTTCAAAGTGATCCTTGTGATACTAATGAATAAATACATTTTCGACTTTGACTTTGACTTTTCGGCTCAGCCATTTCAATATGCTATTATTTTTGATACTTTTACGTAGTTAGGCTGTAGATAAGGCAGTTGAGAGCTTAGAATCGATCTTCCGGAAATATAATAGAGGTTTTTAAGCCAAGTTGACTGGCCTCTAGCTCAGTTGGTAGTAGCTCTGCCTTCTGCGCCGTAGGTCGTGGGTTCGATCCCCACCGAGAACAAATATTTGTGTGGTGAACATAAATGTTTGTTCTCTGTCTGGGTGTTATGTTGTATTCTAATTATGTATTTACAAAAAAAATATGTATTCAAGTATTATAACAGCTATCTGGTTCCCATATTACAAGCTCTGCTTAGTTTGGGGCTGGTTAGTGTTGTGTGAAATGTCCACAATATTTATTTATTTTAACAAAAAAAAAAAAAAAAAACACAAAAAAAAAAAAGTTATAATGGGGACTAACCAAGCTAAAACGGTGGTATTTTTAATACTGCAGCGTCTCAAGCCATGCGCACATCTATATCGAATGCGATGGCGATCAGTCTATTGCTGTCAAATATCGTACCTACTTGTCAGTAGGTACGATATTTGACAGCAATAGACTAACAGACAGTTCGCGGCAGTATGTGTGGATGTATGCAAAACGCTATGCTGCAACTAATCGCCACCGCTTTCGCAGATCGTTTAGATGTACGAAAGGCTAAGAATCCAAAGAAGGTAGGTATAAGCGCTATTGTTATTTGTCTTAAAGGCAAATATTATCCTGCAGGCAATATCTGTATCGTAAGAATAAAGTCATGCTTTAGAAAACTTCTATGTGTACTATAAACTCATATAAAAAGGATTTAACCTGCGTTGATCACAGAATGGTAGCTTGCAGAATATTTGCAGTAGACGAACAATAGGAAGGCACACTGGAGAAGGAAAGTAACCAATTTTAGCAATTATTGTTGATGATTTGGTAACCGTTATTATTCATTATTGTACTTACGGAACGCTATTAGTGCCTGGGACAGGGTTTTAGACGGAGTATATAGGCTCTCTAGCACATTCATTTCATTTATTCACTAACAATCTCTTACAAATCGTATTTGAATGTTTCCTAAAAACTAACATGCTACAAAAAAAAACAATACAAAACATTTAAATGCACAGTCATTAAATAAAATAAATACACACAAACAAACAAAATCAAATGTCAGAATAAATTGCAGTATCACATACAATACAACATACAATATTACATATTTGGTATATGCTACCTGATCCTTGGCCCAATCCACAGGAAAGACATGGTCAATACGTGCAGGGTATTATAGGCTAAGATTTGACCATATGTATTAACTTTGGCAAGAAAAATATACAACACAAAACGAACGGATCTGGGAGCGGGTGAATAGGGAGGACTGAAAATCGTAAAAATAGGAGTGTATCTACTGCATTATTATATACTTACCGCGTGACTAGATAAAAATGCGGTCGGTAAATGTTAGTACAGTAAGCAGCATCGGAATGTATACAATTCGTTACTACCAGGGTAGAATTGCAGCATTGTAATGAGTTTACAGGGCAAATGCTGAAACGATGAGGGGAATTATCCACCGATATCATGGTTTTTGAGAATGATTATGGATGCATCCTTTCTTCGTCCTGAAATCCGTTTTCAGTGTGTAGTTAGTATGGTGTGTGTTATATATGGTTTTGTAGTTAATTTTCTAATCTATGCTACTTGCAATAAATAGAGTCTGTGTGAGTACTTGGTAGAATATGGATGTTGGACTTAGCACTAGGTGTGATGTAAAAAAACAGGGACAGATATTGAAATATATATAAATATAATAAATAAGATTGAAAAAAAACATGGAAACAAGATAACTGGTCTGTTGAATCTAAAAAAAGTCTTCCATTTTCTTATTTTAAAGTTTAACTATAAATTATAATGATATTCGATGAGAAAAACTATTCAAAAAAATATTTGAATTTCTTATAAGCAATTGAAAATTAATTTAATTTGAAAAATAATCACGTGAACACAAACACACCACCATTGGTCGCCATATTTGTGACTTAATAATGGTATAGGATTGGCTCTGTATCAGCATCAGTTGTATGCTACTATGAGTAGATATCAAGCATTGTGACATCACACTGGGTCGGTTTCGTTGGGAAACTATGTGTTTTCGGTTTAGGGTTAATAAAATATATTCAAGCTAATTTTTTTTCTTAATTATTGCTTTTTGATATAAATATTTCGACAGGAAACTCTCATGTTTTCGCACTCCGTTTAATTTATATGCAACGATGTATCTTTGTTATATAACATCTATGTTTTAGTGCCGCTGACTGTACATCCTTCCCTGCTTCCGCTTGCAGGTGGAATAACGCCCGGGTGTAAACGAGACCTGGGCCGTTATTGCTGTCGTTAAGTTAAAATTTTCCCTCTTGAATAGCAGCGCGAACGTGGACATAAACACACCCATTTATGTTATTTGCTAGCGAATATTGAGATGAATATAACGTGAGATAAGAAAACGAAGCTTACCTTACGTTGGTATTTTTATAAAAATAAAACTAGGATTGAAGAAGGAAATGACTTACGACTTAACTCCTAGACATGTCTCACTCACAAGTGGCACCACACTGGAACTTCACTTCTATTATTTTAGATTATTTTTAATTTGTAAAAGGATCATATAAAAAACGGTAAGAACCAAGCCATAGTTTGTTGCCTGTGCTTCTAGGCTTGGTCGCGTGAAACTAGCACTTAGACTCACCTAGCTTTAAGACGTTTCAAAGTGATCCCTGAATTCCTATTGAATAAATGCACCTTTGATTTCATGTCTTTCTCTTAGTAAGTACTGAGTTCCCATTCAAGAATCTCTATGGATGTCTAAATGAAGTTAAAGGATAGACCAAACCTTACACTATGTAATACTCGTACATGCATTTTCATTTTTATCTTCTTCTTCTTCTTCCTGCCCTTATCCCACTAGGTGGGGTCGGCACAACATGTCTTTTTCTTCCATTCTCCCCTATCACTCGCCATCTCAGTACTCACTCCTTTCTTGGACATATCATCTTTCACACAATCCATCCATCTTTTCTTAGGCCTACCTCTACTTTTATATCCATCAACATTCATTCCTAACACTCTTTTCGTCACATGACCTTCTTCTCTCCTCATAACATGTCTATACCACATCATTTTTATATGTAAAATTATTGAAACAAAAAAGTTAGTAAAGACATTTTCTAAAATCTAAAAAGTCAAGTTCTGTTTAACCAAACTGAGCCCGAAGTCCCAGTGCATTTACAACATTTCGTTACCAAAATGTTGTTTTCGTTTTGCTTATTTGTCTCTGTGTATTGTATGGAGAAAAGATGAGACAACAACTCTAACTACGTAACGTATTTTTGCCGTCTCATTTTTTCTCCATAAAACAGAGAGAGACAAATAGGCGAAACGAAAACAACATTTGGTAACGAAATTTTGTAGCAAAACTTTGACTTCGGGTACTGAAGTAAGATAAGTATGTGATAAGTACGAGATAATTATAAAACAGCCAGCCCACATGTGTATCTTTGTAGCCAGCTGGCGCTTAGAGCTATATGATTTAGATAAGTCGCCCGCTTTCTAAGTCAGGTCCGTTCCACTTAGCACTATATTATTCTTCCAATAATAATTAATATGTACCTATAAAATATTCTACATATAGAATAAAAAGAATATTCCACATTTTATGGTAAGTTAACTTCAGTATTCAGTAAATTGAACATTGTTAGTACCACAAGCTCTGTCTGGCTCTGGTTTTGAGTCTGTGTGAGTGCTCACCAGTGAAAAAAAATAAATTAAAGTACTGTGTTTATCTAGATGTGATATTGTTTTCTAAGTACTATGGTTTTACGAAAAAAGTATACCTATAAGTGTAAAAAAAGTATATAAGTATAAGTATCAGCTTATCTGGTTCCCATCGTACGCTCTGCGAAATTTTTGATATTGTGTGTATTTATTGAATTTTGTAGTATGTATGTGTGAGTTCTTTTTTTATTAGTAGATGAGTTTCTCTTGTTCCGTCTATAAATTCAAGTACACACATTGCTACCATTTTATTTTTAGCTTTCTTCTAGCCCCAAGGGTTTGTTGGAAGAAAACTTTATTAGGATTAAGCTCGCCTATGTATTATGTCCTGTGTTACGTGTTACTACTCACACTTATTTGTAAATGTCTCTGTGTGCATTAAATAATTATGAATTATCTACGTCCACTTCTTGCGGCCTAAAAGTTCCCTCTTTTACTTGTCGGTCTCTCCCTCCCTTTTGATTGGAACAAACAATAATAATTCTGTGAAATGAGATGAAATGATCGCTAGGTATTCAATAACCAATTATGAAATCATTTGCTTCATTGCAAAATGAAAATGAGACCGCGAATTAATTAAATTCATTATTAATTGCTTTGTTCACTAGGTTTCTAGTTGTGGTTGTAAATTACTGGATTATTTTATAATGGCTTTGCTACATCAAAAACCCTTATTTATGCAGAAAAGATTGTTGGAAAATGTATTTTTTATTAATACATCAAACTAGACAAACAACTTTAGGGCCTATTTGATTGGAAGCGGTTACCGTAGCCTTTGGACGCCTGCAATATACCAGTGGAAGAGTCTGTTCAGAAAGAGAGCCGTCGTGGCCAAATTGTGAACTAATGTTTTGATTTTTATATGACAGCTCATCCCTTTCTTTCTGTCAGCATTTTGCATCATGAAAATTAAATAAAGGAATAGTGCACTAGTTGTGATAGAATCAAAACGCAACAGACGTGCTATTGTATTGCCCACTAAACACAAAAGGTAATTAAGCACAGCAGCGCCCTCAAATCCCACGACGGCTCTCTTTCTGAACAGACTCTATCACAAACGCGTTGCCGACCGTTTCAAACCTATGTTTTACCATCTTATAAGAAGGTCGATATAGAAGTTGTAATTACCTACAGTTACATAAGCATAAATAAATTGCGTGACCTTACATAGCATGTTATAAAAAGTTGTGTCCTAATTATTTGGTAATGTAGTATATACTTCAATCAAGTAAAAGTCTGCCTGGGTGTTATATTGCATTCTATATAATTATCATGTATTTACAAAAAAAGTATTTTAAGTATTATATCAACGATGTGGTTCCCATAGTACAAGCTCTACTTTGTTTGGGGCTAGATCGTGTTGTGTGGATTGTCCGATCATTTGTATATTCAACTCCCATGTCTCATGCAATTTCACCAAAATGAACTGCAAGGAACAAAACCTCCAAATTTCAAGTCTCTATGGCTACTGGTTTAGGCTGTGCGTTGTGTGTCAGTCAGGGCTTGAGATTCTTATATATTAAAAAGATTAAGAGTTCGTGTTCCATGTTTCAAAGAGATAAAATGTCTCAAGACCGCAATTCATCTCGTTCTAACAAACGACATCTCATAAAACGGACAGTGTTATAAAGCACCATCCGAGCCCATGGGTCAAATCTTCTAAACTTACTTCAAGTAAATCAAACAAATAGCGGTGACAGCTGGAAATGAGCAGTCGCAGCCGCTGAGTTTCCGGCTCGGCTGCTCACTGCTCACATGGTGCATTGCCCTCGTCTCCCGCATTCGAGAGCTGGGATCAGATTAATGTTGCCACTTTTCTACTTGTCGTGACCACAAAACCGCGCAAGTCGGGACTATAGTTTTGTGGACCGTAATCTATTGAGTGGAGCCTAAGCTTTGCCAAAGGGAAGTAGAAATCTGAATGTGAGGTAGCTTAGCACAATTTTAAATTGAAAAACTGTTTTGCGAAGCCTGTGTATAGTTATTTAAGTATATAAATATTATTTTATTTCGGTTAACTTTATCCATAGTTGTTAGTAGGTACAAACTTAAAAGTTATGTTAGGTTGGCTGACAAAATAATTTATTACAATAAATAAATAAACGTTCTGATATCCAATTAATGACGTCATAATGTGTATCACCTATGTCGTCATTACTCGCACAATAATAAGCAAAGGAAAATACTTTGGTATTATAGACTTTTTCCATGAACTAGTTTAATAAAAAAAAGTGCCAGAGTGGTTTTAAATTTAATTTTAATTTAATTAAATTTAAATTTAACCCTACATCCTCACAGTTCAGTCGAAAATAGAAACAAGCACAGAAAAAATAACCTTCAAGCACGCAATAAGCTCAAGAACTTTTTTTTATATTTTTTTTATTATGAATAGCTAAACGTTTGAGTGCCATCACACCTGATGGAAAGTGAAAATGCAGCCTAAGGTGGAGCACGCTTAGCTATAATCCACTTGTTCACTCTTGACTTGAAAATTCCAAGGTAATAAAAAAAAGTGTAATGCTCCGGAAATATTGACGACGGTAAAGAGACTTCGCTGTCACACCTCACAATAGACAATACAAAAGATCGTTTGCGGAATCGTCTGTGAACATTGAGTAGTGGAGGCAATCACAGCGGCACCTTATCGGTATACTTAAAGTGTTCTGATTGGTAGAATGTAATAAATCTTTCGTAGCACGCGATCCCTAGACTCCAATCTTCATGCCTTAGGAACGATAGCTAGATTGAAACATTGTTTAAATTTGTTTTTGTCATTACTCATGGGTTAAATCGGCAGTGGTGGAACCAGTATAGAATCTTCTTCTTATGGTGTCACTCGTTCTTTTAAACCAGTGTGGTGAAAGGATTTTAAGTGCGCCTCAAAGAGGCTCCTTCCTGCACTTGAAAATGTTTTCAAACATTTTAGGTATTACGATTGCCGGTTTCCTCACGATGATTTCCTTCACCGTTTGAGAGTACTGGCATAGTATTCTAGTAGCATAGTTTCAGTTTCAGTTTATTTATTCATTAGAACAATTAAAAATCGTATTCGAATATTACAAAATTAGATAATACAATTTATAATAATTATTATAATAATAAATCTTCCTGCCCTTATCCCACTAGGTGGGGTCGGCACAACGTGTCTTTTTCCTCCATTCTCCCCTATTACTCGCCATCTCAGTACTCACTCCTTTCTTGAACATATCATCTTTCATACAATCCATCCATCTTTTCTTAGGCCTACCTCTACTTTTATATCCATCAACATTCATGCCTAACACTCTTTTCGTTCCTTCTTTATTGCAACATAAATTCATTTATTAAGCATACATACATTAGTCATGTACAACATCCACCCTCGAGTACTGACAAAATCTGCAGGCATAAAGTCCTCGGTGACTACAGCAAACATATTGAGGTCCATGTTCAGTAGTAAACTTATTTGGGCTGATGCTAAAGATATGGAAAGACTGCCAGAGTTTATTTACCAGCTGCAATATCTAGGTTTTCAAATGATCTTTTGTTTTGCCAGTTCTAAAGAGTACAACTTTTTATATTAAAAGCCATTGGAGCACACTGAAGTCAAAAAACGAGGGTATAGGATAAAGGTGGGCACACTACCACTAGGCTTCCAGTGCTTCTAGTGCAATGACAATAAATCTTACGATGCACGCGACCCGTCTCCAGATTCGGTAGACTGGAAGCGATATAAACTTTCGAATGCACATGATGAAGAACTATTTACGACCTCCTTGAAGATAACAAGTAACCTATTCGGCCTAAGGTTATCCCTGTAGGCCTACCATAAGCTCTGTCTGCCTCTGTCTCCGGCTCTGATGGTTTTGTGTCTGAGTGCTCACCAGTGTATTATACTGTGTGTGTGACGTTTCAACGTAGGATGAGCCAGAGACAGAGCAAGACAAAGCTTGAGGTAGGCCTACTGGCTATCCACTTGGAAGACAATTTGAATCGTGGTAGATTCAGAAATATGAAAATCTGTTGAAGAACCAAGGTCACCAACATAGCTCGTAGAGTTAGTAAGTTGAAGTGAACAGATATTTAGCTCGGAGAACCGATAACAGTTTGTGAATAAAGGTTCTCGAATAGCGACCATGAACTAGAAGACAAAACGTATGACGCCCACTCGCCCGATGGACAGACGACATTGTTATGATCACAAAAAGTCGGTGTACAAAAGTGTTCAGAATCGTTTTTCTTGGAAATGTATACGGGAGGCCGATGTTCAGCAGCGGACTTCTTCAGGCTGGTGATACTTAGTCTGGTGTAAGACAGGGAGGATCTACCGGGTTTGGTCAAAGTCGCGAAGCTGTTTCTAATATTTTTTCATTCACAAATATTATGTCCCGAAGATATTCCTAAAAAATCTCATATTTGATTTTGTTCAAGCACGGTACGGTACCAAAATGTATATTTTAGTGTCGAAATCTTGAATATCAAGAGATCATAGGAATGTTTAACGTGCATGATGATTAAATTCGTGTCTTGTAAGATAATTTCTAGTCTATAATAAGCCATTTATGCCCAAAGTAAAACTTTGATATTATTGATTATTTACACAAATCGACACAATATCAAATAATTCTAATTATGTATTCATATTTTAACAATTAAATACTTAGTTCAAATAGATTTAAGCACCAGAGTTCAACTTTTTATTTTAGACATCCATCTTTGGATGAAAGCCAATTATATATTTCATCCACCGCCACTGAGGCTACTTTTTATCCTTTACGTCATACCAATCTAAAATGGAAAAGATCGGGCTGTACAAAATGTTTTTTTAGTAACGAGAGATAGGTCCATCTACTTCTAGCGCACATTGTCAACAAACTCTTCCGGATCAAACGAGTCCTCGACATCGAAGCTTTGAATGCAGTTACTCTATATCACAGTAATACCTGACGTTAAGCTCAGGTTTTCAGAGATACTACCATCGACATACTCATAGGTATGACAGACGGTGGTATAGGTAGCGGCACATAACTTTAGCGCTGACCGCTATTGCGCAGAAGTCAAATTATGGTACCTTAGGGTGGCTAGCGGAATGAAGGGCGGGCGTGCGTAGCGTTGATTGGCTTTCCAGTCGCACTCTGCTCTCTGTACCAATAGGACACTCTGCACACATCCACACAACCAGTGTGACCACACTACGACGCACGCGCAGCTATCCCTTCCGCGTATCGCTCAGTGCTAAAGTTATGTGCCGCTAGCTATATGTGAAGACTAGTCGTATGCCACGTGTAATAAAGTGATAGGGTATTCGCAGATAATAATATCTGCCAGGCAACCTTTTTTTTGAAAGTAGATAAGAATTCGAAGTTACCTATAGGGAATTCGCAGGAAGTAATCAATTCCAGGCAATCTTTACGTGGAAAGTAAATAAAAATTATTTTCATCCGCATCGATCTGAACTTTGACTCATTAGACCATTGCTAATGAGTCGAAGTTCTTAATTATTTGTAGTTTCACATTCGGAATAAAAATGAGTAAACGTTGTTAATTATCTGTAGTTTCCTAACTGCACTGTACTGTGACCTAATCAAATATAGCAAGAATAGCTTCCGTTTAAATGGTACGGAACCCGAATTTAAAAGAGCATGTTGTCTTCTCTGTCAAAAACTACTTACATTTTAAGTCTGGTGCAGCTTATAAGCATTGCTATTCAGCGTGGCAATGCCGCAAGCGTCTTGGGGACGCTTCCGTCTGGCACTGAATTGGATCAGTTGAGCTATCTCTAGATCGTTTGTAACGATGTGCAGATAGCTCAACTGTTTCTTGTGTATTTTGTACATTTTGTAAATATTTTGTTTAATTGTAAGTTTATTTATCTGATATGGTGGGCGCTCCCAAAACGTCATTCGACACAAAAGAAATTGCAGTTCAAAAGAACTGCAATTTTGTGTCGAATATCTGTTACCAAAAATCTAGATTTTAGATTTTTGGTAACAGATACAACGTTCACCGTTTTTCAAGAGTCAAGGCTTCAGGATTCCATTCAGGGTCGTTGTGCTATTTTAGCAATGACTGCAATATGCGTCCGACTGCACGCTCGGGACGCAAGGGAGCATTCTATCTAGATTGTGAGCTCGATATGCGCTTATCAATTGGCTTTAAAAATGTATTGACACAATGCTGGGATTCGCAATAAAGCCTTGCATTGGAATTCCAACCGTACGTACGTACGGAGCGAATACATTTATATTCCCGCTTTCCCGAAACACAATGAAAATGAACGCACGAAGGCTAATTTAGCCGTTACGTTGTTCGAAATAAAGATTATTTACACATACAAAATCAGAACTGTTATTCATAGGGCCTACCCCATCATGTAGTATAGACGAAGAATTGTTTTTATTGTAGGTTAGCCTAGATATTGCCGCGGACCTTGGTCTCGAAAAATTCTTTCTTCGAGACCAAGGTCCGCGGTCTTTGCAGTTTTCGATTTTTTATTGTATATAAATAAGTAAGTTTTCAAAAATAGGCTTTCATTCGTTCTTCCGGGAAATGTATAATTAATACCTTTTGACTCTGTCAGCGACTGGCCTCTCGACTCAGTTGGTAGTAGGTCTGCCTACTGCGCCGTAAGTCGTGGATTCGATCGCCACCGACCACAAGAACAAGTATTTTGTGTGGTGAACAAAGACGTTTGTTTTCTGTCTGGGTGATGTATAGTATAGTACACTTAGTACAAAAAAGCTATCTGGCTCCTAAAGTACAAGCTAAACCTGGATTGTATACAATATTTATTTATTAATTTTATCGAGCGTTCTTCTTGAGGCTGATTTTAAATCATTAAAATCTGCCTCAAGAATCTCCAAATTTTATACCTTCGTGACCCTTCGTGGTTATGGAATTATTTTTGCTACGTATGCTGAGTGCTGTCTAAGACACTGTCTAAGCCCCTAAGACTATGGTTTGAGGAGATTTTTTTTACACAACTAATAGCAAACAAGCGTACAGTCCACCTGATGTAAAACCTATGGACTAGCCTATGGACGCTTGCAACACCAGAGGCATTATTAGCGCATTGCTGACCCTACTTCACTGTACTGGACTTGTACTATGTTGTGAGCTCACAACATCAGTTCCTAAAGTATTATAAGAAAAATAATTCGAGCAGTTTTGTACATTTTCCAAGTACTTTTTCCATTATAGAGAAATTCAGCTCAGCCTCTCCCGATTTGTTCGCGAGTCTAGGGATTAATATTTATACGATACGGCGCAATGTTCGGTTCGCTGTGATAAGGACGTCCGTAAAGACCATTCAATGGTTAGATTGGGAGCTCTCTGTTATCCAAACGTGCGATAAAGCCCTTAGGTTTCGGATGGGTAGCCGTGTCGTTTTCGGTCAGCATCCGCCGAAATATTTTGAGCCTTTTAGTAGTTTAAAAGACTTGAAATTATTCCAATAGATATATTTATTTATAAAAAGAAACTTACAATTAAACAAATATTTACAAAATGTACAAAATACACAAGAAACAGTTGAGCTATCTGCAGATCGTTACAAACGATCTAGAGATAGCTCAACTGATCCAAATCAGTGCCAGACGGAAGCGTCCCCAAGACGCTGGTGACATTGCCACGCTGAATAGCAATGCTTATACGCTGCGCCAGATACCCACCAGCTCTTGGGTCACGCATCGCTTCGATAGATGACGCACTTATGATCCTTTTACCACACTAGTTTAAAAAAACCAGTGAAATTATAAGAAAAATAAGAATTCCGACACTTCACAAAGATACCTAAAACCAATTATTGATCTCTAGTGCTTAGCTAGTTTATTTTTGCTACCAAGTAGCGATGCTTTGTTTCAGTTTGGAG
Organism: Thera obeliscata; assembly: GCA_947578465.1. Taxonomy (NCBI): domain Eukaryota; kingdom Metazoa; phylum Arthropoda; class Insecta; order Lepidoptera; family Geometridae; genus Thera; species Thera obeliscata. The sequence continues at coordinate 2,457,345 of OX387927.1, forward strand.
GGTGTAGGTGCTGAAATTACAGGCACATGAGGATATGGATGTAGCGCAGTGCATCGCATGGCACGTTTTAAGCGTGCGTTACCTGCAAGATATTTGTTAGAGTCGATAACTACTGTCTAAACACCACTATTTTGTAACTAACAAAAAAAAATAGGGTAATGTAGTAGGGGTAGAATATTATGAATGTGCAATCAGAATTTTTAAGTTTCGATAAAATGACAAATGAAAATAAATAGTACATTGTTACCTGAGTGTTGAAAGTCACGTTTTTTGAGTCCCGAGACGGGTTTGGCGCCAGATGCGTTAGCGAGGGCGCCAATGGAGCTTGAGGGACTTAAAAGACTTTCACCCGAGGTAAACACTGTGCTTTTCATTACGAATACAAGGAAAGTAAAAATAAAAACATGAAAGAAAGAATTAGTGAAAATGAAGATTGAATTGCCGCCTTCCCGGTTTTTTTTTTCTTTTTCTCTGGCGGGCCTTCGGCTTCGGCTTGCCAGCATTATTCAGCCATTATTTTCATTCTCATAATTTAAAAAATGGTAAATTGTTTGCTCAAATCTATGTTATTTTAAATAAATAGTTGAAGCTATATTAATCAAGTAATTTAGAAGATATATTATTTATTTAATACTATCTTTATGTTATTTAAATTTAAATTTTACACTGCGCTCTAATTAGACTTTTTAAACTTCTTACCGTTGTAATGGGTTTCCAACCTACTTGCTGAATAAAAAGTTGGAATTTGGTTCAACGACCTCCTTGCAGTTAAAAAGACTTTAGAAAGTTGGAACATGGTTGAATAAAATAGAACTTGTTTTTTTTTATAATTTGACAGCTGTCAGTAGAAAGCGATTCTCCCTAGGGCTGAAACTTTTACTTTCAATTAGGCCCCTCAGGCAACTTCAAACCAATTTTCAGAGTATGAGTAATGAAAAGTTATTAAATGTTAAAATTTTCAGAAATCCTGCATAAAATTATGGACATATTATTAGTTACGTAGTACTAGAGAGAAAAAAAATTACGCTGTTCGGTTCCGCTTGGTATTTAGCGTTTATGAATATAATGTATTTTCCTTGTTGAATCATTTCTCAATATTTGACTAAAAATTTTGGTTATTTAAAAATATTTTTTTTATGACTTAATTTTTTTTATTTCGTGGATGTGTTCAGTATCAGCAGCCAACATCGGCATTTTTTTTTTGATAATTTCAAAATAGTGGTGTATAGATAAAGCCAGATGGTTCTTATGCTTCCTCCATCAGCAAGTTGCATAAATAAATCGTGAATCGAGGAAGACCGACCAGAAAACTTGAACTATTGATGGCGTGTGTCGCGTGTTGCGTGATTTGTGACGGTGACAAGTTCATTAGTTTTTTCCCATTTCAAAAGTACTCAAACACTCAAAACTTACTCAAAACATCCATCCATCCAAACTCTCACATTTATCATAATATATTTGAATTTCGCAAACCGGAAATGTTCATTCAGCTTTGAAGTTGACTATACCTACCTGTAAAATACTTGGTTATTAATAGGCACATGTCCTATATACCTACATATCCACCTACCTACCTACCTATGATATCTATATATCTACCTACCCTGGTGGTCTAGTGGCAGTGGCTCCGCCTTCCGATCCTAAGGTCGTGGGTTCAAATCTAGTCGTGTACCAATGAGTTTTTCTGTTGAAAAATTTATGTTAACAATGCTAGTGCTCTCAAACGGTGAAGGAAAACTTCGTGAGGAAACCCGTGGCTTAGTCAGTTCCGCATCTATTGACCATGTCTTTCATGTGGATGGTCTAAGTGCTGGGCAAGCCTATTCCATCTGAAATCCTGGTCCCAGGCACTGTAGCGTCCGTAAGTAGGGAAATGAGCAATCACCAGTTGCCCCTGACGCTATACAAGGTTATTCATTATTAGATGCAAATACTCAGGAATTAGGTTCAATAAATAAAATGAAAAATATTTATGAAATGATTTTTTTTTAATTTTGATTTAAGTTTTTGTATCAAAATTTTATTTTTATTAATTTCTTTACGGCTATTGCATATTGATTGCCATGGACAACAGGACGATGACCCACCCAGGCGGTGACTGAACGCAGAGTGTCGCTCACGGCGCGCGGGCGCGGATCAAAGGTCAAAATAGGTCAGGCGTCAATGATTCCTTTATCGATTTTTTCGGGATTTTCATAACAAAACTTAAAAAAAAATCATTTCATAAATATTTTTTGTTTTATTTGTTGAACCTAATTCCTGAGTATTTGCAGCTAATAATGAATAACCCTGTATAAATCATCTACAATAGATGCAAAGGCCTGTCTTTTTTTGCCTACCCATTACTGTCTAAAAACCTCGGCTTACCTCCATGTTGCTATACCATATACAATACAGGAACCATACTGACTTACAACTAAGAACTATGTATGTACCTTTATTAAACCATGAGTATGCAATAAATATAGTATTGAGTATTGAGTATTGAGTTCTCCCAAAATGCACAATGGGAGGTAGGTACTACTAGGTACAATGCCCAAATATAATTCCATGCTGTTAACAATTTGCGGCGAGAGCGGAGCGATTCCCAATAGTATGGCCAGATAAATTGACAATACATCACTAACTGTACTGGCACTGTATAAAAATAATGACAGGTCCGATTCTATGATGTTTTTTTAAACTGCGTTATGGGTGCAGGCGAGAGCACTGGTGGTCAAGTGGCAGCGGCCCCGCCTTCCGATCCGAAGGTCGTGGGTTCAAATCCAGTCGTGTCCCAATGAGTTTTTCTGTCGAAAAATGTATGTGCACTATGCCAGTACTCTCAAAACGGTGAAGGAAAACATCGTGAGGAAACCGGCGTGTCGTAGAACCTAAAAAAGTTCGAGCAACACGTGTCAAGGGTCACGCAAAAAGGGCCCGCCAGCGGCCTACTTGCGGAAAAACCAGCCCGCATATCAAGTGCGGATGATAAAAATTTGCCAATTTTTGGGTGCAGGTGCCGGTGAAATTACTAAGACGTGAGGCTGAACATCTGTAGATATGCCTCAAGTTAATGGACGTAAGGCAGTGCATCGTAGGGCATGTTCCGAGGAGGCAATGCTTTGTTATAGGCGTTGGTTTTTATTATCAGGTGGGCCATAATTTTTATGCTTCTTCCATCAGCTAATTTGTATAAAAAAATGGATCTTGAAATGACATCTTTTGGTTTTGGTCTACTTAAATAAAGCCAATGCAGAAACGTGGACGGATCCACTTTAATTTGTTGATCAGATAAGCCAACGACATTGATAAGACAGTGAACTTCTTCAGGCTAATGATGGTGAAGTCTTTGAAAGGTAAACCGTGTGCACCTGTCAGAAGTAGCGTTCTAAGATGCCGATAGAAATAGCAATACGAGTGATTTCCCTGTACGCTCACTTGTTCGAACGTTTTGTTCTCGACACATCCCACAGTACAGGAATTGTTCGATTAAGAGCACTACTGAACGTAAGCAGCTATTTATAGCAGAAATAGGCATGGTGTTAGTACTTCCCCAAACTGTGAGCTCTCCTGATACCAAATAATTCGTTCCGCTTACACCAACAGCAAAATACTAGGAAAAACTAGAAAAAAGAAAGCACAAATACGTAGTTAAAGCGGAGTTCGTTGATAATTGGTTAATAAAAAATAAATTTATTATGTAAAAGACCCTTTTTATTTCCTTGCATTTTTTTAAGAAAAGCACTATATATGCCTCGGCCGAAATGGCAATTGCCTGTCTCGTATCATTGAAGTCTCATACTCGACCTGCAATTGCCTATTTCGCTGCCTTTGCAATAATGTACTAATAACTAGGTATTACTTTAAAAAAAAAAATTGGGTAAGTCGGTAAACAAAGTCACTGTCCTGTCAAGTGTCACCCTCCGTACTAGTTTGCACTAGGCTCTGTGCTAACAACATACAGGTTAAATTGATCTACGGTAGTTAAAGTAGTCAGTCTCATTGTTAGCCGGATAGTGTTTAATTAGACCATAGCTCAGCATGATAGTTTACAACAACCCACACTGGTCTTCCGCCAGGCCTTCTTTAATGAAACTAACAATAAACGGTTCAGGTAGGTTACCATTAGGTACCTGACAGTAAACACATGAATATTGAACATACACTGTACCTACATCCTGAGACAAAGAGATCAAAAATGAACAAAGGTAGCCCAATAGACGCCTGTAATTACCTAAGTGCTCCAATCTACGGCTCAGCTCACAAAAGCTAAGCTACAAAGGAGTTTAGCATTATATCGCCCAGTTCCTTTTACGACCGCCCCTTAATATCTTGTGTGATACTTCCTAGCCGCGCTAAAATGTTTTAGCAATCAGTTAGTTAGATTACTAATAATCAGTCCTACACTGTGTACGGCATTGCGCGGCGGGGGAGTAGCACTTCCTGGCCGCGCCATCAACTTCGTCAAATTTCTCTTGAACTACTATTACTGTTTTTACTACTACTACTTTTTACTATTTATTACTACTATTTACAATTTTTTAAATTTACGTACAAAAACTAACATTTCCAGTAGGTACATTCCACTGGTTTATCTTGCATTAGTATTAGAGCTTGTGGCGCGGCCAGGAAGTATCACACAAAATCTTACATATCACTACGGATCGTCACTACTTAGTTGGTTAAGCTGGCTTAAGGTTGGTTAATTATCTTTATTTAATAATAATATAATTCTACTGTAGGTACGTGTGTATGTAACGGAACTCTTCCTAAACGGCTGGACCGATTTGAATGTTTTTTTTTAAGTATGAAATGAAAGACAAATAATTGTATTATTTGTCTTTCATTTCATACTTTGTTTAATATCCTAATCGCTTGAAATATCATGCAGAACAACGTCTGTCGGGTCCGCTAGTTGGCTTATACTCGTATCTGTCACTGTTGCGAAAAAATTAAATTAGAAATTACTCGACAAAAGACGATCTGTTGAGATCGCTCGTAGAGTATAGAAGTATTATGGAGATGATTTTGTCAGAAACTAGTGCTAATGGTCGCAGCGTCCATCAATTCAAATTCTCACTGTGTATTCCTGTGTTTGTGTTTCCTCAGTAAACAGGTTCTCAAATTAATTATTTAGTGCTACAAGAACGAGAACTAGCCTGTCCCGACTAAATATTGGGATGGTGCAACAAAGCCTAGCTTGCATTTGCATTTTTTTACACTAGCGAACGCCCGCAGTTTCCCCCGCGTGGAAGTTTTTTCCCATTCCTTTTATTTTTTTTTATTTTGACTTCAAATAAAAAGGAGGAGGTTCTCAATTTGGTTGAATTTTTTTTATCGCATAACTTCGTAATTTTTGAGCCAATTTCATTTTATTTGTTTGAAAGGTAATACATACCTTCCTTATCTATGTACCTACCTAAGTATTTCCAACTTTGTCCCATAGAAATTGGTTCAGCAGTTTGGTCACCATGTTTTTTAAACTCCACTTGTTCAAAACAAAAGGTACACGTGCTATTCCAGTTTACAAACTATATTTGTTGAAAATTTGAAAACGCTGCGTGATTGAGCCGCAAAAACCCAAGGATCAAATTATCCAAACATCTTAACTTTCGCACATTTTCAACACCTATAGTTTCAAAAGCAACCGTATAATTTAATTCATACAACTTTGCATGAATTCAATGAGTCTTTACGGAGAAACTGCCAAAGGCAGCGTTACGTAGTAGGGTTGGTATTAGGTTGTGCTTTTCTGGGAAGCTTCATTGTCTATGTAATGCTTTTAATAGCGTTAGTGTCCGTGATGTTTTCATAGAAATGGCAGTACCTACATAAAAGCTTTTGCCTTCTTACCTACTACCAAACTTCGAAATAACATTAATTTTTGACAAAATATGAATGTATAACAAAACATGTGTTACAGGGTGTTTTGCTTACTTCCAAACTCACCTTATCCAGATAATATTAATGTTTAACAAAACAAATTTTACCTTTACACTTTTATTACAACTGAAATAACATTAGTTACCGACAAAACTGGCGGTTTTTAAAATGATATGATATTTATTTTATTTGGTATTGCCCGATCGAAAAGCCGGGTTAACGTAAACAACAGATATTATACAGACAAAGAAGACAAAACAAAACCAATCTAGGTTTTATCCGTAAAACTATAATTAGGTGTACATGCCCACACAAATTTCAAGTTTCCTATTACCGTTACGAAGCAACTAATAGACCTACCTACCTCTCTATCTCTTAATTACCTTCAAATCGAATACTCTAGGGCTAAATATCCAGCTGTTTCTGAGCAAGATGCCGCTAAATAGACTACAACAGCAATTTGGGAAGCAAATAAGGGTTCGCGATAAGGCCCTCATGATGCCTACCACGAGCTCTGCCTGGCTCTGTCTCTGGCTCTGGTTTTGAGTCTGTGTGTGTGCTGTCTAAATAAATTCTACTTTGAAACGGCACACCCACACTATATTACACTGGTGAGCATTCACACAGACTTAAAACCAGAGCCAGAGACAGAGCCAGACAGAGCTTGTGTAAGGCCTACAGTTTGGGTGCTGGCAACATCCAAGTACATTGTTACAAAACAATGAGACTGAAACGTGTTTGGGTGAGAATGACTGAGCCAACGCCTCAATAGCGTGATACGTCGCGAGGCGGAAAGTTGACGGATATTATTCGACATGACGAGAAGAGCGAGTTTTGTTCCTACAGCGGTTCGTGTCACACAATTTGATACAAAGAAAGTCACTTCTGCGTCGCTTATTATACACGTGTTGTACGTGGGCTAAAATAAAAATAAATGCGATAGGTATTTATTGACTTGGTAACACTGGTAACTTAATTTAAATCCCAGGATTAGCTAAAGAAAGAGCGTAAATTGAAAAATACAGAGAAGATATTATAGGTAAATATATATGATAAAAAGCAGCCAAGTGCGAGTCGGACTCGCCCTTGAAGGGTTCCATAGCATCAAGTAACATAATATAAAGGTTCTTGTAGTTCGTCGAAAGGTAAATTGCGGTTTACGATTTATGACGTATAAAAAAAAACTACTGGCTAGATCTCGTTCAAACCAAATATCGTTGAAAGTTTGCATAGTAATATACAACATATATTTTTTTTAGTTTTATCATTCTCTTATTTTAGAAGTTAGAGGGGGGGAGGACCAATTTTTTTCCACTTTGGAAGCGTCTCTCGGTCTCAGTCTTCTTACGGTTTCGGAGAAAAATGGCTGTGACTTACGGACGGACAGACAGACAGACATGACGAATCTATAAGGGTTCCGTTTTTGCCATTTGGCTACGGAACCCTAAAAATTACAGATACAGTGTATTTTAATGTATGTATGGTATGGTACTTATGTTCGCTCTGATGTATATACATACATAGGTATATAGATCATGGTAATCAATAAAGAGTTATCTATCTAAAGATGTATCCGGTCCAAATACATCTTTAGCTGTGAGTGTATAAATTATGTACTATAAAGTTGTGAGTGTATACATACTCGTATATAGCGTGAAAATGTATGTGTCATTTAATATTTCGAAAGGCAACTATAGAAGGTTTTCAGATTTTTTTCATTATTTTTCAACCTGTCTCTGTAATATTATATGTACATAATATTCACTAAAGACAAGAAGAGTGAAGTGTGCTTGGTGAAATATTACGTTGGCGCAAACTCATAACGTCTTGGTACTTAGTAAGTACCTAAAAATCTGGTAAACAATGAAAAGTGGTTTTAATATAAAACATAAAAAAGAAGCCATAGTTCTAAGGACCTGAAATAACACTCTGAAGTGGCCGTAAAATCGCAAGAACTTATTAAAACCTGCAATTTTCCGACAAAAGCACATAAATTTACACTGGCGTTTATATTAATATTGAAATGAGAGACTCAGCCTGTTTACAATCTTGAGTGATTTCCTCAACCAAAGTTTGAGTATGAGTACCAACCGAACGAACTTATTTGGCACGGCTTGACGGTGAAATATTATGGCAATTTTCAAGCTGCCAAATCTACCGGTAGTGTTGCCAGATGCTAGCATTTAAGTACTGAAAATAAATTAAAAACCCATAGAGCATAAAATAAACACCATTTTCAGTCTCATAATTTTAATGAAAAACATAAGTAGAAAGCTTAAAAAATATAAGCTTTGTAAATGAATGAAAAATAATATTTTCCTGAGTTCCAGTCTGAATCCACCATTCATTATTTCTAGGAACAGTGTTACTATCTGATTTCCCGTGAACTCCACAATGCTGTCGGTTCATTGGGTTGACGTTCTACGTGTCGTCTTTGCCTCGCGCCATTCGAGAACCAAATAACATTAAAAATAATATGAGTAGTAAAAAAACTTAATTTACTATGAAATGTGTATTATTCTCTGGAAACCTTGGAAAAGTAAATAATGCTTGTAGGTATTAAGTGTCGCAAAACCCAGACAGATGATCACAATGTCTAATTTTAGCTCGTTTGAAGGTTGCTTCTTTGAAATCCCCATTTCCCGAACGTACCAATATAAACTCTTTTTTTTTCAGTTCTATGGTGATTTTTTCGCTTCAACAGGCAACTCTAATGCGTGGTGGATACGAGCTAACGAAACGCAGTCAATCCTACTGTTTGTCGATCAACCCACTCTTAATCCGGTAATATTGAAAAAGTTATTTTATTCTGAGGCCAGGAAACGTATCGATTTACTTACTGTGATGTTTGTATCCAAGTTACGAGTATGACACGAAATTTACAAATAAACTAAAGGCATATTATTATATTATGGCAGTTTCAAAATAAGAAATAATTTTTCAAAAGCTCACCATTTGATTCTGATAATTAAACGAGTTTGAACGTACCTATTATGTTTTCTGTGGAATACAAAAACGATGGTATTTGCTGTTCCATTTTCAAAAGTTAAAACAATTTAAAATGAAACCTTTTTAGAATTCAGTACCTACGAGTACAATGTTTTTTTAAGGTTTTGTTTGGTCTGACGTTCTCTGTTTTTAAAATACCTAGCTCTTTCAATCCATAGGCAATTTAATTTGCTATAGTTCGGCCGTTCAGAGAATGCGTTTGACAGTTTGATCAGTTAGTCACAGTTAGTCACATAGTTAGTACAGCACTACAAATATAAAGTGCTGACATAACCTTGTAATAGCGCAGTATAGATTTAGAAAAATATTGTATAACAAGTTATTTGACACTCAGTTTGGCACAAAATTATAAAATTCATTGATTATTGATATAATAATGTTGTTTTAATGCTCATCAATTGTTAAAACGGTAAACAACCAGCAAAAATATTTTTATCGTAACTGCAACGCCATTACTAAGTTACGTCGTCAGTTCAATCGCGACGTGTCAGGAACGCATTCTCTGAACGGCCGAACTATAAAGACAGTAACACGGAGAGAAATACAGGTTGGTGGATCAGTAGGTACATTTTTTTGTATATCTGCACAAGCGGGCATATAGGTGGGTAATACAAGTATTTTACTGTTCAGAATCAATTCAGTACAATGATAATTTTATTCATAGAGTTCCCGCCAGAATCGTATCGCTTACTTCGCCCGTGATTTGGTTCGAAATATTTTATGAAACAACCGCCAACATGCACATGCGGCTAGTTTCGTATTCCAATTTTAAATCTAGGCTATATAGACTCATCAGAATCAAAACGTTTATATGGGCTTGAACACACTATAGTTTATTACTTGAGACATTTGAGACTTGACATGAAGTAATGTAGGTATATACATATTATTATTATGTATACCTATCTAATGCTAAGCCAGAGCCGATTTGCTGCAGTAGCACACATACATTAATCTTTTCTTGTTGTTTATGGTATATGCATGTTACTGTGTATCTTTCTTGTTTTAAGTTTCTTTTGTTAATATTGTATATCTGTCTTTGTTTTTCTGTTTTCTTAATGTGATCGTTTGTATTGTATAGTAGAAAAATAAATGCATGTCTATGTCTATACCTTGTTGAGAAACTAGCTCGGAGTCTTGAATCATGGATGCCATAATTATTTTAAAATTCAAACACTTATTTCAATTACATAATCATTACTTTTATTTTTAATCGTCAACTCTTTTGACCTACAACTTCCAGTCAATTTATCAACCGTGATAGTACGAGTACAATATTTTTGTTTAAATTATGAACGAGCCGGTATGCCCGAGCTTCGCTCGGTATTTTATTTTTTTGTAAATCGTATTATTATAAAAAATTGTATTATTATTGGGCAATAGATGTCAGGAAGAGTCATAATCTTTAGTGGCTTATTTTTATTTAACAACCCCATCTGCTGGAATAGCTTGCAGTTAGTTGCTCACAATCGCCAATAGATGGCAGGAACGGTCATATATTTAGTTTATGTAAGATTATTGCAAAAAACCATTTCTCGTCATTTTCTGAAAATGAATCCTAGCTAGATCGTTTTATCGTCCCCGAAAACCCCTGTATAGAAAATTTCATGAAAATCGTTGGCTCAGTTTCCGAGATCCTAAATATATATATATATATATATATACAAGATTTTCTCGTTTAAAGGTATAAGATATCTTTTAAGTGTTACTTTACTGTTTGACGAAAGCCGCAGGCGAAGGCTTAAATTTGAAATAAAAAATGTAAGCCATGAAAAGTGAGCGTAAAGCGTGTTTTTTCAAACGGAATAACAATATTGAATAAAACCTCTGCGTATACTGACTGGGCTCGGCTCGGGTAAACCATTGAATTTAAATTCAAATAGTCGCAAAACATCGTTCCTTGTTATTGAAAACATTCCGTAAAAACAACCAACAAGCCTGCTTGTTACGTAACTCGCGACATTTCTTTACAATTGGCATTATTCAATCAAATGTTTTTATTTAAAACTGTTGTGCCAACCCCACATGAAGTGGTATAAGGGCGAATTGATGTAAACGTTAGATAATTTATAGCAACAAAAGTGGCAACTAAAATGTTTACTCACCAAATTCGACATAAACAACTGTCAGATATTTAATCAGTCGATTAGCAATCCGTGAAACCAGTCCTAAAAGTGACTATTATTATTATTTTATAAGTACTTACCCACTTTTATTTTAAATATCATCATCATCTGCCTGTAGAAGTCAACTGCTGGACAAAAGCCTACAAACATTTCCAGGAAGAACGAATTCCATCAGATCGTCATTCGAGAAATCATTCTCAGGTCAGATCATTTTCACACGTCTGCTACTGATGGTGATGATAGAATGACTGAAAAAAAGAATCAGGACACGACTCTTCTTCTTATCATGTTAGTGATTCTTTCAAACCAGAGAAGCTACTTTCGTGCACTCGGTACATGTTTTTGAATTTTTTAGATTCTATGAAATGCCGGTTTCCTCACGATGATTTTTTTCACCTTTCGCGAGTTTTTTTTACTTTAAAAGTAATGAAAATCTATCCAGTCGTTCTTATATTTCACTCTGCTCAATTTCAGAGCACATCATGCAATGGTATGAAGAGCACAGACCCTGAAGGCACGGCCGTGAGTAATGGCACCTATCGCTCTTCCGTTCCTTATGAACTACAGTAAATCTACGTCGAACGAGTTTCACTTGTTTTCTTGTTTAGCCCAAAGAATACTTTATTAAAACCTCACATGTGACGCTTGTAGGAAACTGATGGGATCATAGGCTTTGAAACTCCTTGGTGGCTTTCAACCTACCTAAGACAGTTTTTTATCGACGACGAAAGGAGGTTAGGTTAATTACATACTCGGAGTAGGTTTGTTAAGATAATAAAAAAAAATGCATGTATTGTTTTGTATTTTTATTTGTGGATATAAATTTAAGTCAAGATGATTATATAAATTATATTTCAACATACAAAAAAATCTACGGGAGGTATAAGAATATTGAAATGTTGTTTCCTGGAAATCTCGTAAGGATATTTTTTTATAAAAATGTTTTTCTTCGGTAAATTTCCTTGAATTTTATGATTTGATTTTTTCAAGAAATTTAATGTAAACACGGTAAAGCTTCTTATAAACTAAATATAATTAAAGAATTTCCAATACTTATTGTTTGAAAAGTACCTTACAATAGGCAGCCAGCGTCAAAAGTCTTCAGTATTTCTGCATATATATTTTTTTAATTCAAATATTTCTTAAACCTCTTTTGATTGAAGTTTTGAACTCTTATTATAGATTCTGTTTGGAGTCACAACTATTTTCAAAATGAATCTCCTTGAAAAAAATAAAGAGAAAAGGGGAATTTACTATCTCAAATTGCCAATCTACTGCTGGCTGTAGGTACCTAATCATAAAAATGCTGAATAAGTATGAACACCTTGTGGTTTTCCAGACTTTCCAGGTTTTTTTGACTTTTTTTGACACTTCATAATAGAACATAATCTACCTGCAGGGTTACCACGAGCTCCATATGGTTATGGCTATGGCTGTCAAATTGTGTGTAGATAGGCTGACCCACACATTCATTTTCTTCTTGGGTTTGAATGTGTTGACACTGTTGACACAATTTTGACAGCCATAACCATAACCATATGAAGCTCATGGTAGGCCAGCTGAAGTGAAGAAATGAAACCACTACTGATTGTTATTTTTTTTCTTTGGATTCTTTCGAAGTAGGCTATAGTACCAAGACCATACCGCCTGTAGGCGATTTGGTCTTGGTACTATAGCTTGGTAGGTACTATAGAGAGAATATCACATCCCCCACTGCCATGGTCATGTGCCAGTCTACTTACTTCTGGCCCGCTACTTTGACGATATCGTCCACCAATCTTACTGATGGAAAATACTACTGCGGGGTGTCTTACGCTTCTGAGAGGATCATAGTGAACAACCACACGCCGTCTAAAAAGCAAAATTGCAAAATAAGACTAATATAATATTCACGATGATTTATATGTATTCACAGTATTACTATTATTATTTTAACAAGTTGATTTTAGGAATTAATTGATTATTACTATTATTATATTTCTCTTTTGAATATAGTATTTAAAAACTTTTTGTGCACCGCCGTCTATCCGATTTTTATCTATCCTTTCCATCCAAAGGTTGTCTGAAAGAGATCGCTCTTAGCGATAAGGCCGCCCATTGTACTGAATATTTTTGTAATAGATTCTATATGTATTTCTTTGTGTACAATAAGGTGTTAATCTATCTATCTATCTATAATAGTCCAGTCATAATGTAAGTTCACCTCGGAATTCAAGATACCCAGCTGTTAAGTCTGTAAATATTTGTATATTGACACCCTAAAAGTTGTCTCAAAACCTACATATGGCAGGATGTACGCAACTAATGTTTTTAAACAAAAATTTGGGAGAGTTTTGTATTATACAATATTGATACAAAATACAAATAGCAAAAAACCCATAGGAAATGAGGTATTCACAAAAATAGCTTTTTGACCTTGAAATTTAATAGTTGCGTACACCCTACCATATTATGTAGGTTTTGAGACAACTTTTAGGGTGTCAATATACAAGGATTTACAGACTTACAGCTGGGTATCTCGAATTCCGAGATTCTTACCTAATGTAAGCTTAAATGACTGGCCTAATAGGCTTCTGACGCGTCAATACACACGGGACGCTAGTAGTGAAACTCTACCTTAAATCGGATCTGATTCATCATTAGTTTGATTAATTTGGTAAGCTATTAAGCCCGTATTATTGCTGACGTAAATTAATAGATTAATTTACGGTTTTTGGTCATCACATTAGTATTAAAATTGCAACTATGGATGTCAATACTATAAGTACAATTCATTATTAGTATAAATGGAAAATACATATTATTTTTAGTTGTATTGGGTTCAATCACTCTAATTCATGGAACATGGAATATTTATAGTATACTTAAATATTCCTACTTAAAATAAACTCAACCTGGTAATGATAAAACTACTAAAAATATCATCATCATCAGCCTGAAGAAGTCCACTGCTGGACATAGGCCTCCACTACACATTTCCAGGAAGAACGATTCTGAGCCCTTTCCATCCATCGACTTTCTACGATCTTAATAATGTCGTCGGTGTCGTGTTGTCTTCCGCTTTGTGACTAAAAGCATCATATTTAATTATTATTCATTATTTTATTAATAAACTATCGGCCTGTCCCGGCTTCGCACGGGTGAACATTTAGTTTTTAAAAATATGAATATAGCCTATGCTACCTACCTAGCCTATTTGTCATGGTGAATGAAGCTTTCCAATCGCGAAATTTTTTTTGTAGTCGGCTTTGTGGTTTTTGAGTTTATTCATTATAAACATACACTCAAAAATACAAATATACAAATCTTTCCTCTTTATAATATTAGTATAGATAGTAAAGATACAATGAAATAATTATCAGAACTTTGACTCATCCATATTTAATCCCCATATTTGTGGTTTACTGAAGACTCCACGCTTGGCAAGTGGATTTGTAACCGCAGTGTTGGTTTTAAGTGCTCAGGAGATGTTTTTGACGCCCTCTAAGCCATTCAGAAGAGGTAATAGAGAGGTATACTTTCATCTTAGCTGTCGAAATAATCAAAACCCTCAAAAAATTAATGACATAACTTTTTTTTTACAATTTATAGGCTAACGCTTGCCGAAATCTCACCTGTAGGCCTACCATGAGTTCTGTCTGGCTTTGTCTCTGGTTCTGGTTTTGAGTCTGTGTGAGTGTTGACTAAATAAATCCTACGTCAAAACGTCACACACAAAGTATAACGCACTAGTGAGCACTCACACAGACTCAAAACCAGAACCAAAGACAGAACCAGACAGAGCTCATGGTAGGCCTGGCAGGTCAAGTGATGATGTGATCGACGGTGTAGCGCGGTCACCTAAAAGATAGCTATATAATCACTCTTTTATTGAAGACGTCCAAACTAAAACTTTTTATCCGAGTTTATGGCGCCGTAGATTTAGCTCACCTGGAGCAATTCGTTTAGATGAATTAAGTACAAGATAGTTCTTAGATAAACCAAAAGGTTTATGTATACTTACATGCCCTGTTTTAAACATACAAATTGACGCCACCCCCTTTAGTAAAACAACGCTCAAAGCTTAGGTCCGCTAAGTACCTATAAAAGCAGTACTTAGTTGAATTATCTCATGTAACGAGCTAGAAGGCACTCATGTAACGAGGTAGAAGCTAGTGGCACCTTCGTCCTGTCATTACATTAAGCATCTCACACTCAGCATCAAGTAGTGCATCGCTAACTACGTCTTAACTAACTAAATTAGTAGCTACTTAATCACGCTCTAGTTAGTTACGTGGGTGAGGTGAACTGCTTAGGCTATGACTATACTTGTAGGCATGCTTTTTCACTACATAACTGTTAAAGAAATATCTGAAAAAGTTTCGCTATGACCAGATTAATCCACAAATTATGCACAAGCATAATAATATAAATCTTTAGCATTTTGAAATATATTTAAAACTTCCGACAGCAACTGATTTGCTATCACGATGTGTCGAGGGAGAGATTTGCGATGAAAGTGTGCGCCTTAAATGGTCATCACTTTTTTACTGTAAAAAGATTACAGTTACGTATTATGGGGAAAAGTTTAGCACTATATCTGTTCCAAGCTACATCAAACCTACCCTAGCCGTAATTTCATGAATCACAAATTATCCAGCCTAATAATTGAAAAACACAAACATCCAATCATATAAGAAGGAAAAAAGAAAGTTTATTTATTTAACACAACAACACAGAAAGGCTACATTGAAAAACAAAATACAAAGAAGAGCATAACAAAATCCAATTAAAATTACAAATACAAATAATTATGCATCCTAACCTATCCTAACAAAAAACAAACAACTACTTAGCCACATCTCGTGACAAAATTAAATGCTGTGTCAAATAGACCCTGACTCAGCTTTTGCTGCTTAGCAGGTTATGAACCTACCACGCCAAGCAGTAAGAAGCAAGAACATATATTCATACAAAAATATGCCTACACATAATGTAAAGGTAAGCAAGTAAGTATTACTGTCTTTATTATTGTCAAACTACAAAACGTTGGGGCATTTATTAAGGATATTATTTAAGCCATTTTAAATCCCGTAAACTAATAAATTGTCTAAAATCCTTTGGCATTTAAGTGTCGGTAAACTTAATAACACACCTATGTCAATATCGAGGAACCTTTTGTCGTATTGGTCCTGTGGTACAGCTTAAGTTACTATCTAGTGGTGCCACAGATTTTGCTCTAAATAATGTAGAACTAGTGTTTGCACAATAGGTACCACCATCTCAAATCCTTATATCTGAAATACTTACAAAATAAAAATAAACAATGAATTAAATAAACTTTCTTTCTTTTTGTTTATATAGATTAGGGATTCAAAGTCTGAAAAACTCTGTATACATCATAGTTTACTTGAAAACCAAGGAATATCGGAACTTTTTCTAATTTAGCACCTTCTTTGAGTTTGATGTTTCGTGTGTATTTTGTAAAAATGCTTTGCATTATCACTGTAATTTTCTTTTTCGACAAAGTTTTTTTAATTTAACTAGCTGATGAAACAAGCATATGGCCCACCTGATGATGAGTGGTGACCATCGCCTATAACAAAGCATTGACGCGTACGTAACGTGCCCTACAATGCACTCCCTGCGTCCATCAACTTGAGGCATACAAATGTTCAGCCTCACGTGCCAGCAATTTCACTGGCCCCACACCCTTCAAACCGAAACACAGCAATGCTGCTTCACGGCAGAAATGGGCATGGTGGTAGTACTTCTCCGGACGAGCCACACACAAAGAGCTCTACTACTCTTAAAACTTAAAAAAAAAACTACTAAATATACTTGAAAATTATGTACTCACTATATTTTTACGGATAAAATATCAAATGCAACAGAAAATGAAGATGGCTTTCAAATCGGGCGGACAAATCAATGTGGTTTCCGACTTTCAGGGGTCGGACAGAAAGTTTGGTCACATCCCGAATTCGTTCTATTCAAAGGGAAGGAAAGCGGTCGGCCTCTCCCCGGGGGGCGAACATTTTGACCGTAATCAGGCTAATGGACAAACCCTGTGTCCGGCCCGCACGAGAGTTCTATTCAACACTAACTACCTTATTTTGTTTATACACTTACTTAGCACTTCCTAGCTCTGTTCATTTGAATAAGACTTGAGTTTGCTCGAAAGTGTGGAGTGCTAATAGGGGGTTTGTTTTTTCAAAGTGTTGACTGACCGGGACGGGTGGTTTTTAACTTGAAGTTTACTGGTTAATTTTATGCGTCGTATTTTATTTTAATGGTGGTAAGGAGCATGCTTTAAAATTAGCCCCTTGGGCTGCATAAATCATCTTTTACTGGTGTGTTTTTTTACAAGCGTATTTATTTATTTACAACATAATATTTTACACAATTCTTAATGCAAAATATTATACAATAACTCGTATTTATCTATAAATTTCAAGTCTATTGTTTGGTATTCATCTGGGTTATGAACTCAGAACTAAAAGACAGAAGTTTTTTGACGTGACAACGTCTATAAGACGTGACAACGTCTATAAGACGTTGTCACATTCGATGGAGCCGGCTGCACGCACGAAAAAACATGACTCTTGCGGCGTTACTTCGCTCTGAGGCGTTCCATTTAAGGCTTGAAGTGCAAGCGAGAGCGCAGAACAAGCGACAAAGAGGCACAATAGGCCTCCTCGTTCGGCAGCGTTCGACATCTGTCTCTCTCCTACTTGAGTGAGCGATGCGTCCGCGAGGACAGCTGTATGACGTTGTCACGTTCAACTATCGTCAGTAAACCGACTTTCTAAACAGCCGTTTTTTTATTAGTTGGTAACCCGGTAACGAACTAAGAAAAAAAATACGTAGCTGGTTACGAAACATGATTAAGCGCTAAAAGGTTTTTTTTTGTTTGACTTTTAGGATTTTTGAGTTTTAGGGTAAAGTTTTAATTTAATTAATCAAAAACTCGAACGAAACAGCAGTTTTAGTATTTCTCACATGCACAAAGTTCTAATCGGCGTTGCTGAATCACTGAATTTCTCTATGTGTCGTCGCTTGCTAGTGCCGTTCCGTTGTGAATGTTTCAGCTGGGCAATTGTATAATTCTGTTGCAATAAAAAAAAAAATACTAACAAATAAATAATACTTACGAGGAACAGCGATCAAATATTATCTTGCTGCCATTATTGTTCGACATTATTGTTATCTGTTGTATACCAGTTTTACAAAGTTCCTATTCGCATATTCATCCATACTCATCACTCCTAGTCACATGACTTTCATCCCTCCTCATGACATGCCGTACCACGCCAGCCTATTGCTTCTCAATTTTTACAAAAAGATTTTTAAACAAGGTAAAACTTTCTGTGCATCTTCAAAACCATGCGAATATAACCGTTGAGTCACAGTACACTCTTATTCGACCAATGTAAAGCGAACATCTGCATGCCCCCAGTAAGTGTACATTCTAAAGACAGTACCGGAAGGCAAACAATCGCAGCACCGGTGGTATGGCATCGGCATTGTTAGTTCAACTCGCTATCTGTACACTAATACCTGTGGTACTCGTATAGGCGTAAACACACGCCACCGTGGTGATGTGCGATGAAGCAACGTATTTATTGAATCTTAGATTTTTGACGTGACAACGTCTTATAATTCGATGGAGCCGGCTGCACGCACGAAAAAACATGACTCATACGGCGTTGCCTCGCTCTGAGGCGTTCTATTTAAGGCTTGAAGTGCAAGCGAGAGCGCGGAACGAGCGACAAAGAGGCACAATCGGCATACGCGTTCGGCAGCGTTCAACATCTGTCTCTCTCCTACTTGGGTGAGCGATGCGTCCACGTGGACAGCTGTATGACGTTGTCACGTTCAACTATCGTCAGTAAACCGACTTTACAGACAACCGATTTTTTCTACTGCTAAAAGAGTCGAGTTCTAGATGGGATAATGCTGAATTTTACCATACAGAATCTATAATGCACTACAAAAGACACAAGTGAACTAAGTTTGAACCTTTCACTGTGTTTTTTAGGTTCATAAAGCAATAACTTTTAGCGAGAAGATAGGTGTAATGCAATATTGTTAGGATCGCGGGAATGGAGAAAGCTGAAAACAGTTTTTTTCTGGAAATTTGGATGCCTATGTCTAGAAGTGGACTTCCTCAGGCTGATAATGAGGTGTAACGATCAACCTTTCTTTCTATTTGACCCGTTGATGAAACTGACCAAACGCGCGGTGAGAGGGGACACTGAAACCGCACCAATAATTGAATTGACTTGTCACCGACCAAGACCGTGCGGTGCGTTATTTTTTCTATCACCACAAAAACAAATTTGCGCGCCGCTGCAGTGCGGTGTCGTGTATTGTAGCCACAATAATACCTACAACATATCAGGCCCGTACAGGTGAACTGGCTTGGCTTCCACCGCTCGCCTGCAAACGAGGTGTTTGACGAGATAAGAGCCGTGGTGTAAGTGGCACCATTGTTACACCAACAATAACCCACCGGTGCCCGCATTATCTGTAGCCTGCCGCCCGACGGAACGGGCTAATGGATGCCCCGAACCCCTAATTATTTCAATTTTCATCAAGCAGGAGCTAAGTACTTTGACCCGAATTTAAGTAGATATTAACTTGTTTTTCGTTGTTTTGATTCCGCGTGCTTGTGATCCAATTTATTATTAAGTAATTGCTTTTGATTATAAAATAATAAAAATATTTATTTACGAGACAACTAGGTTTACAAAGTTGATAATATAAATAGGCAAACTAGGTACATCTACAGTACAGTAGATCTACCACAAGCTCTGTCTGGCTCTGTCTCGTCTCTGGTTCTGAGTCTGTGTGAGTGTATTATACTGTGTGTGTGACGTTTCGACGACGTTAGAACTTATTTAGTCAACACTCACACAGACTCAAAACCAGAGCCAGAGACAGAGTCAGACAGAGCTTGTGGTAGAGCTTGTGGTTGTACAGTCTATGATGCGTCAACTTTCTTTTTACACAACAAATATAGACAAACAAGCATACGGCCTACCAGTGTGTCGATTCCAGCAACACGGCTCTATTGAGTAATCGCTGAATCCGCGTTCCATTTTAAAATTTTTCAAACAATAATTGACAACTCACATCGATTTACGCGGTCGCTTGAGTGATTTCTGTTGCTGGAATCGCGACGCCCTGATCGGAAGCGGTTAATGTAGCCTATTGACGCCTGCAATACCAGAGGCATCACAAGCGTGTTGCGACCCTTTAAGACCCTTTAAAACTCCACGCTTTAACTAAGTAAGAACTTGTATATATTATATGTATAGACGCGAAGGATCTCTGCTTTGACTGATCTCAATACTGGGTTAATGACATTGACATGTAGGTTTTATTTATTTATTCGTATGGCATAATGATAAAGTACAATCGTTCTCTTATAATATACAATTCAATTTCTTTATCCATTGGATAGCGTCGTTTTCAAGGGTGAACAAGTCTGCCGGGTTGCCATCGTATTTAGTGAGTGGACAGTCCTTGATGATGTGCGCAATGTCCTGCACTGGAGCTCCACACTCGCATGCTGGTGACTCTCTCCAACCGCATTTATGCATGAATGCTCGGCTACGGCCGCAGCCAGTCCTAATGCGGTTAAGCTGGCACCATTCCTTTCTGGGCAGAGAGAAACCAGGTGGTTTCGCGGCAGGATTAATTGTTGTTATCAATCTTTCCGGTGGTGTAGTTTTCCATTCATGCTTCCATTTCGCAGCTAGATTAAAGTTTGAGATGATGAGGTCACGGGCAGTCTGATAGGGCGGATTGCGAGACTTAAGTCTGTGTGGTGGAGGACTCGTAAAATCAGCGTGGATAGGCAGGTCTGGGTTTGAGATGATCTTGGACGCTTCGCGGAGCAGTGCTTGCTGTCTTCTCAAATGGGGAGGAGCTATATGGCTTAGCGTGGGTAACCATTGCAGTGGCGTGCATTTGATAGTCCCCGATATGCACCTCATGGCTTGGTTCAGTTGCACGTCTACTCGCTGTGTGTGTGCGCTGTTGAGCCATACAGGTGCGCAGTACTCCGCTGTTGAGTAAACAAGGCTAAGGCTGGTCGTACGAAGCACGTCGGCATTCGCTCCCCAGGTCGTACCCGCCAGCCTGTGTAGGATGTTGTTGCGTGTTTGGAGCTTCTTCCCAAGCTTTTCGGTGTGAGCCGCGTAGGTTAGGCTGCGGTCAAAGGTCACTCCAAGATACTTTGGCGTGGGGTTATACATTAGGGGCGTCCCAGCTAGCTCAATATTAGGCTTGTATTTTGCATCCTTATTGCAAAGGTGGAAAGCTGATACTTCTGTTTTAGTAGCATTAGGAACCAGACGCCATTTTTTGAAGTAATTCAGGAGGATTTCTAGTTCACAGTTTAAGATCTCTTCCGATGGTTCGAAGGTACTGTGTTGGCTGGTGATAGCGATGTCATCAGCGTACATGAATTTACGACTCTGAGTTTTCGGTATATCATGTGTGTACAGGTTAAATAGAAGTGGTGCCAAAACAGATCCTTGCGGTAGTCCATTGTTAAGCTTTCTGATGTGACTTTTCTTATCTCCAAGATGGACTATAAATTCTCTATTGCTGAGCATGTTGTTTATTAGTCCTACAATCTTCTTGCAAGGCACCGCTCTCATCAGTTTGTAAATTAGTCCTTGCCTCCACACTGTGTCGTATGCTGCTGATAGATCTATTAGGACTGCGACAGTCTTTAGGTTTCTTTGAAACCCCGCTTCTATATGGGTTGCAAGTGATAGCACCTGGTCTGTGCAATTCCTGCCACTGCGAAAGCCAGCCTGCTCGATTGGTACTATTTTATTTACAAGCGGGTTGATTCGGTTGTAGATCATCCTTTCCAAGAGCTTATAAACACAGCTCAGCAGTGCGATAGGTCGGTAGCTTTTTGGATCGTCTGCAGATTTTTCAGGCTTAAGTATTGCTATGACGTTCGAGTGGTTGAATCTAGATGGCAATTTGTTGCGGTGCAGGATGTCCGAGTAAAACCGTCTAAGCCAATCTCTGCACTTAGGGCCGAAATGCTTCATAAACTCGTTGTACACTCCATCAAATCCAGCCGCCTTCCCGAATGGCAGTTGTTTTAAGGCGAAATTCGTCTCGTCTTGGGAAAATTCACTCGACAGTTCAGTATCGGTTGGTATCGTAGCTCTTAGCTGTTTAGCATGTTGTTTTATAGCTTTGGTTTCAACTTTAAGACCTTTTGCTCGGGACACTTCTACGATTCTGTTCGCGATCGAGTTTGTTAGTGGCGTTGAGGCAACGTTTGATTTGGTATATGCTTTGCCAGACAGTTTATTTAGCACTCTCCAAGCTTTTCGACTTGAGGTCTTAAAATCCATAGATTCAACAGTATTTATCCATTTGTTCCGGCGGCTTTCGTTTAGCGACTTCAGAAGGTCCTCCCCAACTTCGTGATTACCTGTTCGTTTGTACTCTTCATAAAGTTCTTCACTTTCCATTGACCAGCAGGGAATATAGGTTTTACGGTAGCCTCTAGGGATGTTCTTTTTGGCTGTGGCAATGACGAGCTTTGTAAACCGCTCATAGTTTTCAGATCGAGGCGTTATCCATCTGATCGCAGCATCCATGTCTGCACTGAAACTAGTCCAGTTAGCTTTCTGGAAATTCCACCGTGGTAGTGGCATTGAGTTTGAGATAGGAATTCTAATGCCGATTTCAGTAAGGACTGGTCGATGTTGGCTGTTGGGGAAGTCTAGGAGAACTTTTCGTGTCGTGTGTAACGGCGCTCCACCATCATCATTGCAAGTAACAAACGTTAGGTCTGGGTTATAATCTTTTTTCCAGCGAGCAGATCTAAACGAGCCTCTATCTTTGGCATTAAAAACCAGGTGCAGGTTGTTGTTTTCCGCCCACTGTACTAGCTGGACACCGTTCTCATCGTTGGTGTTGTAGCGCCATGTTGTATGGTGGCTATTGAAGTCACCTGCGTATATGCAAGGGTGTTGGTAAGCGGGTATCTTGGATGACCATTGGCGGGTTGGTGGTTTATAAACGTTAGTTATAGTGAGTTCCTTGATTTTGACGACGGAGGCATATACGTCTGGCCCGCTGAGGCAGTTCTCAGCAGTGAAGTCTCTTATGCTGTCTTTAATGTATGTGGCTATACCATACTGTGCGTGATTTTGAGCAATTGCAATGTAATATCCAGGAATAACACCGCGGTTCAGCAGATCTTGTTCATCCTTGGTATGGGTTTCTTGCAGAAGGAGTACATCTACGTCATGCTCTAAAAGTATCTTAAGTATAACATCACACTTAACTAAACTTATTCCTTCTACGTTTAGTTGACAGACTCGTGTTATAGAACCGATATCTCTGGTCCGATTGCTCATAGTAGAGCTTGATTGTGGTGCGCATTCAGGCATATTCGAGATTTCCAAAATTTATTATTCGTGAACGATTGTGGTGCTGTGAGGTTTATTAACAGGTACAGCGGCCAAAAGGTTGTTGCTCGTTTAGCGCCACCCAGGGGATACGTGTAGGGAGTTAGTGGCGATTCCTACGGACGTGAGCAACGATCATCCCCCACATGTAGGTAGTTATTGTATAGTGTCATTGTATGTTTAAGTTGTGGTCTGAAAATTAATCATGAAGTTTTATGACTGTATTTTTATCATGTAAATTCATTTTTTGTGTGTGTTTTAGCATGCCCCTGCAAAATATGTGAGGCTAGGTGAATGCTGAAAAATGAGCGTATTAAAATAAATATCAGCAGTGAACAAAAAATGCACAAAAATATTTTACTGTTTCTTGGTACCAATTACTGTGTTGTTTATGAATGTTTTTCGGGAGCAATATTTACGTTCAAACCCACCTTCGAAATCTAGCAACCACGGTAGGCATGGTTTCCAAAACCAATATAGAAATACACGAAATTAGCGTCTTTGAGGTGCACGTAAAGTCCTTTCACCACACTCGGTTCGAAAGAACCAATGACACGATAAGAACAAGAAGAATATAGAAATTATACGAATAATGGTAAACATTGATCAAACCATACTTTTCTTGAAATTTTCAGGTGTTTTCTTTGAAGACTAAAAGACGAACCATCCAGCTTTAAACACTAAAGTGACTTTATGGGTTTCTCATTGGACTTACCTATATGGACGAATGGAGCCACTTTGAGTTGCACTTAAAATCCACCACACTGGGTTGAACGAACTAGTGACACCGAAGATTGGGCATAAATCCGATTTCCAAACCCTAAAAAGTGACTTCATTCATATTTCACGTTCCAAGAATGTTTTTTTGACGTGATAACGTCTTATAATTTGATGGAACCGGCTGCACGTACGAAAAAACATGACTCATGCGGCGTTACCTCACTCTGAGGCGTTCCATTTAAGGCTTGAAGTGCAAGCGAGAGCGCAGAACGAGCAACAAAGAGGCACAATCATTCTCCTGGTTCTGCAGCGTTCGACATCTGTCTCTCTCCTACTTGATTGAGCGATGCGTTCGCGTGGAAAGCTGTATGACGTTGTCACGTTCAACTATCGTCAGTATACCGACTTTACAGACAACCGATTTTTTTTGTGTAAGTCTGAAGTATTTCGTACTTGATAAATTGAAATAAAAATAAGACTGGCTAAGACTCATTCTTTATTAAAATAGATGGATACAATGTCATTTTGGCATAAGTAGGCCTGAGGCACATTTGACGAGTCCTTGTGGGATGGCCGTTCAACTTAATTTAATTTACGAACCATTATGAAAATGGAATTGGAACAGGAAAAATAGTAACGGCTTTTGTTATCATTGTGGTTTCATATTTATAAGAGTACTACTAGTACTAGCCTGTCCCGGCTTTGCACGGGTGGACATTTATTTTTTAAACACATTAATATAGCTTACGTTACTCCAGGTGAATGTAGCTTTCCAATGGTGAAATAATTTTTGAAATCGGTAGATACATTTTATAGTTTATTTCTTACAAACATGCAAATCTTTCCTCTAAAATATTGAAGATTGAGAAAAAGGTAGGTTTATTCAGTAGAGAACAAGTTAAGTTTTTACTTAGGCACTGCTTATCATAAAATTGATGATTTAAAAAAAACGCAAAAATGTATTTATTGAATTAAATATTAAAAAAAATATTGTGAGTGTTCAGTATTCAATTTTTTTGACAAATAAAAAATATATTTTGTAGTATGTTTGTTATCGCTGACTTTGTTATTTGTGAGCCGGTATGCAAATATTTTTTTTATCTGAATGGTCATATTCGGGCTTGGCTCCATAAAACTTTTATCGAAATTGGTTAAAATTGGTTATGCAGTTTTGCCATAAAGTATCTCAAGTTTTTTAAACCTATTTTTTTAATTATCTCAAAACGAGTGTCCATTGCATTATTATAACTATGTATATTAATATAAATGATAAGTACACACATAATAATTGAATATTCTTTCTCTACTCCAATTATTACAAAATGTGGCTAAAGTGGTCGATAACACATCAATAGTGTCACTGTAATCAACGACACAGTAGTTTGTCACACTTAGCTACAAAATTCTGAATTTCAGTAAAATATGTAGGTAATTTACTTTTAAGGATCGTTATAAAGCTTATAATACAAAAAGCGTTATCTAGCCCCAAATGACGCAAAACTTGTACTATAGGTACCAGCTTAGTTGATAGAATACTTTTTGTTAATAGCCGGTTTTAATATAAGACACAGAACAAAATAATCATGTTCATTACACAAAAAAGGGTTTCACTTTGATAGCTCTTAGAAAGAATAACTACCAACTGTGCTATAAAGATTGCACAAAAATAAACTATTAGGTACTACTCACAGAAAGGACACTGACCCCTCCCCCCCTACTTATATCTACCATTTATCATTTTAAACAGTATTTATTCAACCAGCTACATTTACAAAATAAAATTATACTTCAAATTCTTTATCAGAATAAATGGGTTTTGAGCCTGTATATTTATGTAAGTGGGTGTAATCTCATACCCGCAGTTTATTACATGTGTGTAATTTCACAAGGTTACACTCATTATCAAAATATATATTCGTACCTAGAAAGGTCTGTAATACACACGCACGTGTAACTTAGAACCCTAATTATAGGCGTGACACACGGCTCGTATGAGTTTAAATTTATTAAAAAATGTAAAGATATTTTTTGGCGGGACTATCTGGACGCCTTTGAAAGGGGATGGTGGGAAAAGGCTCAGAAAAAGGGAACTGGAAGTCTTTGAGTATAAAAAAATTTATAAGACTTAATTAAATTTTATTCAAAAAAATGAACTAATAGCTTAGTTTAGTTTTACCAAAACAAAACATTATTGAGTATGAGGCCCAGATTGTGGGTGTCTTCAAGGCAAGAGTGAATAGGTGTCTAGACCATTCTGCTTCATCATCGGCAACATCGTCGTTTACCATAAGGTGAAATTGTATAGCCAAAGGATGGTCTATATAATGAAAAAAAACACACAAATTTAGGCCTGAAAAAAAGAAAGTTAATTCAGTAGAAAGTTTTACAACATAAAAAAATCAGTAAGCAACAATTTATCGTCGTTTTTGCTGCTGATGACGCTGTTGTTTGGTTTTAAGTAATCAACTTGTAGGTTTTACCTAATCTTGCAAAATTAGAAACGCAAATTCTGTGTACTGAGGGTCTAACTGTGTGATTTATGATGTTTACTGAAGCGTGCGTGCTTAATAACCCTAGGAGCCTAGAGAGGTACCAAAGTTGGCAAATCACCGAATTTACATAGGCCGTCTTAACTTCTGTTTCTCTTATCTAGCACTTTGCCAATGTCTGTGTGTGTAAACATTGTCTGAGCTAAGGTGTATCTTAGGACTTGAATCTGCTATTGTGTAGGTTTAATAACTACCTATGGCTGACTAAAGACCCGGCCACATCAAGGTGGTAACAGCGCTCTGTGATAATACAACGATTTATTGACAGCGATGCTTGTATCGCTGCCATTGTTAACAATACTTTGCGTTGTCATCAATACTTTGCTTATAAAAATTAAATAGCACAACTGTTTCTTGTATGTTTAGTACTTTTTGTAATTATTTGTATTAAAAGTTTCTTTGTGTCATCATCATAAGCCTGAAGAAGTTGACTGCTAGACATAAGCCTCTCCTATACATACTCCAAAAAGTACGATTCTGTGCTCTTTCCATCCACCGATTTCCCGTAGTTCTTGTTTAAATAAAGACATTTTTATCAGTAAAATTATATTAATTTATTTTTCATAAAAATCAGATAAGATTTGAAGTGTCGGACAAAGAGTTGCAAAAGTGATGAGACTGGGTAGTTTATAGAAAAAAATATTATACCCATGCAAAAAAACTATCCCAAATCTGATGTTGGCTCCATCCATCATGTGAAGCGACGGGGGCGAAGGCTTGTCGACCCTAATCGAACCCTATAAACATATAAGTTAGTTGCCTTGTATCAGTATCGATACCCGTATTTTTGTAGTACATGGAGTGGTTTATTGATGCTCTCACCCTGCATTTATCAAAGGGTTGAAGTCCTCTTTCAGATAGTGTGGGATGTTTAAAGTTTCCTGTTATTTATTTCCGATGGATGATAGCCGTAGGACGTTATAGAGTATTTACTAAGAGATGTGTTTGCATTTAGAGGTTTTTGCAGATTTTGATGTATGAACCTAAAAAACAGGCCTTTGCATTATTGTATATGATTGATATAACGTCAGGGGCTACTAGTATTTACTCATCCCTCTACTTACGGGACGCTATAGTGCCTGAGACAGGGTTGACATAGGCTTGCCAAACACCTATACCATCCTGACAGCTCAGTCTGCTCTGCTTAGATTGGGGCTAGAATGCATCCCGATAGGTGGGTAGCTATCAGCACCTCATGGATTCCTGACGGACGACGGCCTCCTGATCCACCGAGAAAGCGTTGGTGTGACGATCTATGGATGCCTTCGAAAGGAGGTGGTGGGAGGAGGCTTGGGATAGGGAAAACTGGAAGTCTGGGGTAGGGCTTTGTCCAGCAGTGGAACGACACAGGTAAGGAAAAAAATGTATGAGCTTTTTCATTCTGATGATGTTGAATCACGCAAAATTCTGAAATTAAACATACCAATTACATTTGAATTTACATCTTTATTATGTATCTAGTCAACCTTCTACCTTAATAACGCACCGTAATAAACACCAAAAATTGGCTTCTGTACAAAGCATTTAAAGTTAGAAAGCTCACGAATAAAT
Source organism: Thera obeliscata (assembly GCA_947578465.1). Lineage (NCBI taxonomy): Eukaryota > Metazoa > Arthropoda > Insecta > Lepidoptera > Geometridae > Thera > Thera obeliscata. The sequence continues at coordinate 2,485,602 of OX387927.1, forward strand.
GTAGATTAGATAGAACAAAGCGAAATATTAAACAGAAGTTGTGGTCGTTCGACCCACTGTGTACCTGCCCAAAAGTTTAATTTCAAACCGTTGGGTCAGACAATCGAGCTAGAATCTTTAGTTTGGTGAGCGACACGCACTACATAAAGCTATCAAAGACCCCTAATTTACGCGCTCCTTGAAATTGAGTTATATGTTCGAGATTGTGATCTTAATAGGTATGTTTGTATACAGCCCCGCAGTCTATCTGGTTTTAACCGCTCGTTTTATCAATCTTCCGATTACTAGGCAAGTGCTGTGTTGGCCGCCACGCCTAGTCACACGCGATTCTTTGTAAACTACTTACTGAACTCAAAATCTACTGGAAATTACTGCATTGATTACTTTTTACTTTGTGTTTCGTGTTTCGTATTGACTTTGACGCTGTTTGTACAAAGTTGGGTAGGTTGTTAGAAATACTATTGTTCAGCTTTGCGCACATCTAGATAGCCTGCAGTGTTGATCAGTGTAATCGTTGTCAAATATCGCTATCATAATTGAGAGTGTTTCACTAATCGCCGGCGCAGAAAGCTTAGATTTGCGCAAGGCTTTAAACTGGTTTAAAATAGTGCGACAACAGAATTGACACCATCTCATGAAGAAATTCAAACTATTCCACGTCTCTTTTTAGTTTCCGGTTCAGTCGAAGAATAGAAACCGCATTGGCGTGCCTCGTGCCCATATAGCTTATCTGTTATTAGGCGTGGAAGTGATTGTTATTCTTGGCAAACCACTACTGGACATCGGACATCGGTTGGAAACGCCTCCTGGCAAGCGACCTACCTATGTGTTTCAGTAAATTTACTGCTATTTGAGACTAGATGTTTTCGTCAGAGTCAAAAAAACACATTCCATTTTTTTACTATGGATCTCTACTTCTTTGGGAATGATTATTTAATATCTACATTATATAAACGATAGGAACCAAGCCGTAGTTCGTTGCCTGTTGTTCTAGCCTTAGTCACGTGGAACTGAACTGGACTCACCTAGTTTTAGGACATTTCAAAGTGAACCGTGTACAACTGAATAAATTTATTTTAGATTATGATTCTCCATCGTGTCTGGGCAACAAGAACTTGTGTTATTTTTAAGCACACCTACGCAAAACTTTTCTCCATGTTATCTAGCAGATTACTGTCCAATTTTGACTTTAAGCATAAAAATAATCGAAAAACTTCAGAAAACAAAGAAAATGTTTTTGCACGTATATCATACCTACAAATAAAATAATTTACCATTCAACATATTTTTGCTGAGGGATGGACGAAGATCTTTAATCAATCTTTCGCTCAAGTTTAGGGCTTCGAGAAATAGCTTTTCTACTATTTCACGACGGGATACTTTGCGAACTGATATCGACTTTCACTAAGTTTAAAGCAATGATAAATTAGTATAGATAGTCTCTACTTTCCCCTTCAGCTTTACTTTATATAGGACTGATATTTCTCCGGATTATCTTACGAAATAATGCATTGTTTCACCATCACTGAATATATTATGCCTAATCGTCTTTAAAATTATAACATTTCAAGGCAATATACAACTTTTTTTACTTTTGGTATTACTAGTTTATGTATGTTTTTTGTGCCAAATTAGCTTGCTTACACTCATATTATTATAGTAGCGAAACTAAAATACAGACTATTGACAAATAAACCAAATACATTATGTTTTTATACTCGTAAATAGGTATGGACCTACCTAATTGGAAAATCCATAACCAGCATTTTCAGATTTTATTAACTGTTGATTGGCGCGCAAATTCGAAATTCGGAATTGGAATGCGTTGAAATTCAAACCAATTGTATTCGAAAGCCGTGTTAATTCATTTCGAATACATTCATTTGTTTTAGATAGTTTTTTATTTTTGTTTTTAGTCATTTTGGCGCGTTGGATAAATTGACAATGCGTAAAATTTTCAAATACCTGTCTACAAGTTCCGTGGAAATACCTACCGCTGAGCAAACAACACAAAACATTAAATACGTGTATCGTGAATGATGTGGTCCAGTTTCATATAAAAAACGATCATTGATTTTCTATATTAAATAAGGTACCTTTATTTAATATAGAAAATCAATGTAAGTTATTTATAATCTGAGCATGTGGTGGAACAAGAGAATCACCCACCTGATGTTAAGTGGTTGTGTTCCACCTCCTAATACAACAAAAGCAAACGCAAATCGAAATAATGGCCAGTTCCATTAATAAATAAGGAGTGGAATTGGGAACCTTTACCCTCTTTAAACATTGAAACAATAAAACAGTAATATCTAGAGCATTTAACCAAGGTTTGTGGTATATTATTGAACTATGTTATTTAATATGAGCGTTGGTGATTTTATTATTATGACCTTTATTTTACTTAATAGACTGGCTGTTTATATAATAGCTGTTAATACAGCACACCTCTTTTAATTTACTTAGTGTAAAAAACACAAAATCAATAAAAAATGTGTTAATGCTTTTTTAATGGGGTACCTAATGTTTGTGTAATATATCTTAATAGTTGGTGGTTGGTTTGGATGAATAAATCATTTGATAACCCGAGACCGGATTTGAACCCAAACCCTTTCAGTACCCTATATGTTTTTATTGGTTTTCTACGCTCTTGTATTATGATCGGGTTACAGCTTAATATCACTGACATTACCTAAATAAATAAATATTAAAAACAATCCACACAACACTATCTAGCACCAAACTAAGCAGAGCTTGTACTATGAGAACCAGATAGCTGGTATATTATGTACTTATTTAAATTTTTGATTTTGATAATACTTACAAACTTAGAATACGATATAACAGCCAGCCAGAGAATAAACATCTGCGTTCACCACACAAATATTTTGTTCTCGGTGGGGATCGAACCCAACTGCGCAGAAGGTAGAGCTAACTACCAACTAAGCTGAGAGGCGGTCAGTCAAGTGTTTGTAGTTGTTTTTTTTTGTGTTGAAAGGAGATATAATGTCCATAATCTCACCGCTACAATTGGCTTACCGTATCGCAATATCGATAAGCAAACGGCGAATGATTTGTTGAGTGCGCTAGAAAGCAATTAGCCAATCCAAGTTGGGCGATGAAAGAGATCGCGTGCGGCCGAACAGATACTAGTTTGGAGTAATTACGATTGTTGTGAATGCCGACAATCACTTAGAAGCGTCTTATCTAAGTCCTACTTAACGTGCGGACTGGACTATTAAGTCATAAATCGCGCGCCAGTCACGCGAGGCCTGACGATTTGGCTGTAAGCGTATCTTCGCCTCGGTATCTAATTAACGAAATCTCTCTCCTTATTTTTTTGCTTTAATTGGACGCTTAAATTATTCGAATCGACTGCGAAGTGAGCCTCTAGGTCACGCTTACAATTTAAATCTCTAAACATAAATCGGGATATTAACGAGGTCGGAGTTTTAAACGCACGATGATTAAGTAAGTAGGTAGTCTTGGTTTTATTTAAAAAATAATACTGAGTGAATTATAAGGGTGAGTTATGTTTAAGGAATAAAAATCGTTACGTTACTTACTAAGGAAATTTGGTCAGCCAATTTACAACAAGTTAGTAATTTAACGCCAAATTGATGAGTGACACTGACACACCGCGGGTTATGTTATCACTATCAGTTATGGCCGTCTTCACGGATCGCTAATCAAATTCAATCAAATGTTGATATTTGTCAAATGTATGTAACAAACACTTTTGTTTGCTACATTTGAGATAAACTACTGTCAAATATTTAATTGATCGATTAGCAATCCGTGAGAACAGTCCCAAACTTAAAAAAAAAAAGGAATTTGTCATCCGATATATTTTTTTTACGATCTCGGGATCCTCATCTAAATTATTTAAGCTTTCGTTAAAGTCATTACAAAATAAATGTCAAAATGCAAATGTGCAACTGTCCATTTCCACTATAAAGTGATTGAAAGCCACTAATCGGTTAATTACGATGTGTCGATACCGATTTAGTCTTGTCCCTAGGGTAGATCAGCTCGGACACTGGACACAGGCTATCCATTCAATCAGACATGAGACTGTCAGTTTGACACATGACAGCTCGCACGGCCCCAGGCGTCCTATGCATCGTCCTATCCAACTATGGTGTTTTATTTATGTGATGAATCAGGCGGATGAAACCGCGGTAGCACTGATTTCTGACGTTTGCGACTGCACGTGTCACTGTCACTTGACACTGCGTGATATTTGTTTATTTTACGCTAAAAATATAGCATTTCATTCCCACTATTCATGTTGTGTTTTATTTTCATATCTTTTGTTTTATTTAATAACACAAATTCAATTCGATAAAATTTATTCAATTTTGATACATTTTAGACTCGGAAAAGTCACATTTTACAAAGCAATTATAAATAAATAAATATTGTGGACAATTCACACAACACTACCCAGCCCCAAACTAAGCAGAGCTTGTAATATGGGAACCAGATAGCTGATATAATACTTGAATACATTTTTTTAGTAAATACATACTTAGAATACAATATAACACCCAGACAGAGAACAAACTAACATTTATGTTCACCACACAAATATTTGTTCTCGGTGGGGATCGAACCCACGACCTACGGCGCAGAAGTCAGAGCTACTACCAACTGAGCTAGAGGCCAGTCCTAAATTGACCTAAAACCTTCAATATAAAAATAAAAAGTTATTAAAAATAAAATTGGTTCATAACGTACACAGGCAGAAAAATCTGTTACATACTAAAATCATTAGCCAAGGCTTCGTCAATAGTATAATTATGATTTTAACAATAGAAATATCTTTACTTTAGCGCTAAGTTGTCTAAAATCTAAGCCTTGAGTATCCACTCTTCGCCAATTAGATTTGAGGATGAGTTTTATTTTTTCAGAAGACGCTATCTGTCAGTTTAATAAATATTTCCGTGTCTGTTGTTGACAAGATTGTACAAACGTCAGCAATATTTATAACTAACATAGCGTGGTAAAGCCACGCCCCATTTAAAATGCAAATGTAATAAGGACTTTTAAAAAAACTAAAGAAGAATTTTAAGCCATTGTGGTTTATGAGCTAAGGCAAATTTAAAAAAAATTGGTAAACGCTCATATAAAATTAATGAGCAGAGATTTGTCTGGCAAACCCAATACCCTAGGGCTAGGCTGAAATTATTTGAGAATCTTAGTAGCTGAATTTTACCTAATTTATTCATGAAAATTGAGAGTGAATGTTTTTTTTAATTGGGCAGAGATTTACTGAATTCTTAAGCGTGTTTGTACCGCTTAAGATCTAAGTGTTCGATAAATGATTATTAGATATAACCATGCACGGTCACTATGTAAAGTATTGTCAATGGCGGTCACCACTTCCCATCAGGTGGGCCATAAGCTCGTTTGTCTATCTTAAAAAAAAAGCGGCCAAGTGCGAGTCGGACTCGCCCATGAAGGGTTCCGTAGCAGTAAGTAATTTAACATAGAGTTCTAGAAGTTCTAGTAGTTCGTCGAAAGGTAAATTGCGGTTTACGATTTATGACGTATAAAAAAAAACTACTGACTAGATCTCGTTCAAACCAAATATCGTTGAAAGTTTCCATAGTAATGTACAACATATATTTTTTTTAGCATTATCAGTCTCTTATTTTAGAAGTTAGAGGGGGGGGGACCAACTTTTTTCCACTTTGGAAGTGTCTCTCGCGCAAACTGTTCAGTTTAGAAAAAAACGATGTTAGAATCCTCAACATCATTTTTGAAGACCTATTCATAGATACCCCACACGTATGGGTTCGATGAAAAAAAAATTTTTGAGTTTCAGTTTCAAGTATGGGGACCCCCAAAATTTATAGGTTTTTTTCTATTTTTGTGTTAAAATCTTAATGCGGTTCACAGAATACATCTACTCACCAAGTTTCATCAGTCTAGCTCTTATGGTTTCGGAGAAAAATGGCTGTGACATACGGACGGACAGACAGACAGACAGACAAACAGACAGACAGACAGACAGACAGACAGACATGACGAATCTATAAGGGTTCCGTTTTTGCCATTTGGCTACGGAACCCTAAAAAATAGAATTAAAAAAACTAAGAATCCTTCTTCTTCTTCCGGGACAGTGATTCTGGGACAAAACTGGTGCTTAATCCTCAGATTAGGGATTTGAACTCCCAAAACGGCTTGTTAGGCTGCGAAGCTAATTACACACTTTATAATTGGATGGAAACTAGGTGGATTATCACCATCATAATAATAATAGCGGTGAAATTACCACATTGGTTTTGATCCGTTCCAAGTAAAGAAAGGAATTTTAAATTGTACCTTTAACGTAACGTAATAACCAGTGACGTAACTGTGACTGTGTTCCTGTAACGTAATTGTATATTTCGTCGTTGTGGTGCGAGAAGTAACTAAGTGCAAAAAGCTAGTCTCGAGATAATCGCGTTTTAAAGTTTTTTTGTTCTTAAAATGAGTGTAACTTATCAACACTTATAGTTACAAAAGAAGTTTCTTCATATAAAATATAGATAATTTTACCTTACACACTAACTTTCAACAAATTAATGTAAGTAATTATTGGTTACTGAGATACATAACAAAAAGTAAGTTAATTAATTCTGGCATACACATTAACGTAATACCTTGACTAAATATTACTTAATTATGATCTGTTGATGACTCTTACCGACAACAGAATTTCATTTCATTCAATAGCTTTTTATCTGCAAGAAATCACTAAGTGACTTTAGTGAGCAGTGCAACCCCAAGACTTGAAGAATATTGTAAGTAAAGTGATTGAATTAAACTACTTAAGATCCCTTAGATGATTTTTGTAGACAGATTTTTGCCTCTACGGGTAGTTATGCACTTCTGACATTCTTGTATTATCTATAATTTTAGTAAAATCTACTCTTTTACATTCTGAGAAGGTACATAATGGGTTTCAAAACACTTTGGCGTCAATAACTCATTTTGGCAAAAAATGTCACTTAGTGACTTCTCGCACCACAACGACGATTTGTTGTAATAAAATAAATAAATAAATATCGTGGAAAATCAAAGTCGCTTGAACTATAGGAACCAGATATAAAACTTATATTATTATTGTTTTGTAAATTATATCCCTTTATTACCTACAATCAGACGGAGAACAAACATCTGTGTTCACCACACAAATAATTTGCTCTCGGTGAGGATCGAACCCACGACCAACGTCGCATAAGGCAGAGCTACTATACCAGGTGCGTTGGCGCGGAAAAATGATCGAAGAAGGAAAAAGATTGTAAATAAAATTGACACGGTGCACATCATTTCGGCTTTTGTAAATGGTTCTCTGTATCGATTTACTAACAATAAATAGAAAGCTTATTTCATAGCGATTTTATTGTTATAACTACTATTGCTTTGAGCGTTTGTGATAAATATTTAAGTAATCTTTTGGGAATCAAAGTAATTTTGTCTTGAACTACAGCCTGATTTTATTACTATTGAATTTATGTTTGAGTTGTGAGTACTTTTTCAACTTAATTAATTTCTTTGTGAACTTTTCTTTGTCAATGCTAAGAAGCCCGAATACATTTGACATTTCAATTTTTTTTTATAGATATTAGCTCAATTTTTTTTCGATCTCAATACGACAAGCCTCAAAATTGGACTTAGCATGAACAGTTCGAAGACCAAACTGATGACAAACAGCCAACAACATGCTACGCGTAGGGGGCGGGGAGATGGAATACTTCGAGATGAATATTTGTACCTAGGCCAACTAGTATCCCTCCAAGGACGACCGGAACTCGAAGTTACAAGACGCACCGAAAACGCCTGGAAAGGATACTGGGCCATGAAACACCTGATGAAAGGTACACTCCCACTGTTACTTAAGAGGAAGCTCATGGACGTATGTATTCTCCCCATCCTCACCTATATACGGTGCGCAGACCTGGTCTCTGACTGAACACCAAAAGTCGAGACTCGGGGTTTGCCAGCGAGCCATGGAGCGCAGTATTCTGGGAGTCAAACTCACAGACCGCGTGCGTAAAAGTTTACTGCGCTCCAAAACACAAATCACGGATGTCCTCACGCATGCAGAAAAATTGAAGTAGGATTGGGCAGGCCACGTCTGCCGCATGTCGGATGCGTTATGGGCTAAATCCACAACCGATTGGACTCCTAAAAACGGGAAACGACCTCGCGGCAGACCACGGCGAGCCATATGCTTCTTCCATCAGCAAGTTGTATAAAAAAAACAGGAAAACTTCTCTAGAGATCTAGCACAATCAATAAGCGGGAAACATCTAAAGAAGTGGGCCGTTTGATCGTCCATGATTACTTCACAAAGTCACTGACAAAGTGCCCAAAATTTACATTTCGATCGACATAAAGTTTTAACGAACATTCATCGTTTGCGATGGACCACTGTGATAAGCTGAAGCGGTAGCGAAAACAACTAAGACGATACACGAAGAGATGTTTCTGGTCAAGGTTTGGACAAGAGACGCACGAACAGAGGAGGCTGGCATAAGATGCATGAGGCAATGGATGATACCAGGCTAGAGCCGGGTCCAGACGAGTGTAACGTGTAATGTAATCCACCGTGTAATTTAACACGAATTTTACGTGTGGACGGCACTACGAGCATTACATGTAACGCTCCACACGTAGAATTCGTGTTACATTACACGGTGGATTACATTACACGTTACACTCGTCTGGACCCGGCTTGAGATGATGATGATGAAAATAGAACCTAGAGAAGGCTTTGATTGAAGAAAAACCGTTTTCTTGAATTTCTTAAAAGCGACATTTTGAATTATTTTTTAGAATACGACTTTGTTCGTATACCAAGGGAATAGAGGAGAAAATACATTTAGCAACATAAAAAAAAAAAAACTTTTAAAATTAAAAAAAAAAAAAATTTTGTTATTTGCATTTAGTGTCGCTCCCACTAAAGTGGGATTAAAGCAGTGGGATATGGTTCAAGAAGAAGAAGGATACAGACAAACTGTACAACCAAATTGTATTCAATTCTGGATGTCCGAGGACAAATAGAAGCACGAACGTAGTGCATGTTTAATAAATAATACTAATCATTATTAGTACTATTTATTAAAAATGCACTAATTATTAGGACACTAATGATTAGTAGGTAAATAATGATTAGTACTATTTACTAAACATGCACTACGTTCGTGCCCTATTAGTCCTCGGACATCCAGAATTGAATACAATTTGGTTGTCCAATTAACATGGAGTTGGCAGTACATCGCCTCTCATTTCTATACTTTCCGTTGGGGATGAACAATTGCGTGCAAATTAGCAGTGACAACCATCGCGGACACACAGCTGCGGAACGCAGACAATTTTAAACCTAATTTTGGTGAAGTGACGGTGTAAATTCCAATTTAGCGAGCACTTTCGAAAGTTACGTCACAATGGTTTGTCTTTTTTGGGATGAAGGGACTGTCAAAATGACGTGTCACTCTAGGGTTTCAAACTCATTGCTAAAGCTGGGAACATATTAGGCGGACGCGTCCGACGGACGCGGCTGACAGCCGCGACTGATAGATAACTATAGATAGTGCAATCCACGAAGGCGCGCCCCACTATTCCTCCTAACCGTTTATAGTATAATTGTGTGCAAGCTTCCGTCAATGTTTGAGTGTTATCGGTACACACTAATTACCTATGAGTGCACACGCACACTACAATGAATAGACTACGGTTCGCGACTGCCGCTCGGAGCAAACTCCCCGCACCCTGCGATCCCCTCAACCGAAAATTGGTGGGGCGCGTCTTCGTGAATTGCATGATCTGTAGCTAATGAATGTACACTGAAGTGTGTAAACTATCGGACGCGTCCGACGTCCGCGGCTTACATCCGATAGTTTGCACACTTCAGTGTACATTCATTAGCTAGATATCTTCAGTCACGGCTGTCAGCCGCGTCCGTCGGACGCGTCCGCCTAATATGTTCCCAGCTTTACGCAGTATTTTTTACCTCCTTGCTACTTGCTTTCCGATCATAAAGCTCAAATCCAGTCGTGTACCAAAGAGTTTGTGCACTATTGCCAGTTCTCTCTGTCTCTTCTCTTCGCCGATCTAAAGAATCGTGTGTATCCAGAATATTAATCGTCCTTGCAAATAGTTGAGACCTTCATAATGAACTGTTGTTTTACCACCAGAGTTTTTTCAATTTCCTTTCTTTAAAACCTCATTTAAACTTTCGCCATTGGAGTCTTAATAAATTTAGTTGTAAAATAAAGGTAGCGCAAGACGCGGTTCTTTTTAAGAATTATTAATGTGGGAACCAGGCAGTTTTAAGTATACCTTACTGTTTTAAAACATGATAGAAACAACTGGGCATTGTGTAATTCAGTTGCAATTAATAGTTTGACACTAACAAATGTGGTTAATAAACTTTTTTCTCAAAGATAAATTATTATTATTATGTGCCCTCCGGGTCCCACTGCTGGGCAAAGGCCTCCCCCCATTCCTTCCAGACATCACGATCCTGGGCTTAATTAATAATCCACTTAATGAAAAATATTTATATTTAACTAGCAGCCGCCCGCGGCTTCACTCGACCCGTTACCGTTATTTGTTTCATTAAAATCCATTCAGTAGTTTTACGTGAAAGAGTAACAAGCATCCATCCATACTTACAATCATCGCGTTTATAATATAGAGAGAAAACAGAAAACACACACACACACACACCCACACAGAAAAACAGAGCGTAAGTACATAGGTAAATAAAAATACTATTATGGAACACCAATCACATATCTTGTTGACATTATTCATTCTGTTGCCATGCTAGTTTTACAAAGCGAAGTTCCTATTTTCTATCTCACGAGCCGGTATGACCGAGCTTCGCTCGGGTTTAAAAAAAAATAGTATTATTATTTGCCAATAGATGTCAGGAAGAGTCGTATCTTTATTGGCTTATTTTTAATTAACAACGCCTTCTAGCTTGCAGTTAGTTGCTCACAACCGCCAATAGATGGCAGGAACAGTTGTATATTGAGTTTATGTTTGATTATTGCAAAACTCCAACTTCTCGTCATTTTCTAAAAATGAATCCTAGCTAGATCGATTTATCGCCCCCGAAAACCCTTGTATAGTAAATTTCGTGAAAATTGTTGGCTCAGTTTCCGAGATCCTAAATATATATATATATACAAGATTTTCTCGTTTAAAGGTATAAGATTACTATTATTGCTATTTATTAGGTAAGTCAACATTCAGTCTTGTTGCAATTGTTCTTTGTCAAAGATAACTTTTGGTTTAATACGTTTTTAATTGCAATCGAAGCTCAAAATAATTTCAAAACTGACGGATTCGACTAGGTTTTGATTGCAACAAAAAACTTAAAATTTTTTTACACACGTGTTTTTCACAACGTGTTTTTTACTACCAAGCATAGGCAGAGCTTTGACTAAAGTAAGTACTTACATAATAATATACTATTTATATAGTGGATTTTAATGATGATGGTGTGATCGCGTTTACAAATAGCCCGACATTTACTACTTCCTTTTTAAAACAAATAATAAACTCAAATAATTTATCTTTTGTTTCTAGTAAATACTTTTTCTTTATTCACAAAGCAAGCAATGATTTTTGGATAAAGTAACTTTCATTTTAAAATGATCTTTGTACGACTATTACTATGGAACATGTTATTTCTTTTTGAAATACTGATGTTTTCGGTTTTAGGTTAGATGGTTTATAATAAACTAGCTGTCACCCGCGACTTCGTCCGCGTGGTTAGTATAAAGTCATAGTTTGAGTTCGTTTAAAAGAAACTATTTTATGGTGGAAAGCGGACAACTATTGATATGTTTTCACTGTTTTTTTCGTATTTTTTGTGAGTTATTTTTCGTGAATTTGTCTTAGTGGCTAAGTTGGGTTATGTTTGCGTTGGTTTTACATGCCCAAGTGCTGATTACCTTAGTTTTGAGTTTGCATTCAAAACTATATATAAAGTTTGTTCGAAAGATGGTAAATGCTGTTGTAGCCGATTTTTTTCAGCTGTGTTTAGTTTTGGTATTATAGGTGCTTCCCGCGATTTTGTCTTAGTGTTTATCATGGGGTTTTTTGTAAACCTTTGTGTGTATTCAAACCTGGTGACAGATGCTGCGGTAGCAGATTTTTTTTTAAATGTTTTTTTGCGTATTTTGTAAAGCTCTTTTTCGTGATTTTATTTTAGTGGGTAATTTGGGCTATCGTATTCGTTGGTGTATAATCGAATCTTTTTTTTTTAGTTTGACATGATCAAATGCAAGTTACCATCGTTTTGAGCTTGTACTTTAGAGTGTATTTGAATTTGAAGGCGAGTGCTGTTGTAGCCGTTTTTTTTCAGCGGTGTTTAGTTTAAGTATGATAGATGATTCCCGCAATTTGTCTTGGTGGTTATCATCGGTTTTTTTGTAAACATTTGTGTGTATTAAAAACTGGTGACAAATGCTGCGGGAGCTGAAATGTTTTTAATGTTTTGTTTTGCGTATTTTGTAAAGCTATTTTTATTGATTTTATGTTATATTAGTGTCTAATTTGGGGTTTCGTATGCGTGTTGGTGTATAATCGAATCAGATTTTTAATTTGACATGACCAACTGCTGGTTACCATAGTTTTGAGCATGTACTTTAGAGTGTATTTGAATTTGAAGGCGAGTGCTGTTGTAGCCGATTTTTTTCAGCGGTGTTTAGTTTAAGTATGATAGATGATTCCCGCAATTTTGTCTAAGTGGTTATCATTGGTTTTTTTGTAAACCTTTGTGTGTATTCAAACCTGGTGACAGATGCTGCGGTAGCTGAAAAATTTTTAATGGTTTTTTTTGCTTATTTTGTAAAGCAATTTCTTGTGATTTTTTGTTATATTAGTGGCTAATTTAGGGTTTCGTCTGCGTGTTGGTGTATAATCGAATCAGATTTTTTTAATTTGACATGACCAGCTGGTTACCATAGTTTTGAGCATGTCTTTAGCCGTTTTTTGAAGTGGTGCGGTGTTTAGTTTCGGTATGATAGGTGTTTTCCGCGATTTTGTCTTAGTAGTTACGGTGGGGTAAACTTTTGTGTGTATTCAAATTTGGTGACAGATGCTGCAGTAGCAGATTTTTTTTACTGTTTTTTTGCGCATTTTGTAAAGCAATTTTTTGTGAATTTTCATGAAACGTTTTTCCTTTTTTTTCTTTTAGGGAAATAATTTTCCGATTTTCTTTCTTAATGCACCTTTGCTCTATAAGAGCAACACATCTTCCAAGTTTCATGCTTCTAGGACTAATGGTTTAGGCTGTGCGTTGATTTTTCTTTAAACCATTTTTCCCCTTTTTCTCCTCTTCGCGAAATAATTTTCCAATTTCCTTTCTTAGTACACCTCTACGTTATAAGAGGAACATACCCTCCAAGTTTCATGCTTCTAGGACTAACGGTTTAGGCTGTGCGTTGATTGTCAGTCAGTCAGTCAGTCAGTCAGTAACTAAAGAGTTTTGTATATTTAGATTATACAGTTTAGGCCTAAACGTGAACTATGAGTAAGTAGGAAAAATATCCCTACGGGAATCAAACTTGTAAATTATTAGTTTGAAAAGGTTCTAATACTCACTGAGCTGAGGCCATCAAAACTCAAATGCTTAAAATATAGCAAAAATAACACAAACACGACATACTAAGTCGTGGTTTTAATAATATAAAAACTTTTTCATGGTCCAAGGTGACCCTAAAAAAGACGCAAAAAGCACTTTTATCCAGAGCTCTAAATCTTTGATTCTAATTTAGCCAGACCAATGAAATTTACAAGTATCTTTCAAGTGACCTCCGCCTTTTGGCAAGACAAAGGCTAATTTATTTCGTTACTGTCATAAAGTTGATTACATTTTACAAGATGAAGCATTTTCTTTTGAATCTATCATCATCAACATCAGGGGCAGTCTGGAAGAGATCGCTCTTAGCGATAAGGCCGCACTTTTATCTCGTTATTTTTAATAGGTTCTGTATTTTTTTCTTTGTGTACAGTAAATAGTTAATTTATCTATAGCTTTGTTAGACCTTTTTACTTTTTGAAGATAAAAAAAAAGTAAATAAAGAGAAGTAAAAAGAAGGTCAGTTTTGAGGTAAAAGACCTCACGATGTCTTCGCCTTTTTAGGGCATTATCCATTGCATTGTATACATCCATATTTCGAACAGAAAAATCCATAGGATCAGAAAGCGAGCTTACTACCCTAGGCTACATTATAATACAGTAGCGTTTTTGCAAATGTTTGTCTCACGTGGGATTCAAACGTTGACCAAAGTACCAGTGATCGCATTGCTACGCTACAAATATAATATAAATCGATATTCGTGTATAATAACTTCGGTCTCGATTAGAATATTCGATTACTTATCTCCAACTCACCCTTTTAAGATCCATCCTAAAATAACAGACGGCAATCTTGAGTTGAGGATAGTTGAAAACTCTCGGAACCAACCGGGACGTCTTTATAGCAGGCCTATTTTCAAACCATCACCAATCCTTCGAGAGTTTTCAAAAATTTGAAAATAGAACGTGAACCGAACGGGCTGTGTTGCACAAATCAGCGTTGCTAGAATGTTACAAAAAATATCGTGAAACGAAACGCATCCGAGAATGTTTTTGATTCTGTGTAAATAATAATCCATTATAATTATTACAAGTTTATTAAATCGGACAGGAAACTTATTATAATTTTTGTGTAATAAAGTGATTAATAAAAATAATGTGTCGTATTCCACATAATTCATGGTAATTTTACTCCTAACGTGAAAATGTTATTTTTTGAGCGGCAACTCTGGCAAGAATAGACCCGAGGTTGTCATTTTGGTTCACAAGTTTAATCAATTTTTTTCTGTCTTTAGTATCTTTAATTACCCGAAGTTGTCATTTTGGTTCATAAGTTTAATCTTTTTTTTCTGGCCCTCACAAGTGAAATGGTAGTTAAAACTCCATCATGAAAGTTGGCTAGCACCTCAAAATTTGACGCTCTGTGCAGTTGCGTTCGTCCGAAGCTTTATCATTTAAATAACTGAGTAATTGGTCACAAGATAGGCTGTTGAATATTAATATAGCTGAAATGGCTACGTCACGGGTCGAGATTTCAATTTGTACTGTCTCTTTGTACGTCCAGTTATTCTATAAGTTTTTCTGACTGTTGTTATATTTTATACAGCTAAGTAAAAAATAGTTATTTGTTAATCAAGAGCGCAGAGTTACTTTTTAACCGTGTGCTCGACTTTGATGACTGAGTTAGCGAAGGATTCTCAAATTGAACCACGAGCGCAGCGAAGTTCGAAATTGGAATCAAAAGAGCAGGAGGTGAAAAATCTTTGCACTCGGGTGCAACACGTAACTATCATACTACTATCAACTGAGCTGTAAGGCCAGTCTCACTTCAAAAAAGGCAAACTGAAGTATATTATAGTTCGGCCGTTCAGAGAATGCGTTCCTGACACGTCGCGATTGAACTGACAACGTAACTTTGTAATGGCGTTGCAGTTACGATAAAAATATTTTTGCTGGTTGTTTACCGTTTTAACAATTGACGAGCATTAAAAAAACATTATTATGTCAATAATCAATGAATTTTATAATTTTGTGCCAAACTGAGTGTCAAATAACTTGTTATACAATATTTTTCTAAATCTATACTGCGCTATTACAAGGTTATGTCAGCGCTTTAGATTTGTAGTGCTGTACTAACTATGTGACTAACTGTGGCTGACTGATCAAACTGTCAAACGCATTCTCTGAACGGCCGAACTATAATAATGTTTTTACTGTTAATTTTACAGTTGCGAGCAGTACCTATTTCCGGCCACCAAAGACGTAGGCAAAACGTGTTGAAGCGCCATCTCTAATCTCAAAACAGCCAAAATTAAAGCAATTAAAAATTATCTGAGTATCTTGATGCAATTAAAAATAACGAACCCACACACACGTCTTAAAGTTGAGTCTTATAAGTCGCATAATCTCAAAGCCAGCATAATCGGTATACTCTTACAGTGCTTACGCGATTAGCACGCGGCCTGTTATGAGCTCGCGCCTTTGTTTTAAAACACTTTAAAATTTTCAAAATTTTCAAAAAAATAAAACTCCATTTAAAAGTGTCCAAAAAATCTATGCTTAAGGCTCGACTAAGATTCAAGCATTGTTTCAGAATACGGACCTTAGCCCAACCACCAAATACCATCACCAAACTTACGGACCAAATAGCTGCAATGCAAAAACTTTACCTAGAACTAAGCACGTCTCGCTACGTCATAAGCTGCCGAACCAAGAAACAGCAACGCGCTTTAATTTTACGTAAACATTCACCAAACTTCCCACAGGTGTGTATTTTAATGAGTCTCTATCTGAATTTCAGATGACAACACACCTTGTTCAAACGTTTTCGTTGAAATGAAGCTGTATGAAATACGGGTTACCGTATAAAATGTTTGAAACTGTAGTCGTTTGAGAGGTTCCGTTTTCAAATTTTATACTTCCATTTTCAAATGTGTTATAGTTTCACGTTTATAAACTTCTCACTGGCACATTTCAAATACATGCCCACAAAAAAAAATTAAAAGCTCGAGTAAAAACCTTTTTGGTTGGTAAACTTATCTTGATCAAAGTCACATTTTATTGTATAAAATGTTTGAAACTGTAGTCGTTTGAGAGGTTCCGTTTTCAAATTTTATACTTCCATTTTTGTGTTTTTACCTTCACGTTGAGCAACTTCTCATTGGCACATTTAATCCAACAAAAATACAAGCTCAAATAAAAACCTTTTTGGTTGGAAAAGTTGTTTTGATCAAAGTCACATTTTCTAAAAATTTGTTTACATTTTTAAAACTACGAGTACCTATGTGATTAAATATCATCAGAAATGTTAAATGTTTGAGTTAGAAGTCTTTTGACGTACCTATATCATCCTCTTAACGTGCCTTCAAATGAAACTTGAGTACCTACATTTTAATAATTACCTCGTTTGTACATTTCATGATCTGAAATAATATTAGCTTTGGGTTGGCCTTGCTAGATCTACTTTGCATCTCAATGTACGCTAATATTAGCGTGCGTCTTTTGAAAGCACTTTGAGCCTTTTGCCGGTTAGTTAATCTGTTTGAGTGTAGGTAAGTGCTTTGGTATCAAACTCCTTCAAATGACGAGCTTAGTCAGTAATTATGTATTATGTATAGGTACTGCTTACAAAAAATAATAAATAATGAATACTGCTCACAAAAATAAAGTTTTTAAATATCTATGGAAAATTTGCAGCATTGAAGTAAAAATGAAACACATTTATTCAATTAATGGCTGATTTTTGTATCTACAGAATAAAGCTATTCATCGAATAAAAAAATACTGTTATATTTATCTAGCGTCAGAATCGATTAGTTACAGTAAGGTTTTACATACATCCGCACACACTGCCACGAACTTTGAAGTGCAATATTTGACAACGACACACTGATCCCCATCGCAGGCGATCTACATGTGCACAAGCCTTAAGGATTCTCTACTCAATAGCACGCTTTTGAGTATGCTATTTTAGAGCATGTGTAACAGTAGCTTTAGATTTAGAAATGCAAAGAAATAGGTAAAGTTCCAAAAATATATACCACGTAAAAAAAAGAAACTTCGAATAAAAAATTAATAATGATTGACAGTTAGAAGGTAGATAAACGAAGTAAAACGCAATAAAGTAAAATATGACAGCTCTTTGGAAAAGGATAATAGGGATGTTGAAGGTAAAGGGGATGAATAATGAATATCAATTGAGCGAAGTGCGTGTCAAAAATAACACAGCACCCTTTTCGTTTTTCCGTAACTTTAGCAAATGATTCGTATCAAAAGTCGCCCAAGATTGTAATATTCCTTAATTACTTTGTAAAGGGTTTTCGTTCGAATACCTTAAAACAAGTACTATAAAATAAATAGGTATAATGGAAAATCCCCACAACACTAACCAGTAAACTAAGCAGAGCTTGTACTATGGGAACTACAGTACCAACATTTTAAGAATACAATATAACACCCAGACAGGAAAAAACATCTGCGTTCATCACACAAATATTTGTTCTGGTTCTGGTGGGGATCGACCGGCGACCCCACGACCTACGGCGCAGAAGGCAGAGCTACTATCAACTGAGCTAAGAAGCCAGTTCAGATGGTTAGACACGCTTATTTTCTCTGTTTTCAGAAACAAAATGTGTTCAAACCTGTAATGTCACTGAAAAATGCTGCAGGGGCTTTGCTTTTACAGCAATAATAATATGCTGAGTAAGTCTGTTTTTAGAAAAGTGGTTCTAAGTTTCCTAGGTTTTTGTGTAAAAGGAAACACTTTCTTATCTATTTTATAAATCAGACCTAGCTAAAACTAGGTTAGGCTATTTAAGCCTAGGTGACAGTTGATTTGATAACATTTTAGTGGTTGGTTTGTAGTAATCCTTGAAATCGGCCATACTAAAACAATTTCGGGTCCTAACCACACTCGACGAATAAATCCTAAGGACTGTTAGTACGGCACTAACGCGACCATGGCTCCATCTACAGATTTGACGTTATAGTCAACTACTTACCTGTTCGGAAGCAAAGATTTATAACTTACACATCAGGAAAACAATGTATTTACTTACTTTAGATCAATAGCTGACTCCACCTTCTGTATGCATCACAGAATTCCACAGAATAAAACCTCCTTGCAGAAAAACATCAGAACTCGCAAGCAGTCGTTCCATTTTTAAAAAGGGGAATTCGAACTTACCTTTTTGCTCAGCGGCGTGGATAAAGTGAGATTGGCAGCCATTGGAGCTTACGTAGAGGAAAACAGTAACCTACTAGACACTATCTGCAGTCTGCACTTCCTTACCTTGCTAAGACCAAGCTTTTTTTTATTTACAACCGTCGGCACAGAAACAGCAACGTGCCAATAATTAAACTTTGGGTGTCAAAGTAAACATGCATGTCCACTTTGACTAGGCAGGTATTTATGAAGTCGGGAAATAAATAAACATATTTTTTTTATGTATTTATTTATTTTAAAATTTAAAAAAGATGGCAAATTCAAAGATGGGGCAAATTCAATAGGTAGGCTTATATAAATGTCGTAGAACCTAAAAAAGTTTCCAAAAAAGCCGCCAAAATGACATGCCGGTTTGTAGGGTTCCGTAGCCAAATCGCAAAAACGAAACCCTTATAGATTCGTCATGTCTGGCTGTCTGTCTGTCCGTCCGTATGTCACAGCCACTTTTTTCCGAAACTATAAAAGCTATACTGATGAAACTTGGTAAGTATAGATGCATTCTGTGAACCGCATTAAGATTATCACATAAAAATTACAAATTAAACATAATCGCATTTGGCCGCTTTTTTTTTCTTTGAGGCTCATTTAAAATCCGTTCAAGGCACTATAGGATAAGACGAAGAATATGTGGCAATTTTTAGAGATCATCAGACTTAAAAAAAAAACGCTATTGGCTGATCATTTCGACCAAAAAAGACTCAAACTGTTTAGGCTGTTTGTTTGTAATGCTATTGAAAAATAAAATAAAATAAACACTCACGCAGCAACCGTCACACCCAATCAAAAAGTAATATTGCACCGCGGTCCTGCATACTTGGATATTCCCGATTGTATGCCACAATATATGGCTGTAAGCGAAATATTGTCGAACGAAATTTACTGCGATGGGTATTAAATTTATTACTATAACAAGCCCCAAACGTGAATATTAGGGCGATATTCCACTAGCTTATACACTGTGAAATAACACATAATTTTGTTTAAGTAACACATGAAAATTACAGAGTTTAAGTCTAAAATACAGTGTACAAAATAGACACGAAAAAACAGAAGAACACTGCACTCCCAACTTAACTTACTACATAAAACTGTGTTCTAGGTAATACTCGTACATACATACTTACTTTATTTCCTTTTTCAACCTTGTGTTTTTTTTTAAACAATAATTAATTTATAATATTATGTATGAAACCAGTGATTCAAATTTCACCATGTAGTGATGTGTGTTATTGAAGTGCTTTAACAAACATACATGGTAGGTTCAATAAAAACGAAGCAGCTGAAAACGAAATACATACAATGACGTCACGCTTTTGTGAACGTCTTACTTTCAATAACCGTTTTCACGCGTAGGTACACTGTAAAACACAATGTTTAGCGTTTTCAAAACAATATGTTTTGGTAATTATTCAGGTAGATTAAATTATTAAATGAACAATAGGTAATTAAAATTGAAAGAGTTTATTTTGTGTTCATAATAACTTTAATTTCTTGGTAATATTTTCGAAATAATTAAATATTTTTATTACGTTATAATATTAGTTGCTCAAGGCAAAAACTACCACCGATGTACTACTCGCTCGCACATCCTTACACGTTTTGCTAATTAAAAATGTATAAGGTGACTTTTATGTAGATAATTTTTTTTCTTGCTTTTCTGTGTGCAATCGGATTGCACACAAGATAGTTGCTTGTGATTTTAAATAAATCATTTTAGTGTGTTTATATCTTTGAATAGGTCAGCATCTTAAAATTATTAAATTATGAAGCAAAAGTACGAGTTATTCAACTTGACAAAATAAATGAATATAAATAGCTATTTTAATGCATTACGAATACACTATTTCCAAGAGCTCTTCATAAAACTGCTGGTTAATTTAAAAAAGGTTTTATAGAAAATGCACGAGGTTTTATAGTATAGCTTTTCAATTCCATGCGATGCATGGCTCTTCAGCTAAGTGGGCGACTGTCCTTAAAGCTACAGCTGGCATCCGCTGCCTGAAGTTACCCTCATTGAGACATCATCATCATTAGAATCGAATTAGGTTTTCTGAGTCATTTGTAAGGATGATAATTATTGAAATTTTGACCTAGATTTGAAATCCGACGGCGAATCATGGCATGGGTGCTATCGTAGTTTCAAAAGGCTTTAAAACAGTGACATTTCGAGGTGTAAAGTAAACATTCCTTATCGTTGGTAAGTTATTTTTTCTGTATAATCATAGTATTAGCCGGTTTTGGGAATAGGACATCACTACTGCGATCGGGCAACGAGGAACATCACTAGTCAGGGAATAAGAAAATGGCTTCGTAATGCGTAGAAGATTGTTCTACATGTCATAAAGATAAACAGAGTTATATATATTCAATGGATAGTTTTCGCCTTATTAGTAGGTTTGATGTTTTCATACGCCTATTGTAAAACTCAGAAGTATCATGGCATAGAACAACAAATTTTTCAGTAATTTTCAATCGTAAAATAAATCATTTTGGGAGCTTGTACTAAATGGAAAAGTGCTCTCACAATCCCCGCCGGTCGGTGGGGCGCAATTAGTGGCGCAATCAAGATCGCCACGATAATCCGCCAGCGTATTCCCTAGACTACATCGATCCACATCAAATTCTCATTTACTCTCATTAAAAATCGAGGTTCGATAACTTTTGATACTCTTATATAATAATCTGAGCAAAATATTAATCATAAATTTTTACTTTTTTCATAGTGGTTTTAGTTTGAAAACAGTGACCCTGGCACGAGTGGTGAGAGCTCACGCGTCTCCATACAAAAACAAATACGGAAAAACAAAAACTAAAAAGGAAAGGGCTGTTTTATTTGAAAAATCATATTAATAATAATATTTTTTATTTTTCTCTTCACAAAGTAGATAAAACGAAAAGGTTAAAGGTACATTATGTTAGCAAATATCGACACCTTTGAGAGGAGATGGTGGGAGGAGGCTCGAGAAAGAGATAAGTGGAAGTCTTTGGGGGAGACCTTTGCCCAGCAGTGGGACAAAATAGGTTAATAAAAAAAAAAAAAAATGTTAGCAAAGAATTAGATAGATATTAAGAATTTAGATTGGAAGTGGATTGAAGCGAGGTTTAGGTTTAGGGTTTTTTTCTTGTTTCGTGAGAGACTTTAGCCTGAGATAGGTTGCCATAGACAATTAGTGTACTTAATAGTTCCTTTTTGTGTTAAATAAAAGCCTGTGATTGGCCAAAATACCCAGTGCGAAACCACCTAATGCTCCCTCCCCTAATAAATATATTTGGGGAGTGAGCATTGGGGAATTTTGCTAAACTATTAATGTATCTTTAGGCTCCACAAACGGACATCAATTTAAGCTGCAGCAGATGGCTCACTATCCAAACAGCATGCATAATTAAATAGTCGTTTCATTATACTACTAATAGTGTTGGGTCAAACTATACTACCCCCTCAATTCCCCCTTTAGCGAATGAAATCTTGGTGTCAACAGGACTCATAGTGCTATTCCATTATTTAAAAACAGCAATAACACAGATGCTTTTTAACCGACTTCCAATCAAAAAAGAGGAGGTTCTCAATTCGGTTGTATGTTTTTTTTTTTTTTTTTTATTTTTTTTTTTATTTTTTTTTTTATTTTTTTTTTTAATGTTTGTTACCGCATAACTTCGTCATTTGTGAGCCGATTTGAAAAAATATTTTTTTATCTGAAAGGTACTGCTTCCAGATTGGTCCCATTTTAATTTTATTAAAATCGGTGTTGCCATTTTTTTTTAAATAATTTTTTTAATGTTTGTAACTGCATGCCTTCGTCATTTATGAACCGATTTAGAAAATTATTTTTTTATTTGGAAGGTTATTTTTACGTCCAGGCTGTCCCAAACAAATTTCATTAAAATCGGTTTAGCCGTTTGGCAATGAAGTCGGTTTCTCAAGTTTTTTAAACTTATAATTATTTACTTACAACTGAATTGAGGTTCTCAAACCGACTTCAAATATAACAAGAAGAGGTTCTCAATTTGGATGTTTTTTTAATGTTCGTTATCGTACATCTTCTGAATGTAATATCCAATTTAAAAAAAAAATGCACAATATTTTATAATTTTTATTGGAGATACCTGTCGTAGTGGTTTAATAAAAATTTCTTGAAATCGGTAGGTACAGCAGTTTTGCCAAAATAAACCTACATTATTGAATATCCAAACAACAAATTTCAGCGCTATAAATCGGAATTATTAGAAAAACGGTAGCGAAATCGTGACAACTATAGCTGTAACTGACAAAAAATCTCGGTCAAAAATCAATTTAAAGGCCAGTCACATCGAGGCGTTATCAAAGCTTTACTATAATTAAAGACCAACAACCGATTAGCTCGACACTACCAGCAGACTTTTGAAGTAATGATATTTTCTTATTTGTGATAGTGTAACTATTGAGGGTAGTACGCATTAAGGAAAACAACACCTACACATCCCTCATGGGAACCAGTCTTCCATAACCAAACAGAGGTCATCCATTAATAAAATAGACACCACTTTCCTCATCCAACAAAGCTTTCCGCAGATCAATAACAGCCGTATTGAATTGATTCCTTCCACATCACGAGATTAGTCGTGTCAGTAATCTAAGATCGGTAATGGAGGCTGCGATAATCATATCAGTACGGAGAATACGTATCGGTTTATTGGTTGCAGTGGTCCATATCGGCTATCGATATCTAATCATTGGTCTGTGTCAAAACCAATCCCTTAGCACCGAGTTCTGAAGTTACAACTTTGTATTTGACAGCTCAGTTGGTAGTAGCTCTGCTTTCTGTTCTGGAAGGCGTGGGTTCAATCCCCAGTTCTGCTTTCTGTGCTGGAAGGCGTGGGTTCGATCCCTACCGATAACAAATTTTTGTGTGCTGAATGATTTGTTCTTTGTCTGAGTATTCCAATTCTAATTTGAGTTGGGAGAATAAGGTCTGTACTGACGTCCAGCGATGGGGTGAATTTTGTATTGTCCCTCAGCTCACCCAAGCCATCCCAACTCCTTAAAATAGCGGAGTAAGACCTTGGGTTGATGGCAGCAATGTTCTAGTGGACCGGATGGTGACACAGATGTGGATGTGGAGGGACAAGACTCAATCAGTTCCCTGAGCCCTGTCTTGGACCTCGCTTCTTCTGTTTCGGAGCAGTGCAGAACTACAAATGTTCCACAGTTTCTCTTTCCTGCTAACAGCCGTGACATAGGTCGCTGTTTATCGCTCCAGTCTTAGAGGGGCCTGAGTATTATACTGTGTTCTAAGTATGTAGTCACAAAAAATATATAAATACTGATCAGGAACCTGGTTTCCATAGTACAAGCTCTGCTTATTTTGGGGCTAGATAGTGTTGTGTGGATTGTCCACAATCATTATATTTTAGAAGAGCTCCTCTAGAAACCTGATGGCTTGTTAACGAGAGAATTAATAGAAAAACCAATCTCAATGTTCTGCAAGCCGTGAGTGCAATTCTATGTCTCTACTCCCGAAAAAAACGGACTGTAAATTGTTAAGGTTAAAAGGTGACACCGTCAACTAATAATGATCGAGAATCTTTATTCCCTCTAAGTTATTCCCCAACGGTTGTCGGTTCTTCGAGCTACTAATTCTACGAGCTATAGGTATCGGTGACCTTGGTTTTTCTACTGATATCACATAAAACACAAAGACGAAAGTGACCAACTTCTTTACATGAATAATATCGAACTTTTGATGCACCCTTTCCTGTAATTTAAGTTAGATTCGGAGTAGTTTGGAACAAGTGACATGGGGTACAGAACTTGACGTGACGTCTTGGTAGCCCGTGCATGATCGAAGCTACAGTCAGAAGTCCTAATAGAGTTAAAGAGTAACTTCGTTATTCTATCACGTGCTCCCATCCTTTATTCATTCGCAAAGAAACAAAAGGGTCTATATTTTATTCTATTACAAGTTGGACTTACTAGTGCGAGAGCTGACAGTCAGGTCTATCCACTCGAAATAACAAGTGAAGTTCAAGAAACTTGGGAAACCAACTCCATGGCGGATCTACCTGCTGAACCGATTTTGATAAAATTTCTATGGGAATAATCTGGAAATACATATTACCTTTCAGATAAAAAAACAAATCGGTTCTTAAATAAATAATGTAATGCGATAAGAAACGTTAAAAAAAACCGAATTGAATTGTGCCTTAACCTTTTTTATATAAATTTGGTAAAAAGTAATTTAATTATTATAATTATCAGCTATCTGTAAGGCCTATCATGAGCTCTGTCTGGCTTTGTCTCTGGTTCTGGTTTTGAATCCGTGTGAGTGCTCACCAGACGACGTAGGATTTATTTAATCAACATTCACACAGACTCAAAATCAGACCCTAAGCTTGTAGTAGGCCTACTTGACTGCCAGCTCCCGTTCTAAACATACGTGTAGCGCGCCAAGTTTCGTCTCCAGCCCGTCTAAGTCACGCGACGTTCAGGTACTGGCGAAGTTTTAGATGAATGCCCGGTAAGTTTAGTCGCGAGGCGTTCTGAGTTACAGTCCGCCGCATTGAGCCAGTCTAGTGAGTCAAACTTTACTCTGGTATTTTCAAACTGCAGTTTGAAAATATCGGGCGATTATTTTAAGAGTTTAAATATAGCTTTTAATAGAAGAATCTCATAATCAAACCAAATGAAAAGTGAAACGTCTTAAAGCTAGGTGAGTTTACGTGCCAGTTCCATGCGACCAAGCCTAAAAGAACAGGCAACAAACTACGGCTCTGTTCCTACCTTTTTTTTATGTGATCATTTTATCCATAGTTTCCTCAATAGATGCGAAAAGTATAATTATGAGATTTTTTTCTATATATTTGATTTAAAACAGAGTTGGCCTAAATGTTTAACTGAAGAGAATTTGAGGATATTGTTTGAGGTTTATTATTCATCCCTAAAATAATCAAATGCTTTGTTAATCACAAAAATATTTATTAACAATATTTTTCCAAATATTAAAAGGCGCCGACTGGAGCTTTTAAAAAAGATGAAACCGATCATCTAACCAAATATTCTCTTATAAGCAAACTTAAACCTTAACCCGTTATAAATACGGCCGTAAGAATGTCACCAGCAGTTTTCATAAAATGAAGGCTTTATCGACCAAAAATGTAAAAGAATCTTGTTTATTAAATTCCTATGATTCCTGTTCCTTGGTACGGCAGCGTCACTGGTAAAAAATGCAGGAATGCCTACAAGTTTTCCAGTCAAATATTAATCAACATTTTAGGGCTGATAAACAAAAACGGTAAACAAAGGTTTTTAATTTATCATCATTGTCAGCTTGAAGATGACTATGGCTTGCTCAGTATTGGATTCTACCACAAGAAAAACAGGCAGGTACATATTCGAATTAGCAGGGAAACAATGCACGAAGAAAGGGAAGGAGAGAAAAGAATAGAGACTTTTGGAGGAGACCTATACCCGCCGGTTTGTGGTCGCCATTCGAGAACCTTTATTCCCCAACGGTTGTCGGTTCTCGAGCTATATGACCTGCCCATTGCGACTTCAACTTACTAATTCTAAGAGCTATGTCGGTGACCTTGGTTCTTCTACGGATATCCTCATTTCTGATTCTATCACGTAGTGAAAACAATTAGTTTGAAATAAATAATAATTTAAATAGAGAAAAAAAACGTCAAGCAATAGATACCACCAAAGAGTTAATTTACATGAAAATTCCATCCAACATTCTAATAAAAATAAGTTTTACGGTCTTCAATATAAATTATTTAGATACCTCTGTCTGGTGAAGTTTCTGTTACTCAAATAGATTATAATATACCTACTGTGGCAGAAGAGTTAGGCTGGATCAATACCTGCTGTGCCACCAACTTATTGGTTCAGGTGACCCAAGAGGAATACTTCTGAACTTCTCAGGCTAATTTAGCTGGCAGTTCAGTGTGGTAGTGTTTCTATTTTAACCTTCAAATATAAAACGAGGTTCTCTATTCGGTTGTGTTTTATAATGTTTGCTATCGCATAAATTCATTATTTATGAGCCGAATTGTTTTTGAAGTGAAAACTTCTTTAGCGGCGTTGAGCACTTTCTGAATGGGTATAAAAACTTAAACTCGCGTCAGGATCACGTGACCCTGATCGAAAAAGCGTAGGACGGATTTTTTGCAGAAATGTACCCTAAGACTACAACGTAGAGTTCATAATAAAAATCGAAAAAAAGCGTAAGACGCTACAGATACGCTAGTAGTTACTATGACACGGTAACGTCACAGAATAGATAATAGTTAGTAGCAAGCATACCAAGGCGTTTTTCGTGACTGTAGTAGGTATAGGTACATACCTATTATAGATTTTATGAACTAGCGGCCGCCCGCGGCAGGTAGTAGTGGTCATTGGTACATGATTTTATAGATCTACTGTATTTATTTTTCGAGTGGAGCATTGCGGCGAGCGAAGCGAGCCGCCATGCGACCATGGGAACAGCGCGGCGAGCGAAGCGAGCTGTGCTGTGACTCCCCCCAAGCCCCCCAGAACCCCCTCCTCCTGAACCCGGGGGGAGCGTCGCGGCGAGCGAAGCGAGCCGCCACGTGACCACGGGGAACAGCGCGGCGAGCGAAGCGAGCCGTGCTGTGACCCCCCCTAAGCCCCCCAGAACCCCCTCCTCCGAAACCCGGGGGGAGCGTCGCGGCGAGCGAAGCGAGCCGCCACGCGATCACGGGGAACAGCGTGGCGAGTGAAGCGAGCCGTGCTGTTACCCCCCTAAGCCCCCCAGAACCCCCTCTTCCTGAACCCGGGGGGAGCGTCGCGGCGAGCGAAGCGAGCCGCCACGCGACCACGGGGAACAGCGCGGCGAGCGAAGCGAGCCGTGCTGTGACCCCCCTTAGCCCCCCAGAACCCCCTCCTCCTATGTCTGCCGTTTTACTTCATTTAGGACCTGCTTGTAGGTCGCGCGACAAGGTCCCTTCTAGCGGTTCCGACCCGTTGAGGATTTGGCTTTACGTAAAATTTAGGGTTCCGTATAGGGTTTTGATTGGGGTTATACTATATTGAGGAATTTGATTAAATGGTCGACTTTTAGGGTTCCTTAGGACTTTGATTGGAGTTTCAACTACACTTAGAAGCTTGATAATGTTAAAATTTTTAGGGTTCCTTAGGACTTTGATTGGGGTTTTACTACATTGAGGAATTTGATTAAGTGGTCAACTTTTAGGGTTCCTTAGGACTGATTGGAGTTTCAACTACACTTAGGAGCTTGATAATGTTAACATTTTTAGGGTTCCTTAGGACTTTGATTGGAATTTCAACTACACTTAGGAGCTTGATAATGCTAAAATTTTTAGGGTTCCTTAGGACTTTGATTGGGGTTTTACTACATTGAGGAACTTGATAAAATAAACAACTTTTAGGGTTCCTTAGGCCTTTAATTGGACTTTCAACTACACTTAGGACCTTGATTATGTAAACAATTTTAGGGTTCCTTAGCACTTTGATTGGAATTTCAACTACACTTAGGAGCTTGATAATGCTAAAATTTTTAGGGTTCCTTAGGACTTTGATTGGGGTTTTACTACATTGAGGAACTTGATAAAATAAACAACTTTTAGGGTTCCTACGTTAATAATCAAGTTTTCACTTCTGCCGGCACTCCCGGAGTGCAACCCGTATTTTTTTTTTTTTTGTTTTTAAGGTGTCTTCCAGCTTGGTCCTTTAGATATTACATCAAAATCGCGCGTTTTGATCTAATATCTAAATAAGTAGTATAAGTGTATTTACTGCGCTAGCCATTGTCCACAACATTTATTAATTCATAATTTATTAAAATAAAAACCTAAAATTGAAAATTTTGGGTATTTCTATTTATCACTGGTGTAAGATCACTGTTTGACAAACCCTATTTTGAGCCTTTTCTATAGAACGACCACGACCTTCACAATTTCGTGTAGTAAGCCCTTTGAGAGCCGTCACATTCATTGGGAATTTCTGAAATTCCTATGATACAAATCGTACTACCTTTGACAAATCTGCATATGAAATCCACAGACAAAACACTATGCATTTGCCAAACTAAGGTATTCAAAGGCTTTGCAATTCTAGGAAACGACTCTAGCAAGGCGTTGCATTAAACTTTCAGGCTGAAATCTGTCTCTGCAGAGCTTGTCTGCAATGTTTCTAGGTTCTAAAGGTAGCGCTCCGGAATGCTACAATAATTTACTGACAACGAGGCTGTTTTGTACTACCTAACTGTAAATTCATAGATGTGAATATCTTATCAAATTCAAATTCAAATGTTATAACTATACATTTTTTCACGTAGGTACTTCATTATTCTATACTTATAGGTACTTTTGTTAGGTGCAACATCGAGATGACATCAACGACGTCAATAAAATTTACTATAATATGAGAAAAATCAAACATATAGGTAATTCAATTTTTTGGATTTTTTTATTTCGTGTAATTGACTCACAGTATAGTTGGAAGGTAGCCTTTTTTAGAGGTTTGAATCTTATTACAATGATGCAGGACAATAAAACTCAAAAACGCCCCCGCACTCGACTGATATTGTAACAATTGTGAAATGTCAGTGGAGAGCACTAGAGGTAGCGGGGGCCGCTTACGCTTAGTCTGTCCCTATAATTATTGTAGCTCTTGACATGTTTTTTTGGTTTTCTTTATATTATCATTTATGAATGAATTGGTGTATACGATGTTGGTGACTCTAATAAATAAACAAATAAACAAATAAACGATCCTAAGATCGTGGGCTCAAATCCAGCCGTGCACCAATGAGTTTTTCTGTCCAAGAATTTATGTCCAAAGGTTTAGGTTAATTTATTTGGTTTTACGATAAGCAGGTTTACTCTTGATATTTTCCTTCACCGTTTGAGAGTACTGTCATAGTAGTACCTACTCTCAAACGGTGAAGGAAAATATCATGAGTAAACCGGCTTATCGTAAAACCTAAAAGTTTGACAACGTGGCCTCTTTGGGGCACACTTACTTTCACCACACTGGTTCGCAAGTTCTAGTGACACGGCACGAAGGAGTGGATGGAAAAGGTTGAGAAATTGAGGTGAGGATACATTTCAGCAGTGGGCCTCGTCCGGTTGATGATGATGAGTAAAACTACATTTAGTGAGTGAAGGTTTTATGTTTTGTCTGTAGATAGATAGATAGATAGATAGATAACACTTTATTGTACACCACAAGAATAGGACATTACACATTTAACGAAAATACTTAAACTAAAGCGAAGTACATGGGCGGTCTTATCGCTATGAGCGATCTCTTCCAGACAACCTTTGGATGGACAGGATTTTATTGAAATTCGAAAAGGCGTTCTGTATGCAATGATGACGCGCTAGGACCCTGGCAGCTCATATTTTTGAGAGACGTACCATCTAAATTTAATAGTATTGTAATCAATTTTTACTCTTACTTGCTTTATAAAATATCCAAGTGTGTAGTATTTTACGTCAAAGACAGCTGCTGCTTGTAATAAAATAACTATTTTACAAACAACAAGCCACAGAAGGGTATACCCAGAAGCAAAAATTACATTTTGTCACGTACTTTCGTATGACTCGCGAAATTCAATTCCGAACTTTACAAATTCTAAATGTTCATGGGAATAGCAAACTTATATTAAATTCGCATTTCCTGGACTTTCTATAAGTTTGTTTGCGGCGATGTTTCAGTTTTGTTTGTAGCATGTTTGTAGTATGAAAATTAAATTTTTAAGTGATTTCGGTAAGTACTCTTATAAGGTACATGGTTTATTTGTATAAAACTTATTTTACACGTCATTATATAGGTACTTGTAGTTACTTACAGTAAGTACACTATAAGAATTGTACATTATTATTATTTGATGAAATTAGATTTTCAACGAACACTAAGTACATTATTAATTACATCAGCATTAGATTATTAATACGTATATTACACACTGCATAAATATGTATAGTATGCGTCCCATATATTTTTTTGAATTTGTAATTTTACTGTTAATTTAATTTAGGTTTGTTTATTTGGATGCTACATGAAGTAACATGTAATAAAACATAATAATATCAATTTTTATAGAGTTTAACAATGTCTCCATAGGTGGAAAACGAACCTGCAACCTACAGCATATAATGCAAACTTCCGACTGAGGTGTGAACCGGTCAAACCAGTTTTTATTTTTTTTAAATACATACTTAGAATACAATATAACACCCAGACAGAGAACAAACATTTATATTCACCACACAAATATTTGTTCTCGGTGGGGATCGAACCCACGACCTATGGCGCAGAAGGCAGAGCTACTACCAACTGAGCTAGAGGCCAGTCAAGTTCTACCATGAAAGAAACGTGTGTTTACTTTTTGCTCCATTTTTGAGAGTCAGTGAGTTAAAAGGTTTTTCTTGGTGCTCCCTTTCATCAAGCGCGTTAGAGAGCCACTTTGAAATGCCACCGGCACACCTTTTTGCAGCAATCTTGTGCTTTTTTTTAATAATTAGGGTTCCACATTCGAGGTGATTGAATTTCATTTGTAATTATCATTCTTCTCTTTTTCCCTACAGGTTTCAAAAAGCTTATACGTTACTCTGTCTTGGGTGTTATATTGTATTCTAAGTACGTATTTACAAAAAAAAAAATCGGTTGTCTGTAAAGTCGGTTTACTGACGATAGTTGAACGTGATAACGTCATACAACTGTCCACGCGGCCGCATCGCTCACTCAAGTAGGAGAGAGACAGATGTCAAACGCTGCCGAACGCGGAGGCCGATTGTACCTCTTTGTCGTTCGTTCCGCGCTCTCGCCTTCAAGCTTTAAATGGAACGCCTCAAAGCGAAGTAACGCCGCATGAGTCATGTTTTTTCGTGCTTGCAGCCGGCTCCATCAAATTATAAGACGTTGTCACGTCAAAAATGTAGGGGTATAAGTATTATAATCTGTTTCCCACAGTAAAAGCTCTGTAGTTAGCTTGAGTTAAATAGTGTTTTGTGGATTGTCTACAATATTTATTTTAAGTTTTAGGTTTAATCTTGTAAAAAAATATCAGATTTTACAACACATTCAAGCCGTTACAATTTCCTCGTTTATTTTTTGTTCTGATACGGAGGGTAGCCATAAATAATAATGTTATGTCTCTCTCGTAGACAGTGTGCCATAATACTTATCCGTAATTTGGCTGAAGCCAACATAAAGTGTGGTTAACGCACGGTTGGCTCATGTTTTAACATTTACCTGCTAATGTGTAACACCTCTTTCCACTCGGGGTAAGGCGAGGTAATTATTTTACAAAGCTAGCTCCCATTCCGTGGGGGGCATTATTACTAATGCTTTGCTCCAAAACTTCGTGTCCCGTGAAAAATAACAACTGATCCATTATCACTGTAATAACGGAGCAAATGACCCGACAGGTAGCAGGTACTAAAGGTCTGCGCACATCTAGGTGATGGTAATAGCGATCAGCTGAAACGCTGTCAAATATCGCTGTCATATTTGACAGCGTTTCAGCAGATCGCCATCGTTATCACCTAGATGTGCGCAAGCTTTTAATGCTTATTTTTGGGTACTTATTTGTAATAATGATGGAGGCAGTGAAGATTAAATCCTGCCGCGCGAATTAATTTCAGTATGTCGGGGCTCAAGGGAACTCTAGATGGAAATTCTTACGGACGAAATTCGATTAAAACGTTCATGTTGTTTATATTTCTTTTTAGAACACCGCGTACGGTGTTTCATGTTTTTTAGGGTTCCGTAGCCAAATGGTAAAAAACGGAACCCTTATGGATTCGTCATGTCTGTCTGTCTGTTCATCCGTATGTCACAGCCACTTTTTTTACGAAACTAATACAAGAACTATAATACTATAAGAGACTCGCGAGGGACCGGAAAGAATGGCGCAATAAAGAGGAGGCCTATACTCAGCAGTGGGTACAAACAGGCTGATGATGATGATGATGATAAGAACTATACTGTTGTAACTTGATATGTACATATATTCTGTAAACCACATCGAGATTTTCACATTCAAATAGAAAAAAAACACCCTGCAACTTCTAAAATAAGAGAATGATAAGACTCAAAAAACACCATGCAAACTTCCACCGATTATTATTAGTTTGAACAAAATCTAGTAAGTAGTTTTTTTTTAATACGTCATAAATCGTAAACTGCAATTTACCTTTCATTCAATCAACTCAACTGTTACACTATTATTGAAACACGTTTATATTATATTACTAGCTGCTACGGAACCCTTCATGGGCGAGTCCGACTCGCACTTGGCCACTTTTTTTTAGTTTTCATTGAAAACGTTTTACTCTCAGCTACCAGGAAATACTCCGAAATAGTGGTATTTGTATTGGAAAGTACGGAAGTTTATTTACAGCCACGGAAGTTGATTACCGTTTTTTTAGATTTTCACCCAAAAAATTTTCAAATCTTTCTTTCTTCAATGACGGCGCGCGCCTTGGAACATTTTTATAAAAATTGCTTTAATTTTTGTTGTAAATTATTTATTCGTTGCGTTTCATAAAATAAAATAAAATGTTTTATTTTCGAAAAAAGGCCCACATTTTTTGTTAGTTACTATTTAATATCTTAATAATAATAATAATAAATAATAATAATAATATTTATTATTATTATTAATATCTTAGCGTGCCATCATCACTTTATAAACTGACTGGCCTCTTAGCTGTTGGCATTATCTGTGCCTTCTGCGCAAATAGGTTTCACGTAAAGTCCCACTTACCCAGTGTCTCAGATATCCAGATATAAATAAATATCTGCGGCATTTAGAGGGTTCCATTACTACAGGTCAGAATACAGGTTATTTCAGTTACAGAGGTGCAATTATTAAATTAATCAACGTGTTATGGCAAAATCATAAATAAGCTTTAATATACGTAAAGATAATATACGAATGTAAAAAACAAAATAATTCGAGCGCGTGTTTTCAAATAGTACAAAATTAAATATGGAAACAAAATGTAGAAATTAAAAAGTTCTTGTAAAGTAAAGCACTTAATAAACTAACACGTCTCCATAACAGACTATTCTACCGAACCGCTCAATACCCTCTCAAAAGACGAGAACTTTTCAAGGGAGAGAGTGGTAAAGTCGAGATGTAACGCTTTCAGCCGTTCCCGAAGAAGCGGCAAAGATGAATGGCTTTCAATATGAAATTGAATTCCGCGGTTCATTGCTTTTCAATTTGTTGGAGGGAACGTTCGGCGACGTTTACTCCGAGAACAGTCTGAAGTACAGAGACAAAGCTTCATACAGTAGGATGGAGACTAATCAGGGCTATTTTTGTCTAATTGACCATCAGCAAGAGGGTTACCTAATACTTTTGATAAACATCAAATAAAATAAAAATAAATATTGTATACAGGGTTATTCATTATTAGCTGCAAATACTCAGGAATTAGGTTCAACAAATAAAATAAAAAATATTTATGAAATGATTTTTTTTAAGTTTTGTTATGAAAATCCCGAGAAAATCGATAAAGGAATCATTGGCGCCTGACCTATTTTGACCTTTGATCCGCGCCCGCGCGCCGTGAGCGACACTCTGCGTTCAGTCACCGCCTGGGTGGGTCATCGTCCTGTTCTCCGTGGCAATCATTATGCAATAGCCGTAAAGAAATTAATAAAAATAAAATTTTGTTACAAAAACTTGAAAAAAAATTTGATCAAATTTAAAAAAAATAATTTCATAAATATTTTTTATTCTATTTGTTGAACCTAATTCCTGAGTATTAGCAGTTAATAATGAATAACCCTGTATAATCCAAACAACACTATCTAGCCCTAAATGAAGCAGAGCTTGTACTATGAAACCAGTTAGCATAATACTTGCATATTTTTATTTGTGAATACATACTTAGAATACAATATAGCG
This sequence comes from Thera obeliscata, assembly GCA_947578465.1. Classification (NCBI taxonomy): domain Eukaryota; kingdom Metazoa; phylum Arthropoda; class Insecta; order Lepidoptera; family Geometridae; genus Thera; species Thera obeliscata. Next base: position 2,520,304 of record OX387927.1, read on the forward strand.
ACCGGACAGAGAAGAAACATCTGCCTTCACCACACAAATATTTGTTCTGGGTAGGGATCGAACCCATGATCTACGGCACAGAAAGCAAAGCTTCTAAATAACTGAGCTGAGAGGACAGTCAAATCAAATCAAAAGTTATTAATTTAACGTCTCTCATAGGAATAGTTTAAAGTGTTTAAGCAATAAAAAAGGAACAATGGCAAAAATATGACATGAGACATAGGACCTGCGAGGTAATGCTTTGTTGTAGGCGATGGTTACCACTTAACATCAGGTCATTATGGTTGTTCCATCAGTTATAGGTTACTCAATCTCAATTAAAACCAGTTTGTACTGGTTACGATTGGTTGCGAGACAAAAACTCTAAATACACAAAAACTGAAAAAATATGAACACGTTGGCCTCATTTGAAAGCTAAACAATAAATGATCAGTTTTTTAACATTTGTACGAACTGCGAGTAAAAATTTAAGCAATAAGTTGTTCCTCTGATAAAATGTGTACACTGTGCCAAGCACCCCGCAAGGTGTCGGTATATTACACAATAGGTACCATGGGCTCGCTTCAAAACATGGGAGTAAAATGGAAAAAACCATTAGTCGTGTATTCATACGGCGTACAATGTCTGCCTTTTAGTCGTTTAGTATTTTTGGAAGGAAAAATAGAGGTTCAAAACTTTTCCTAGTTGCGGGATCTTTTTTTCGCAATTTCGTTTTAGTTTTCAAAGAACAAAAATTATTCTTAGTATACTTCTCAACATTTTAAATCTTTCAAAATTTTGATTTATTTACTGCCTTCTTCTCGTCTTGTCATTTTTAAAGTGCGCCTCAAAGAGGTTCCTTTCATGCACTTGACACATGTTTTTGAAGTTTAATGCCGGCTGTACACTCTCGGCGAGAGAGTCTCCCCGAGAGCCTCGGCCGGTGAGGCTCTCGACGAGAGCATACCTGTACACTCTCGTTTTTCATTAGTACTGTAGATTCTCGCAGTAATGGACGTAGAAATTGCTGCTGCTCTTTGTCTTTGTGCTGTGAGCTATTATAATTTGATAAACATTTACCACAAAAAGAAAATTAAAAAGCCATGGCGAAGAAGAAGATGGTGGATGGTTACTATGCACCGCAATAGAAACCGGTACCTACTTCAAATTGAACAACAGTCAGTTGATATGTGTATTGTATATGTATACCTAGCTAGAGTATTATTAATTCTGTGTATTTAATAACGCGTCTTCACACAAACACAGTCAACGAACAACTAAATGACGAGTGTGTACATGCACGCTCTCGTTTTCCTCGCGAGACCCAACGAGATCCTTTGACTCGGGCACAAAAAACCGACAAGCGACCGAGACCAACCGAGGCAAGGCGCGAGAGAGCGAGACACGACGAGAGCCCCATGTACATTCTCGTTCTCGGCCTGTCTCGAGGTGTCTCGTCGAGAGTGTACAGCCGGCATTAGGTTTTACGATTTAACGATTTCCTCACGATGTTTTCCTTCACCGTTTGAGAGTATGTAATGGCATAGTGCACATACATTTTTGGACAGAAAAGCTCATTGGTACACGACTGGACTCCTAGGCCACCAGTGCTCAATTTTGGTTTTAATTTACTGCCTACAAACGTACCTTGCACATAACATAAAAAAGCAGCCAAGTGCGAGTCGGACTCGCCCATGAAGGGTTCCGTAGCATCAAGTAACATAATATAAAGGTTCTTGTAGTTCGTCGAAAGGTAAATTGCGGTTTACGATTTATGACGTATAAAAAAAAACTACTGACTAGATCTCGTTCAAACCAAATATCGTTGAAAGTTTGCATAGTAATATGTACAACATAGTAAAATGTACAACATATATTTTTTTTAGTTTTATCATTCCCTTATTTTAGAAGTTAGAGGGGGGGGGGCAACTTTTTTCCACTTTGGAAGTGTCTCTCGCGCAAACTATTCAGTTTAGAAAAAAACGATATTAGAAACCTCATTATCATTTTTGAAGACCTATTCATAGATACCCCACACGTATGGGTTCTATGAAAAAATTTTTTTTGAGTGTCATTTCAAGTAGGTATGGGGACCCCCAAAATTCCTAGTTTTTTTTCTATTTTTGTGTAAAAATCTTAATGCGGTTCACAGAATACATCTACTCGCCAAGTTTCATCAGTCTAGCTTTTACGGTTTCGGAGAAAAATGGCTGTGACATACGGACGGACAGACAGACAGACAGACAGACATGACGAATCTATAAGGGTTCCGTTTTTGCCATTTGGCTATGGAACCCTAAAAACGTACATACATACCATAAATATCATAAATAAATATCTACATTATTCCGATAGCTTAGGTCCACAAGAGTACCTTGCAGGGTGCTGCAAATTATGTTCACTATTTCATAACGCAAAAGCCCAAGGTTTGGGTATTACTTACATCATTATTATAAGAAGCTTATTTCCTTGTTGGAGCTTCAAACGGCTTTATCATGTACCTATTTGTACCTTCTCACTTTCATCGAAAATGTGTAAGATATGTCTAAGTATTTTGAGTTTGTCTAAAAAAATATATAAAATAAATATAATATGCGAAAAGTGAATGCAGAGATCACGGCTGACAGAGCAGAATGGATGGGAAAGACAATACATGTTGTGCCGACCGAAATAAGTAGAATAAGGGCAGGAAGAAGTTAAAATAAGACCACCAATCGATCGAAAACCATTTTGTTTATTTTATTTTGTTTTAGTTTATAAACAGTTGGTTCTTATCGAATCTGCGTTGGTATCCTTATATTTTTTTAGTACTATATAGTCTTAAGCATAGGTTTAAGTCCAAACTTTACTAATTATTCCGTTTCTTATTAAGTTCAGATTTTGTAATATCTAACTAATGTTCCGCTCTTTTAGAGATAGTTTTTTACGTACTTATAGATTTATAAATTGACCTCCTAGCAAGCTAGAATAAGTATGTATACTGGGAAGCCTCAAGTTTTTTTATAAATAACTAGTAGCCTGTCCCAGCTTCGCACGGGTAGACGTTTGTTTTTTAAACACATACCTAAATATAGCTAATCTTACTCAAGGTGAATGTAGCTTTCCAATGGTGAAATAATTTTTGAAATCGGCACAGTGGTTTTTGAATTGTTTATTCATTACAAACACACAAAAATACAAATCTTTCCTCTTTATAATATAACCATAGATATAGAAGTATAGATAGGTAAGACTTTTATGTTACGACAAAATGAATTAGTTAGTCCGATTTATCAGAAAATATCAAGATGTTTCAGTCGGATTCAACAACAAATTGTTCAAACGAGTTTAACAGTTTAAGTTGAATACAAAATTAACGGCAGATTATCAGCCTACGAGTATCTAGCCTACCGAATAAAATGAAGCAAGTTTCTCAAATAATCTAAGCGTATTAGAAACAGAAGTACAAGAAAGGTCTCCGGTCTACAACAAGCTCTGTCTGGCTCGGTCTCTGCCTCTGACTCACCAGTGCATTATACTGTGTGTGTGACGTTTTGACCGATTTATTTAGTCAACACCCACACAGACTCAAAACCAGAACCATAGACAGAGCCAGACAGAGCTCATGGTAGGCCTACTTACCGAATAAAATGAAGCAAGTTTCTCAAATAATCTAAGCGTATTAGAAACAGAAGCACAAGAAAGGTCTCCATGAAATAAAGTTGTTGAAAGCATCTGGTGGCGCGGACAGTTGTAATGGTAATACGATTCAACGATTATAGCGGGCCCGATGTTCCTCGTGGATGTTTGGAATAATGAAAAGCTTAACGGTTTTGTGCCCCAAATTAGTTCTGTATATTACAAGCTGGGAGAAAACAGTTTTGGATAATGTGGTTCTTCAGGTATTCTTCCAAAGGCATTTTTATTTAATCAAAATCTTATTCCACCCGCGTCTAAAAAAATTGCGAATCTCACTAACAGCCATACTTATAAACGCAATTTAAATTTAATCAATGCTTAACTTTAGCCCTGTCACTGTTTGCCATTACCCAGTGGTAAGAGATGGCAATAGTTTAAGCACTGTTTATCTTTTGACATATTTTTATAAGCAAGGTCATAAAATGAAAGGTAACTATTGTTAGTAAATATGTATTAGTGAGAGGTAATGTTAAGCGCTGCCTTTTAGGCATTTCTTTTTCTTGAGTAAAGCGGATTATAAAAAATGAATCTTTCTCTTTTAGAAATAATAACCCGTTTAATTTATTACTGTTTTCAAAGGTCCACTACTGCCCTAATCGCTATGAAAAAAGCTTGCATTATAGAAATAAGTATAATAATAATCTATTGCGGAATGCTAGTTTTTTTTAAAACTATACATCGTCCTTAGTCATCATAGATTTCCGAAATATTTTTTCCTTTATTTTAGCTGTCGCCTAAAAATTTTACTACTACTAACTGTTTTACTAAAAACAGAATATGGATGTACATACAGTAACTTTTCCGAGTAACTGACAAAAGAAGTCAACTTTTATCAGTTACTCGGAAAAGTTATTACATGTGTGTGTACTACGAATCAATCAACTGCAATTGATAGCTACAAAATGGTTTTTTCGCAACATACATCGCTACCAGGAAAAATATTATGATAGCTAACAAGAAAGTAACGTTACACAAACGAGAACTTCGACGAATACGGAATTGCGGGCTACCACGTATCGCTACTGAAAATCAAAGTTATCTTCGGTTACCCGGGGCTCAATTGCGATATTTTTAAACAGTACCCGAAGTCGGAGTTTTGCTACCACATTTCGTTACCAATTTGCTCTTCAGTACCTCAAGTCCCAGTGCATTTACAACATTTCGTTACCAAATGTTGTTTTCGTTTCGCCTATTTGTCTCTCTCTATTGTATGGAGAAAATATGAGACGGCAAAAATACGTTACGTAGTTACAGTTGTTGTCTCATCTTTTCTCCATACAATAGACAGATACAAATAGGCGAAACGGAAACAACATTTGGTAACGAAATGTTGTAAATGCACTGGGACTTGAGGTACTGAAGAGCAAATCTTACTTCATTTACAACATTTCGTCTACGAAATGTTGTTTTCGTTTCGCCATTTGTCTCTCTCTATAGTATGGAGAAAAGATGAGACAGCAAAAATACGTTACGTAGTTAGAGTTGTTTGTTCATCAATTTTCCATACAAAAGAGAGTGGTTTTTAATACTATATTTATGAAACAACGGGATATTTACCATGATTAAATTTTTGTGAGTTTTCACTTCTGATATTTCGGCACAGTTGCATGCACCAATGATCACGGTTGACAGTTCAACCGAACCACGACAAAACCCACAAAAATTTAATCATGGTTAATATCCCGTTGTTTCATAAAAATAGTGGGATAATGTCTAAAAGCCCCTTCTCACCGGTGTGTGATATCGCGCACGGGGGCAGATCAGCTCGCACGACACACCATGGGAACGGTCTCGTGCGCCGAGGTGCGCGGTAGCACAGGAGCCCTGTCTGTGTGCGTTGCCGTGCGTCGTCGTTGGCTGTGCGTGATGATCTGCAGAACCACGCACCGTAGGAAGACAGCATAAGACTAGCGCAATTGAGTTTACCCAAATATTAGAAACATGTTGTATAGGTGTATAGAATTGCAAGCTATGACTTATTGCATTAAGCTATCTTATTATGATGCAGAACGAGCAAAGTTCCCATTGTGGTCCAGTCATAAACTAACAAACAATTGTTAGTTCCAACGCTGTGCAGCGTACAAATAGTGTTTGCAAACCGCGTTAATACTGCCTTGATTAACTGTACTAACTTTGGTATTGAAACATTTTTATCCAACCACGAACGCTATTCGAATGAAAAATCAAGCACCTACTGAAGTTTTAATGCCGTTTTTAGGCCTCTGTCGTGGCTTTACTACTACAAAAGCTGCAAGAGCTTGGAAAAAATGCTCTAGTTGGTAGTTGACAATCAAAATCAGCCAAGAAAGCCTTTCTCTGAGTGCACCGTGAAAAAAAAATTTATATTGTGGACAAGCCACACAACACTATCTGGCCCGAACTAAGCAGAGCTTGTATTATGGGAACCAGAAAGCTGATATAATACTTAAATACATTTTTTTTGTCAATACACACTTACAGCCATATTAATAAACGCAATTTAAATTTAGTCATGGTTTAAAGTTAGCCCTGTCACTTTTTGTCATTACCCAGTGGTAAGAGATGGCAATAGTTTAAGCACAGTTTATCTTTTGACATATTTTTATTAATAGGGCTATTAGAGTAGGTATAACACCCAAACAGAGAACAAATATCTATGTTCACCACGTAAATATTTGTTCTCGGTGGGGATTGAACTCAGTACGGCACAGAAGGCATAGCTACTACCAACTGAACTGAGAGTGAGAGGCCAGTCAACAAACGGCTTCTAAATTAACTTCAAATCAAATTTATCTTCAAAATCGACGTACCTATTTCCAGAAATCAAAGATCTAATGAAGCACCAATATTTATGAGTTCGCTTTTGGGAAAACCCAAAGGCTCGGAGCAGTTATTATCAAATCATGCGGCAAATTCCAAGTTGAAGAGACTCTAATCCGCTCGATAACCGGACAGACTAATAAACAAAGTTTCGCCGTCACAGAGAGCATTCACACAGAAATCGGGGAGTCAAGCTCTAAATTTGAAAGTTACAAATCACAAGATCAGGCTACTGCGAAGTTTTCATTTCGGTTTATCCATAAGTATACCTACTTATACTCGTACTCTGTAAAACATAAGTAATCAACAGAAAGTATGAAACGATTAACTTTCCTATCATAATTATGCTACTTACTATTGTTACTATACTTAGTGCAGCCAACTTCTCGAATAAATATTTTTGTACAATACAAAATTATTTATTCGAGAAATCAGTTTTACAAAAATCAAGATATACAATGGACCCCGTACTATACCGTGTGTAGTGGACTATGTTATTGTTCTTTTATTTGTTAATGCTTGTTTATGCTTTTGTTAGGTATGTGACGTAAAATAACTAAATTAAACTTTTGATCTAGAATTTTGATTTCTAACTATTGGCTTTGATTAGCCCAATTCCCTTGCCCCTGAGTTTACATTTAGGTGCGTGTATTTATATAACAAGCCCAGAAAAAGCAAGCAAACAATAGAGTGAATAATGATTTTCCTCAGGTAAAAAGTGGGCAATAGGAGGGTTCGACTCAAATTGTCGGAACAGTGTCGCATTAGTCATCACAACGTCGACTTGGTGACATTTGGACAGCGCTGACAAATGATGCCTTTTATTGAATAATTATCGCGTGCCTCTATCGCAGAGTGTGTCGTCGGTACAGAGCCTCAAGTTTATAATAAGCACTTTTCTTACAAGAAAAACGACTTACATGAAAACTTTTGTCTGCTGTCGTCATAAGCCTGAAGAAGACCACTATTCCTTTCCTTATGTTAAAGCCGCTTGAGTTTGCTTATTATTTATTGAAAGATTGTGTTCTTTCAATAAATAATAAGCACTTTACTTCCTTTTCTGCCTTCTGCGCCATAGGTCGTGGGTTCGATCCCCACCGAGAACAAATATTTGTGTGGTGAACATAAATGTTTGTTCTCTGTCTGGGTGTTATATTGTATTCTAAGTATGTATTTACAAAAAAAAATGTATTTAAGTATAATATCAGCTATCTGGTTCCCATATCACAAGCTCTGCTTAGTTTGGGGCTGGGTAGTGTTGTGTGAATTGTCCACAATATTTATTTATTTATTTATATTTTCTTTGTTCGTACAAGTAGAGAGGTATGTGAAAACTTAGACTAGGCACGCTGTCGTGTGAAGGCGCTGCGATCACACCACAGATGCGTTCGGATACCACAGCTTAATTTTCTGGTTGTAGTGCTAGTACGTTCCGATACTCAACACCCTATGTTTCAGCCAGCACACAAGCGCCTACTGTCATACTTTTGTTTTTTCTGAGAGCTTTCATTCTGTTTTTTAACAAACAAGTCTAAGAACCACAAGAATGATTTGGTCTTTCTCGAAGCTTCAATCCCATGAAGTTTATAGTCTGTATTTTTTACTCTGTGGTGTAACTGTCACAATTCTGGTAATGCTCAGGAAATGGTAGTCTACAATATCATGTTGTGGTAGAATCATTAATAAAAGCGGCTCACCTTCACTTTGTTTCGGCAACTGATTTCACGTATTATTGTTGCACGCAATCAAATATCACTACACTATTTGACTACAAAGTTACTTCGCTTACGACTGTTTTTCACACTCAAATGTATGTTTTATTTTTATCTAGATAAATAAAAAATAAAAAATAAAAATAAAAATAAAATAAAAATAAAAAGCCTTTTATTTCTTGCCAGTTACAAAAATAAATTTTTAGTTTCTGCTTATTCTAAATTTCCTTAATCTATAGTTAGTACGTAAGTATAAATGTAGTAAGTAGGTATTTGTTTGTTTTTATTCTTCCCTTACTCCACATTAGCAAGAACCCTTTCACAGGTGAAGGCCTCCTCCAAAGATAGCCATTCGTCGCGGTTTTTAGCTGTTTGGAGCCACTGCGGGCCCGCCGTCTTCATTATATCGTCTTCCCACCGTGTGTAGGGTCTTCCTTTTCCCCGCTTCCCTGGTGGGCCCTTCCATGAAGTCACTCTTTTGGTCCATCTATTGTCTTGAAGACGTGCAACTTGTCCAGCCCATCTCCATTTTTGCTTTTGAGCATAGCATAGTGTATTTTTCACTTTGGTAATTTTACTTATTTTTGCGTGTCGTATTTTGTGTAGTTTCTTTATGTTTAGCATACTTCGTTCTATTCCTCGTTGGCAGGTAGTGATTTTATTTTTAATTTTAGATGTAAATTTCCAGGTCTGGCAAGCGTATGTCAAACACGGTAAGAGAACCGATGTCATCACCTTCGTTTTTACATGTATCGGCATGTTGCTCTTGAATATATCTTTTAGGCTCCAGTATTTGTTCCACGTAAGTTGTATTCTTCGCTCTATTTCCAGGTCGTTGTGTTTTTTGTGAAATCCAATTTGTTTGCCTAAGTATATATAATGGTCGGTATATAAAAGAGGCTCGTTTCCAACCACAATCGGTCTTTTAATGTGGTTGGTCATTGCCATTGTTTTGGTGAGATTCATTTCTAGGCCTACCCGCTTGCTTGCCATGTCGAGTTGTTCAATCATTTGTTGCAGTTGGGAACATGTTTCCGACAACAATACCAGGTCATCTGCGAAACGTAGGTGATTGAGTCGATTGCCTTGTATTTGTAATCCATGTCCTTTCCAGTCTAATTGGCTTATAATTGATTCCAACACAGCTATAAATATGATTGGGGATAGCGGGTCGCCTTGTCTTACGCCTCTTTTAACGGGAAAGCTCGGCCCAGTTGATTCCAGTTTGACTCTGCTGGTACTGCAGTTGTATATGCTTTTGATTACTCGTATGTAGTCGTTTTCCACTTCTTGATCTTTTAGCGTTTTCCATATGCTAGCATGTGATACTGTGTCAAAGGCTTTTTGGTAGTCGATATAGGCTATGTATAGTGGTCTTTGCTGTTCCTGGAATTTTTCGATGATTAATTCTAATGTGTGTATATGGTCGACCGTAGAGTAGCCCTTTCTGAAGCCCGCTTGTTCAACAGGCTGATGTACTTCTAGCGTGGTACTAATTCTCTGGTTAATTATGGTGGAGAATAGCTTGTATAGGCTTGGTAGTAAACTTATTGGTCTGTAGTTGCCTATGTCTTTTGGGTCACCTTTCTTATAGACTAGGATAATATTAGATTCTGACCATTGTGAGGGTGTGGTTGCTCTTTGTATTATGAGGTTGAATAGATATGCTAGCGGTCTAGCCAGTATTGTATTGGCCGTTTTGATGGCTTCATTGGTAATATTATCAGAGCCTGGGCTTTTATCAGATTTTAATTTCGAAATTACTTTAATGATTTCTATTTCATCAATAGTTTTTATACTACTCTCAGGGCTTGCAGTTGTGGTCAAGTCGCTGTCATAAATGGGATTTGTTAGCGTTTTTGCGCTATATAAGCTTCTGTAGAATTCAGTTGCAATATCAATTATGTCGCCTCGAGAGTGAAGTGTTTTTCCGGACCGGTTAAGACCTTCAATCCATGTTTTACTGGTCCTTAGTTCTTTGTAAGCTTTTTTCGTGCTTCCTGCGTTTCGTAGATGTTTTTCTATAGTGTCAGACCTATATTTTGCGTAGTCCGCTTTTATATATTTGCTTATTAGTTTGTATAAAGCGGATAATTCGTTTTTCATAGATCGTGTTTTGTTTTTAGCTCTTTGTATCTCTTGTCTTCTCTTTATAAGTGTTGTTGTCCTCGTTTGTAATATGTTGTGGGTTTTAGAAGTGCGATTTGAAGTTTGGGCACGTTGTAAACTAAGTTTAATGGCATTTATTAGTTTATCGTGGTAAGTTTGTACTGATATGGTTTCGTCCAATTCTAGTGTGTTACTAAGGTGAGTAATTAGACTTTCTTTATAAGTATGTATTTCTTTGTCGGTTTTCAGAGAGCAGGTTTGATTGCTCATATATCCGGCTCTACTCTTTTTGGACATATTAAGCCTTATTGTTGCTCTTATTGGTCTGTGGTCTGAAGGGTAAGTTAAGCTTAAGACTTCTATATTTTGGAACATATCTGGTCGGTTAGATAAGACATAGTCTATTTCATTTTTGTGTTGTTTGTTTGGAGACAACCAGGTCCATCTTCTTTTTAGTTTTTTCTTAAAATATGTGTTCAAAATTGCCAGTTTGTTCTCAAACGCGAAGTCTATTAGTCTCTGTCCTCTTTCATTTCTTAAGCCGTATCCGTTTGGTTTCATTATAAGGAACTCATCGGGTCTAGGTTGCCCTATTTTTGCATTAAAGTCTCCCATTAGTATGAAGTCTTTATGTGCTGCTTGTATGGCCTTGTCTATCGTTTTGTAGAAAAGATTGAGCTCCTCATCTTTAGCTGCTTCTGTAGGAGCATATACTTGGATGATGGTTAAGTAGCTTCCTTGTAAGTTTATGTTCAGTAGCGCAACTCTTTCTGTGAGGCCTGTAAAACTTTCCACATTTCTTTTGAGTCGCTTATTTATAATGAAGCCTACACCATACTGGCCTGGTGTTGACCCTATGTGACACAGTATAAAATCGTCATATTCTTCGATTTTGTTGCCCATTCGTCTCATTTCAGATATGCCAATAACATCGTATTTTACATTATTTAGTGCTTCATTTAATTCGATTAGGCGTTCATATGATGATAATGATCTAGCATTGTAGGTGGCTATATAAAGTTGAGTGTTTGTGTTTGAATCTTCTGTTTTCAGGTTTATTGATTTCTTTGGAGGGTTTTGGTCGTACTCTTCCACGGTGACCAGCCGGATTGGAAGATGTGGTTTGTGTGTTTTATTCTGATCGTTATTGATTACGTGGGAGGGGGGGTGCTTTGATTGCTATGTGTTTTTTTTCTTTGTTTTCCTGCAGTGTTTTCGTGCTGCTCGTATTTTTGGATACTAAAAAATTCAGCATACCGGGTTTGAGAACTCCTTCTGAGATACTTGATGATCTTTGCACCTTTGTTTGAGCGGGCAAAGCTTTATTCTTTTTGTTGGCGTGTGAGTTGTGGTCCGCACTGTGGGTTTGGGAGTTATTTTTAGGAGATATTGGTAGAGTTCTTTTTTTGCTACCTGCAGTGGTATCAGGTTTGTATGTGTCAGGAAGTATGATCATCCTGTCGTACTTTATGACAGCCTTGTTGCCCTTCTCCCTTTCTACATTTACCTGCTCTTGCAGTTGCTTTCTTATTTCTAGTATATTTTGTGGGAAGTCTTCTTTTAAATAGTATGGGCTGCCATTTAGCATACTTTTTTGTTTAAAAATATCAATTTTTCTTCCAAGTGTTGTAAACGTCACTGTGACCGGGCGGGGCCTATCTCCTTTTTTACCCAATCTTCTGGCTGCCTGTATATCTCTGCAGTCTAGCTTTATAGAAAAATGCTTGTCTATGAAGTCAATGATATTGTTCTCTAAATTTGAGTACGACTTCTCGTTTTCCTCCATGCCAGAAAAGACAATGTTTCTTTGTCTCGCTTCTTTTTCTAGAAAGTACAACCTTTTTTCTTGGTTATCTACTCTTCCACTTAAATTATCGTACTTATCTTCCAATATTCTAAATTTATCTTCCAATATTTTAGTAACATTCTCTGTTACCTTTTCTGTCACACTTTCACCGGTTTTTAGGATTGTATCTTTTTGCTCGTCCAGATCCCTCTGTATTTGACGAATTGCCGCCATAAATTCTTCCATCGCGTAGTATCACGTATATTTTTCAATTTTTATTCAACTCTGTAGGCAACGCCCTCTAGCGGTGTATGGTCTAAATTACTCTCAACAAGCCGGCGTCCACTGTTGTATTCAAGATGTAGAAAAAAATAAAAAAATTTTTGCAAAAAGTTTTTTAAATTCGGAGATTCGAACCAGGTAGTCAAGGCCGCTTCTTACTGGAAATCGGGTGTCTTACCACTGTGCCAGTTTAGTTCATATATGACCTGACGAATTAAAGGGCCAGCTTGTTGTGTGAATTTTTAGTGTCCGAACAAACGTTAGTTCAAAAAATCTATTTTTTGCAACCACCGTCACTTGAGAGAAAATAATAACAATGTGAAAATTACACTTTTTATCAAGGTTTGCAATGAATGAGCATAATATTCACGTATTAAAAAGACTTCCGTAGATCTTTAGTGGTGCCCGTTTATATAACTTCACTTTGTTCACACTCAATGTTGTATTTGTTTGGGAATTTTGCACTTTAGTTATTGCACTGATTCTTATTTTGTTATGGTCAGATTTCACGAGATAACACTCTCACTGCCTAATTAGACGATGATACACACGTTGAACACTGTTTCACAAGGATCTGATACGATTTTACAATTTAAAAGATTTTTCGTTGAAGAGACGATGTTGTTTGCACGACTGCAGCGCCCTCTCCCCCAGATAAAATTATAAGAAAAAAATATTTCTGGTATTTCTATAGATCTATACATACATACAGAACATTAAAATATAGTACCAGAATATACAAATGTTATTTCATTTTATTTTTAGATTTCCCAGGTACTACTGCTAGGAAACCCATGGCTTATTTAGCTTTGCATGAAAAACATGGTTGAGCCGACTAAGCTGTCAAGATGTATTTGTCAAGGTGTGGTGTGTGTGCTGTCCGGTGCTGCGCAAGCCTATTCCATCTAAAGCCCTGTCCCACACTACAACGTCCCGTAAATAGGGTTTCAGTAATCACCTTTCGAAAAAAAATATGAACAAATCAGTAAAGTAGAAACGTATATTTAAGACATGAACAAGTGAAGTTATTGAACATCAGAACCAACTGTCACATTCATTTTGGACGGTAGGTGTATCTCCCCTTCTGAATTGCCTACTTGCACAAGGGAATCAAAGCATTCATTTGAAGCACAAGTGACGCAAATGTGTATTAAAACGTAACTACGTCGCCAAACCAGTGGCAGCGAGTCCAAATTGCTTATTTTGACCGACTATATTAATTATGCATGAGAAGACACGCTCGGTCCTCGCCAACTCTCGGCTTGGTATGTAAAGAGAATTAATGAAAATAAAGTGACAAAACTTTAAAAATAAAAGTGTGTTTTGTGAGGCAAATCGGCCGTGACATTGTGGGGGATTTTCGTGTTGTATTTTTGTTGTCTATTTTTAGCAGGCAGTACATAAGTATTATAAGAAGTATTATTAGCCCTGTTGTCTGCGGCGGTGGAGCCTTGTTTAGACGCTTAGCTACAAGCCTTAGTTTAAGTTATTTTTATAAGTTAAAAATGGCTGTCTGGAAAAAATCGCTGCGCGCGATGAGACCACCGATTGTAGGACTAAAAATAAAAGTAAAGAAATCGCCGTCCCCTAGATGTGCGCAGGCCTTAAGCGTTTGACGGTGGTGACCAGTAAACGCTGTAAAATTATGAGAGCGATATTTCACAGCATTTCACTAATCACCACTGCAGAACGCTTAGATTAGAACGATTAGAAGGTTTATTTTAGAAGAAGCAAAAAAAATGAGGCTTTTGTGACGATCATTAAATTGTATAGCAGTAATTATGAAGATTCATCCCAAAAATACTAGTTTGACCACTTTTTGCGCACACATACAATAGGCCCAAAACTGTGTCATTAAATACACGTAACGTGCGTACTCGTTAGATTTCATAAGTTGCAAGCCAATGGCATAAATCTGAGCTCGTAAGGGTCAGTTAATTACTTTCAAAAAGCTATTTTCAGTTGCCAACTGGCCAATTGCTGCCTTGACTTAAAAAAACCGAAAAAAAAATTAAGGCATGTCAGTCTGAAGTGGTATATGCTAATGTATAAAGCCTTGCGCACATATAAGCGTTTTGCGGTGGCGAGCAGTGAAACGCTGTCAAATATCGCTGTTATATTTGACGTTGCATCACTGATTGCTACAGCAATATGCTTAGATGCGTACAAGGCTTTATGCTATCGGCATAAATTGACTGCAATCATCCGGTATAGATAACAGGCTCAATCGTAGTGCACTCCACTGGAGCGAAAGATAGCCTTGATTGGGTAGTAATAGCTAATTGTAACACATATTAGTGGAACTTCATCGAGTGCACTGGTAGCCTAGTGGTAGTAAGCCTTCCGATCCTAAGGTCGTGGGTTTGAATACAGTTGTTTATCTATGGATTTTTATGCACTCAAACGGTAAAGGAAAACATCGTGAGGAAACACATAGCTTAGTCAGTTCTGCACGTGATTGCGGTACAAGATTTTAGATGGAATAGACTTGGCTGGCACCTAAACCATCCTGACAGCTTAGTCGGTCTAATAATAATCCGAAGAAAAACATGGTCAATACGTGCGGAGCTGACTAAACCATAGGTTTCCTCACGATGTTTTTTTTTCACCGTTTGGGAGCACTAGCATTGTGTATATTAATTTTCAAAAGAAAAATCTATAGACACGACTGGATTCGAACTCGTGACCTTAGGATCAGAAGACGGCTACTACCACTAGACCACCAGTGCTTTCGCTACCTCAGTAGACATTCAGACTATTTTAACATTCTCATAAGGGTAAGTCGTAGATATCGCTCGATCAGTTTGAACAATTCGTTTTGCCTACGTGTCCCTCTCTTTTGTAGGTATGGAGAAAAGATGAGACAACAACAATACGTAACGTAGAAACTTGGTAGAAATTATCGAAACGAGTTGTTGTCTCATTATTTCTGCATACAAAAGAAAAAGTAGGCGGAACGAATTGTTCAAACTGATCGCGTAAAACACAAACTAGGATCCCATTGTCTCCCTAAATATTCTTGAGAATATCTTAGAAGGATTCAAAAAAAAATTCCAACCTTACATTTAGAGCCCATTTTTTGCAGTAGTTTATATTCCATAAAGAAAGCTACAATTACTCTACTGAGAAGGGTATTTTCTAAGTCAAGCTACGGCACGTTTTTTCATACTCGTAATAACCTTTTTTGTCGACGTACTCTGAAGGAAAACGTTATAGTCGCAAGTGGATAGCTATTTATTAAAGACGTGACTAAGGCCGGTACGCACTCGCGACGTCTTTATGCAAAGGTAGCGGAGGATATATTAATGGCTACATACGTAAACCCCCACTCTGTCTTCATGAACCACTCATGTACACACTACGTAATTTTTATTACGTTTTGAAAGAAGGTTTGGTTACTGGAGTCGAAATTAAATTGGATGATTGTTGTGATGACCCAATTTAATTTTCATTCGTTGATGTTATTTTTGCGTGTGTGCGTGGTATGGGTAAAAGTCATGGATAAGGTCATCGAAATAGATGCAACATTCAGTTTGCTTTATATAAACATGAACACCCATCTTTTCTACAGTTGTAGCATAATTCATCATCATCAGCCTGGAAAATTCACTGCTGAACATAAACCTCTTCTACACATTTCCAGAAAGACTGATTCTGTAGCATAATTAGCATCTAGCTAATATAAGAGTTAGTTAAAACCCGCCTCATCAAAAAGTTTTTGGATTTACAATTTTTTTTTAATTATGATTATAAAAATACTTTTTAATACGTGTTAATAATAGAAATTTTATGAGAGTTGAAAGTTTTATGACCATCCAAAAAGCAAAAATAGGTGAAAACGAATATATTATACGACCATTCAATATTTGGTTTACTGTACCGCAAACATTAGTCCAGTTGTGAATAGTTTCTACACCCTGCCCTCCTACTACCCCACAATGGAATAACTAAACAAGGAACAGTAATATCGTGTGACTAATTTGTAGTTATCAGTCTTCTTCTCGCTTTTCTTGAATTTCTCTCTTTTCTTCAACTTAATACATACTTAGGTACTTTTTGCACTTGTTTTACAAGCTAAGTTACATTCGAGCTTTAATCTATACTAATATTATGAAGCTGAAGAGTTAATCACGGGAACTACTGGACCGAATTGAAAAAATATTTTTTTTTTGGATAGTTCATTTATCGATGAAAGCTGTTAGGCTATAGGTATATCATCACGCTACGACTAAAAGGAACAGCATCAATGCAAAATGTTGCATGAATTTATGTCTATCCTTTTCTATCACGTAGATACTTTCTATGGCTATCCTTTTCTATCACGTAAGGACTTTTCTATAAAAACTAGATTTTGACAAAAAGTTCTAGAATATAATGCTCCTAAACGTTCTAGAATGTTCTTTAAAATCCTGGAATGCCCAGGCAACGCCAGTCGTCGTTGCTAGTCATTGCTAAAGTTCCTTATTTCGAAAAGTCGATAAACACCCATAAATTAAACCAACCTCCGCGTAAACTTATTAAAATTTAAAATGAAAATGCAACAGAAATAAACAAACCGGCCGAAAAGCAATTAATCGTAAGTCGGCACTTACAGGAAAGTTGGAAAATATATTGAAAACTTCCTTTCACGGCGTGTCGATAAATAAAAACACCAATAAATTTCCGAAGACGCAATCCTATTTATTTTGCGTTTAGACCGATCAAGTGTATAAAGAACAAGAGTACCGCCAGAGATTGCCGGCATAAATCATTTTTGAATTCAATTTAAACGACATAGCGCTGTGTCGATACGCCGCGAGGGCGGGAATACCTCCGATTTATAAAATTCCTTTGAACGTTGAGCATTGTATTTATTTATAAGCAGTTTTTACATGATATCGTAAAACAAATCGCATTTAGAGTTTGAATCGTCCGTGTATGCGCCGAGTACCTAATTGAGCAAAGTAGGATGTAAAATTTCGTGCCTATTTATAAAAATGTAACCGTAATTGGCTGTAAGTTTTATTTAATTTATTAATTGCTTACATGTACATAAAAAGTTATATTATAAGATAAATTATGTAAACCATAACAGTTGTGGATTTTATTAATAAGTAAAATATTATTTTTTTTAAATACTCCTTATGCCCAATACCTACTTACTTACTATGAATATAGATAGAAAATATGTGCAAAAAAAAAAAAAAAAATCTAGTCAAGTGTGCTCATTTTTCATAAGTTTTATTTGAACTTTATGTAAAAATAAGTTGCTTATACCGATTGTCATAGGTTATAGCAATTGTCAAGCGATAACCATATATGGAGGCATTATGGACGTTCCTGACATACGTCTCCTACGAGTCAATGCTTTGCTGTAGGCGATGGTTCCACTTAACATCATGTGAACCATAAGTCGTTCCATCAACTAGTCGTAGAAAAAAAAGCTGTTATAAGCCCTAAAACTTCAGCAAATTGCTATTTCTAAAAACATAAACCTTTTAAAACACCACACTCTATCAGTTCAGCCGCGTTCTTGACTCCACATAATTTCCCAACCTTGCCAAAGCAATTCCAGCCAACACTTTGTCAAATTCAACATTTAAATGACCAAAGTCGGCTGCAAACAACTTGCTTGGTTGATGTGATGGCGCTAAGGCGGGTATTGCGTTCGCTTGGATCTATAAATCTGTCTCCAACTTCTTCTTAAAGCGTATCTAGTGTTTCGTTGTTGCGATGTCGCAGGCTTGTTCCTAATCGTCCTGAAATATTAATAACTATAAGCTTAAAAAACTTGAGAAACCGATTTCATGGCCAAACTGCTGACTGATTTTATATACTCACTCACTCAAGTAGGAGAGAGACAGATGTCATACGCTGCCGAACGCGGAGGCTGATTGTGCCTCTTTGTCGCTCGTTCCGCGCTCTCGCTTGTACTTCAAGCCTTAAATGGAACGCCTCAGAGCGAGGTAACGCCGCATGAGTCATATTTTTTCGTGCGTGCAGCCGGCTCCATCGAATTATAAGACGTTGTCACATCAAAAAAATCAAGTCGGTTCATAAATGAAGTAGTTATGCGTTATCAAACATAAAAAAATACTACCGAATAAATATCCTCCTCCTTTTTTATTTGAAGTGCTATGCTTGAATTGAAATCGTCCTAATTTTTCGGATGTAATTATTAGATACATGCTTACCTAACACGAATTCCATCTTAATAGCTATAATATATTGCTATTAACTATAGCTATATAATGGCCTAATGCCACCTTTCCTTTCTTTCTTTCTTTCTTTTATAAACGGCAGGGCAGTGCATCTTAGGGCACGTTCCTAACGTGCGTGACTTATGAGGCAATGTTTTGTTATAGGCGATGACACTTAACGATGCCTTGTTCCATCAGGTACTTCGTTGTATTAATGAAATCCACAGAAAAGGGATTAGAAAAATAAAGAGTAGCGAAATGGATACGGCACTCTTGAGAATAACCCCGTAGCTGCCTTTGGAAACCAATTTTACTATATTGCATTAAAAGTTGTTGCCAAATGCACTTTGCGTGTTTATTTTCGCATTTTTCGTTCCTCTTCACTCCACTTACACATGAGTTGTGGCGATTTGTTAGTTGCATTTTGTTGAGTTTTTAAATTTAGTATATTCGGTGTGTTTACTGCCTTATTATTTATGCAAGATTTTATTGTCAGGAGTATAAAAGCTTTGATTAGTTTAGGACTGGAAAGTCTTGTGTGGATTGTCTATGAATATTTTATAAAAATAATAATACATCTTTCTTTCTTATGGGAACCAGAAAGCTGGTATAATATTTATATAGCTCTTTTGTAAATACATAGAATACAATATACCCAGCCCAGCCAGAGAACAAAAATATTTGTAATCGGTGGGAATCGAACCCACGACCTACGGCACACTTATCTTTCTAAATGGTGAGCAGGGGCCGGCGGAGGGCAAATTTTCATACAAACGTAATACCAAAATGATTACTAATTTAAGCAGATTTTCACTATATTATTGTATTAATTGTATTTTTATAGTATATAAATAGGTTCCTGGGCAGTTTTTATTTTAAATTACTTACCTCAAATGAAATTAACGCCAATCACATTTTACAATGAAAAAAAATGTGTAAAATGCGATTGGTGTTTTCATTTTGGGTAAGTAATTTGAAATAAAAACTGTTGAGGAACCTAGATAAATACTATACAAATACAATTATTACAATAGTGTAAATCTGTCTAAATTAGTAATCATTTTGGTAGGTATTACGTTTGTATGAAAATTTTCCCTCCGCTGGCCCCTTAACTTATGCAATCGGTCAAATGCCACAAACTAACGCTGCCATCGAAATGTAGGCATCGAACTCAAACGATCCGTTAACATAACCGAAAGTTAACAAACTACGCCACAGAAGCTTTTACAGACGGTGATCTAAAACAAACACAAATCCGCATTGCAAACAAGATCCACGGTTAAACACCTCCCCCTATATTTACCTTTTGCGTTTTCAATATACAGGATGTTCATAGGTAGCTTCAGTAAACAGAACATGCATAGTTACACACATATGCCTAGTTAGTCATCATTAGATGTTTACCACTTAACATCAGGTGAGGCTTGTTCCATCAGCTAGTATAGTAAAAAAAAACATTATAGGCCTTTTGCATCTATAGATACCCAAAAGATGATTCAAATCTAATTCAAAAATATCATAAGGATCACTTTGAAACAATAGCTAGGTGAGTCTAGGTGCCAGTTCACAAGAACAGGCAACAAACTACGGCTTGGTTGCTACCATTTTTGACGTGATAACGTCTTATAAATCGATGGAGCCGGCTGCACGCACGAAAAAACATGACTCATGCGTCGTTACGTCGTTTCGTCGTTCCATTTACCTGAGGGCTTATTCCAAGAATTGACAAGCTTTTGGGTGTTAGCTTCACTTTTTACTTCGTGTTCGTGCTACCCTAGGCAAATTGACATGGTGATAAGACGCAAACATTTCGATGTTGGCCGCAATGAATCTAACACGAAGTCTTCTTTTTTAGCAAGTTGTCAACATGGATCGGGCATAGATTCCTCAAAATAAAGACCATAAAGATGACTGCTGGTTCAATTGACTGACAATTCACGATTGTTCAGTATGCCTACCATGAACTCTGTCTGGCTCTGGTTTTGAGTCTGTGTGAGTGCTCACCAGTGCATTATACTGTGTGTATGACGTTTTGAGCTAGGATTTATTTAGTCAACACTCACACAGACTCAAAACCAGAACCAGAGACAGAGCCTGACAGAGCTCATGGTAGGCCTACAGGAGAAGCATTTGAAGTTTTTTTCGTGCCAAATCGTAGGTAACTCTTGTTGTATTCGACTTTTTTAAGATCTGGTTTACCAAAAATCCTTAGAATTCTGCGGGCTTTCAGCATAATATGAATTGAGACGCTATATACTCTATATATATGTTCTGTTCTGATATCCAGAACTACGGATCCCTAAAGACATTTACACTGATGTTATGTAATACTTCACTATCCAGCACCATCACCTCGCCGGCGCTTTTCACCACGGCGTGGTCGCCGCCACCACCGCTCACCAGCACGACGCCGCGCACGAGCAAACTCAGGAGACTTATTTATTAAAACCGATCTGGAGTATAGGGCGTATTTAAATTAAAACTCAAATAAAAAAAAAGAATTTATTCTGCAGTATTACTAAGATCACTTTGAAACGTCTTAAAGCTAAGTGAGTCTAGGTGCCAGTTCCACGCGACCAAGCCTAGAAGAACAGGCAACAAACTACGGCTTCGTTCCTACTTTTTTTGTATGATCTTTTTACAAAACACGCACACGCTACGCTTAGTAATAGTAAAGTACCTACACAGCATATAAAAATAAGATACGAAAATAGTAGGTAGGTACAGACATTGCAAATAATTCACATGTTGGCTTTTGATAACTAGATCTTCTTCGGGATCTGAACAATCAAAATCAAGGCCTAAGTTGAGAAGTACACAACAAGCCTGTATGATCTGTGCACATTTGTTTGGCTTGTAGTGCAAGACCCTATCCTTGCCCAACGCCAACTGTTTTTAACCAGCCAAAAGTGTTTTCTATTGTGACCAAGGCTTTCATATGCTTCTGGTTGTACATTCTTTCTGGGGAGTTGCAGTAACATTTAAGAATGGTGTCATGAGCCAAGGCCACTGTGGGTATCCAGAGTCACCTGAAATGATGTTGATAATTTTTATTACGAAGCTCAAACAAAAATAGGTATCTTCTATGTAAAAATCTAAAGTACTTAAATAGTTACCATATAGTTAGGATGTTTTCCTGAGGGACACCTTTGTACGTACCTACATAAGCAGTAATACCGGGTTGGTAATCTTAGGATGTAGGTACACATTAATGAAAATAACATAACTCACCTTTAATTCAAAGCTCACGCGCTGCGAAGACTTTAGGTCGTTATGCTGTCGCAACTCTTCGCATAAGAACGCGAAGGCAACCTTGGACAAACGATACCGACGACAAAATATGGTCTCCGGAAGATCTTCGATAGGATTGAAAGCTTTCCGTAAACCAGCCCGCAGTTCCCGTAATTTACGAACCCGGTTTTTCTCGACCATCCGCATTGCAAAATAACATCTTGCAGACATTCTCAAAAGCAATTATTGACTTCAAAAATGCACAAATAAATGTTTGTTTACTAATTCATTTTGATTGATCGATCGTGAAGCTGTCAAATACATTCCGAAACTAAGAATAGCATTTTACACAAAAACCGTCAGAATCGTGAAGCTAACGAAAAGATTTAGTACGATTTTGGTGTTGACGATAGACTATCACCGGTGTTAGCAATAGTAAGTGAAGATACGTAGCAATATTATTTCTCGCAAAGCCCGTCAGAGGCGCTCATCGTTTTTCATACAAAATCGGGATTGTAAAGAGGTTAAAACCTCTTTACAAAACGCTAACACGACACCTTATGTCTTACACGACACCAAAAATGGTGTTGCAAAAGTCAGAATAGCCCCTCTGAGCCCGAGCCACGTTAACGAGCGTAAGTGGGCCAGTGTTATACAACAAATATATTACTGTGATGACAATGGATCGTTGCAAATGTGTAAATGTAAACATTGTGAATAAATTTCGCAAAATAACTAAAGCGTAAAGTTCAACTACGTTTTGTCATGCAATAAGTACGTCGTTGTGGTGACAATAGAACGTTGCTAGTGTATCAATGTGAACATTGTAAAACAACCTAGCAAAATAACTATAGTCGTAGTATTCAACTACCTTTTGTCATACAATAAATATGTCGCTGAGGTGACAATGGAACGTTGCAAGTGTGTCAATGTGAACATTTTTAGTAAAGTAAACTAACAAAAAAGCTGCTTACTAAATTTAGAACTAGATGGCGTGACTAAAATTGTAACGATCCTAGAACACGCTGACGAAAGCGCACGGCGTTTCCTTATATTGTAGAAGTGGTTTTATGAAATTATATTCAACGGATTAATGAATCCGTTGAAGATTTGAGGTGACTGGAGTTGGTCCGATGAATGCATGGGATCAACTTCGGTCTTATCAAATCTTTTTTTTTACCCCTCACACTTGGGGTCTTTCGTACCTACTAGTTGTACATTTTTAGTCCTTCGTTTTCGTAATTAGTTCCGCTGACAAAAGATACATTGTTGTAGTATCAAAACACGCCTTATTGATAAAATAGAAACATTGTTGCAATGACAATTAATTCTTGACAATAGAAACATTGTTGCAATGACAATTTACTTCTTGACAATGGAAATATTGTTGTACTGACAACTTGATCCATGACAATAAAAACATTGACGCACGGACTATACACCATTGTGGGCTCTCCCCTGTTAAAGTTTTATTGTTGGATCCAACAATATTTTTTTCTGAGTGCACGTTCAACTATCGTCAGTAAACCGACTTTAAAGACAACCGATTTTTTTATATCCTGTAGGCCTACCATGAGCTCTGTCTGGCTGTGTCTCCGGCTCTGGTTTTGAGTCTGTGTCACCAGTGCATTATACTGTGTGTGTGACGTTTTGACGTAGGATTTATTTAGTCAACACTCACACAGACTCAAAACCAGAACCAGAGACAGAGCCAAACAGAGCTCATGGTAGGCCTACAGGATATAAAAAAATGGTAGCAACCATGCCGTAGTTTGTTGCCTGTTCTTGTGAACTGGCACCTAGACTCACCTAGCTAACGTTTCCTATTGGAAGAAAATGCATTGGAACCCCGACAAGAGCTATGATCTTTGATGAGACGAATTGATACACCCTGTATACTTGACTGTAAGTTTTATCTCACATCAAACACGTACATTCAGTGAAGCTAGTTCGCGGATAATATCATTCAATTTTAGTGGAAGTATTTACGTGTCGGGCTCCCAGCGCCACTGATATTTATGGAGGTCTGTACCAGCCTTTCCAAATTGAAATACATTAATATTTTACCATAAATGCGACACTTTCATGTGAAACATAACGTTAACGTTATCGTAATTGGATTCTTTCCTGAAAACGAAATACCTCCGCTCGTATTATTTGGACACAGAGAATGTAAATATCAATTACTGTAGCTCTGGCTTTTTATTACGCGTGAGGATATTGGATTGGACCACATTTTGTATTTAGTATAAATGTAGTAATAATGCACATTGAACAGTACTATCTAACCCCAAACTAAGCCAATTTTAGACTATGGATACTATGCCTTTTTCTGCCGTAAAGCAGCATTGCTGTGTTTCGGTTTGAACATGTGAATATCTGTATGTCTCTAGTTGATGGACGCAGGGCAGTGCATGGTAGGGTACGTTCCTGACGTGAGTGACCTACGAAGAAATGTTTTGTTAAAGGCGATGGTTAGGTACCACTTTAAAATCAGGTGGGTCATAATGCTTGTTCCATCAGCTGTATAAATAAAAAAAAAGGATTCCGTTAACATGAGGTGGGCCACAATCTGTAAGTGAAGCTTAAGAAACTTGAGAAACCGATTTCATGGCTAAACCAATTTTGTCAAAATTTCTATGAAGTATATATTAACAAAAAGTATATATTAAAAAAACAAATCGTTTTATGAATGACAATGTTATGTGACCTTAAAAAAATACAACCGAATTGAGAACTTTTTGTATTTGAAGTCGGTTAAAAATACAGTGTAACCGACCCTCACTCTAAAAGTAATGACCTCAGCGAGCCGGTCAAAAAGTCAAAGTCTGAAATACTACGATTATTCAAATGTTAGAGAAGTTAAAGCTACTTGGCTATGCGTTGCGAGAACCACAACCCATTTTACGTGAGCTCTACTAATGTAAACAAATGTTTGGGAGCTCGCACGATCTGGAGATCAGCAAGCCTCAGGATGTGCCTTGCCTACGGGGAATGAAAATGTCGGTATTCTCAGCACTAGTTTTATCATTGACTGTAACGTCAAACCTGTAGATGGAGCCATGGTCGCGTTAGTGCCGAATAGTCCTTAGGAGTTATTCGTCGAGTGTCATAAGGATCCGATGGCGCAGCGGTCAGCACAGCCCCGTACCAAGGGTAAGGTCGCGGGTTCAAATTCTGCTCGGTTCTTAACTTTTGGGACATTATAAAAAATCTTTGTGATTTTCTTAAGGGGCCGGCGGAGCGCGAATTTTCATACAAACGTAATACCAAAATGATTACTAATTTAAGCAGATTTTCACTATATTATTGTAATAATTGTATTTATATTGTATTTATCTAGGTTCCTAAACAGTTTTTATTTTAAATTACTTACCTCAAATGTAATTACCGCCAATCACAATTTTCAATGAAAAAAATGTGTAAAATGCGATTGGTGATTATTTCATTTAAGGTAAGTAATTTAAAATAAAATCTGTTCAGGAACCTAGATAAATACTATATGAACACCGTTATTACAATAATATAGTGAAAATCTGCCTAAACTAGTAATCATTTTGGTATTACGTTTGTATGAAAATGCGCCCTCCGCCGGCCCTTTTTTATTAAGTGAATTAATAAAAAAGTAGAGTTTTATCATGCGTATTCTATCGTTTGAGAGAACTAGTATTGTTTGCATACGCAAGAAAAAGTTTTCAAATGGGTTCTGATATGACAAGGATATGCAATAACAATAGATGAAAAATTTAAGATAAGAGAAAAGATAAAAATTTAAGAAAGAAGAAGCAGAGAAGTTACACAAAATACCTTTTCCAGTGACTGCAGATTTGTCCTTTCAACATAATATTGTACCAAGCAATACGTTTTAGTACAGTAATGGATTTCCCATCTTTTCCTACACAAGAAGAAATATCTTTTTTATCTCCTAGCCAAATCGAATTTTCATGTGTCGAGATATTTCACAAAGATGCGAATAGAAAATTCCTTTGTGTTCTCAGATATATGCTGATATTATGGCATTTCTGAGGCAAAGCTAGCTATGCTCGCCTGCCTGCAAAAGGCTAATATTAGGTGAAATTTACCTTCGATAATAGCATGGAAATATCTAAGGAATGTACGATATGACAGCCTTTATAGCTCAGATGGTAGTAGCTCTGTCTTTTGCGCTGGAGGGAGTGGGTTCCTTCGCCACAAAAAAAATATTCCTGTGTGGAACACAGATGTTTGTTTTCTGTTAGGATGTTATATTGTATTCTTATTAGTTTATTATAAAAAAAAGTATTAATTATCAGCTATCTGGTTCTCTTAGTACAAGTTCTGCTTAATTTTGGGCTAGAAAGTGTTGCGTCCGCAATATTTATTTATTTACATATATCTCATGAAAATTTAAATGATTAAATAAATGGGCCAAGTGCGTGTCGGATCACGCGTAGGGAAAGATCCTGGAGTTGTTTTAGACATAGAAATAATCCTTCATATCAAAAAACTTTAATTGAAACACGATAGGGATTTAAGTAAAAAACTTTAAAATAAAAACGGGTTTCTGGTCGCTTTATGAACCAACAACAAGAAATCTTAAGTATTTTGCTAAAAATAAGATAAAATATTACCAAAACACTTTGAATGCATAAGCTACAAATTTTTGTATTGTAAAGGCTTAAGAAGTTCAAAACAAGTGGAAAGTAATTTAAAAACCGACCTAATTCAAACTTTCAAGTAATAAATCCGATATGCTTAACAAAATTACTTAAAGTTAAACACCTCTTCGCTGTTCAACCAAATTAATGGTTGTTTCTTCTTAAAATTTCCTCCGCAAAAAGTGTGGTTTAGTTTAAAGTAGAGCTTAGTGAAATACAAACGACTTGAAAAAGAAACTGATATTTCCTTTTAAAAGCTTCTTTTTCGCCTTTAAAAACAGTCTTTTCGAAGATCTTTTCTAAAATGACGCCATTCAAAACCTTTCAGATTTTATTTGTAACAAGAAACCCAAGAAATAATCCTTTATTCAAAATCAGTTTTCCTCGAAGAACTCATTATCGCTACATTCCTTCAAGTTTTTCATAAATGACAAAGTTTTGGGGGCGTAGCTGCGTTTTCACAAGAAACAGGTTGCCGGCGCGTGTAAACATTCAATACCCAGAAAAATATTTAAGGGGTAGACTGTCGTTGATGACTTTATCACTTGCATACAACCACAATATACAATCGCGAACAATTCGACTGCTTATTCGAAAACATCAAAAACATAATTAACGCTTCCGTCTGGCACTGATTTGGATCAGTTGAGCTATCTCTAGATCGTTTGTAACCATCTGCAGATAGCTCAATATATTTAGACTAAATATATTTAGACCTAACACGTTTTTCCACTTGAAAGTTTACTAATGTACGAAAAAATTACTTATGCTGCTTGAGTACCGTTTTCTGTGTAAATGCGAATAAAGGGGACTGGTGAAATATTTTATTTTTGAGGTCAAGCGGATCCTTGGAGGCCATTAAATCACAATTAGAAGTAATGCGGGATGCGTGGGGCTCGCCTTGGAGCCCGAGCCACGGCTTTATAGGACTTACAGGCTCGTCGCCTAATGCCTGGCGAGCCATTCTTTTTACAATCACGAAATGGCAGTTGAATCAATATTGGGGTTATTTTACTGCAGGATTTTTTAAAACTAAGCTTAAGATTAGCCTGTTGGACGAACGTAATTGTTGTAAGTGCTGGGGGTGAGTAGATGAGAACAGGGACTGAAAAGAGAGACGTTATAAAAGAGGCTTGTATTTAGCAATGGGTGCAAATGAGCTTAAATGATGATGATGATGAAGCTTAGAGTAAGAGTGGTGGAACTAGGTGGTAATAAATAGATAAATTTTGTGAACCATTCGCACAAGACTATCTAGCCCCAAATTAAGCAGAGCTAACACAATATACACCCAGATAGAAAACATACATCTGGGTTCACCACACAAATATTTGTTCTCGGTGGGGATCGAACTCACGACCTAGAGCGCTGAAGGAAGAGCTACTACCAACTGAGCTGAAAAATCATAAATGTATGATGCGGACTGAACCATTTTCGGTAGGTAAATTATTGTATAGCATGGTGCTATAAAAAAACTGCCAGATAAGGTTCTTTTAAATTGATACCCTGGAGTTTTACATAATTGCCACTTGGGGCATCTATCTCTAAATGAGATTCAACACAAAACTAGGTTTATCGTTACAATAAAATTTTATCATGGCAGTAACAGTTGGACGGCATGTTAAGATCGGATAAGTAATAAGGATAGCCTATTTAGGTAAAGTACGTGATGCTGCAGACAATAAGAAAGTCATCTGAGGTAACGAGCGCCTAAGCGCACGTTCACAAGAGCTCGGTTTTTTAAGCGCCGCGCTTGCTCCTCAAAAACTTTTGAATTAACAGTTTCAAATAAATCAACCGCCGGCATGGTCGCGCACCGTTCGGTTCCAGAGGAACTTCCTCCCGCGCACTCTAAGGTTGTGGAATACTCTTTCTGCCGAGGTTTTCCCTATAGATTACAGCATGGGGCTCTTCAAGAAGGGGCTCTTTAAAACATTTAAAGGGTCAGCAACGCGCAAGTGATGCCTCTGGCATTGCAAGCGTCCATAGGCTGCGGTAACCGCTTTCCATCAGGTGGGCCGTATGCTTGTTTGCTAACTTTGTTGTAAAAAAAAAACAAATCAAAAGTTATTTATTTTTATGCCACACAACAATAATTGTAATAGAGAAGGATGATATTGATAAGTATAGTTTTACTCCTCTATTCCTCTTCTTAATAGTAACACTGGTGCATTTTAAACCAGCAGTGTGCTGAAAAAATTATTGTAAGTGCGCCTCAAAGAGGCTCTTCTGTCTGGAAGAGATCGCTCTTCAGCGATAAGACCGCCCATTGTACATTAGCATGTTTTAAATTATATGTTACTTGTTTTTTTGCATTGTTAGGTTTAAGGTGTGCAATAAAGAATGTTCTATTCTATTCTCTTTTTGTGCACTTGACACCATGTTTTTGACCTTTTTAGGTTGCCGTTTTGCATGCCGGTTTCCTCGCGATGTGTTCCTTCAATGTTTGAGATTATTGGCATACCCTTTATTCATGATGTCTGGTCTGACACTTTATAACGACTAGCTAAAGCTATAATTGGGGCCAATTAATCTATTGACTGACTTGATTAAAAACTATTTAATATATCCTACTTGACATTGGCAAAATTGTTAGATAGATGCCACTGAGAAGAAAAAGAAGACATGATGCCTAATTAAGAAAAAAAAGAAGTCTGCTGTCACTCTCACTTTCATGCCAACAAATAAAGATGGCAACAGATTAGGCGGTCGGATAAGCTAAAATACTGCTTTAAGACTATTTTGAATATGAGTAGTAGTAGAGCTTTTTGTGTGTGGCTCGGCCGGGGTAGTACTTCCACCATATTTCTGCCGTGAAGAAGCTTTTCTCGTTACGCTGAAAAAAATCGCGCTCGTCTGAACATGCGCTAAGGGCTTGTCCACACATGCTAACCTAATTAGAACACGTTATAACAAAGTGGTTACATTGAGCTTAGAAACAAAAGGTTTCAGAAGCGGGTTAGGTTTTAATTGGTCATGAGATAGCCACTTTTTAAAAAGTTTGTGAATAATTAATAATTAATTAATTAATTAATCAATAATTTTTGTACTGGGTGTTTCGATTAAAAGCCTTGTATATGTAATATCATAATTATTGGGTAAGTGTTTAATTAATTATTTCCTACCTTATTACAAGCGACTCGTAGTTTGAAAATATCATTATAATTGCTCGTGTCTTTTATTTTTAAGCATGACCTTATTTTTCGGTAAAGAAAAACAAGCTTTTGTATTTCTATTCTAAAATCAACTTTTTCACACGTGCCTGTATTTACTGTTCGTAAGTAAGTAAACCCCGACAAGAATAAAGCTCTTTAATATAAGAATAATAAATTTGTGTAGATTTTAAAACATTTTAGGGCAAAGTATACGGAAAACAATAATAATAATAATAAAAAATATTATTTGCATCATTCATTTCATAATGGTTAATAGTTAGGTATACTATGTTTTATTTTATTTTGTATTTAGTTTTAACGTGTGTTTGTGTGTGTGCTTATGTACTATAGACTTTGTTATTATACATTTAGGAAAGTCTGAAATAAAAATATTGAATTGAATTGAACTGTCACTTTATGTTAACAAATAAAGATGGCAACAGACTTAGCGTCGAACTAAGCTAATTTGAGAGATTCGTTTTCTGTCATTTTGGGAGTCACATAACATTTTCATTTTAATTGTTTTTCTGGTGTTATTCTGAGTTTTGTTGTGTAATTTCGGTGGTATTTTAACCAACATTACTTGAGGTCTTAGCTCAAAGAGATAACAGTTGGAATAAAAGTTTATTATGTGATATTCTGATTTGATCGAAAAGGTTTCTGATGGATTTGAAAACAAAAGACCATCATTTCGATTTCAAAGCCAAGTAGACGACTCGACTTTGACTTACTCAACTTGACGGAAAAGTATTTTATCTATGTAATATATTATCATTCTCATTAAACTACTCGACACTGGCAAAATCGATCCGAAAAGGACAGATGCCATTCAATAAGAAGAAGAAGAAGCTAATTTGAATGATAAAGAACCATCATAAATTGCAAGTCTGAAGACATCCTTAGGGTTATTGGGGAAACAAATGCCTCGTCGCGTAAGTCGCGTTCCATGAATCCCCGCGGTCGTCCCAAGAATATTAGGGATCTAAACGTCACGGCCGATTGTGCGATGGCAACACTGTATTTTTATACAACTAGCTAATGGAACTGGCATATGGCCCACCTGATGTTAAATGGTAACCATCGCCTATAACAAAGTATTGCCTGGTAGATCACGCACGTCAGGAACGTGCCCTACGATGCACTGGCTTGCGTCCATCAACTTGTGTAGATGTTCAGCCTCACGTGCCAGTAGTTTCAGCGGCACACACACCCTTCCAATCGAAACAAAATGTATGGTGGTAGTTCTTCCCCGGACGAGCCCTTCACATAAAGCTCTACTACTACAAAAATTCTGGGAAACTTGTAACGATCCTAAAAATACAACAACCACCTACTAAATCAATAAATAGAGCTATAAAAGAAGAATTATAGCAGCTAAGATAAATGAACAATTTTTGCCATAGACCTGGTTGGTTATTTACGATGAGACATAGGACTCGAAGACTTTCGTACGTCCACTAAGAAATAATACGAGGTCTAAAGAAACAGCTTCCAGATTTTTAGAGGTGGCTTACAATATAGCCATCACAAATATGCCTTATTTCATTATTGATCTTTTCCAAAAGCCATATTCCAACATGGAATAGTCCAAAATTCCTTGGACTATTCTGCCAATCTAATCCTATGAGCCCAAACGAGGGGGTTAGTCCCATGAAAGTCTATACAAATGAGAAATCAAAAAAATCATACATTTAATTTTAAGGCCTGCGCACACCTAGGCCGCTGGCGTCGGCGATCAGTGAAACGCTGTCAAATCTCAAATCTGACAGCGATATTTGACAGCGTTTCACTGATCGCGTTCGCCAGCGAACTAGGTGTGCGCAGGCCTTTAGTCGCAGGCTCGCAGCCAATGCCATGACGTATTTGAACCTTCCTTTTTCAAATGTTTATTATCCCAACGTCACGAGGTAAGCATCAAAGCTAAAGGAATATTTGAATGCCTCTAGCTTCCTCATAGACGTTGTTTTATGAATATGACGTATTCTGGGCCTTGAACACCATCGGTTCTCGTTTAGTTTTGTAAAAACTAGCTGATGGAACAAACACAATTATGACTCACCTGATTTTAAGTGGTAACTATTGTGTAAAATGATGCGACCTGGAATGATTGAAGA
This sequence comes from Thera obeliscata, assembly GCA_947578465.1. Classification (NCBI taxonomy): domain Eukaryota; kingdom Metazoa; phylum Arthropoda; class Insecta; order Lepidoptera; family Geometridae; genus Thera; species Thera obeliscata. The sequence continues at coordinate 2,551,965 of OX387927.1, forward strand.
GGTTTATTGGGTATAAAGAGTAAGGAGTGACAAGTATGTGTCGGTCGGTGATTCCGAGCAGAAAGAGGGCGGGGTGGCCCCGTGACAACTATTTATGCCGCGTGCGCTGGTGTCGCACGCGGATATGGACGGAACTAATTAATTCTTGACGTTTATATATTAGTTTCCATGTTAAACATTAGATGGCGTTCAACATATTGTATTTATCAAAGCAATGCCTCGTTTATAACCATTCCGTGTTTTACCAATCTGTGCTATGATATTTGTACTGACTGAAGCTGGCCTTGTAACCTAAACTAATTACATTTTCTAATGAGCCATGAAACTTATGTACAGCCGCCGGTTAGATCAATATTCCCAGAGTTATTGGAAATATTTGCTTCCAGTTTCGGCCGTTGATAATACCGGTTGAGAGATCCAAAACACAAACAATTAATTCCTAATTGTTTTGTGGTTTCAGATGTGGGCAGTGATTCCGCTTGGCTGTTTCCACTGCGTAAGCATCTCTAATTTCACTAATTAAATTGAAAATGCGTTAGTTTCGTCCAATTTTGACTGATGAGCACACGCACGACCAGAACCAGAGACAGAGCCAGACAGAGTTTGTGGTAGGCCTACAGGAACGTCTTGCGTATTGAAACTTTATAATTGCTCTAAAATATTCTCATCTCTGTCACTTTGACGTCAACAAAAAGATATGGCACAAAACTTAGCAGCTATTGGAGTGGTTGAACAATAATGATCTGAGAGCTTTTCATTCGTGGAAATCAAACTTTTTGTATCTCAGGATAGTCATGAACTGAGTCAATGAGTCCGCTCTTAGCAGTTGAGATTAGATACAGTCTCCATCAAAATAACCTTAATTAGATACCCAAAAACATGAGAAATACAACTTCAAGCTACAAAATGTCTGTTAATTCACGTTTAATTATGATTACCAATTCTGGCTCACTCAATTGTCATTGTCCATTTTGTCTTTGCCAAAATCTCTCGGATATTTGCCGCCGTAATTTAATGTTGGTATTCCTTGCTGGTATTCTCAAATTAAGTTAAAGGACATCAGATTTAACGCCAACGGCAAAATTGTCCTTTGAGGGAAAATAAACAATGTCAGTCATTACAGTTTGAAATGAAAATTACTGCTCAGACTCTGTCTGTTGCCCTTCACTTCTTTTTCTCACATAGAGTCAACGTATTTATAAAATCATATCCAAATACGGCATAGCTCATAGAATTAGTAAGTTGAAGTGACCATGGGCTGGTCATTTAGCTTGAATAACCGACAACCGATGAGAATAAAGTTTTTCAATTGACAAAATGTAGGTGCCAATCCACCAGATGGACCGACGACTTTGTTAAGATTGCGGAAAATCGGATGGAAAGGGCTCAAAATGAGTAGGGAAGGCCAATAACTATCAAGCAGTGGATTTCTTCAGGTTGATGATGATGGTGATGATCCTATATAAACTTATGTATCAAATTGCCTTTATAAATAGATAAATCTTAGCCAATTTCACGCACAGTCGAACTCCGTGAAATTTCTTGAGTGACTACAAAGGATACGGCTGATAAAGATAATAAGATTTCCGCGGTGAATTCGTTCGTTATTTGTAAAGTATTTTACGTTTAATGAGATTGTGAAGAACAAAAGAGCCCCGGAGAGCCGGAAATTTAACTTTATTCTTCTTTTCGTCCACTCTCATTAGACGTTGGGGAGGAATCAATCATTGCGGAGTACTGTCTACGATTTTTTTTCTCGAATAAATTAACGTTCCGTATAAAACAGAAGTAGGTATAGCTAGTACAAATCTGGTGCGTTTTATTTTTTTCATTATAAATTGGTTTATTATAAGTAAATCTTAAAATAGAATATAATTTGGTTAGGTACTGAAAACATGTTTGATGACTGACTGACCACTTTATCAGTGAAACGTTGTCAAATTTGACAGCGATGTTTGACAGCGTTTCACTGATCGCCATCGCCAGCGACCTAGGTGTGCGCAGGCCTTTAGAGTATTTTTGACATCAACTAGCACTAAGGCATAAAATTAACCAACTATACAAATCCAATTCAGCATCTATTTCAGATTGTCTTAGGTTCGATTAAGATACGGCTACATCTAGGCTATAAGCTGGCACACTGGCGAAGATACATCTAAAAGCTAAAAAGTTAAACAAAAAATTGCATTATACCTCTGATTTCCAGGACCCATAGGACCGTGGTTACAAAGTATCGTAGCAAATATTTTCTACATAGCATACCATTTTTCTAGCCGTAACGGCTGATCATATATATCTGACTCGTAGAGCCGCGAGGAACAAATAATATATTATATTGCGCGGTGGTATATCACGGCGGGGACAGGTGTACGAGCGGCATCCTCTTTCACCCTCTCAAAGCTTTTCGACCCCAGAAACCCCTTTTAAGTAACATGACTTTTAACTTTGTGACCCATCTTTGCTTTAAAGTGCTCAGTCTTATCCAATTTTGGAGACTTATTACATGAAGTTGGTGGAACTTTTTGAATCAGACGATCTTTTAGTACGCACTGATATCTTGCTGTAAATAACTTCTTAGAAAAGGGAATTTCTTTTTGACTTTCATGATAAAGAAAAAGAGTGATCATCATCACTGGCTTTTTAACATTTGACTCTAGCATAGTAGTGAGAAATTACGAAACCGAATAATCAATATTGAATTTTTGATGCTACGTCAAAGTTGCTTTGACCATTTACCTCTGTCATTTATTCAAACATATGGAGACATAAGTAAATAGTATATTAAAGGAAGTCTAAAAGTAGCGCCGGTTACAGACAAGATGAGGAATAAACATGGTATGGGCGAAAGTCAAAAGTAAGGAGAGGTGAAAGTCATATTGCGAGAAAAGGGTTAGGTATGGATGTGCATAATGGCTTTAAAAGAGGTAGATCTTTTTTACCACTTTGGAAGTAACTCTTGTGCAAACTATTCAGTTTAGAAAAAAACTATATAAGAAACCTCAACATCATTTTTGAAAACCTATTCTTATATAACCCACACGTATGGGTTTGATGGTAAAAAAAAATGTTTGAGTTTCAGTTCAAGTACCCTCAAAATATATTGTTTTTTTTTCTATTTTTGTTTTGAAATCTAAATGCGGTTCACAGAATACATCTACTCGCAAAGCGCTTTGCTTCAACTTTTTTGTTGCGGACAGCCAAGGAGTGGAATTCCTTGCCGGCGTCTGTTTTTCCGGACACTTATAACTTGGATGTTTTTAAGAGTAGAGTGAACAGGTATCTTCTAGGTAAGCGTGCTACACCGTCGACCGCATCATCACTTAACAGCAGGTGAGATTGCGGTCAAACGCAAGCCTATAATATGTAAAAAAAAAAAAAAAAAAAAAAAAGTTTCATCAGTCTAGCTTTTATAGTTTCGGAGAAAAATGGCTGTGACATAGGTACGGACGGACAGACAGACAGACATGACGAATCTATGAGGGTTCCGTTTTTGCCATTTGGCTACGGAACCCTAAAAAAAGATGCTACGACATTTTCAAAACTTGTTCAAACTCGTACCAAACACCAAACCAGTTTGGCGACAGATAAAGAATGTTGCTAAAATACTACCTCTCCAGAAGTATATTTCAGTATGTAAACCACGAGCTATAAAAGCGAGCCATCGCAATTTATTGTGAGCCAAGTCTGACTCGAAAGTCTAAGTTAAGTCCACTTCGAATAAACTCTTTCCAGAATAATATTAGTTTTAATGATCGTTGTTTGACAACTTCTACGCGAAGACTAAGTTTGAAAACTGTAGTCTTCTAGACTCAAATTTGAATGTTCTCAACCTATAAATGCTGGTCGTATTGTAGTAGTATTTAAATGGTTCTAAAATAAAAAGATCAGCAAGTTAGTATATAGTTATAAATACGTACCTTCTTCTATCTATAAACCTTGGCCTACCTCCATGTTGCTTTACCCAGGGTCTATATGATACTGACTTACAACTAAGAACTATGTATGTACCTAAACTAAACCATGTGTATGCAATAAATACACTCATCAAATTGCCTAGGGATATTCCATTTGGAATTAATTTTCAGATTTTTTGAGATTTTGTGCCTAATTTAGATTTAATTAAAAAAAAATTTGAAACAGTTGTATTTTATTATTATTAATAAAAAACATAAAATAAGTATTCTTGCCATGCCTAGTTTTCTAAAGAAACTATTTTCAGTTTTTGTAAAAAATCACAAAATGTTGAATATCCATAAACAATGTTGATGTGTGATTATTGAGTATTACATGAAAAAGAACGCATGAAAACAAATTCAAATCATAGAACAAAACGTTGATTTTATCAACGTTTACATTTTTATTAGAAAAGTCTCAAACATAAGCGAAACGATAAATCTAAGTCTTTTAAAAACTTCAAAGTCGAATCACCAAAAACGAGTCACGAATCGGCGACTCGCTCGTAGATATGCCGTGAGCCTGATTCCTATCTTCTCATAAATAAACAATCTTGGCTGGTAGAGACTGTGGCCCTCGAGGCATATCATTTTATTCTGTGGACATATTTCGGCGGCCATTTTCCACTGCCGATCAACCTTTTTGACAATTTATCGGAACATCACATTTTCATACAGGCCGATGGCACGAGCCGTACGACCACGCCTCATACATATTCAAATATCGGGTGGCACAAAGCAGAAATACGCGGCCGGCCCGACGTGTTAGAATTACAAAAAGCATACAGAATATGCCAGCTGATAAACAATCTATCGTGATAATGTTTTCTTTATATTTCAGAGGCGTGGTAATTCTTGTTGGTATATATTTATCTGGAGCAACGTTGAATTCCAAATAGCTTTACTGATACGCGTACTGAACAATGAACACCTTGTTTTGTTTGTTATTAATTGGCATCTCCGTTCTTCGAATATTAATTATAGATCTTTCTTAAAAATACCCAATTTGAGTAAGTGCGTGCGTTAGTTTTTTCAAAACAGTAACAAAACTTAATAAACAGAAATAAGAAACAGCACATAATAATAAGCATACATTTCAAATAAATTCGCCCTATCTGGTTTGAAAGTACTAGAATAAGAAGACAAAAAAGAACTTCAATGATTTGTTTTTTTATTTTTTAGATTTTTGTAACAAAAGAAACTTCCTTGTACTATGCTTTTAAGCTTGTGCTATGCTTTTACTTAAACTACATTAGAAGCCTTACTTATAAAATATAAATTATAGGTAAAATAATGCTTATCTACTTGGGTGCCCGCCTATCAGCTGCACAGATTAGATACTCATTGGTGGTTCATTATATGCCCTACATTATTAAGTGATCAAACTAACTTACCAAGTGACGTTCGATCATAACTGTTCCATCCTTGGCGAAGAGATTTAATTTATTCACTTATAGTAGTCTCGCCTACGCTTCAACTCACTCGCACGTATTTCAGCTCCATAAGAAAGAAAGAGATAGCATACGCCATGCTACCCTGGTTCCATAAGCTTCATTTAGTTCAGAGAATAAGCACGTACAGGGTCTCCAACATTGCACATTGGGGTATCCTAAGGGATGGGAGGGACCTTAAATCTCTTCGCCAAGGATGGAACAATTATGATCGAACGTCACTTGGTAAGTTAGTTTGATCACTTAATTGTTTCATCCTTGGCTCAAGATTTAATTTATTCACTTGTAGGATGTTCAGAGAAAATGAAAAAATGTTGGAGAAAATTAAATCAAATAAAATGTAAAATATTATGAAAAATTGATATTTTTTATTTTTTTTTAATCTAGTGTTGATACTAGAATATTAGAAATAAACAATAAATAAAATATTTCTTTCAAAAACAAAACAATTTTTTTTTTTTTTTTTTTAGTAGACAAAAATAAAATTAATCAAAGTAAATTTAGTTTGTAAAGCTGGAATCAAATTCATAATTAATGGTCTGCTAATGAAATGAGCAGTAGCAGTAGTTTTTATAATAACATCTACTCGGGCGCCTTCTGTTCGTTGTGCAGCAGAAGTATTTGTGTAACGAGTATTATGTGCACTAAACACACTGATAGTGTCGATGAGGCATCGACTTGCTAGCATTTCTTTTATTCAACCGCCTAAAGTTTGTGATCAAGCAGGATGGTTGTATCTTGCTTGGAGGTTTTTTTTTTTTTTTTTAACCGTCAATGTGGCCTGCATTGTTACTTGATCGATCGAAATCATAGCTATGCATAAAGGACACCAGTGTACTAACAGAACGAATGCAAGGGCGCTATAGTTAAATATCAGCTTCGGTTGAGCTTACCTAAACACTACGCATATACATACATTACAATTCATCCACTATCCTAATATGTTTCATTTTAGTCAATGATAATGGTTGGCATCTTTGACCAAACAAAACCACGGAACAGCCAACAAAACGACTAGGTTTTTCGTGAGTCAGGGAACTCAGGAGTTACAACAAGTTTGGGTCTAAGTTGGCCTGGTAATCAGCACATCACTTGTGCTACACGTGGAGTCATTGTCATGAAAGCTGGGTTTAATTTTGAAGGAACTCAATCATACGAAATATCCGCTATCTGGTTTCCATAATACTAGCTCTGCTTAATTTGGGGCAAGATAGTGTTGTGGGGCTATCCACAAAATCTATTATTACAATTGGGGAATTTTTTAACTACTCGGTGTCTGAAAAAAAAACAACGGTGTTAACTGAAGTACACAACCCTAAGCTCATGTCATAAGTGCAACTCATGGAGGATCCCAGTTAGCAGATTTTTTTGTCAATTCTGCACGTATTAAAAATTGCCGCCTTTTGTTTAGTAATAAGGCATATTTTTTTTTATTTTTTATTTATGAGGTACATATTTTTTGGTAAATCTAAATGGGACAAGGATAGAAACAGCTGTTTTGAAATGACACCGGTTGACGAAAGGACTATTGGAATTACTGAAACTTTTTGCAAGCGCCACAAACGTTCGAACTCGTTCATGTTGTACTACTTTATTTCAGTAAATAAGGGATAAAGCGGAAAAATCATTATTTATCGAGCCATACGAAGATCTTTTCCGTAAAAACTGATAGGAAGTTAAGTAAGTCACAAGACCTTGATATAGTACCCTGATATGGTATGAACCTATACGCTAAGTACCACAGTACCCCCCATGGTTTAAAGCTAAAGGTCAAAAAAAATCAAAATCAAAATATTTATTGGGGAAACAAATAACACAGGGGAGTATAAACAGAAGGGTACGATGATAGCCACAATAGTTATAAAAACTGTGACGCAGCTATCAACGCCCACCTCATAGACCTGAATGTTGTTTCTCATAAACAATTAGGTATTTAACATTTAGATAAAAACATAAAACTAAGAATTTAACATAATGGAAAAAATAAAACTAACAGAGGAGCCATTACATATTATAGGTACTACCTAATGGGATTAAGAGTAACGAGGAGCTAAGACACTCCAGCACAGAGAGTGACTGTGATACACCTGAATGTTCCTGTGTGGAGGGGAGTGTGAGGGTGTGTGTGAAGAGCTATCCTGTAGAAACAGCCTCCGTTGAGACTGGTAGGAACCAGTCTCAACCGAGCCTGGTCATTACATAGATAGTTCCCAGTGTGAGGGTGTGTGCGTGTGGGTGTGGGTGTGTGTGTGAAGGTGAGTTAGTGTTTGGTTGAAGAGGGGTGTATTGTGTGACTTTAAAATGTTAAACTAGTACTATCAGGAGGTTTTCTGTTTGATCGTAGGAAAGTGGTTGAAGAAAAGAAAGCAATTTCATTTTACATTTATGTAGTGTAAGGGGGTAGATATTAAGGTCTTTGTTTATCTTATTATAGAGCATTGAACTAATTATGTTATAGTGTCGACTGGCTAGTTTAGTTCTCCGAGACTCAATTTTACAGACCCTATCCAACCTGCGCTTGGTATTAGTAACTATAGGATCATAAGGCAGATGAGAGTGTTTTCGCAAAATAGTGTTAAAGATGAACAGTTGCCTTACTGTAAGAACATTACTGAGAGCGAAAAGGTCAACAGTGGGGTAACGAAAAGGTTTCCTAGCCATGACTTTCAGTACTGCTCTTTGAGCCCGCTCGAGTCTTATCATGATAGATTTGGAGGATCCACCCCAAGCAGTAATGCAGTAAGAGAGGATTGATTGAGCCAAAGCCAAGTAGACCGTTCTAAGGGATTTAGGTTCTAATACAGATCGAAGGTTTTTAAAAATGTAAATAAGTTTTCTAGTGCGGGATACTGTTTGATGTATGTGGTTATCCCAAGACATTGAGCTATCTATTGTTACACCGAGATACTTGATGTTTGATGTACGTTCTAGAGGTATGCATGAGCAAGGTTTCGGTTGTGTATTAAGGCAGGTGTGTATACAAATGTTGTGAGAAGATTGAGGTTGGCCAGACGCATTAGCGGAAAAAGTAATAAATTTAGTTTTACATCTGTTTAGGGTTAAAAGATTAGATGTTAGCCAAGACGTGACGGCACGCAAGGCGGATTCAGCTTGAACAAAGGCATCAGCCCAGTTTCTCCCATCTACAAGTAGAGCTGTATCGTCTGCATACGTTATAATTTTACAATTAGAGAGTTTGAGCCTACACAGCTCATTAATGTAAACTAGAAACAAGGTAGGTCCAAGGACACTGCCCTGGGGAACACCGAACTCAATGAATTCATCCGTGCTTTTATGACCATCAATTACGACACACTGAGACCGATTTGAGAGGTAGTTCTTCATTATATTTAGGCACACACCCCTAACGCCAATATTTTCAAGTTTTGATATAAGGATGGGGACAGAGACGGTGTCAAAGGCTTTCGAAAGATCAAGAAATATGCCAATAGTCTTACGCTTTTGGTCAAGTTGTTTTACTATACTATTAGTGAGGTCAATGACGGCGTCTTCAGTAGACAAGCCCTTTCTGAATCCGTATTGATTTTGGGATAGGATATTGTTAGACTTCAGAAAACTTATAAGCCTATTATTTAGAATTTTTTCAAGAACCTTAGATAATACAGACAGTACTGAAATAGGCCTATAGTTGGTGACGTCGTCTCTGTCTCCATTCTTATAGATGGGATGAACTACCGCTCTTTTGAAGGAGTCAGGAAAAACACCAGATGATATGCAGAGATTAAATAAATAGTGCAGCACAGGGATTAAAACATGTCTGGCACATTTTATGACGGAGGTAGGGATGTTGTCCCATCCAGTGGCGCAATTTTCTTTTAGGCTTAGGATAATGGTTTCAAGTTCTGCGTTATCAATACTAACCAAAGCCATAGAATGTATGTTTGTATCGGGGAATGTGTTATTGGAAGAGCCGTTGATGTTTGATTGAGCTAGTTTTGATGCTAATGTTTTTCCTATACTGGCAAAGAAGTTGTTAACTTTGTTCACGGATGATGAGGGCGTGCTTTCAAGTTTCAGTAAGTTAGAAGAGGAGGATTTTCCACGATTGAGGTAAGCAATATCTCTTATAGCTTTCCACATAGCCTTAGGTTTTTTACCAGCCTTTTGTAAAAGTTTACGCTCATATTCCTGTTTTATTCTTTTCAGCAAGTTATTACAGTAATTCCTGTAGCGTTTGTAAGAAACTTTGGTTACTTGGTTTTCTGGACTTCTTTTAAATTTCTTGTGTAACTCATCTCGATGGCGAACGCATCTGAGCAGACCAGGAGTCATCCATGGTTTGATGGTTCTTTTTTTACTGGTTATTTTGGAGTGTTGGGAGTTTTTATTTATTTTAGCAGAAATTATATCTATAAGTAAATCAGCTGCCTTATTAGCATCTAGATGGTTGAAAACTGGGGAGAAGTCAGTAGCTTCCAGATCAGAGACGATTTTATTTAGATCAAATCGACGAACAAGGTGTGGTGGTTTATTAACAAGAGGCTTAAGGTCAACAGTAAATATAATAGGAGCATGGTCGGTGATAAAAGAGTCGAGAATCAGAGTGGTAGAGGTACAGGGAGTTCTGAGCATTGCATGATCCAAGCAACGATTTTCCCTAGAGGGAAGAGTGTGAGTTGGTAGAATACCATGAGCAGCAGTCATGTTTAGATAGGCATCTGCTTCAGGGTCGTAGGCTTCGGGAACCAAATTAATATTTATATCACCTATTATTAATACAGATTTAAATCCTGCAAGACCTGACAGAGAGGAGTCGAGGCTATCTATAAAACGATCAGTATTTCTATGTGAAGGAGAGCGGTACAGCGCAATAAGCGCAATTTCGTTCGAGAGTTTGAGTATTAAGCAATTGGCATCATTAAATATCGGTAGTTCAAGAGTGTAGTTGATACCCAACTTAACATACGCAACAACTCCTTCATTTTGGTTGCTAAAAGAGGTTGAATGATGATGATAACCGCTTATTTGAGGTAAAGAGGGACATTTGCTTAACCAGCATTCGGTGAGGATAATTATATCAATATCGAGTGGTATACGGGTTAACAGAACTAATAAGTTATCGAAGTTTGCATTTATGCTTCGAATATTCAAATGAAACACTTTGAGGGATGATTTGAGTACGTATTTGTCGCATTGTTCAGGTGAGCAGAGAAAATGTTCAGAGACCGATATATTTTCAATATCGTTACAGATAGAGGTTACATTATCCATTACCGAGCGCTAAAATGAAAAATAGGTATACAAACTTTAGTGATTGCCAGAGTTACCGAAAAACCTTGCCAACAAAAGAGGGAAAGCGTAAAAAAATGTTTGTTGTGTGTTTTGTGTGATGAACGTGTAATGTTTAGTGAACGTATTTTGTGCGGTGAAAGTGTTATGTGTTGTAATTGTGTTTTGTGTTCTAGTGTTGTGTATAGGACATTGATTTGTTTAGTGTTGTACCCAGTTCTAGGAAAGATTATACTAAATATAAAAATAACAGTTTTGCTTATCAAATAACATGCTACAAACATTATAATATAGGAGGTAATAGACAAATAAGTTACACAATATTTAGTCCCTAGTCAATTTAGACTAGGGCATTTAGCTAGGTCGGCCTCGCTAGTGACACGAATGAGTGGAGCACCCTCAGACTTGCGGAGAAATATGTTTCCGCTTGACACCCAACAGAAGCGGTATTGGTTGACCTTAGCAAAGTCGCGCGCGAGAAAGAAAAGTCTTTTCATTTTTTGCGACAAGTTTTCTGAGATGAAGACGGGCTTAGCCACTCCACTAATCTTTAGGTGTTCCGTAGTCAGTCTGGATCCCACTTTGTTGAATTGTTTAAACAATGTGACAACTTTTTCTTTCGTAAGAACGCTAGTGAAATCCACAATAATGGTCCTTGCTGCCGGATCTTTAGATTTGATGCGAAATATGTCTTTTATATCCGTGATGCGAATATCCGTGTTCAAAACTTTTCCAACCTTGATAACTGTGCCCACAAGTGATGATTTTGTCTCCGATGGGGTTGATGGAACATTTCTAATCTCCAAACATGTAGATCGAGCGCTTCGTTCAAAATACTCCAGACGGGCTTCCAGTGACCGGATGTACTCTAGACTATCCTGACGCAAAACTTCAAGCTGGTCGACTTTGGACTTCAATGCATCATATTTCTGGGCCGAGAACTCCACAGAGAGGCGAATTTCATCAACAGCCGAGTACAATTTTTCAAACTTGCTATTTTCTTCCTCCTTGAAGTCAGAAAACATTTTACGCATTTCATCCATGAAGTAATCCATTTTATCATCGTCCTCGCGCAGAAGCTTACGCTTTGCATTCCGGAAGTGAGAGACATTGGAATCGAGCTCACTTCTGATAGCCCCGGATAATTTACCTTCAGCAAGGCTAGGTTCAGAGGATGAAAGATGAAGCGTGGAGGTTGATGGTACCGCAAGCGCATCTGAATCGCGTGAAGCGGGCGGCGGCGAACGATTGCAAGGCATGACGTATGAAGCTAATGACGCGGAGCGGAGGCGACAGTACAGGCACTAAGTACCTACAAAGACGCTTTGCGATGAAGCTCGGGTACCAGGAGTGCAGCAATGTAGGCGATAGATGGACCGGTTATCAGTGATAGGCGGCAGCGGGCGGGGCGCGGGGCGCGGGGCAAGGTGCAGCGTACGCGCTGGCGTGTCGTCACCTTGTATGTGTGCGGTAAAGGCTGCTACACTCACACTTGCTCGCCGGTCAGTTGGAACTGTTGATCGATGCACTGCTTATGCGCTCCTAATATTTGACGTGAACTTTTTTATGATAAATTTGATTTAATTTTGGTAATATAACTTTAAAAAAGGGGTCTAAAGCACGTGCACTCGATACCGAGGTCCGGAGGGAAGGTATATTGAGACTTAGTAAGTACTATTGAACAAAGATGCAAGAATCGTAGTCATTGCTGTATAGGGAATTGTTGTCTAGCCAAGGCTTGCTGGGTAACACCTTCGGCACCAGGGAAAAAACGTCGGTGAAGAGGGTAGAACATTATAGACAAGCGAAAAAAATAAAACCATCAGGCGGAATGAGATCAGATAAGAAGCATGAAGGAACAAGACTATTTCAGTAACCTGATTAGATAAAACATAATTATGTAACACCCTTAATTTTGCGTATACATGAAAAATGCATATATATAAAAAATAAAAAATACAGGTCCCTTGACTGTAAATGCATACACGTTGTACACAGTAGGATCTCTTTTTCGAAAGATTACTATTACTACTGCCATAGTAATAAACACAAATTTTTAAATACTTGTAAATTAGCTATGTCACTGTTTGTCATCATTCATTTGTAAGATGGCAATAGTTAAGGCATTGTTTATCTTTTGACATATTTGAATATACATATTAAGGACTTTGTCTTTTACCCTCAAAGCGAATAGATCTATCTCTGATTTGTGTTTATTGTTATTAAAGCTTTTAATGCATTGCATTCAAAATCAAAATTTGTAGAAAAGTAACGAACAAATAAATGTTACGTAATCTTTCGAGTTATAATTTTATCACTAAGGCAAGGCAGTAGGTGCTGTATTGCTGATATATGTATGCGCCAGCAACTGCAGTTGTAGTGCTGTTACAGCTGCCAGAAGTTCCAAATAGACGACAATATCTCGTATTAACTCATTTCATAAATAGCTATTGGTCAATATCTCGTATTGACTCGAAGCATTCAAAATTCTACGGTCTAATATCACGTATTAGATCTGAGAAAATACAATTCCGTTCAGGTTACAGCTGCCAGAAGTTCCAAATAGACGTGTTATAGATATTTGATGACGATTTTTTCTCTTTTACAAGTTGCGCCTTGGGCAATAGAATAAAATCGGTATATTTCAAGATCGAAATCGATAGGAATAGCAAAACTTATTTAATTTCTGTAAGAATAATCTGTTGTCAGAATAATATTTACCGACGACAAAAAATACCATCGTGTATATAAAATGGTAACGTTTATTTTTGAATCGTAATACTCAATACTCAATAATATTATATTTATTGCATACACATGGATTAGTTTAGTTTTGGTAATAAAGGTACGTAATAACGCAAAGCGCTACACAAACGCACTCCAAGGATGTTGTGTAAGCCCAACCTTGACAACAGCAGAACAGTCTGCAGTTAAAATGCTCAAAATGGACAAAGCGTTTTTTTTTTTTTACTCAGGAAGCTTAAAAAATTTAATTGCTGCTTTAAACATGCTTTGAGCAATCTTTGTAAGTATTACAAAAAAACAATTTTCATCTTTAGGCATAAGATTTATAATAATACCTTATCGTAATACCATACACCGTAATAGTGTAGTAAAACCATAAGGCGCAGCTTAAGCCACCACCGTTACTTTAGGCCCCTTTGGCTCCCCAACGGTTTTCATAGGGATAGCCTAAAGTAGGTATTTAATAGAGCTATTACTTTTTAATTAAAATAATAAACATCATTTTTTGAAGACGAAGATCTCAGAATAAAATGTTAGAAATTTCTTAATAAGAAATTTTCTCATCTGATAATTATAAGTACTTCTAGAAAAAACTAGAAAATATTTCATGTGACTGCATGTACCTGTGAGGTTACTGCTTTTGCTTCGATATCCCCGACTGCTTGTACCGATGCGTCCAACGCACCAACGCCACCAACCACCAACGCTTGCTGCCCACGGGTGGATAAAGGCTGGTATGCAATCGGTCGGCGACAATACGGCACCAGGCGGGGCGCACCGCCCTGCCGCCGGCCGCCGTCACCGCGTGGTTCCAGTGTCATGAACCACGGTTACTCAATAATTGGTCGACAGGCGCTTTTGGAGTTTGAATTACTTGCAGAAGAAACTCAAAAATGTATATAAGTTTTAATATCTTCTGTTTACTACGCAGACTTAATGAGATAGCTCAGTTGGTCATCAATCAATGAAAACATGTTCCAACTTTTGTTGCATCGAAAAAGTATCAAAAGCATTTATCAAGCACAGCAAGCAGGCATAATAGCCAATTTTGCTTTATGAGGATTTTTGAGGCTCATGGGATTTTTGAGCAGACTCTTTAACATCAATCGTTAACATTGAGTTTATTTCTCGAAAGGCAGTTTTCGTGAAATAGGTATTCCTTGAATAAATGTTCTTTTACCTCTTTTTGAGTCCGTCCCGTAGAAGGTTCCCTCATAAGGTTCATCGTTTCTATGTTATCATAGGTGTAAGGACCCCACTCGTTTGTCTAGACCTCAAAGGTCTTGAAGGCAAGCGAAAGCTCTGACAAAGCAAAAGGCAAAGCATTAGCCTCTTAGGCTACTACCGTCACTGTATTTGTCGCACTGGGCGCTGGGCATCTGGTTGAACTAGACTTGTCACCACAGGTGGTGTTGTCGTGGCCAGACGGATCGTGTTTGGGCTTCCAAGGGAATGCACGTTGTTTTCATGACAGGTGCTAGCGATCGTGCCGGTGGTGACGGGAGCCAGGATAATAAAAAAAAGAAGGGTTAATATCCCGTATTAACTCATTTCATAAAGCTATTGGTCAATATCTCGTATTAACTCATTTCATAAATAGCTATTGGTCAATATCTCGTATTGACTCGAAGCATTCAAAATTCTACGGTCTAATATCACGTATTAGATCTGAGAAAATACAATTCCGTTCAGGCGGGTACATCTTCAAAAAATCCGTTGAATTCACTTAATTTCACAATGACATGTCACACCTTTTTACGACACCTTTCTTCTTTATCACTCACTGTATTCCATCTAGACATGACGATGAAAATCATAAGTAGATACGGAGTATATATATTTTTAGTCAAGTACTACGTGCGGTAGCCGTGCGCGCACGAAAACGAATGAAGCTTATGGAACCAGGGTAGCATGGCGTATGCTATCTCTTTCTTTCTTATGGAGCTGAAATACGTGCGAGTGAGTTGAAGCGTAGGCGAGACTACTATAAGTGAATAAATTAAATCTTGAGCCAAGGATGAAACAATTATCTATACTTATATTATAAAGAGGAAAGATTTGTACCTATTTTTGTATGTTTGTAATGAATAGGCTCAAAAAGTACTGGGCCGATTTAAAAAAATCTTTCACGCATAGAATGCTACATTCTTCCAATTTGACATAGGCTACATTTCATTTTGAAATAAATTAGGGATCCTTGGTAAAATTTGAACAATGTAACCGAAGGTGTAGAAAAATGAGTCTTAAAATGTCTTTCGTCGAATGCGCTGCCGAAACTATTAGCGATAGAACAAAATAATGTACAACAATATTGTCTAGCCCGTGCGAAGCCGGGACAGGCTGCTAGTATACTATACAGAAAATTGTCTGAATGAGACAGTATGTTACAAATCACTGATCGCGACTATAGAAGCCCTGAAACGAAGATATATTGTGATAAGCATCAGCATACATTTTTTAGTCTCAGCTAGGATTTACGGTGAGCTTCAGATAACAGATCACAGATGGCGCTCATGACTTTTCATTGAACTCTGACTCTGTGAAGAATGGTTGATGTGATTTCTTGTTAGTAAAATGTGAAGTTGGCTAGGTATTGGAAAACCCAACACATTTGTTTATCTCACATGGTTAGAAACATACCTAGATGGTTAGAGGTAGGTAGGTATTTTTACTGACCTCACAGCTCAGGATCCTAATTCTTAGGCCGACCGAGATTTTCAATGTCTCTTATAAACACATTGGCAATGCACAACCCTGCACTTTTTCTACGTTTTCCGTATATTGTAGCTGTCGAGGCTTCTACGATGACGTCGTCGAATTACTCAAGAAAATCATCCATTCTCTTCGAAAACAAGCAATAAAATAAAATTGCAAAATGATCCGAGATGAGCCGAGAATTAGGCTCCAGTTAGTTTGCCTACTGCTCTGTGGGTAATAAATCCAATCCCGACCAAGGACCAAAAATTTTGTGATAAGCAAGATTATTATACGTTTGAATGTTTTAAAAAGGAGATATATTGTACCTATTAAAAACTAATATCGCACTTTTTATCTTACTTAAAACCTAAAATGCATATATTTTATGTCTCCTCAAAAATATCGTCAATGTGGCGTACGACAGCGTAAAAAAAAATTACCTCTAGGGAAAAAGTTTTTTTTTAATTTTTGTCTGTCAAATGACAATGAGCCTGTAAAAACTAAAAAGTATTTATTCTTAGCCATGAATAAATCTACTTGTTGCTTTTTCATAAAAAAAAAACACAACTTATTTTTGAAAACGCAACTAAAATCGGTGATCTTTTTGGTAGAATCGGTAGAATGCATGCAATACCTTGTGGCTTCAGAAGAAATAAAAAAAAACTTAGGCGCGAAATCTTTAGAATTTTTATCAACTGGGTATTTCATATTGGATCATTTTATTTTCTCGCAATCGTAGTAAAAATTAGAGTGTAACACGTGGCGTTAAAAACTTGGTTTGTATTTATTACTCTTTCATTTACATGTAAAACTACCTCGTATATAATAATGAGTATATACAAGGTGTATCTAAATATGTGTGCTATGCGAAGGTGGGGGGTTTCAGACCACAATGGTGATCAGTTGTGGGGGGGAGAAAATTAAAAATTCCTATTTTCAGATTCCCATACAAAAATATTTAATTTCATAATGCCTAAATAAATTGACAACCCTATCCTTGTAACCCCTTGACCCCTTGACCTACTACCTCTGTAGGTCTACTACTACTACCTACTACCTATGTAGCTGAGTTTAGGGTTGTCACTTTGTATAAAGTCAGCTGTTCATGTTGAAACTTCGTTGCAGTTTTTTTCAGAGATACCAATCGAAGTTCGAAAAGTCGTTGAACAAAAGTTGTTCCCCGGGGGGTGGAAATTCACCCCCCTTCGGGATAGTACACATATTTTGATACACGTTGTATAGCCCCTTATAACAATCTACTATTATAAAGGGGTTCTTATTCACTGTCTACACTAAGAAACAGGCGATCCCTCAGTTGTGATTGTGTGCAGAAAAGAAGTTCTGCATAATTTTATCTCAAACCATTTTATTCATTTATGTAATGCAGTGATTGCATTGGAGGATAGGTTGTTTAATATTCAAAGAGGATTCTTTGTCAATAGAAGATTGTAGACTAGAAAAATCATTTATGGAACAAAGATAGTTGGTACAGTTTTTTCGGCTTTATTGGCCAGAGTAGATCGCATTTTTATGCAAACTATTTTTACAGGCTTCACGTGGGTTCAATGCGGACAAACATTTAGGTAGAGTCTGTTCAGAAAGAGAACCGTCGTGGCCGAAATTCGATTTTTATATGGCAGCTCATCCCTTTCTTTCTGTCAGCATTTTGCATCATAAAAATGAAATAAAGGAATAGTACACTAGTTGAGATAGGATCAAAACGCAACAGACGCGCTATTGTATTGCCCATTAAACAAAAAAGGTGATTAAGCACAGCAGCGCCCTCCAATCCCACGACGGGTCTCTTTCTGAACAGACTCTATTTCATTTTTCATAAAAAGAATACAACTTTTTTTGAAAATGGAACTAGCAAACAAAAAAAGATTTATGTATTCCATCGACAGGCGTCATGGCTTAATTGCTAGTAGCCACGGTCTCATGCAGCCACGGTCTACGGCGCTGAAGGTTTGGCCGTGGGTTTGATCCCCATCTAGAAAAAAAATTGTGCATTGAACGCGGATGTTTCATCTCTGTCTGGGTGTTAAATGTATTCTAAGTATGAACTCACAAAAAATATTTCAGCTCTCTGGATCCAATCAAATAAGCTTTACGTAGTTTGGAGCTAGTAGCGTAGTACTGCGTGGAGTATGAATAATATTTATTTATTTAGTTTATCTATTATCTTTGAGGTCCAAGTAGCACAAAGGGCAATGGCAACGATATGATTGAAATTTTACTCCTGGACCACATACCCAATGTCGAGATTTGACGCTGGACAAAAGTTGGATCAAATTGGAGCGAAACTGAAGTGGAGATGGGCAGGGAACTTGGCAAGTAAGGATGACGGGAAATGGACGAACGCAGCTACAAAATGGTGGCCAAGGGATGCTCAAAGACTTTTAATAGGCAGACCCGTTGGTCGAACAACATTGTTGTAAGTGCTGAGAATGAGTGGACGAGACATGCAACGGACCAGAAAGAGTGGCGCAATAAAGAGGAGGCCTATGCACAACAGTGGGTGCAAATAGATTGAGATGATGATCATGATGACTATAATACAGTTGTAGGCAATAAATATTGCACATCCGCTTTTCTGCTTTCTTAGAGCGCCATCTCTTTCTGACGCACAATACGCTTTATGAAGCCGAAATTAGACTATAAGCAATATTTGTTGCCTACTATAGATAGTGCAATTCACGAAGACGCGCCCCTCGCGGGGTGCGGGGAGTTTGCTCCGAGCGGCAGTCGCGAACCGTAGTCTATTCATTGTAGTGTGCGTGTGCACTCATAGGTAATTAGTGTGTACCGATAACACTCAAACATTGACGGAAGCTTGCACACATACACTTTAAACGGTTAGGAGGAATAGTGGGGCGCGCCTTCGTGGATTGCACTATCTATAACAAGCAAGTACAAGCATTCCTTATTGCCTCCTCATTCATAATACTGGACACATTTAAACGGCTCATCTAAAAGTCTCTTGTCACTATCACTTTCATATCAACAAACAGAGATGGCAACATGCATCGGTCTGCTAAGCTAAATAACTGCTATAGGCCTTTGCATCTATTCTAGATGATTTATACAGCGCCAGAGGCAACTGGTTATTACTCAAACTGCTATAGAACCATCATGAATAAACCCGAAGGTGTTTACGAGTGTAATAATTTGGAACGAAAACACCTGAAAGATACAGGAGAATATAATATGAAAACCTGGTGCACACTTTACGACGTTTGCAATAACTTAACAATGTAACTGCAGCGTCGTCCAAAAATAACGTATAAACAGAATCATAAAAATCTTCAGTGCCTTGTGCCTTGTCCGTAGTAGAGACCGTGGCCTTTTAGCTCAGTATGTCGACCGGGAAACAATCGTATGAAATCGATGTGCGGTGCCTGACGCCGTGTGTGGTGCCTGACGCCTATCGCCGATCGTATCGCCCATCTCTGCCACCATGTTGTATGAAGAAACCAAAAGCGCCCCTAGCGGATTCTTCAAAAAGCATGAATAGCGATTGCGAGACGGTGACGCGTCTACGTCAGCTGGTGTAGGATTGGTTCCCGGTCGACACACAGTTGGTAGTAGCTCTGTCTTTTGTAGGCCTACCATAAGCTCTGTCTGGCTCTGTCTCTGGCTCTGGATTTGAGCCTGTGTGGGTGCTGACTAAATAAACCTTACGTTGAAACGTCACACACACAGTATAATACACTGGTCAGAACTCACACACTCAAAATCAGAGCCAGTAACAGTGCAAGACAGAGCTTGTGGTAGGTCTACTGCTCCGTAACTCGTGAGTTCAATTCTCACTGAGAACAAATATTTGTGTGGTGAACGTAGATGTTTGTTCTCCGTCTGGGTGTTATAATGTATACTATAAAAAAATAGCTAAAGTATTATTATCAGCTACCTGGTTCTTTTTGTTATATAAATCGAATCAATAACCAACACGGAAGGTGTGTGGGGCCTACTCTTCCTTAACATGTTCGTAGGAAATTGCAAAAGCAGCTTAGGCACTAGAAAACACAAACAAACAGAGTCGCGAGCTTCCTTCCAAATCCAATAACAAAACACGCTGTATATCGAGCAAATACATAAGCTGCGATTTGAAGAAGCCATACTGGTTTTCCAATATACAGGGTGCCAAAAGAACAAATACAAACAAAAATACAACATTTTTATTTTCTTTAAACTTAATTTATAGTACATTATCATAGGACCCTCTTTTAAGTATAGAAATACCTGTGTTAGAGGGTCCCGCTCTTCTGTAATATAATTGTCTTGACTTAAAACTATGTAAATTATAAAAAACATTTTTTTTTTATTTATATACGGAGCTTACATTAGGTTCGGGGTGCGTGAGTGTGTGTGAGAGTGTGTTGTGCGTGTAAGGGTGTGTTGAGTATGTGTGTGTGTGTGAGCGCGTTAGGGGTAGGCCTCCATGATTCTCCCAAGAACACTTCGGGTAATTAAAGGTATGCACTACTTTTCCTAGATGGCCATAACAAAACATAACGTATTTCAAAATGGGTCGTACAATGTAAAATTACGCATTTACAGGAGGTTTTAAGGCTCTAGGAGAGGCATATGAAAGCAAGATATTTTTTGAATACGTAGAAAAGTACTTTTACACCCTGTATAGATATTTTTTTATGAACTGTACTATTAACTGGAATAAACTATTTGGCAAATAATTACCGATTTATAATAATAATAATAATAATAATAATAACAAAACACGTCAAGATTTATTCATTAAACTTTATAATACAGTGTTCACAAACAATTAAAATTAAAATCTAAATATATAAAACTCTTTCGTTACTGACTGACTCACTGACTGACTGACAATCAACGCACAGCCTAAACCGTTAGTCCTAGAAGCATGAAACTTGGAGGGTATGTTCCTCTTATAGCGTAGAGGTGTACTAAGAAAGGAAATTGGAAAATTCTTTCCCGAAGAGGAGAAAAAGGGGAAAAAAGGTTTAAAGAAAAATCAACACACAGCCTAAACCATTAGTCCTAGAAGCATGAAACTTGGAAGATGTGTTCCTTTTATAGAGCAAAGGTGCACTAAGAAAGAAAATAGGAAAATTATTTCCCTAAAAGAAGAAAAAAGGGAAAAATAGTTTAAAGAAAAATCACAAAAAATTGCTTTACAAAATAAGCAAAAAAACAGTAAAAAAAAATCTGCTACCGCAGCTTCTGTCACCAAATTTGAATACACACAAAAGTTTACATAAACCCCACCGTAACCACTAAGACAAAATCGCGGAAAACACCTATCATACCGAAACTAAACACCGCACCGCTTCAAAAAATGGCTAAAGAACATGCTCAAAACTATGGTAACCAGCTGGTCATGTCAAATTATAAAAATCTGATTCGATTATACACCAACACGCATACGAAACCCTAAATTAGCCACTAATACAACATAAAATCACAAAAAATTGCTTTACAAAATACGCAAAAAAAACCATTAAAAAATTTTCAGCTACCGCAGCATCTGTCACCGGGTTTGAATACACACAAAGGTTTACAAAAAAAACAATGATAATCACTTAGACAAAATTGCGGGAATCATCTATCATACTTAAGCTAAACACCGCTGAAAAAAATCGGCTACAACAGCACTCGCCTTCAAATTCAAATAAACTCTAAAGTACATGCTCAAAACTACGGTAACCAGCTGTTGGTCACGTCAAATTAAAAAAATTGATTCGATTATACACCAAAACGCATACGAAACCCAAAATTAGCCACTAATATAACATAAAATCACAAAAAATAGCTTTACAAAATACGCAAAAAAAAACGTTAAAAAATTTTCAGTTACCGCAGCATTTGTCACCAGGTTTTAATACACACAAATGTTTACAAAAAAACCGACGATAACCACCAAGACAAAATTGCGGGAATCATCTATCATACTTAAACTAAACACCGCTGAAAAAAAACAGCTACAACAGAACTCGCCTTCAAATTCAAATACACTCTAAAGTACAAGCTCAAAACTATGGTAACTTGCATTTGATCATGTCAAACTAAAAAAACCAGATTCGATCATACACCAACGAATACGATAGCCCAAATTAGCCACTAAAACAAATCACGAAAACGAGTTTTACAAAATACGCAAAAAAAAACATTTAAAAAATTTTTGCTACCGCAGCATCTGTCACCACGTTTGAATACACACAAAGGTTTACAATAAAACCAAAGATAACCACTTAGACGAAATTGCGGGAATTATCTATCATACTTAAACTAAACACCTCTGAAAGAAATCGGCTACAACAGCACTCGCCTTCAAATTCAAAGACACTCTAAAGTACATGCTCAAAACTATGGTAACCAGCAGTTGGTCATGTCAAATTAAAAATTCAGATTCGATTATACACCAACGTGCATACGAAACCCCAAATTAGCCACTAATATAACATAAAATCACAAAAAATAGCTTTACAAAATACGCAAAAAAAAACATTAAAAAAAACTCAGCTACCGCAGCATTTGTCACCAGGTTTTAATACACACAAATGTTTACAAAAAAACCGATGATAACCACCAAGACAAAATCGCGGGAATCATCTATCATACTTAAACTAAACACCGCTGAAAAAAACGGCTACAACAGCACTCACCTTCAAATTCAAATACTTTCTAAAGTACAAGCTCAAAACGATGGTAAACTAAACACCGCTGAAAAAAACGGCTACAACAGCACTCACCTTCAAATTCAAATACACTCTAAAGTACAAGCTCAAAACGATGGTAACTTGCATTTGATCATGTCAAACTAAAAAAACAAGATTCAATTATACACCAACGAATACGATAGCCCAAATTAGCTTCTAAAACAAAATCACGAAAATGAGCTTTACAAAATACGCAATAAAACATTTAAAAAAATTCTGCTACCGCAGCATCTGTCACTAGGTTTGAATACACACAAAGGTTTACAAAAAACCCCATGATAACCACTAAGACAAAATCGCGGGGAGCACCTATCATACCAAAACTAAACACAGCTGAAAAAAATCGGCTACAACAGCATTTACCATCTTTCGAACACACTTTATATAGTTTTGAATGCAAACTCAAAACTAAGGTAACCAGCACTTGGTCATGTAAAACCAACGCATACATAACCCAACTTAGCCACTAAGGCAAATTCACGAAAAATAACTCTCAAAAAATACGCAAAAAACAGTGAAAACATATCAATAGTTGTCCGCTTTCCACCATAAAATAGTTTCTTTTAAACGAACTCAAACTATGACTTTATACTAACCACGCGGACGAAGTCGCGGGTGACAGCTAGTCTTATATAAACTTTTTTATTTGATTATTTCCTCTCACCATCATCACTTTAGTTCCAAACACGCTCACCATTTTAGTATGCATGCTTCATCCCATTTTTCATTAGAATTTGCCTGCAATTTGGCACACTACATAACGAATTCAATTCCCTGCATGAACGGCCACCGATTGGTAATAAGGCCTGTTGTGGTAAAGCAAAGCCTGTCTGATAGATGAGATGGGCCTACGAGTCGGCTCTACGAGGTGCTACGAGCAGCTACGAGGTGCTACGTAGCTAGATTGGAGATTGAAGATAATGGTTTCTAGGTATTTGAATGTTCTTTGATTTTAAATTGCTATTTTTCGAGTCTTTTTGAATGTTAAATCTAATTTAAACTCAGTCTGAGAAATATTATGGTTAAGTTTCTTGAAAATAGGGATTTTAAAAGGTTATATGGATTTCTACAGATATTCTGGGGGTTTTAAGGGATTTAAAGGGTTCTAGAGTTCGATAAAGTTTCAATTCAAACACTGAGCTAGATTCATGTTTTTTTGCCGGTGCGTAAACCACTTATAATGACGCTGTCTCTCTCTCCTTGTTTCTCCTTCTCTTTCAATGTACTTTCCGAAGGACAGGAGTGCTTAACAGAATGTTACAAACGTCACAAATGAAAATAAAGAACATGCAAAATAAAAAAAATATACTTATTATTATTCTAATACGTCCTCTTTATAACTCGTATAAGCTTTCAACTCGTAGTAGAAGTAATTATTTAATAAAGCAAGAAGTTCAAGCGTAGAAAAAGTTTTATTTAATTACATTTTTTCTCAACATAAATCAAGTCTTCCGGTTCGTGTCCCACGCGAACAGAAGTGAAGAATCATAGACTCCAGCCACGGAATCGGGGTTCAATAAAACCGTTCAAAATAAACGTCCAGTAGGCCTACCACAAGCTCTGTGTAGCTCTGACTCTGGCTCTGGTTTTGACTCTGTGTTAGTGCTCACCAGTGTATTATACATTTTTTTTATGCTATAGTTGGCAGACGTGCAGACGAGCCACCTGATGGAAAGTAGTCACCGTCGCCCTTAAACACCTGCAACACCAGAGGTGGTGCTGATGCGTTGCTGGCCTTTTAAGAAATGAAAGACCCGCCTTTTGAAGGACCTCATGTCGAAGCTCCGAGGGAAAACCGCAGAAAGCAGCTCATGTATGTGTGACGTTTTGACGAAGGATCTATTTAGTCAACGCTCACACAGACTCAAAACCATAGCCAGAGACAGAGCCTTTCGGAGCTTGTGGTTGGCCTTACAGGGCTATAAATTGAAGTGGAGTCGGACACAAAATAAAATTAAAAGCACTGTATGCACTGAATCATGGGTCTATCGAGTATCCCCCCCAGGATTTGGCAACCGATACACGACTGTGCACTTAGGGACACTCTGTTTTGTATTTGACCGCCTTGCGCTGATACCGATTGGATGCGTCCGCTTGAGTGGGTTTGACTGTGGAATTAATTCATGATTCAATGATGAGCTTAGTTGAATCTCAGTCTATGGTTTTGTTTGCCAAAATACAGTTTAAGTGGCACCTTAATGCTCATAGTGCATAAGTTTATTACTATTTAGGGCCATATGCAGAAACGATGCTTGAGTCGGGTATATATTTTTTGACAGTTCTCCATTGAAAAATGACAAAAATCGATGCTTGAGGTTCGACTCAGACTCAAGCACTGTTTCTGATTATGGGTATTAAATTCTAATCCCTTCATTCATAGTATCGAATAGTTTTTAACGGCCCGTTAAAAGTCTGATAACACTGTCACTGTCATGCTTCTGTCATGTCAACAAATAGAGACGGCAACATACTTTTTCGTCTGTTAAGCTAATCCTTTAAACCTTTAAACGAGAAAATCTTGTTTATATATTCAGGATGTCGGAAACGGCGCCAACGATTTTGATGAAATTAAGTATACAGGGGTATTCGAGGGCGATAAATCGATCTAGCTAGTATTTATTTTCAGAAACTGACGAGAAATG
Source organism: Thera obeliscata (assembly GCA_947578465.1). Taxonomy (NCBI): domain Eukaryota; kingdom Metazoa; phylum Arthropoda; class Insecta; order Lepidoptera; family Geometridae; genus Thera; species Thera obeliscata. The sequence goes on from OX387927.1 coordinate 2,577,404, forward strand.
GTTTTTGCAATAATCTAACATAAACTAAATATATGACTGTTCCTGCCATATATTGGCGATTTTGAGCAACTAACTGCAAGCTATTCCAGCAGATGGCATTGTTAAGTAAAAATAAGCCACTAAAGACTCTTCCTGACATCTATTGGCAAATAATAATACATTTTTTTTTAATAATAGAATTACAAAAAAATAAAATCCCGAGCGAAGCTCGGTCATACCGGCTCGTATTGTATAATATATAGCTACTAGAGGACCATCATATTATGCCCGTAGAACGGTAGAACTAACTTTCGGTTGCTAAATTTATAAATGGTGGGGATTAGGAGGTTCATCATCATCATCAGCCTGAAGAAGTCCACTGCTGGATATAGGCCTCACATTTCCAGGAAGAACGATTCTGAGCTCTTTCCATCTACCGTCTTCCTGCGATCTTAACAATGTCGTCGGTCCATCTGGTGGGCGGGCGCCTTACTTTTCTCCTTCCGGTTCGTGGTCGCCATTCAAGAACCTTTATTCCCCAACGGTTGTCAGTTCTTCGATCATTGGGTTCGGGATTAGGAGGTTAGGATATGATATAAAATTGCTTTTTTGTTTGAAACTCGCATCTGAGTTAAAAACTTATAATCCGGGTCACATGAGTGCCACAAAAACATATAAGCATAATTTCATCTTTACTTAGGCACGATGGACGTTTGATATAAATTTAATATGAAATATAATTAATACATTTACGAAACGTTATTCGTGAAATCGTTCAGCCATAAGTATATTTGATGAGTCCCATCGCTTTGGGTTATTGGACATTATAGGAAATGGTAAAAGCGATTAATTGATCCGATTTCAGATAAAACTGTGATTGCTTTTTCATAATATATTTAACATAATTATCGTGAACATATTAATTATTATCTTTATGATAGTTCTGGCAATTTATATTTTATCTTGTGAACAAATCAATAATTTTTGTGCATAATTCTCACAACTATCTAGCCCCAAATTAAGCAGAGCTTGTACTACGAGAACCAGATAGCTGATATATTACCAAATTTTTTTTGTAAATACATATTTAGAACACAATATATAACACCCAAACAGAGAACAAATATCTGTGTTCACCACTCAAGTATTTATACTCGGTAGGGATCGAACCCAAGACTTACGACGCAGAAAACAAAGTTACTTTCAACTAAGCTGAGAGGTCAGTCAAAAGATTTAAATTAACCTATGAGAAGTGTACTATACCAACATTTTTTTAGAGTATTTTTTTTGATGATGCTTGGACGCGCTACCGCAAAATGTCTCTAAATTAATAAATTAGTAGTAAAGTTGGTATTGAAAGAGTGAACTAAGCAATACACAAAAGAGATCACTTACCAGCATTAGTACGACAACGAGCTGTTGCAAATAATTGGCACAGATTACGGCTGTGCGTTCCAGTGAGAATTATATAAAATAATTTATTAGAAGGTACGAGGTACAATTAAACTATTTAAAAGACAAAAATAGTTTTAACAGTTCTATGGCCATACATTTCTATAGAACTAATAGAATCGACCAAGTTTTAAAAGTACTATAGAACAAATAGTCCAGTTTTCGTTTTATTAGTTCTATCATGGAACTAAAAGGATAAAAAGTATTAAAAGTTCTATGACGTCACAGTACTATAGAACAAATGGGAGTTACCGTTTTTTTTAAGGTCAATAACAACATGATTTCAAGCTGTTTTCATCTTTTTTTACGTGTAAGGCTTGTATGATAAACGAACGATCTACAAAATAGTAACCAAAACTGTATTATGAAGCAAACGAATACCGTGGAAATGCGACCGCGTTTAGTACGATCTGGCCACTTCTATGTGCGGCGTAAGCATTCATTTGCAATTCGAAATCTATTCACTTGACTTGAACATTTTTGTTACGAGAATTTCTCGGAATAAATCATAGTGACGTACGGTTCTATACATTCTATACATTGTCAGTCTTCAGTATATTTATTGCCTTATGTATGTAAATTTAACAATGTCAGATCTTAGAACTAGTTTTTGAATCAATACATAATTTACACTGTTAAATAATTTACGGTGTTCTGAGTTTATTTATTTTTTATTTTATTTTCTTTAATAGAAAACCAACAGCAATTACAGAAGTTAAAAAGCATATAATCTTAAAAAAAGTCAATAACAGATTTTCCTAAGTATTAGAAAATGCGCTATAGTGCAATCAGATTTTCCTAAGTAGTGTCTGAATTATTGCTGCTAGATTTCAGTATTCTTTGCACAGACTACTAGGATGTATATTATGTGCGTAAAGCCCGCTCCACATTCTCTTGAGAATCTCGTGAGAACGCGAGAAACACCGCGAGAAACAGGCGAGAAGCAAGGCTCCACTCTCTCGTTCTCGCGGTTTTCTCGCGTTCTCGCGAGATTCTCGCGAGATTCACGCCACCGCATAACAACTAAGATGTGTACAGGGCTTTATTTTTTTGAAAAATGTTTTAGTGTTGACAACGTTGCATCAAAAAAGTAAAAAACTGTGCACGAAAGGAATCTCTTTGAGGCGCACTTAACATTTTTTCATCTCACTGATTTTAAAGATCTAGCGTCGCGACCAAAAGAAGAAGAAGAAGATCGAAAACACACTACGCAGCCGAGTCATCATAACGCAGTTTTACCCAAAATAAGAAACTTCTTTAAGCATTTTTTTGACTGGCCTCTAGCTCAGTTGGTAGTAGCTCTGCCTCCTGCGCCGTAGGTCGTGGGTTCGATCCCCACCGAGAACAAATATTTGTGTGGTGAACATAAATGTTTGTTCTCTGTCTGGGTGTTATATAGTATTCTAAGTATGTATTTACAAAAAAAAAAAATGTATTCAAGTATTATATTATAAGATAGCTTATATTATAATACTTGAATACATTTTTTTTTTTTTTTGGTTCCCATATTACAAGCTCTGCTTAGTTTGGGGCTGGGTAGTGTTGTGTGAATTGTCCAGAATATT